>CM065589.1:444197279-445397279 GCA_033119425.1 Bufotes viridis | reverse complement strand
TCCTCCATACAGCTATCTCTGTATACACAGTCATAGAGGGAAGGCTGTCATCACTGATAGGACCTCCTCCTCCATACAGCTATCTCTGTATACACAGTCATAGAGGGAAGGCTGTCAGTCACTGATAGGACCTCCTCCTCCATACAGCTATCTCTGTATACACAGTCATAGAGGACAGGCTGTCAGTCACTGATAGGACCTCCTCCTCCATACAGCTATCTCTGTATACACAGTCATAGAGGGAAGGCTATCATCACTGATAGGACCTCCTCCTCCATACAGCTCTCTCTGTATACACAGTCATAGAGGGAAGGCTGTCAGTCACTGATAGGACCTCCTCCTCCATACAGCTATCTCTGTATACACAGTCATAGAGGACAGGCTGTCAGTCACTGATAGGACCTCCTCCTCCATACAGCTATCTCTGTATACACAGTCATAGAGGGAAGGCTGTCAATCACTGATGGGACCTCCTCCTCCATACAACTATCTCTGTATACACAGTCATAAAGGGGAGGCTGTCATCACTGATAGGACCTCCTCCTCCATACAGCTATCTCTGTATACACAGTCATAGAAGGAAGGCTGTCATCACTGATAGGACCTCCTCCTCCATACAGCTATCTCTGTATACACAGTCATAGAGGGAAGGCTGTCATCACTGATAGGACCTCCTCCTCCATACAGCTATCTCTGTATACACAGTCATAGAGGGAGGCTGTCAGTCACTGATAGGACCGCCCCCTCCATACAGCTATCTCTGTATACACAGTCATAGAGGACAGGCTGTCAGTCACTGATAGGACCGCCTCCTCCATACAGCTATCTCTGTATACACAGTCATAGAGGACAGGCTGTCAGTCACTGATAGGACCTCCTCCTCCATACAGCTATCTTTGTATACACAGTCATAGAGGGAAGCCTGTCATCACTGATGGGACCTCCTCCTCCATACAGCTCTCTCTGTATACACAGTCATAGAGGGAAGGCTGTCAGTCACTGATAGGACCTCCTCCTCCATATAGCTATCTCTGTATACACAGTCATAGAGGGAAGACTGTCATCACTGATAGGACCTCCTCCTCCATACAGCTATCTCTGTATACACAGTCATAGAGGGAAGGCTGTCAATCACTGATAGGACCTCCTCCTCCATACAGCTATCTCTGTATACACAGTCATAGACGGAAGGCTGTCAGTCACTGATAGGACCGCCTCCTTCATACAGCTCTCTCTGTATACACAGTCATAGAGTGAAGGCTGTCATCACTGGACCTCCTCCTCCATACAGCTATCTCTGTATGCACAGTCATGGAGGGAAGGCTGTCATCACTGATAGGACCTCCTCCTCCATACAGCTATCTCTGTATGCACAGTCATGGAGGGAAGGCTATCATCACTGATAGGACCTCCTCCTCCATACAGCTCTCTCTGTATATACAGTCATAGAGGGAAGGCTGTCAGTCACTGATAGGACCTCCTCCTCCATACAGCTATCTCTGTATACACAGTCATAGAGGGAAGGCTGTCAGTCACTGATAGGACCTCCTCCTCCATACAGCTATCTCTGTATACACAGTCATAGAGGGAAGGCTGTCAATCACTGATAGGACCTCCTCCTCCATACAGCTATCTCTGTATACACAGTCATAGAGGGAAGGCTGTCAGTCACTGATAGGACCTCCTCCTCCATACAGCTATCTCTGTATACACAGTCATAGAGGAAGGCTGTCATCACTGATAGGACCTCCTCCTCCATACAGCTATCTCTGTATACACAGTCATAGAGGGAAGGCTGTCATCACTGATAGGACCTCCTCCTCCATACAGCTATCTCTGTATACACAGTCATAGAGGGAAGGCTGTCAGTCACTGATAGGACCGCCTCCTCCATACAGCTATCTCTGTATACACAGTCATAGAGGACAGGCTGTCAGTCACTGATAGGACCTCCTCCTCCATACAGCTATCTCTGTATACACAGTCATAGAGGGAAGGCTGTCAGTCACTGATAGGACCTCCTCCTCCATACAGCTATCTCTGTATACACAGTCATAGAGGGAAGGCTGTCATCACTGATAGGACCTCCTCCTCCATACAGCTATCTCTGTATACACAGTCATAGAGGGAAGGCTGTCAGTCACTGATAGGACCTCCTCCTCCATACAGCTATCTCTGTATACACAGTCATAGAGGGAAGGCTGTCATCACTGATAGGACCTCCTCCTCCATACAGCTATCTCTGTATACACAGTCATAGAGGGAAGGCTGTCAGTCACTGATAGGACCTCCTCCTCCATACAGCTATCTCTGTATACACAGTCATAGAGGAAGGCTGTCATCACTGATAGGACCTCCTCCTCCATACAGCTATCTCTGTATACACAGTCATAGAGGGAAGGCTGTCAGTCACTGATAGGACCTCCTCCTCCATACAGCTATCTCTGTATACACAGTCATAGAGGAAGGCTGTCATCACTGATAGGACCTCCTCCTCCATACAGCTATCTCTGTATACACAGTCATAGAGGGAAGGCTGTCATCACTGATAGGACCTCCTCCTCCATACAGCTATCTCTGTATACACAGTCATAGAGGGAAGGCTGTCAGTCACTGATAGGACCTCCTCCTCCATACAGCTATCTCTGTATACACAGTCATAGAGGGAAGGCTGTCATCACTGATAGGACCTCCTCCTCCATACAGCTATCTCTGTATACACAGTCATAGAGGGAAGGCTGTCATCACTGATAGGACCTCCTCCTCCATACAGCTATCTCTGTATACACAGTCATAGAGGGAAGGCTGTCATCACTGATAGGACCTCCTCCTCCATACAGCTATCTCTGTATACACAGTCATAGAGGGAAGGCTGTCATCACTGATAGGACCTCCTCCTCCATACAGCTATCTCTGTATACACAGTCATAGAGGGAAGGCTGTCATCACTGATAG
This sequence comes from Bufotes viridis, assembly GCA_033119425.1. Taxonomy (NCBI): domain Eukaryota; kingdom Metazoa; phylum Chordata; class Amphibia; order Anura; family Bufonidae; genus Bufotes; species Bufotes viridis. The sequence continues at coordinate 445,394,324 of CM065589.1, read as the reverse complement.
GACCTCCTCCTCCATACAGCTATCTCTGTATACACAGTCATAGAGGAAGGCTGTCATCACTGATAGGACCTCCTCCTCCATACAGCTATCTCTGTATACACAGTCATAGAGGGAAGGCTGTCATCACTGATAGGACCTCCTCCTCCATACAGCTATCTCTATATACACAGTCATAGAGGGAAGGCTGTCATCACTGATAGGACCTCCTCCTCCATACAGCTATCTCTGTATACACAGTCATAGAGGGAAGGCTGTCAATCACTGATAGGACCTCCTCCTCCATACTGCTATCTCTGTATACACAGTCATAGAGGGAAGGCTGTCATCACTGATAGGACCTCCTCCTCCATACAGCTATCTCTGTATACACAGCCATAGAGGGAAGGCTGTCAGTCACTGATAGGACCTCCTCCTCCATACAGCTATCTCTGTATACACAGTCATAGAGGGAAGGCTGTCATCACTGATAGGACCTCCTCCTCCATACAGCTATCTCTGTATACACAGTCATAGAGGGAAGGCTGTCAGTCACTGATAGGACCTCCTCCTCCATACAGCTATCTCTGTATACACAGTCATAGAGGGAAGGCTGTCAGTCACTGATAGGACTGTCTCCATGTTGTTAAAGCCCAAAATGAGCAGGAACTTAATGAAAAAACACAATATATTGAATCATGTTCCTAAAAACCTATCTATTAATCGGCTCATCTTCTCCTGTTCCATAATCTGCTGCCAGCAGTTCAGACATTGTGTTCAATCCGATAGGCTCCTGTTTTTGGAAGCAGGTGGCAATAAAAGCCAATAGAATTGTACATAGAGGTACGTACAAATCAAAGACAGTGGACAGCTACAGTTAGGGCTGTTTTTAAGGGGTGTGAAACTGGGCAACTGCCCTGGGCTCCTGTCCCCTAGGGGTCCCTCATGAGAACTGGACCCCAGGAGCAATACAACTTTACAAGTAACTCTTTAAATCTCCTAGGCATCCTTACGTCACCTAGGGAATGTAAAATTAACTCCTTCACTGCCTTAGACAACCAGGGATTGTACAAGTAACCCCTTAACTACACTAGACCAGGGATTTTCAAATGATTTCAATCAGCCGGCAGAGAGGGGGAAGGGGGGGGGTATCCTTTGCTTATTGCTAAGAACCTCACTTTCTACAAAACCAGCCCTGCCGATGACTTCAGGGTCTTTGTTTAGAGGCAGTTTTTTTCCATCTTTTTGTTTCAAAATCTTCATGTGACTGAATAACACTCCACCTGTCTGGTCCATTTCGATGCGATCCTATTTTTACGGTATATTTCCATGTTTCACAAACATAAGAGCAGCAGAAAAACATGTATGTATTTAATTTCCACATCAATAAACTTAAATAGGCTATTAAAGGAGAGGAAGCAAATAAAAAAAGGCAATTAGACTCGAGAATTTCCCCATCAATGCTTCCATGAGCATTTATAGTCAGTATGCTGAAGACGTTCACTTTCTCTGCGCAGTCAACAAGTGGAGTATTCACACAGTTCAACTGACTTTCAGAAAAACTGTTGACATTTCCTTGAAAATTGCTTTCTTAAGAGTTGGAAAAGCTATCACATTAGTGGGGCTATTTAAAGCAAACACAGCTCTTAAGCCAAAACAGGACAAGAGCTATAATCCCTCCTAGCTGTCTCCAGGAGCATTACCAAAAGCTTCTAGTTTCCATTCAGAGTAGAAGGAGGAGTGATTCATAAAGTGCTAATCACTAACATTAGCGTCCTGGTGATGACTGACACATCTCATAGATAAATTAAAATACAGAGAGTGAGCTGGAGACCAACTAACCATACATGACATTAGACACTGACGTACTACACCAATATAAAGCTACATATGGATCACAATCGACATCAAAAAGTGCAAGTAGTACGTTTGGGACAGCTTTTGGAATAGATGTAATTTTAAGATCCTGAAGGGGTTGTCCAACCTTGCCTTTTCCATGGCGAGTGTGCTTACGGGAACTGCTGCGCGGGCCACTGTTCCCGCTGTTTCCCATAGGTCCCATTACAGTGAATAGGAGCTACCTAAACAGTGTAGCCCAGCAAACTAGGCTATTTCTGTAACTCGGGAGGTACGAACGCAGCGTGGCTTGTTCTTCTACACTGTTTACGAAGCTCACTGCAATTGAAGTTTGAAACGGCGAGGTGGGACATCCCCTTTCAAAGGTATATAGTATATTGATGACCTATCCTCAGGATAGGTCCACAATCTCAGAATGGTGGGGGTGTACAATGTATAGTGGCCATGCCAGGATGCTGTGGCTCAGTTTTAATTTAAGTTAATGAGAGCTGTGCTTCAGTACACCGGTGCTGGAAACTATACAGCAGAGATGCTCAACCTGCGGCCCTCCAGCTGTTGCAAAACTACAACTCCCAGCATGCCCGGGCAGCCTAAAGCTATCAGCCTACAGCAGGGCATGGTGGGAGTTGTAGTTTTACAACAGCTGGAGGGCCGCAGGTTGAGCATCCCTGCTATACAGTGTACATAGCCTTCTGCTTCCACTCCATACACTGTTAGCTACCGGCACCGTAGCAGCCGAAACAAGTCCTATTTTATTTAATCTACATTTCGTATGTAGAACTCCACAGTCAATATGTAGTCTAATCCTACAGTCATACTCCCTTCCTCCCGGACCTACTAACATTGAATAGGTTAGCAAGAAACGGGGGACAGACCGAAGACATTGTGAATGCTGGATCAGACTACACAGGATTTGCTTGTTGTCTGTTACCATGGAGACATACAGATCTAAACAGAAGCTATAGAAATAAAACAATAGAAAAAATATACTTCATTTTTCATTGGAACAATAAAAAAAAAAAAATTGATTACAAAGGTGAATAACAGCACATACGTGTAACTGTTGGGTCACACCCCATCCACCAAGTAAAAAGCAGAATTTGTGCATCCATAGTATCTGTTCATGATGTAGATTGTAGGCCCTCTGTCCTCCTGTACCAGTCTGTAACTAGTCTCGTTCATGCTTAAGGCAATTGCCTGTATTATGTATGTGCACCGCTTATGATATGTACAGCGCTATGGAATGAATGGTGCTCTAATAATAAATAATAATAATAATCTGTTCTACACATTGCATATACAAATCCCACCGACTGCTGCAATAAATGTCATGACTGTTTACACAGCAGTGTCGCCCTAGTCTCCATACGCAATAATATTGTCACTGTGGACAGTGCTAGCTGAAATCACACTGGACAGTAATGGTAAAACATGTCTGGTATTGCAGCTGCTCATCCTTAGACAGATGTGACAGCTGCTTGGCGCATTCTCATTTACTCGTCACAACTACAATACCAACTGCAGTCTGCAGGAAACTCCTGAGCAGCTGTGGGTACGTAATTCATGTGGACAAGCCTTTCGCCTTGTGTACGTGTAATGCAAACCTTTTCTGTACATTAGTAAAACATTTTTGCCGCATAAAGATATATATTATTATGTATTTTAAAGCGCCATTAATTCCATGGCGCTGGACATCCAGGACAGGGTTACACGAATATAAAAATACAATCAACTATTAACAGACTGTTACAGAGGGGCAGAGGAACCTGCCCACGGGAGCTTACAATCTACAAGAGAAGGGGGAGAACACAGTAGGTGTAGGCTGTGTGGTGGCAGCATGTTATTGCAAGTGGTAGGCTTTCCTGAAAAGGTGGGTTTTCAGGTTACACTTGAAGGTTTGGGTGTTGGGTGAGAGAGTGTGATGTGTCCCAGAGTAGGGGAGAGGCACGTGAGAAATCCTATAGTCGATTGTGTGAAGAAGAGATGAGAGGAGAACAGAGGAGGAGGTCCTGTGAGGATCTACATATCTTCAATAGGAATGGAGTTCTGAATGGCAACCCTGCAGAAGTTATACAGTGATACAGAAGGAGCATGTATCACTGCAAAACTACATGGGCTTGCCCCTCAGGAGCCTGGAAAAGCTGTAATCGCTGAATAAAGTCCTTTTTTTATTTTATTTTTTACCTCTTAATAAAAATTGACATATATGTCACCTGTGGGGTTTATTTCCCTAAAAATGCTGTATATGTATGTCATTGTGATCACGAGGGTACAGGAGCGGAGCCCTTGCGGTCACCGTAGAACCTGTCTGTGACTGACAGCTAGACTCCCACTGTAGTAGCTGCTTTCAAGTAAACTGGACAAAATACAATACCAAGCACGGCCGCTACGAAAAGTAATACACTGCATTGGTGGGAGTCCTGGGAGTCAAAACGCCCGCCAATCTAATATCGATAGATTATCCCAAAAATTTTAAAACCTGGATAAATGCTTTTACATTGTAACACTGAACTTATGTCCAGGGGGCAACAAGTTATTCTCTAAAGCTGCTCCCCTTATTTTGCCATGGGGTGTCTTCATGTAAACGCCAACCTCACCACTCCAAATAATTGTTCTATTTCATGTGGGAGTATGGAGGAAGCAGGCTCAAGAGGAAACCAAAATACCCGTTGCTGTAGATCATGGTGTCATCAGAGTGCTAAAAACACTCTTTGAACGCATTCTTACTTTTGATGCTGGGAGGTATTATCACTGAGATTGAGTTGCTAATCCAGCTACTCACTCTGTGTGAGCATGAGCAAGTCATTTCATCTCCTCTTCTGTTTGGTACCATGATTGGGAGCTTCTGTCTTCTGCCTGTATGTATTCTTCTATAGAATTGCATACCATGGCAAAAGTGCTTAAACATAAATACTTTTTTATCTTAAAACAAATTCCATGTCTGTTTTCAAAGAATGCTGAAAGCTAAGGCTTAGCTCATATTAAGAGTAAACCTTCCTTGGGTTACACCTCTGACCACTTAAGCTTACATGCCACATTGAGCAGAAATATTGAGAGGAAATTCTCAGCTCCGCAGTGTCTAGTGTCCAGGTAGAGACAGACAGTCAGGCACCATAACCAACAGTCCAATTTGCTGAGGCATATTGGAGGCTGCTATAAACTAAAACCTCTGGCTTTGTTTGCAGGTTTATGATATGAGTGGAATGAGATATAAGGGCTCACAGGTAGACACCAGCAGAATGCTATTATTTTATAAATCAACATCATCAATGTCTCAGTCCCAAGCAGGACCTTCCTGGAGAAAGCTTTCAGCATTTATGGTTTTCTCTAACCATAAATTGCTACTCACTGTAACTCTACCTATACGTTCTTCAGCACTGTACAAACAAAAGCACTGGCTTTTTTACAGTACCAGTAAATTGCTACTGATAGAGATAGATGATATGCATTAAAACAACTCCTTTGACATTCATACAATAAGCCTAGTATCTAGTATTCGGTGGAGCTGAACCGTACAGCTCAGATTAATCATGACGTAAAGTGTAAGAATTCACTCCATTGTAGATGCCATATGGAACAAATGCTGTACTTCCTAGCCTAAAAACATTAATATCCACAGGACAGAAGAAAGATCAGGTTTTGTAAAATGCCCAGAGAACCCCTTTAATAATTACATTTAAGAGGTTCTCCAATAATGAAGAACATGAAAATACTTAAATATTACTTTGTTATAAATATATTCCCAAATACCTTTCATTAGTTATAATGGCTTGTTTTGTCAGAGGAGCAATCACTAGGAGAAATAAAATGGGCGCCGTCCTATTAGTACACACAGAACCTGTCCTAATCACACAGCAGGACAAGTTACTTCACAACTCTAAGGTAAAGAGCTGCCTCATCCTCCTCTCTGCTCTGCTTGTCAGGGATTATGATCCTCAATACAGTTTAATAAAACCTTCAGCAGAATCTCTGTGGGAATAGAGTTCATGCTGTTCTGAAGTAACTTGTCCTCCTGTGTGATTAGGACAGGTTTTGTGTATATTGATAGGACGGTGGCCATTTTATTTCTCCTAATAATTGCTCCCTCAACAAAATGAACCATTATAGCTAATGAAAGGTTTTTGGGAATATATTAATATTAAAGTAATATTTAAGTATTTTAATTTTGTTAATTCCCGGAGAACCTCTTTAAAGATGTTTTATAATTCTGCCTCACAAGGCTTTCAACTTTGAATTTGTCCACTGCAGGATTTTATACATAATTATGACCGATACAAGAACTGGATTTCCAGTTTTTGCCTGTCAATTTCCTCACAGATGGGTTCCTTAGTGGTGACGCACATGACCCCGTCCATGTGGTAGTTGACAGGAGCAAGTCCAGTGAAGACAGCCCAGGAGCCACAGAGCTGGCAGGGAGCAGTTAAGTATATATCTCTTCGCAGAGGGTGAAATCCACAGCAAATCAGCACCATTTCTGCCATTTGTGTGGATTCTGCTGCTCTGGAATATCTGCAGATAGGTCAGGTATGGCTAGCTATACACTAAAACTTGAAAACCACAGACAAGGACAACTTTTTTTGGAAGCCTGTGATATGTGAGGATTGTAGTGAAAACTAATCTTGTGTTTTTCCATTAAAAGACAGTACCCAGATTAGATATTTTCCAAGAGAAGGGTCTTTGTCTCTGTAGTGGCACCTTGTGGAGGCTACCCTATAGTCAATATTCTTTCAAAGGGTCAGACATTGACTACAGGGTGGCTACCTCCGCTAGGTGGTACTACAGAGACAGCTTACTGCCTCTTGGTAGAGACCTAATCTGCATACCCTTTTCCCAGGAAGCACTGCCTGGCCCATAAGACTCCCTACACCAGTTCTGCCACTACCCCTTGAGACCTTAACTAAAAGAGATGAGCATGGTTCACTGCTCATGCCTCTGGATCCTACTCATCAGAAGGTATAACAACATTTTGACACATACCTATATGACCATTAGAAAAAAGTTTAGTTTTTTCCATACAGTAAGTAAGCACTTTTAGCTATCATCCTGATAAAAAACACCAAGTGTTCGCTGAAGAACATACAGCAAGATTTACGTCCTTTTGTGTGTACTGGAGCATCACATTACCTTGAATCAGTGGTTGAGCAGCAGCTGAATAGGGGCAGATTGTCCCACTATAATTTGAACTATGGCTGCACAAAGCATAACACATTAACAAAAATAGTATTCCTATGGGTCTTTTTCCCCAAAGCCCCCGAGTCATTTAAAAGTCAGATTCATGATCCTGCATGAAATATTAATGGTCTCATTTCACACTGGCGGGCATGTTTTATTTCAACGAGCTCAGGCATGCTATCATAACATAAGCTTTCTCCATAGGGGTAAGGCCTACATTTTTAGGAAAGACTAGAAAAAGAAAACAACAGCTGTCATATGAGGACACCAAACAAGTCATATACCAGCATAACATTGCCATATTTTGTAAGAATGAATGACACATGACACAGCTGTAAAAGACAGGCCACCGCACTCACTGGTGCTGCAAGCTTACTCATAGACTGAACAGGAATAAATGAAGGGTTTCCTCTCGCTAGTCATTAATCTCTTGAGTCTCCGCCAGGCTTGAATGGTGACTACCTGGCATTCTAAAATGAAAAGCATAAACAGTGCCGGGCACACCCAGATCGCAGTGAATCATCAATACATCTAAGTGTCTTAAAGTACTACTTAGTAATGCCTCAAGCAACTGACTGTCACTATCATCATTTTTATACCTTGAGGTTCCGGTGCTGAAACTTTTTAATATAAAAATATTTAAAGTTCAGATCCTGAACAGAGATCTGTGGACATGCAGTTTTTTCTAAATACAAGCATGCCCATATAGCTGCCTCTATGGCCCGACTGAACACTAAAGGATCTGTCACCAGTTTTATGCTGCCTAAGTCCAAACAGCTCCAGCGCATGCCGAGTCCTGATATTCAAGAGATTCTGGTTCTTTCTACCCACCTGCCATTGACTGAGTATTTCTACTGAAATCAGCAGATGGTGGGTGCAAAGAGCCAGGAGCTCATGAATAAGGACTCATCGGCATGTGCTGAAGCTGTTCAGTAGAAGATTTTAGCTTAAAAAGAGTGACCCGGTGTTTTGGTAAGAGGATCTGCCCCTAGTTAGGACACCATGAAACTAGTGTTAGATTCTCTTTAACGTCTTCTATTCGGCCAGTCGGTAAATCCATACATAGCACCAGCAATTGCTACTTGTGTTCTCCAAATGAGATATCCTTGACCTATGAGGATTACTTAGGATTGGAGTTCTGATAGTAGAGTACACAGGACTAGATCCACTGAACACAATCATTCAAGGTCCTGTAACTAATAATAGCAGAAATCTATTCTGAGAAAATTTTAAGGCAGCCATAAACTTGAGATAACTGTTGGCTGACTCTTGACTTTATCATAAATATGTCTGTTCTGGTTAGTACAAGACTAGGTGGCTACTAGTACTTTGGTCAGTACTTATCCCAGCAGAAATGGAATAGCAGAAAAAAGTAAAGAACTGAGGTTGATACAGAGTCTGTCAATAAAGAATGGATATCTATGGCCAGGTCTATGAAGTCCTGATTAGCACACCAGCCTATGTATCACTGAATTAGTAGGCATGGTTGGCCTTTTGAAAGCATTGGGAACAAACCCTAAGGGATTTTTAGAAGTGGCCATACCTGAAAAACTGGAAGAAAGGAAACAGATGTCACTGAAGGGAATCTTAATAGAAGACTCAATAGGGGGATCTATCGAAGGTATAGTGTCATCACTGTGGGGTTAAAAAGGCGCAAATTATGGCACACGATGATTTGTGTACCATAATTTGTGAATTTTTGAACATCTCTACACTTTTCTAAACTGGCGATAAAAGGGGTGGGGCTTAGTAGGAGGGCAGGGCTTACTATCACTTACACTATAAAGTGGCATAAGTTATAGCTCATTCCAAATAGATTTGATGCAATTAGTTCATGTTTTAATATGCAAAATCAGATATCCAGAAAAGAATTCAAAATGTTATGGAGAATCAAGTTACAAGCCACAAATTATAATACTGGACGCTTCGGTCCTAATGGACCTTCCTCTGCGGATAATTCTGTGGCAGTGCAGTGGATATTTATTTTGATATAGACTGACTGACTAAGTCCTTCACATGCATCCATACTCCCCAAGTGTGCAGACCTCAACTCTCTTAATTAACCCCTTAATGACCAGGAAATTTTCCAATTTTTTCATTTTCGTCTTTTACTCCCAGCCTTCCCAAAGCCATAACTTTTTTATTTTTCCATTCACATAGCCGTATGAGGGCTTTTTTTTTGCGTGACAAGTTGTACTTTGTAATGGACCCATTTAGAGTTGCATACAATGTAGTGGGAAAAAATTCCAAATGGGGTAGAATTATAAAAAAAACAACAATTCCACCACAGTTTTATGGGTTTTATTTTTACAATATTTCCTAAGTTGTATAACCGACTTGAAACTTTCATTCTCTGGGTCAGTACGATTAGGACGATACCCCACATGTATAGTTTTTCTTAGGCTTTAATGCTGAAAAAAAATATAAACTTTGGGAAAAACTATATTCTTATCCCCATAATTTTTTTTATTTTTATGTGTATGGAGCTGTGTGAGGGCTCATTTTTTGCAGAGTGATCTGTACTTTTCATACCATCTTGGGGCGTATGACTTTTTGCACTCTTTTAATGACATTTTTTGTGGGAGCTGGAGAGACAAAAAAAAATGGCGAATCAGCCATTTTGACATTTTCTTTCCGTTTCATGTTATAAATATTTTTTTTATTTTAATAGTACTTTCCGTTTCATGTGATAAATATTTTTTATATTTTAATAGTACGGACGTTTTCACACGCGGTGATACCCAGATCTTTTTTTTTTTTTCATTGTTTATGTAATTTTATTTTAATTTTAGGGAAAGGGGGTGATTTGAATTTTTATATTTTTAAAAGCTTTATTTTCTTTTTTTTTTTACACTTTTTTTTTTTTATAGTTCCCTTAGGGAACTATAGCAAGCAATCATTTGATTTCTTTTCTCATAGACTCCAATGCATTAGCATTGAACTTTGTGAGAATTATGCTATGTTCTTATGGTGCTCTGCCAAAGGCAGGGGCTCCAGAGGAACTAATGTGCAGCACCCTCCTGTCACACAGGAGGCCATGGACTGCTGCACACACACTCCTGCTCCCCTGATCTCCGACAGGGGAACACACCCAGAAGCACACACATTTGACCACAGCATGACGAGTTAAAAGTCCATGCTCAACGTTATTGCCGTTCGCAGACATGAGCCCCGGGTGCCTGCAGTTTAAAAGAGCAGACACCCGGGGCTATCGCATCCGCTGCATGAGCGAGCGGGTGCCATAATAAAGTCCCGGCCACCGACGTATATATACGTAAGGAGGATGGATACAGGTTATGTTATAAGTCAAGTCTAGCCCAGCCCTTAGCCGGCAAAGATTTGAGTCACAGGCACACGGAGGGCAGAGATGTGCCTAATTTTTTAACAGATATCTGCTGATTTGGTTTACGTCAGGCAGAGAAAAAAGGTTACGGTGGGCAAACAAAGGTGGCATATAATTGTCTTAAGCACTTCTCACATCATGTTAAAGGGGTTCTCTGGGATTTCCTGAGGATAGGCCATCCATAGCAGATTGGCGGTGATCTAACACCCTGCACCCACAACAATCAGCTATTCAGGAGTAGCTTGGTGTTGGAATTACACAGCTCTTTGCCCATTGAGTTGTAGAGGATGGAGCTGGTTAGAGTAGTGCAGCTTCCATTCATTTCAATGGGAGCTGTGCTGCAGTAACCAGCTCTGGCCACTACACAATGGATGGGATTGTGGTTACGGAGCTACTCCCGAACAGCTGATCAGCGGGGATGCAAGGTGTCAGAGCCCAGACAACCTGAGGATAGGCCATCAATATAAAAATCCCAAACAACCCCAACAAGGTATATATATATATATATAGGCAGATTCTCCTAAATAAAACTACCAACAGATGGCTGCACAATGGGACCCATCACTAATAGGTTCCCATTGTGAAAAAACATACTGTGCAGTATACTAATTTTAATATTATGCAATTGTATGGAAAAACGTAATTTAATACACTATTCTATACAACAACAGAAGGTATACAATGTATGCTGGCCCGATGAGGCCTTCATCAGGTAAAGTGAGCATTATGGGTACATTTGACGTGTATATCCGATGTAAGCTTTCCCCAGCGCATATGCCAAACACAGGACTTAACGTGGTGTGAACAGAGCCTTACATGCAAATATCTTATACATTTAGAGAAACTCATGAGTGATTTTGCGGTGATGATACCACCTCTCTGTGTAGGTAATAGGCATACTTTTAGTGTGTGGTATAAAAATATGAGATCATAAACAGGAATGAATACAATTATTATTAGCTTAATTGGAATTACATGACAGCTGCATAAAATGTTGCAATAATGAATCATGTGCTGAGAAACACACAATATGCATACAATAAAATATTATTATTCCATTAAATAGTTTTATTAATTTTCAAGATACACTATTTTATTCATTCGCGCTAGACCAATATTTCTTTAAAACATTAATAACGGAAATTTAATTTTTATATGCTTTTTATTTCCACTAATCATATTTCTAGCTTAGCTTATTTCTATTTATGAACATTAATTTTATGCTTACTACTTAATAGAAGAAATATTTTCAATTTCTAATCCGTAAATACCTTTTAGCACGTTTCAGTAACACTTGCTGGTAAGTATAACAGCTTTGTAAGTAAATAAGAATACCAGCTGCCTTACTTGGTACATTTCAGAAATATATGGTTTCCATTTTTATGTTCGCTCATTAAATATGCTCATTTTAATGCGGCTCGCAGTTTTTACTCAGTTTTATTTTGTGAAATACCAAAATGAGAAAAAAAATATTTAACACATGGTAATACCGAAACTATAATTTCATGTCAGCAGAAGAAAATCCAACAATATAGACTGTGAAAGAAAGTAATTAACTAAAATGTTGCGTTACCGCTGACTAATGTGCAAGACGAAAAAAAACTTTTATTTTCTGGAGCATCGCTCTCTACGGAGGACACAGCAAGTTTGTGCCTTTCGAGGACACGCCACTAATTTCATTTTGAATCTTGAACGGCTTCATTTACCCTGTAGTTCTGCTGCAAGATTTCCCTGAAAGTTAGAGGTGAATAGGACAACCCTTTGTGTCACTTCAGGAATCTGCACAAATTTAGCAGTGGACCCTTGATGTAAGAATATCTGTGTGAAATGTCCAACAGGTGTTCGCTAATTAAGACAATCCTATTAAAATTAAAGGGGTTCTCGGGGCTCTCCTATATTGATGACCTATCCTCAGGATAGGTCATCAATATCAGATCAGCGGGGGTCCGACACCCAGCACCCCCGCTGATCAGCTGTATGAAGAGACGGCGCACGCAGTGTGTACGTGCCGTGTCCCTTCTCTCTTCCTGTTCGCAGCTGCTTTGCCATGGACATACAGCAGCAGAGCAGAAAGAGACGGGAAATGGCACGTGCACACTGCGCGCGCTGCCTCCTCATACATCTGATCGGCAGGGGTGCCGGGTGTCGGACCCCCGCCAATATGATATGCTCGGGAGAGCCCAGAGAACCTCTTTAGCAAATGATCGGCTGATTACCACTGGCGCGGCTTCTTTTACCATTGCTTACTCCGGCTGAAGCGTTCGGCTTGTATTGAAAATATATATGCCTACATACGCTGCCCCCAGCAATTACAGCTGATCACTGCGGAAGCTGTGTCCAGGCATCCCCTGAAGTGATTAAAGGGTCTTTCCAAGGGTTTTCTCAGCTCAACAAGTACAGCGTCGTACATTGTATAGCGGTTGTGCTTGGTATCGCAGCTTAGCCCCATTCCCTTCTAGGCCATGTCACCGATGCCTCAGCAAAGCTGTACGAAAGCCGTGGCGCTACTGCAAGTGCCGATGCCTTCTCTAACAGCTGATTGGCGAGGGTCTTGAATGTCGGATCCCCACCAGATACAAATTTATATATAGATATATATATACACACACATATAAATATATATATACTGTATATTTATACTATATTATCTAGTCATTTACAACCATCTTTAATTTTTTTAGTGCATCTGAAAGAATAAACTAACTTTGAAAACAGTCCTTATTATATCATTTTGTGCATAAAGCTCCTATGCAGACTTATGGATCGCCATGGTTACAGACTACAAACAAGTCCTATGTGTGGTCTGATTAACCCCTTCCCGACTGCCCACTGTTTATCTATGTCCTATCTGCACATGCCCTGTGCAGATAGCATGTATATACACGTTCAGGCAGCAGTTTAATCCCAGCGCTGATCGGCACTGGGATTAAAGCTCCTGCAATCTAGCAGGAGCAGGTCGGGTCCTGGCTGACAGACACAGCACGGACCCTGAAGAGAAGACAGGAGCAGTTTATTACCACTTCTGCCTTGTTCTGTTCCGGCAGGAGAGCGCTGAACGAGCGCATGGTGAAGGGAGCAAGAAGCAGAGCCGCTTCTTTTGTTAGTCCCGGCGGTCACGTGACCGCCGGGGGTGTCTGGGGCAGGGCAGGAGCAGAGCTGCAGGGTCTAAGGAGACCCTGATCAGCTCTGCCTGTGTCATGCCCCCACAGGGGGCTGTTTTCCCCTGTAACTGGGGCTCCTTTTAATTATGTGCCAAAAAGAAATTCAAATATAAGTAAAAAAAATAATAAAAAATACAAAAAAAATGTAAAAAAAAAAAATATTTTATATGCAGTCGCTAATAGAAACCGCCACCATAGTCACCCCGTTCTCTTAATACATGTTATATATGAGAACGATTGTCACAAAATAGGGAACCTATTGCAATAATTAATTTCTGTGTCAGTTTTAATATTTAAGAAATAAGAAGTTATAATTAAAAAAATTACTTTTTAATAATAATTAGTGGTTTTCCACCAAATTAAACCCCAAAAAAGAAAAAAAAAACTCTAAAAAAAAACATTTTAATAAAGAGTCCTAAGTGTCAAGTAAAAAACAAAACAAAAACAAAAAAACACAATATATCTTTTAGCAGTCAAAGAAATAAAAAAGCTACAGTCATTAAGCCGCCACGTGCGCAAAATCACAACAAGTTGCCTGGACATTCAGGCCGTTTTTGGGCCCGGTCATGAAAGGGTTAAGCAATCAGTTGCTGACTTCCAACTTCCTCTGTGACTGTGTACAGGTTATCAAGAAGACAAGTAAGACTAAAGAGAGTATGTTTTAGATGAACGCTTGTTCACGATAATATGCCCATGTAAAGGTGCAGATCAGCAGATAAACGAGCAAAACGCTCACTCACCATTTCTGGTCAGTGTGAACAGCACTCTGCTGCCCAGAAACAATGAAGAGCAGTAGCCATTGCTCGTCCTCACAAACATAGAAGTGAACAGCTGCGTGTAAAATGACGAGAGGCAATATTCTGCTAGTCAGCGCGGTGTAAATGCGCCTAAACATGTGACTAAACGCAGGGGTTGTAGTCTACAGACACAGCCACATATCCAGTGGGTCTACAAAACATATGCTGAGTATGACATAATGACGATTTTTTTGGTTAAATTGGACTATCTGAAAAGATGCTTTACTTTTGTTTTAGATTCGCTGGAGCAATAAAAAGACACCTGCACTAGTTTACATATCCTTAAGGCTTTATTTGCATGTTCTTTTTCACAGACATGGTCAGTGTTTCATTCATGAAAATATCCGTGAAAGGTCTGTTTTTGGTATGTACTTCTGCATTTTTGCCGTCCATGTCCACATGCACTGCTAGGCTGAAAAAGGATTTCCAGAGCATATCTTACTAATGGTCAGTGAGAGGCTAGCACTCTCTTCCATGCAGCTTATGACTTTGTCACATCAATAGGAATACATGTGACGCGTTTCGGCGCAGGCACAAGCCTTTTTCAAGCATACACACTCCCAAAGTGAACACACACCGCTTAAATAGCCCGTCTGGCACTGACTGATGACAGGCTGCCTATCTAAACCGTGTGTGTTCACTTTGGAGTCTGTATATTTGAAAAAGGCTCATGCCTGAGCTGAAATGCGTCACACATATTCATTCTGAAGTGACAATAAAGTCATAAGCTGCATGGATGCAAGGGCCGGTCTTTTTGTGCCTTAGGATTTGGGACGCCTTCCTTAGATGCGAGCACAGCATAAGGATGTATGTAGTGCTGACTGAAGTGGATCACAGAACATGGAGGCCACCTGTGTTCTGTCAGTGCTTTTTATGGACCCATAGACTTCAATGGGCATGTCTGAGCGCAGAGTGGTTAGCGTATACCAGCCCACTGACCAATACCCTGGCTACATAAAAATGAAGAGATCAACCTGCGTCTAGAGTTCTGGTACTCAATTTAATAAGCTATATTGTTCTATTAAGACTAAATGGAGCAACTTCATATACATAATTCCTTAAAGGGGTTGTCCAGCTTCCTAAAAGTTTTGGCTGAGAGGTCATTTCCTGTGTGTTGACAGGGACAAAAGGAATAGGACGCATCAAACCAGCAGCCACGGGAGAACGACAGGATGAGTATGATGAATTTTAATATTTTATACCAGTGGAACCTTTTTACAAATTTTCAATGCTCGGACAAGCCCTTTAATATTTCTTCTATCTTTTTGAAATACTTGAGATGGCAATATCCTTGTTTGGGTGTTCTTCAGTGCTATGCTAGGCCAAATGGCACTAATTGGAGCTGTTCAGTAGCAAAATGTTTATTCACTAATTAGTTCAACTCTTAAACCAAATGCACTCAAAACACATGGCATGAAGCCAGGAACACACCACACAACCAAGCTGCCAGTCAGGAAAAAAGCTGGAGAACATTTTTTTGTGAAATACTTGCTAAATAAGTACCTTCTAAAAGACAATATTCTAATTAAGCATGCATTGTGTGTGCATAAATATCAAATTGTCGTTTGACATCTTTACACGCCTCATAAAGACTATAAAACCCAATGTAATTTGAAAATACAATTTAACTGGAAAGCGCACAGCATGTTTCTTAATTTGGTACAGACATTTCCTATAGTGGTCTAGATTTCTTATACTAAGTGCAGAATCAGAATGGCGATCAGAGTAATCCTGACCCATGACCCATATGAAAATCATAATATAAGGCTCAATACCGGAAAAAAACCGCTTCAGTTTTGTCCCCATTTATTGTCAATGGGGACAAAACTGAACAGAACAGAATGCTTCAAAATGCATTCTGTTCCGTTTAGTTGCGTTTCCGTACCGGAGAGGAAACCGCAACATGTTGTAGTTTGCTTTCCGTCCTGGGATGCGGAACAAGACTGATCCAGCATGAGCCTATGCGCACTTCCTCAGTCCCGGCCACCAGTGACCGTCACCTTTTCCTATAGTGTGCAAGCACGACCACCGCAATGGATTACTGGATGGTCGTAACTCCTGGATACTCGCAGTTTATAATGTGATGGAAAAATGAATCCAGCCATCAAAAGAGGAAATATGAACAATCACAATACATTAGTAAGGGCCTTGTATTAACTTTCTTTACATGATAATTGCCATTTGCTGAACTGAGACAACCCCTTCAATCTACCCCCCGCTGGTATCAAGCGCATTATTTGCATAAGCGGGACGTGAGCTAAACCTAATAACATTTTGACGCCAGGGATTGATAAACGCCCCTAGAAAGCAAATGGAAGCACATGAGGTCTAAAATATCAGGGTATAGAGTTGATGAAGAAAAAAGGGTTGGAGGGGTGGAGATGCTGCTATGGATTTTAATAGGCTGGATGTAATGGATGTACCAAGTGAGAACTATGCAGCTGCGTGGTTTAAAGAGAATCAGTCATCCTGATTTTGGACCATTATCTACAGTAATACATGCGTAATACTGCAGATATGGAGTCCAGATCACTACTTTTTATTTTTGTACTGTCCCATGTTCCTCCGCTGTGTTGAACTACATTGTCAGGACTGCTGCGCATGCGCTTAACCAGGTGACTTTCCCTTGCTATGCAGTGCTCGATGCCACCCTGTAACTTGCAATTAGCTTTGAAGCATCATGTGATCGGACATTTATAATAATTCGTTTTCAGTCTTCAATCTTTATAACAGGGTTATGTACTGGGTAGCCCCTGGTATCCACTATATTATTCAGATATTTCCCCATTGGAGATCATCTCTTTACATCTCTGCTGCAGGATACATGGATTGTTATTCCTTGCAGCATGGAAGCCTCCAGTTCTGATGAAGTGGCTCGTTTAGTGCTGTGTAACTTTCCGTCTCATTTTCCCAGTCGCTGAGGTTCACCGTCCCCTGGAGCAGCGCAGAGCTATTCTAAAGTTATTGACTGTATGTTTAATTAGACATTGACCACTTCTCGCATCTGCTTGAGGCTCCCCAAGTATTACCAGAGACACAATTCACACCTAGACTGAGGAAAAACTGCAACCAAATACATTCACATTCATTGTTTAGTATGGAGTGGTCTTGGTTGATGTGAATATACCTTAACAATTCAGAATAGATGCCTGATCTTTTGTTAATAGGAGTCCCTCACCTCTGGAGTGCTTTGAGGATATAAGGTTCTGTCCACTGTTGCCCTCTACTGGCAGGAGTCATCATTGTGGATATTGATATCTAATGTCTATAGGACTGCTCATGGCTCCTGCCTTCATACAACTAAAATACAGATTTCAATGAGTTGAACATAACACATTATTACTTTATGCCCAAAGAACACTTTAAAGACACTTGTTAGACAGTCACTTTACCTTCATTGCTAAATTTCCTAAAAACATCCAAAGATGTTAAAGATCTCTTTAATAAGGCTGGGGCTACACTGCGATTTTGGCCAGGACAAGCATCACACAACCAAAGATCGCTGTGTAGCACTGCCTATATATAAGTGAATAGGGTCACACTGTGACCCGGATGTTGCTGCAACCACGACAAAAAAAATCAGTTGCAAATAATCCAACTTTGCTGGATATTTTGTAACAGTGGGGTCTTGGCGACTTGTGACTCCATTCACTTAAATTGCTTGCAAAACAGGCAGTGCTACACAGTGACCAAAGCGAGTCGATGTCTTATTGATCCATACTCACATGGATAAGGGTGTCTTCCATTACATTGCGTCTTTATTTCAGTATGCCTAGTGTGGGTTTTCATAGACAGTCTAATGTTGTTCAAAATGGACGATTTAACCCAAAACAATCAATGAACGATCATTTTAGACGACTTATGACAGATCATTGTCATCTGAAAAGAAGTTGGCCAGGTTTAAAAATCTTTTGTTCAAAGAATGAACGTTCGTGGATAAAAGATCTTTCTTTGAAAAAACGTTCCCAGAAAGGTCTTTGCTTTGCCCGGTTTCATTGAACATGTATGGGCAGATTGAACAGTTGTAACGTCCAGTATGGAGTAAAATGTGTACGGCCGTGTCTGTGAAAGGAACGTTCATCAGATGTTTGTTTTTTCTGCTGTTCAATCATCAACCAACATCTGTCTAATAGTTATGGTCACTTACCGTGGGGGACAATAAGAAAAAAATATTTTTCATTACACCACAGCTCAGTCCACCAATCAGACCCCCAATGTTAATAAAACCCCAATAAAACCTAAGATCAGACCCCCATGCCTCTCATCAGCCCCCATATGCCTCAGATCAGACCCCATATGCCTCTCTGCAGCCCCCAGTGCCTCTCTTCAACCTCCAGCAGCCTCTTTTTAGCCCCCCAGTAGCCTCCATCAGACCCCAAATAAAATAAAAAAAACACCTTTCCTGCTCTGGATGCTGCCGCTCCTCACCGCCCGATAATCCTCTTCTACAGTTTGTTGTGTTACACTGTGCGCAGCCTTCACAGCGGAGACCCGAGGACCAGGATGAGGTGAGTATAGAGCTTCCCGATGCCCCGGTACTAATCAGCCCTTCCATAATGGAAGCGCTTGATTAGTATTCACCCCATAAGACGCAGGGGCATTTCCCCCCCACTTTTGGGAGGGAAAAATGCGTCTTATGGGGCGAAAAATACAGTAATATGTCTTCTTTTTTTATCTTTAAACCTTCCTAGCCCTTTTTTAATTTCTTTTAATTATCTCCCTGTAAAATCCCTTTAATTGAAATGGCAGCGTGTAAAGCTTCATCTTTTATGCAGGAAGAGACAGCTACAATTAGGTGGCTGCAGACTGGTTGCTCACCGCTGCAGGGCCATGGAACCATTAAGTGTGACTGGGCAGTTATCTAGCATGCACATCTGTAAAAGTACAGTAACTACCCTATGTGCTATGTGATTGGAAGTATTTTATTGCACTGCTATGTAGTGTTAGGAATAACAATGAGTGATGGGTACGCTAGTATAGGGAAGTCTATATTGATGTTATTGTGGTGGTGGCACTATTATCTGTCCTGCAGTGCTTCATGGAGTAACTGTAAGAAATAGCTTGTGATCCTCAGGATTTTCTTAAGGTCATAACCAGGGTTAGTTTGAGAGTGTGGCCAGCATACAAGCAATTTTTTTTCAGTAGAATGTGTATATATTGCATGCTTCCACATCTAAAGGAGTTTCTGATGCCCACAACTTTGAAGATGTTTTTTTTTTTCACCCCCCTAAAATCAATACTTTCTAGAGCCACCTTTTGCGGCAATCACAGCTCCAAGTCGCTTTGGATACGTCTCTATGAGCTTACCACTGGGATTTTTGCCCATTCCTCCTTGCAAAACTGCTCCAGCTCCTTCAAGTTGGATGGTTTGCGCTTGTGAACAGCAATCAATCAAGTCTGACCACAGATTTTCTATTGGATTGAGATCTGGGCTTTGACTAGGCCATTCCAACACATTTACATGTTTCCCCTTAAACCACTCAAGTGTTGCTTTAGCAGTGTGTTTGGGGTCATTGTCCTGCTGGAAGGTGAATCTCCATCCTAACCTCAAATCACGCACAGAGTGGTACAGGTTTTGCTCACGAATATCCCTGTATTTAGCACCATCCATATTTCCCTCAACTCTGACCAGTTTCCCAGTCCCAGCTGCTGAAAAACATTCCCACATCTTTGGGTGATGTGATGTGTTGGGTTTGCGCAAGACATAGCGTTTTCTTTGATGGTCGAAAAGTTCAATTTTAGTCTCATCAAACCAGAGCACCTTCCTCCATGCATTTTGGTAGTCTCCCACATGCCTCGCAAACTCATAACGTGCCTTTTTGTTTTTAGCTGAAAGTGAAGGCTTTCTTCTGCCACTCTGCCATAAAGCCCAACTCTATGGAGCGTACGGCTTATTGTTTCCTATGTACAGACACTCCAGTCTATGCTGTGGAACTCTGCAGCTTCTCCAGGGTTACCTTAAATCTCTGTGCTGCCTCTCTGATTAATGCCCTCCTTGCCCGGTCCGTGAGTTTTGGTGGGCGGCCGTCTCTTGGCAGGTTTGCTGTTGTGCGTTATTCTTTCCATTTGGTTATGATAGATTTGATGGGGCTCCTGGGGATCATCAAAGATTTGGATATTTTTTTATAACCTAACCCTGACTTGTACTTCTCAACAACATTGTCCCTTACTTGTTTGGAGAGTTCCTTGGTCTTCATGGCAGTGGTTGGTTAGTGATGCCTCTTGCTTAGGTGTTGCAGCCTTTGGGGCCTTTCAAAAAAGGTGTGTATATGTATTGACAGATCATGTGACACTTAGATTGCACACAAGTGGACATCATTTCTCTAATTATGTGACTTCTGAAGGTAATTGGTTGCACCAGAGCTTTTTATGGGCTTCCCAACAAAGAGGGTGAATACATACGCACATGCCAATTTTCTGTTTTCTATTTCTAAACAATAGTTTTATTTATATATTTTTCTCATTTCACTTCACCAACTTAGGCCCCTTTCACATCAGTGTTTTTGCTTTCCGTCCTCGGGGCTCCGTTCAGGATGCATCAGGATGTCTTCCGTTCAGTATGTGAACGTTTTTTGGACGTTGACAAAAGCGCAGCATGCTGCGGATTTGTCTCCGTCCAAAAATCCGGAAGACATGCCGTAACGCCGGATCCGGAATTAATGCCCATTGAAGTGCATTAATCTGGATCCGGCCCGACGTTTAGCTTTTTCTCAATGGTTACCATGGCAGCCAGGACGCTAAAGTCCTGGCTGCCATGGTAAAATGTAGTGGGGAGCGGGGGAGCAGTATACTTACCATCCATGCGGCTCCCGGGGCGCTCCAGAGTGACGTCAGGGCGCCCCACACGCATGGATCACGTGATCGCATGGACCACGTGATCCATGCACATGGGGCGCTCTGACGTCATTCTGGAGCGCCCCGGGAGCCACACGGACTGTAAGTATACCACTCCCCAGCTCCCCACTACTACTATGGCAACCAGGACTTTAATAGCGTCCTGGCTGCCATGGTAACCTGAAAGCATTTTCGAAGACTGATCAGGATCCTGATCAGTCTTCTAATGCTTTCAGGCGACTTGCGTTCTGACGGATCCGGCGGGACGGAAGTGCCCGCCGGATCCTCAGAACGCAAGTGTGAAAGAGGCCTTAGACTATTGTGTTCTGATCCATCACATAAAATTCAGATTAACAAAACACTGAACTTAAGGCTGTAATGTAACAAAGTACAAAAAAAGTCGAGGGGGGGGGTGAATACTTTTGCAAGGCACTGTATATATACACTAATTATCTCGTCAATCTTCTGCCGATAAAGTGAAGAAAAAGGTTGTCCCCCTGATCTTTGTTTAAAAGCGTCCGGTACGTGACTGCTGCAGCCAATCAGTGGCCACTGACTGACTGCAGCTGTAAACAAAGACCGGAGAACCCGAGCACCTACAATAGATTAGTGAGGGGCTGAAAAGTTAAGAATTTTTTAAAATTTTTAACATAAATTTAGTTACGCCAATCGTGGCATCATTTAATAATTGACCTTTTGGAGTACTAACTTTTGGCTCATGCACTCAGAATACGGCTATATTCACACTCGTTTTGTGGTTTCTAGTAGCTAGCAGCCCTCAATGGAATTTACTGACTTACATTAATTGGTCATCCATAAAGCTGCTTCTAAAGGGCCCTTTGCGTTCATAGGAATGCTCGTAAGTGATTATCTGGGGGTAAAGGTGCCTCCGATTACCCGATGAATGAGCGAAACACTCGTTCATTGGTTAATAGATCATTTATGAGGACACAAAAATTGTTTGCCGGCAGCAGATCATGGCGTTTAAACACACTCTGCTGCTGGCAAAAAACAAGTCTGTATGGGGATGATCGCTCCTCTCCATACTGTGGAGGGGACCGCTGCATGTAAATCCTTCCTTCCGGACAATCGCCTGCTAAATTGTCCAGTCTAAAGGGATCTTTACTAACGTGTATGGCCACTTTTAGTCGGTCTCTATGAAAGATCATTGCATGTGACCCCCCCCCCCCCCCATAAGAGATCTAAAAGCACGTGCATTGTTGCATTGATTGATAAGATAATGCAGAGAATTGAGGGAACACTGAGTGAATGGTTTCCTTCTGTACATAATGAACTTGTCATATCTATCAAGTGCGAGCAGTAACATCTGTTCAGGAGCACAACAATTATCAGCACAAAACAGTATCTGTTTACAGGACCTGGAACAAAAGGGGGGGCTGCAGCTTCAGACAGGCGCTCGCTGCAGGACAAACAGCAAGACAAAGTACACATTTGTAAGGAGCACATTACAAAGATAAAGATGTCCCTTTGATCCAAACATGCACTTCTACAAAGACAAGAAAAGCCAGCACTAAATACTTCCCAGAATATAGAGACCTACAGACTCCTTTCCTGTGTTCCAAACCCCCTTTTAAATTGGTCAAATGTTCTGATCCCGGCAGCTGCATTGCCCGCATGGGCCTGGTTACTATTACATGGTACGTGCTCCTAATAATTACCATCAACAAAAAAAAAAACAACATGCCTAAAGCCAGAAGCGCACTGCCAGGAATGATCGCTTGGTCCTACTGGCCAACCTATCTCATGACATCTTTTTGAAACTTTACCTCGCCAAAGAAGCACTATAAAAAAAAGGGCTGCAACTTTCTAGCTTGCATTTTGCATTATTTCCTTACCATGTTGGCATCTGTCTGCTGTCAGTGAATGTAAATATTCCAGTTTACATTGTGAACTGAAAAAACCTATCCAGAAACTTTCACACCTGATCCCCTATCCTGTACAGGTAATCCTCTGTAAGCTAAATACATTAGCAGCATAAACTCTTTGCAGTTCTCATTAGGGATGAGCGAATCGACTTCGGATGAAACATCTGAAGCCGATTCGCATAAAACTTCGTTCTAATACTGTACGGAGCAGGAGCTCCGTACAGTATTAGAATGTATTGGCTCCAATGAGCAGAAGTTATTGCTTCGTGCAATAACTTCATAAATTAATTTGTATTGTAAAAAAACATTTCCCGAACTCGGATTCGTTCCAAGTGGTACCTTGGAACCGAACCTGAGTTCGGGAAATGTTTTTTTACAGTACAAATTAATTCATGAAGTTATTGCGAGAAGTCTCGCGAGACTTCGCAAAGCAATAACTTCGGCTCATCGGAGCCAATACATTCTAATACTGTACGGAGCTCCTGGAAGGTAAGACATCCATCGGTGCTCGTTTGCACCAGCCTGATTACATAGGCTGATCCATACTGAATGTGGCAGGAAGGATCACTACCACACTCGTTCCTCCATAATTCCGTTCTATTCATTATTCATTGACTACACAGAGAGATGTGCTGCCGATAAGAATCCATTCACGCGGTCCGCAAATTGCGGATCCGCAAAACACGCACACCAGCCATGTACATTCTGTATTTTGCGGACCGCACATGGCCGGCACTACGATAGAAATGCATATTCTTGTCCGTGGATGCGGACGAGAATAGGACATCATGCAGACATGTGAATGGACCCTAAGGCCCCTTGCAGACGAGCATTTATCACGCTGCAAGTCCGCAGCGCAGCTCCAGGCCTGAACTCCCAGCCCTGCTGAGGTCACATAGCATTATATTGATTTATGATGCTATGTAACCCTTACAGTTCTGGAATGTATTAGATGACACTGACATAATGCTGCCAGTGTTATCCAATATTTTCCAAAACTGTAAGGGTTACATAGCATCATAAATCAATATAATGCTATGTGACCCTGTCAGTGCTGGCAGGTCAGGCCGGGAGCTGCGCTGCGGACTCGCAGCGGGACACACGCTCGTCTGCAAGGAGCCTTATCAGGCATCTTTCATCCTGATAAAAGATGATGATCAGCCGATGAAAGGTTCATAGGCTAATCGGCTGCTTGAATATATGAGCAAATTATTGGAAACGCGGGTTCGGATTTCTGATAATTGGACTGAAAATTTGCAGTGCAATAGCGCCTTAACTATACTTCATGTATAGACCTACATTAAGCTCTACGACAAAAAGTGCCGTCTAGGTGATAGTACAGCGGAGCGAGGACAGGCGGGAGCTCTGGATAGCACACTGCTGCTCCTGCCTGTCCTTGCTCTGCTAAAGCCTGGCATGGGGTTCTATGGCAGAGGTTTGAGCGGAACGGGTACAGGAAGGAGTGGCAGTGTGCTCCTGCCAGTGCTGTGCAATCCTGCCAGTGCTGTGCACACTGCAGAGCGTATTGCCGTAATCAGAATTCGTACATCACATAAGTGTCTACAGTGCATGGATTCTGTATGCTCTGCAGTAAAAAGCTCTAGAGTAAGGCCTGAACTTTGGGGCCTGTTTCGCTATTAAAATTCAATTAAATCAATTAACAGAATATGTTACAAAAAATTTTTCAGGGCATTTGTAACAGTTAAAAAAATGGTTACACTTTCAGGAAGACTTTAAATGATATGCTGTAATGCAGAAACATTTAAACAGCTAAGTGTGTGTCCTGCGCCAGTTAAGGCTACTTTCACACTCGCGTTTGGTGCGGATCCGTCATGGATCTGCACAAACGCATCCGTTCAGATAATACAACCGCATGCATCCGTTCACAATGGATCCGTTTGTATTATCTTTAACATAGCCAAAGCGGATCCGTCTTGAACACCATTGAAAGTCAACGGAGAATGGATCCGTTTTCTGTTGTGCCATACTGTGTCAGTGAAAACGGATCCGTCCCCATTGACTTACATTGTGTGCCAGGACGGATCAGTTTGGCTCAATTTCGTCAAAACGCTTTGGTGTCCGCCTCCAAAGCGGAATAGAGGCGGAACAGAGCCAAACTGATGCATTCTGAGCGGATCCTTATCCATTCAGAATGCATTAGGGCCAAACTGATCTGTTTCGCCAGTGTGAAAGTAGCCTAAAGCAGATTTAATATTGATATGCAGGGGATAAAAAACATCCCTCTTCCCAGAAAACAACATATTTGAGCTATTTAGCATTGAAAATGTCTTTAACCCCTTCCCAACTGCCCACCGACTATATACGTCCTATCTGCACATACCCTGTGAAGATAGCACGTATATAAACGGTCAGGCAGCGCTTTAATCCCAGCGCTGATATTAAAGCTCCTGCTTCTGCAATCTAGCAGGAGCAGGTCGGGTCCTGGCTGTCAGACACAGCAGGGACCCTGCGAAGACAGGAACGGTTTATTACCACTTCTGTCTTCTCCTGTGGCGGCAGGAGATCGTGACGTAGGGCAGGGAGGGGGAGCACGAAGCAGCCGAACCACTTTACTCTATTGGTCTCGGGGCAGAAGCAGAGCTGCAGGGTCTAAGGAGACAATGATCGGCCCCGCCTGTGGATGCCCCTATTACAGTGGAAAAAAAAAGTCAGTGTCCTCCATAGGTCTTTTAATGACTTCCTGGGGGGGACATACGTGCCAAAAATGAATTAAATTATAAGTTAAAAAAATAAAATAAATACAAATAAAAAATGTTAAAAAAATAATTAAATGCCATTGCTAATGTAAACCGTCACTATCGACGCCCCATTCACCCATTGTGTCAGTTATAATATTTAAGAAATAAAAAACTATAATTTAAAAAAATTACTTTTCAATAAGAATTAGCGGTTTTCCCCAAAATTAAACCTAAAAAAAGAAAAGTAAAGTAAAAAAAACATAGGGCAGGGATCAGCAACCTTCGGCACTCCAGCTGCTGTGACACTACAACTCCCAGCATGCAGACATGCTTGGCTGCTCTTCTAACTATCATAGAACTGAATGAAGCATGCTAGGAGTTGTAGTTTCTGAACAGCTGCAGCGTTGTAGAGTTTTTAGCAATTCTCATCCACATGTGGCAGAAAAAAATTTCAATTTGCAGCTTCTCAATTTATACAGCAGATTTTCAGCGCAGATTGCACCAATGCAAAGAGTGAAATCTGTGTAAAATCAGCAGCATTTCTACAATGAAATTGGCAACCATCTGGTGCGTTTTCCTTCTGCTGCAGATTTTCAGCAGAAATGCTACAGATTTTTTGCTAGAGAAAATCTGCAGCATTTCAGTCACCTGTGGACCTACTCCCACGGCCCCTAGATGGGCGCCTATGTGATTAAGAATTTGCAAATGACAAGAATACCATTTGCGACTGGCCCCGCCACCGCACTGCAGCTCCTCATAGCACCCAATCACCATATGTGTATATCGCTTGGTGCGAAAACTAGGGGCAAAAAACCCCCACTAACAATGCAAAAGTACATAAAAACTCCATCCCAAAGTTATGAAATGCTGCTAAAACCTATTGCATGCTGGCATTCACCCCAGGCCCACCATTCACTACATGGCTATATCTTGCTCAGCAGAACAGATTCCTACATTGGAGCATGGCTTATCACAAGCAGTGCATGGACGGAAGAGTAGTACATACAATCAAGTTATGTCTTTCCTTCTAAGAAATCAAAGTTGAAAGGTGATGGGTTTCATTGGGCAATTCCCCCAACTCTTCGGCTGATGGTTAGCTATGTTCTTGAGTTAGATAAGCAATGATGGTTAAAAATGCCTTCAATTCGGCCTAACTAATTTTGTCAGCACTTGATCTTCTGGTACTTCTGAACATCTCGGTTGCCTCTGATGGTGTTTTATTCTACTCATTATAATTAACGGTGGTATGCTTTTCCTTGCAGACATACTGAAGAGCAGTATGGAGCTGAACCACTCTCTAATTACTACTTCACTGTCCACTCTAAACTTTATGGTGGCACCGAGCCACACTTGAGTTATGACCTGGCCTCTAAGAGTCCTGGGATGGCTTTCATCCGTGCAGGCTGCTCAGCAGACACAAAGCGCTGGTGAGGATTTCATTCCACTATGAATTAGTGTCTAACATTGAGAACGCCTTTCATCATTGACTTGTATTGCCTTCAGGTGCCCATAAATTCCTCTGTCTTTGTGTAGCACTTGTCTATCAGACAGTGTCATCAGTTTTACTGCAGGCAAGAGACAGACACACCTCTTCCTGAGACCCAGACAAGAGGACAATTACCACAGCCCCTCTCCACATTATCACTCTGCATCAGCTCCTCACCAACTGCTAATCACCTAGGTCGTGCAATTTCCATTTCCTTCTGTTTGTCTCATGTGGCACCATATGGGTAACAAGCTGACAACAGTCCTCGGAGCATGGATAAGATGCATCGTTATATTAAAACATTACTGTACTGTTAAGGGTCGAGAATCCGCAAGATAATTGCTAACGAGCGTTCATAGGATCGGGCACAAAAATCATCTTCTGCGGGCAGCATATTATGCTGTGTAAATGGCCTCTGGTGCCAGCAAATAATGAGTCTGTATGGGGACGCTTCCTTCCCTACAATCGCCTTGTGTTTCATCCTGTGCAAAGGGACCTTTAACCCCTTCAGGACCCTGCCATTTTTCACCTTAAGGACCAGACCATTTTTTGTAAATCTGACATGTGTCACTTTATGTGGTGATAACTTTAAAACGCTTTTACTTATCCAAGCCGTTCTGAGACTGTTTTCTCGTCACATATTGTACTTCATGACAGTGGTAAATGTGAATCAAAATATTTCATTTTTATTTATAAAAAACATACCAAATTTACCAAAAATGTCTCTGCTTTTAGGTAGTGATTGGATCATTTTGTAAATTACATTTAAATGTTTTGGGACGTTAGAAGGCTTATATATAATTAGAGAGGTACGTTAAAATAAAACAACAAAACTTTAATTAGTGGTATCAAGTTAAAACGAGAAACGGGGGTAATGCCCCAAATTACTAGTTACGGCTAATATGGCCAGAACTAACAATCACAGAGATGGAGAAAAACTGACATAGTGTTATATTGCTTACTCGGTCTCTGTGATTATGAATTAGCAACTGGAATATGAATACCAATGGAAGGTGGTCTACCTCCGGTATAACCGTATTTAACAGAGCAAGGTCGCATGCATGACCATCTCTATATTACGGGAATGGGTGGTGGATTTACACATCAAGTGTGACCAAAAGGTGAGAATAGAATATTCACCTCTGGTAAAATCATGTG
Organism: Bufotes viridis; assembly: GCA_033119425.1. Taxonomy (NCBI): domain Eukaryota; kingdom Metazoa; phylum Chordata; class Amphibia; order Anura; family Bufonidae; genus Bufotes; species Bufotes viridis. The sequence goes on along the minus strand of CM065589.1, from coordinate 445,365,955 downwards.
TATCTCCGTTGATACTTGCTCAACGCGTTTCTGTGTGTGTTTAAACACACGTCATCAGGAGCATATATGCACCGAAAGTAACAAGTATAAGTGGGCTTAAGTAAGCACCGCCGTACTTGAATCGTTGCTGAGGTAGTAACCGCTCAGCACAACAGGGTATTTGCTGCAGGCAGAGTGCCCCTAGCGGATCAATGAATTGGTAATGGACAGTAGTATATAATAAATTCGCCCCATTCAATTCTACCTAGCACCGAGCCCCTGGTATGCGGATCGGTGCTTCAATCTGGCTCGCTAAGACTCTGACTGAACCGTCGCCAACTAAGCTGAGGGACGGCGTGCTGGTGTGCACTAGTGTTCGGCGCTGTTGGTCACACTTGATGTGTAAATCCACCACCCATTCCCGTAATATAGAGATGGTCATGCATGCGACCATGCTCTGTTAAATACGGTTATACCGGAGGTAGACCACCTTCCATTGGTATTCATATTCCAGTTGCTAATTCATAATCACAGAGACCGAGTAAGGAATATAACACTATGTCAGTTTTTCTCCATCTCTGTGATTGTTAGTTCTGGCCATATTAGCCGTAACTAGTAATTTGGGGCATTACCCCCGTTTCTCGTTTTAACTTGATACCACTAATTAAAGTTTTGTTGTTTTATTTTAACGTACTTCTCAAATTATATATATTGTAAAACCGAGAACGTACACCAATATATCCCCTCCTTTTTGTTTTTGACGTTAGAAGGCTTAGAAGCAAATCTTAACATTTTTAAGAAAATTTCGAAAACCCATTTTTTAAGGACCAGTTCAGGTCTGAAGTCACTTTGTGAGGCTTACATAAAGACAAGAGTTTTAGACGCCAATTTTAATAACCCCTATAGGTGATTGTGGATCCACCGAAGACGGATCCACCGAAGACGTATCCACCGTTGGTCTCAATGTAAGCCAGCTGTATAGGCATATTTCTGATCGTAAATGACCCCCATAGAATTTAGAATTAGGGATGGATGAATGAACGATGTCTAGAATGCTTCACTTTGAGATCTCTGAGCACTGAAGGGAGCATGTTAGCTACCTCTAAATGCAGGAGAAGGCAGACAAGAGTGATAAACAGCAGAGGGCGCTATCAAAGAGGAGAATGGAATGTAAATTATTTTTTTATTTCATGAATATTACAATAATACTGTCATCAACCTGTCATCAACTATTTGCTGACCTCACTGCGGGCAGCATAAAATAGTGAGAGAAATGCTGATTTCAGTGGTGTGTCGCTCATGAGCTAAAAATAAGTGGTTGCTGAGAACCAGCATCATAATCATTGCAGCTCAGGCCTTGAAAAGAGTCAAATCTACCTGAGAAGAGTCATGGTTATTCCTAATCTCCTGCTCTCCCACCCATCTGCTGATGATTGGCAGTTCTCTCCTAGAGAGAAAGGGAGAAAACTAGGTAGAAGCCTGTCAGTCATCAGCAGGTGGGCAGGAGAGCAGGAATTCATGAATAACCAGGACTCTTCTCAGGTGGCCGTGACTCTTTTCCAGGCCCAGTCTGCAATGATTGTGATGTTGGTTCTCGGCGATTACTTTTATCTTATAAATGACAGACCGCTGAAATCTACTCACCTGTCTCTACTTTATTCTGCCGTTAGTATGGGCAGCATAAAGTTGATGACAGTTTCCTTTTAATTTAGGATGTATTATTTATTGCATAGTAATACTTTTCGTGAAATAGCCCCTTTAAGTACAGGACACCAAATGTATGAAAAACATTCCTTCCTTAGGTCTCATGCACATGAGCGTGTGTGACCCATGCTGCAGTCCGCAATGCACGGGCACCATCCATCTGCATGCCGCTTGTGGAGCCATGGACTTGAATAAGTTCCCGATCCGCAAGAGATGGTCCGCACCACAAAAAAATAGGACATGTTGTATTTTTTTGTGGAGTGGAGGCACCGACCAAAAACCCACAAAAACGCTTTGTACTTCTTTCGTGGGCTTCCGTTCTGTGCCTCCGCTCAGCATTTTGAGGATTGCGGACCCATTCAAGTTTGCGATCCGCAAAATGAGCTCGGACGGCCTACTGTCGTGTGAATGGGCCCTTAGGGTAATAGCAGAAGCATGTGAGGGAGGTCGGATAAAGCACATAAAATATAAAAGATAAATGACGCCACAGTTAAATATCTAGATGACCTAATTCTGATCAATAAAAAATATAGGCTCATTACTAGAAAAAAAAAAATTTGTTCACAGGGTTTCAGAGCACAATAAAAAGTTCCTTGATAATAACAGATGTTTCTTTAGCAAATTGTACATTCTATTTCATCTTTGTATTATAATTGAATTAATACACATCTGCCACTCTTTGGCAGGTAGTATTTCCTTGTCTGCAGTACCAGTCTGTGGGTGGGCATGCAGCCAGTGCCCACATGACTGTAATGAAATACTAGTCACAGTTTAGAGCAGGGATCAGAAACCTTCGGCCCTCCAGCTGAGGTGAAACTACCACTCTCAGCATGTATACTTACTTCGCTGTTCCCAGAACTCTCATTGAAGAGAATGGAGCACGCTGGGAGTTTCACAGCAGCTGGCATGTCAGAGTTTGCTGACCCCTGGCATTGGGGGCATATCCTAGTGAAACACAATCTAACAAAATTAAAAAGGCTGTCTGCTTTTTTATTTTTATATCAATGTCCCCTGGATAGGTAATCAATATCAGATCGGCGGGGGTCGACTCCAGATAGCCCGCCTATCAGCTGTTAGAGAGAGGGCAGCCCTCTAACACTAGATATAAGGAATGCAGACAACCCCTTTAATAATGTGCAATCACTGTTTAATAATGCACAGTGCATGTGTTTTTTTGAGCACATTGAGTTAAAGGGGTTGTCCCATGAAAAATATTCTTTAGTTTTCAAACCAGCACCTAGATCTGAATACTTTTTAATTGAATGTAATTAAAAATTTTGTATAGCCACTGAGTTATTCAATAAAGTGTACCTGTATAGCGCCACCTGCTGTTTGTTCTTTTTCTTATTTCTTTGTCCGGCTCACTGAGATGGCCGCACATGCTCAGTTTTATCCTTCAACTGCCTCCTGAACTGTGATAGGGAGAGCTGAGACACGCCCCCTGAGCTGTGATAGGGAGAGCTGAGACATGCCCCCTGAGCTGTGATAGGGAGATCTGAGACACGCCCCCTGAGCTGTGATAGGGAGAGCTGAGACACGCCCCCTGAGCTGCAGCAGAAAAGACACTACCCTGAGCTGTCAGCTTGATATAAATTGACACAAAAAAAGACCAAGGGGGTATCTCTTGCCTACCACCAATGTATGGTCAAAATTACCTAGGCATCCTGTATGAGAAACCCACATTTCAAATAATATCAATGCATATACTCCTAATGCAAATCACAAACCAACACCAAAAAGGAGCCAAATGCAAATATACGTATAAATATACTTTATTGATAAATAGAATATTAAAATATGCAACAGGAGGTGCAGAGATTAAAGCGCCATCCTAGACCAAATATTGGCTAGTAACATAGGGGAGAGGATACTGCATGCTGACACACATATATTGAATATAATTATGTACTTGGGTTATATCAAATGTAAACATTTACCCTACTGAGAGAAAGTGACACTGACATGAATCACTACCTCCGTATTACGAATCCAATAATATTAGTACAAGTGCAGGAAATCAATGCAGATCTTACCCAGAGAAATAATAAAGCCAAAGGACCAGGATGGCGCCACCCCAACGTGCGTTTCGGCGAGCCTTCGTCCGGGGGTGACGCCATCTCTGCTGTAAGAGTTAAAAAGGCTAGTCTAGCCAATAGGGAACGCGACTGTGGTCACATGTCATGACCTCAATATAATGCGCACACATTCGCACATAATCCTATTAAGAGTGCCTACATATATAGCATAAAGATCATGTCATAATAAATTATATCTATCCCATATTTAAGATGTAGGTTATAATTGATATAATGCACATTACATATGTCCAAAAAATACGTCAAATATCAAATAAGTGCATCTACATGATCATGTGACGCCGACGTCAGTGGCCCAAGTCACATGATCGGGAGATGCGATAATATGCCCAGAGTCAAGAATTAATGTAATGTGGGAAGACAAACCTATAATTATGCGCATATGTAGTAAATACTAAATGCAGGTACAGTATTACAAGCCAAATAATTATTACCTCCATCCGAAGTGAACAATTAAACATGCGCATCGTACCGATCATGTGATGCCGACGTCAGTGATCCAAATCACATGATCGGGAGATGCAGTATTACGCACGGAAAAAAATATAATTTCATTCAGTGCAAGGATGGGAGTGAGAATGGGGAAGGAGTGAGTGAGACCAAGTGAGGAAGGAAGTGAGTGAGGGAAGTGATAAATATTACATACAAATATGCTCACTGCAAAAGTAATACGGAGGTAGTGATTCATGTCAGTGTCACTTTCTCTCAGTAGGGTAAATGTTTACATTTGATATAACCCAAGTACATGATTATATTCAATATATGTGTGTCAGCATGCAGTATCCTCTCCCCTGTTACTAGCCAATATTTGGTCTAGGATGGCGCTTTAATCTCTGCACCTCCTGTTGCAGATTTTTATATTCTATTTATCAATAAACTATATTTATACGTATATTTGCATTCGGCTCCTTTTTGGTGTTGGTTTGTGATTTGATACAAATTGAGCAGAGCAATGAATGGGGAGATCTCTGGATCCATGCGAGGTACAGGGATGGTTCTAGCTTTGTTACTATATGATGTCTGATTTTCATTTTTTACATTAGTCATGGAATAACCCCTTTAAAGAGGTTGTCCTGTTTTAGGAGGAACGCAAACTCCAGTAAAGAATAGATTTGGTAAGTAACAATGTAGGAGAATGAGGCCTTATCAGACAGTTGGCCATGTTGTTCTAGTTAGACATCTTCCATCTGTACCTCAAAGAACGTAGTGAGCAGTAACTTCTCCAAAAGCATATAAATTCTAATGTTTTGTGTTTGCAGTAGAGAACAGGATTTTTTGGTAATTAATTACAGGAAATGTCTTCTAATGCAATTAGCTGACCTTCTGAAAAGCAAGATACTCTCCAGACTGGTACTAACGTCCACGTAATGGATTAATGTACTTAATTGATCTTCTAGTATAGGGTGTTAATATATATTCGATTGTTGCAAATCTGTGCAATTGATAGGTTTTAATGTTTTATGACTAATATATTCTTTCAGTTTATCAACAAAGAAGGAAGCAAGATCAAAGGTTATTGTTACAGTATATGACTCCTGAGAGAATACATTAGGTATGCATGTACTAAACATGATATAAAACTTTCAACGAATCAAGAAATACAAAGCATACCAAGAGGTGTAATTTCCCTATAAATAATAATGTTCTGATGTCGTCATCTACATGAATAATAATGCATTGATGATATGTATGAGAGCCATTGATGTGAATGTACTGCAGTGGACTGCTGCATTTTTAAGCTATGTTAAAGGGTTTGTCAACTTTCTTTTTATATTGATAACTTGTTCTCAAGATAGGTCATCAATATCAAATCGGTGGGGGTCCGAATCCGATGATCAGGTGTAACATTCACTTCAATGGGATGGCTCCTTCCTATTCATTCTTTGTTGCAGATGGATCACATGTGTTGATTGAATTCCTCCTGAAATCAGACATCCTTTTTAACTTCCACAATGCAAGGTGGAAAAGTAAGTGGACCTCTGTCTTAATTAATTCTCTAAGAGCTAAATGGTAAAATATATTTTCAGTAAAAAGATGAGATTGGAAGTTTGAGGTTTATATGTGCTTCACCTATTAAATACAGTATTTTTCGCCCCATAAGTGGGGACTTTCTTTGACCCAAAGTGGGGGGAAAATGTCGACTGCATCTTATGGGGCGAATACTAATGAACACTTCCATTATGAGGGTCTGATCTGAGCCAAGGGGGCTGATCTGAGACATAGGGGGCTGATCTGAGACATAGGGGGCTGGTCTAAGGTATGGGGGTCTGATCTGAGGCATGGGGGTCTCATGTGAGATCTGAATGGGGTCTTGTTTATATTGGGGCTCTTATCTGAGGTCTTATTAACATTGGGGGTCTGATTGGGGCTGTCAGCTGAGGTCTGATTAACATTGGGAATCTGATTGCTGGTCTGATCTAAGGTCTAATGAAAAATATTTTTTCTCACTGTACTCATCTAAATCCTAGGTGCGTCTTATGGGCCAATGTGTCTTATAGAGCGAAAAATACGGTAAATGCACAGAAACCCTGATAAGTGACAAATCTGCTGTTCTAAATAAAAACTGGTTAACCACGTCTTAATATAGCATAAATGCACAATGTTAACATTTGGAGGAAAAAAGCCACATCCCAACTGTAAAGCATTGTAGAGGGAGAATCATGATTTTGGCTGCTTTGCTGCCACCAGGTCTGGACAACATTCACTGAGGAAACAATAAACTGTAAAGTAAATCAAAACATTTTACAGAACAATATAAGGGCAGAAGTCCATGACCTCAAGAAGAATAGACATGACAATGACCCAAAGCACACACTGGAAGAATTCTGACACTAACCCAATCGAGAGGCTGTGGACTGGAGGGCAGTGCAGGCAATGTATACCAGAAACAATGATAAACTTAAACACATTTACAGTGCGGAATAGTCAAAAATTCCCCGTCAACATTTTGCAAACCTTATGTCACAAGGGTATCACAACCTATAGCTGACCCTGTTGTGCCTGGGGTCAGAAGGTCGCAGTGGATGGCTACTCTCTCGGTTTCAAGAGAACACTCCATTACCTAGTGATGGGAATGGATTCCGGTCCAGGTTTTCCTGCTTAGGTTTGCAATCCTTTTTGTCCTATTTAGGATTCTGTAGCTTTTCCTTTCAGCTGTTCTCTGTCAGCCACTCCCAGCTACTATATGTTCTCGCTTTCTGCTTCCCTTGCCAGATAAAGACCTTCTTTCCAGATCTTCTATTCTGACCTCTGGTGGAGTTGGAGTTGCTGTGGAGGTGTTGGAACTGGAGCTGTAGGATCTCCGGTTCTCTGCTTGTATTGTCTCCCTTCGGGGATTGTTTGTGGTGAGGACTAGTGCTCCCACCGCCCTATTCACTACCTAGAGCTTATTTCAGGGTAGGCCAGGAACGTGGAACATGATCGGCCTACGGGTTAGCAGCCCATCTAGGGATGTCAGGGCAGCCAGGTGCCAGTGCTAGGTGAGCTATGGGTCACCACTCCACCCTCTCCCTAGTGAAAGGGTACTCTCCTTCCTTCCCCTCTGCGCTGCACATCTGTTACCTGCCATATCAGACGTGATACCTTATTGATGTGTACTCAATGTGCCCACTAAAATACGTGAATGGTAGAATTGTTTGTGTTGTGGTGCATTTTGACGAGTGGATAATCATATTGGCGATTAACAACACAATCGCATTTAGCAACTTAATGTGGATGACAGACAAGCATTTTCATGGAAAAATAATGCTGTACAAATTCTTTCACATGTGATCTTTTACTTGCTTAATCGGGGACCGTTCCCTGTATTTAGACAGGTTAAGTAATGCACAATTTACAAAATATACACAGTTTTTAGATGGTTCACATTGCAGAAAGATCACACAATGTACCTTATATACCACAATTCAAAAATGACTAATGATAATTTATTTGTTCACATAAAATAATCTTTAGCATTCTAATTGTAAAGATTATCTACTCGTCTACATATGCCTTTATTCATTTAGCTGTGTTGGTCCATAATTGTGACTTTAATAATCAGACCACATTTTATTAGTAATCAAGGTGAAAATCCAAGTAATTGCAGTCCCTTTACATGGGACTATCGTTGGCAGATTATCGAGAATAAGCTTTTGTATTGCCCCTGTAAAGGTGCCGCTGATCCTCGGTATTGCCCCTGTAAAGGTGTTGTTGATCCTCGCTCAGCAGCACCAAGGCTCATTCATTGGGTGAAATAATTGCAGATCCTTTTATACACAGGACAATCTGCTGCCCAGGAACAATGAATCTGGATGGGGACAAGCCATTGCAGCAGCGAACTCTATGGCTAAAACATCACAGATTGTAAGCTCATGGAAAAACAGTAGATAAGTATACCGTGCCAAAACTCAAAGTGTCTCACTGCCTAAATGGACGGTTAAAAAATAAAAAAAACTTTATTAGACATACGTAAATAAAATAGGGCGATTCCTTCTCTTAGTTGTAGAGATAGGCAGATTGTGCAAAACGATGTGTTGGGGAGTACTGAATAATTATATTAGCCCACTCCACACCGAAAATGGTCCCTTGGGAGGGGGGTATGCTTTCAAACTCAACAGAAGCCCCCAGGCTCCAGCCTACTATATGTGTGGATCGAATTCCCACAACTAATGTTTCCTGTGCCCCCCAATAACGGTGCTCTAACTTGGTGACCTCAGGGAGCAAGGCGGAGATTCGGAGGATGTGGGCGGTGCTGGGCTCCTTCACAGTGGTCGTGGCTGGGCTCTAGAAACTTTAGTAACAGCCCCTGGGATCCTTACTTGCCTCATTTACATAAATATATATATATATATATATATAAAATAGTTTTTTTGCCTAAATAAAAGCACTCAGAGCTATGGGGAATGTATATTGCGGACGTGCTAGCGGCGATCTAGCAGCACATGTCCGCAGCTCTATAGGCAAAATCCAGGTGACAGTGTCCCTTCGATTACTGAATTCGCACATTTCTATTAAAAAATAGCTGTAAAGTGGCCCATTTTGAGCCTTAGCAACGCTCCTTTGTCTTCTGTTTACATAACACAGTCAGTGTGGAGCAAGTCTCCACAGTTATGTAAACAGAAGACAGAGGAGCGTTGCTAAGGCTCAAAATGGGCCACTTTACTGCTATTTTTTAATAGAAATGTACTAATTCAGTAATTAAAGTATATTACAAAAATGGTCAGCATCACTGCCCATATACATTACAAGAATAAAAAAAAAAACATTTACACTTTAATCAAATAAAGGCTCAATTTTCTGTTATAACAAACAAAACTTAAAGGGGTTCTCCGAGCCTGTACCTATAAAGTATTTTTCAGCTAACCTGTGGACAGAAGACACTTTGCACAATACTTAGTCTTTCGTTGCTCCAGCAATTCCACTGATCGTGGCTGTGGTCATGTGACCATCCAACTACCAGCAGGCCCTTCCTTCGACATTGTGACCGGATTTGCTCCTCTTTCTTGCTGTTCAGCCACATCAACATTATTCCGCTGGACAGGAAGAAAGAGGAGTAGATCCAGTTGCGAAGTCAGAGGAAGAGCCCACAACCAGTTGGGTGGTCACGTGACTGATGGGATAGCAAAATTGTTGGAGCAATGGAAGGTTAAGTTCTCCTCAAAGTGTCCTCTGTCCACAGGTTAGCTGAAAGATTTTTAGGCACAAGCCTAGAGAACCCTTTTAAAACACAAACAACCCAGAGTCTAGCCTCAAACATGTTTTTTTTTTTTAAATATGAGGACCAAATCTCTGTGCTGATTCATTAGAAAAATATCTCCGTTCCATTCTGCAAATCTCTGCATAGACACAAGATAAATAAATACATCCATAAGGATAAAGGGACACTTTTTAAGCTCAATATTCACATAAAACATGTTTTAGAATTTTTGTCTTTTGTTTCATTTCAGTAGTACTAGCTAGACCATTGAAAATGAAATACAAAATACTGTCCTTTTATAGCAGTTAGCATAAAACTCCTACATGAATAATGGTAATACACTGTCAGTTTAATGCTGCTGTGAGAGGGAATGTGCTATCTGCAGGGTAATCCTCATGATAATGGTATGTTTAGAATTGAGATAACAGTATGATGGCATTGATATGGCTAAAGATCCCCACAGAATAGCGTTAAACTTATCAGTGTAATGCCCTAATTGAGTCACTACAGGAAGTCTCTCTCTAGCTGACGTGGTGGTCTGACTGAAAAAGATAAAAGTCCAAACAAAGAGGTAGTTAAAGAGCCAGGAGAGGAAGTTGAATACATGGAGTAACGTCAAAAAATTATATCCAGAAAACACCCAGCCCTTTTTTGTAAAACAAAATAACATAAAATATTTGGATATACTTACAAAAATGATAGGAGTGTTCCTTTATATGGCAGCATCCTTGTTGCTTACAGCCACCACTAGGGGAGCTTACTGCCTACTGTCCATACACTTAACTTGGGCAGCTTTAATTTTAGCAATATGTGTATGCAGGGGATTTGTGCGTCTTTATGAGAAAAATGGATATAAGGTGTAAGAAGGATAATTTATACATCAGCACAGAATGTTGTACCTAGAAACAACATGATGTTAAAGGGTGGACATTCACTTGACAACTACTCTTATGCTGTCACCATGTTCTCACCAAAATCACACAACCTATGATGAACTGAGGTCCAGACCCATAAGCAGGCGATGGAAACTCTAGTTATTAGCGAGTTAAACGCTCCATCATAATTTGATTCATATGTTTGCCCAAGTTAAATTATCATCCTCTTTGTTTGGCTTTTTTCATTATTATTTTAATTCTTACTTCCTGCATACTGAAGCAGTGTGTTTCTTTCCTGTGCTATGGCAAGGTTCCCAGTTTCCACTATTGTAGCTTGTTTATATTGCTTGTGTGTTATCCATAACTGGAACTACTATTTAAACATGCGACAGGGTCTTGACAAATCTGACCACAGAACCCTTTCAGCTCCTAGAGATATACCCTAGCCAAATCTGCACTTTTGTTAGCCCACAGATCTAGTTTCAAAAGAAGGAAGGCAGTAAGACAAGGAGGAGGACAAAAGCATGTCGTGTCTAGTCACCTGAGTCTTAGGTCCCACTTACAATGTAAAGTGCCGCTTACAGGGTAAATAACCGTCCGATCTAAATTTGACGCCCATCACCTGGCAGGTTAACGCGGCAGATAAAATCCTTGTCTGTCAGCAGCACATAAAGCTGTGTAATCACGGATGTGCTGTCAACAAACACTGAATCTGTGTGGGGATGAATGATCGTAGTAGTGACTGTTCATCCCATACAGAGGGCATGACTGATGCATGTAAATGTAGCTGAACGAGATGGTATTGATCAGGAACAAATGAGTGCTAACCGATCATTGCCCTGAGTATTGGGCCATGTACGCGAACCCTCAAAAGGTTTGTCCTAAATATTTTTTTACCTTTCTAATGTGGAATTAGAAAAGTAATGATTAATAGACTTTTTAAAGAAAGCAAAGCATCAGCTAAATCCATCCCAAAATATCAATGAAATGGAAAAAGAATGAATTCCTACCAAGTAGGAGTAAGGCAACACATAGGGTCAATGGTTTAGGCAACACAATGGACTTACTGTGGTGTAGCACAGTTTTTTTGCTTTGGCACTTTATGCCTAAAATATATGTTACATTTGGAAAGACCTGGGTCAGGTAGATAAACAGTATCCAGAAAATTACCATAGATTCCCTGTAGCTGCACTCCTGCTGCCTATAAGCGAGAGGGGCAGTTCAGATGTACAGACAGCCAAAATGACTGCTCTCCATATTACCCAACCCACTTCTTGTGAAGTTGACAATAGTATGCTAGGAAATTACTCATAATGAAATCAAAAACTAATCTCCCCTAAAATGAATTTTTGTAATATACTTTTTTTCACTATTTCCTTGCAAAATACGCACCTGAAGTTTTGAGATAGACTAGTGTACTGATTCCACTGCGGCCTGTACGGCGCTCTTTGCTGCCCCAGTGGAATCCGTACACCAGTACATATCAGGTGTACGGAATGTACGAATTCCAAAGTGCAATAGGTACCTGAAGTTCAGGGGACTATTTCACTATTTTTACAAAAATACTTAAAATTTTCTTGCAAACAATGATTTTAGGGCAGTTAGATTAGTTTTTGATAAAGTATATTCCAAGGTTTAGGTAGACACAATCTGAAGTGTAACTGTTGATTCCGTTTTTTTTAATATAGTGCAGGGACAGGGATGTTAAACATGTTTGTAATATACTTTATTAGGGAAATATGTTTCCTTGTTCTAGAAAACAGGGTCCGAAGAGTCTGCTTAGTAAAGCTCTAACAGCCTGAGAGTCTGTCTTCAGTTCTAGTGAGTGCTGAAAAGGCCTGTGTGTAACATACAGAGGCTTCAATCCTGCTTCTTGTCACTACCCCAGTCCTTGACTATATACATGTGTCCTATCATCCTGCCTATTTGACATGTTACACACAGGCATCTTTAGTGCTCAGTAAAAAAAACACCTACGACTGAAGACAGACTCTCATTAGTAATGCTCAGTAAACCTAAATGAGAGTTACACTTTAAAGACCTTAGAGCTCTCCTGACATACATGTTTTATTAGATACTTTTGTTCTTTATAATATAGAAGAGATTTGTGAAAAAATTGACAACTGGTTCTGACAAGGGAACGGTAATTAATAAGGAATTGCCAATTTAGTCATCGAAGAGGTTCCCCAGGACTGAACAATTGATGGTCTATCCTTAAAGGGGTTGTCCGAGTTATGAAAAAAATATATATTGCACTGAAAATCTGATGGGCAGCAATATATGACTAAGCTAAGCAAGTTTCAGGACAAAAAATTATATATATTTCCTCATTTCCCTGGTTCTTTTCTGGCCCTTGTTTACATGCAATAACAACAATTTCTGACCCTCCCCCTGCAGTGCTAAGGGAGTGGATACAAGAGCTGCCCTGAGTGACATGTCCGCCTGCTGGGAGAATCAGCAGCATGTTGTATGTGTAGGACTTCAAGTCCTAGCTGTATAATGACACTGGCTAAGGGAGTGAATACAAGAGCTGCCCTGAGTGCTGGGAGACTCAGCAGCATGTTGTATGTGTAGAACTACAAGTCCTAGCTGTATAATGACCCTACTAATACACACAGGATCTTCCCCCTACCTTTTTGTGCAATGCTCTCTAGCCTGTCAGCTCCTGTGCCAAGCATTTGTCCCCTCACTGACTGCAGCTACCCAGTCTGTGCAGCTGAAGGGGTTAAGAATCCTAGGATAGAGCAGACAGCCTAGCAGTAAAAGGGGGCGTGGCCAGCACAGTGACGTCTTGTGTACAGAGCTCTCAGGCTTGTGAACGAACATTATCAGAGCAGGGAGAGAAGCTGACATCACAGGTCATGTGACCCTCAGTGAAATCAGATAAACCAGGCACCGCAGATAAAGTGAGTTAATTGTAAAGTTGTTAGGAACATAGAAAGAAAAAATAATAATTTGGACAACCCCTTTAAGACTTCTTTACATCACCTGAGTTAGCAAGCAATTGGTCATCTATAAAAAAAAAAATCAAAAGCAGTTCTAAGTATATGTAACTATTTTTCTTAAGAGAGATGTATTTTGTGTTATTTTCTTTAATTCTGTAAAAATGCAAAAGGCAACCCTTATTTTCCTTGACAAATGAACCTAGATCTCATACTAAGCCTATGTAAAGCTCATTTAAGACTTGGAGAATATCTCATATAAAAATAAAAAATGTTTCTGCTTTTGTGCAGAAATTTCCGGCTGTGGATTATTTTTGCTAAGGAGTCTTCAAAGGGGAGAACACCGCACTCGGGGTAATGACTCTGGTTTATCATCACATTGTGGTCTACAGGAGATGCATTTCCCTCGGATTCACACATTATTTATTCTCTGTTAATGTGATGCCTTTTTCCCTCCCAATGTAACTTTATCCTTGGTGCCTCTTAAGGACCTGGCACCCATAGCTGTACACTGTTTATACTTTTAAGTTTGGTAATGATGGAAGAAAGACAGAGCGCAGTTAATGTGTTCAGCACTTACCACTTCAAAAGTAGGTTTGTGTTTATAATTATGACAGGCCTCTGTTTCGAAAATTACTATTTTCCTTCCAAGCTGGAGCAAGTAGCTTCCTTGAATCAACCTTTGATGAAACGTCCCCATAAGGCCTCTTTCACACGACCGTGTGCACCCCGTAGCTGTATTGCGGCCCGCAGACTGCGGGTCCGCAATACACAGGGCACTGGCCGGGTGCATTCCGCATCACAGATGCGGACCCATTCACTTGAATGGGTCCGCAAATCCAGAGATGCGGTGCAGAACGGGACCACGGAACGGAAGCACTACGGAGTGCTTCCGTGGGGCTCCGTTCTGTGCTTCCGTTCTGCAAAAAGTTTGAACTTGTTCTATCTTTTTGCGGAATGGACAGACCGCGGACACCATTCAAGTGAATGGGTCCGCGATCCGCATAAGGCTGGCGCACGGTCGGTGCAATTTGCAGTCCGCAGCACGGCCACAGGGGACACACGGTCGTGTGAAAGAGGCCTAATTCAGATAGCAGCGGCTTTGGGAATCAAAATAAATGCCCTACAGGTAGATGAGACAGGCCTTTTGTTTTTGGCAGAGAACATGTCCTAGTATCCTCAACGCTACAGAATATATTGGCGCTTTGTTAATACAATTTTTATTCATTTATTAGAAGATGACCTCTAGGTTTAGTTTGTCTTAAAGGGCATTTCGCCATTTCACCCCTAATAAATCGGTCCAACTGTGAGAACCATCAGGGTTGACATGGTCTATGTCATGTCCACAGCCAGAAGTTTCAGAACAAAATCAGAAAGTATCTTTTTGTATGAGATGATCTCCAAGTCTTTAATAGGCTTTTTCTGTAGTGTTTTGGATTTTTTTTTTTGTCTGTTGAAAAATCGATGCTGTTACATGTAAACGAGACTTTTTAAAATCTAATGCTGTAATGTATCTGAAAACCTTACTTCTTTGGCAATTTCCCCAAACCATGGCAAAGTGAGTTTTAGTGAATCTTTCCCCACAAAACCATATATCAATCTGCTCAGCTCCTCCTGCTCTATAATACGCTGCCTGCAGATGACACTGCATTTCGTGATGACCTGTAAGAGGCCCTGTTAGCTCTCCTGACACAGTCATTTTAGTAAACAAGTCCTAATCAAATAACAATTTCGGAACATCTTTTCTTAAGACTGTTTATTGTGGACTCCCTCTGTTATTCCTACCATTATAGTCCTTCATATTTTGCGAACCTAAAGGGGTATTCCCATCTCAGACAATGGGAGCATATCACTAGGATATGCCCCCATTGTCTGATAGGTGCAGGTCCCACCGCTGTGACCCGCACCTACAACGAGAACGAAGTGGGGAGCGCTGTGGCTGGAGGACCCCGGATTTCCCGGGGTCCGTCCACCACCAAGCGCTGCTCCCTGCTGCCCCCATAGAAATGAAAGGGAGCCCACCCATGCTCCCATTCATTTCTATGGGGAGGATGGAAATAGCCGAACGCTCGGCTATTTTCGGTGGCCCCATAGAAATTAATGGAGGGCGCCTGCGCAGTGCACCCTCCGTTCATTTCCCCTCTCCGTTCTCATTGTAGGTGCGGGTCTCAGTGGTGGGACAATCAGCGATATGCCCCCATTGTCTGAGATGGGAAAACCCCTTTAAAGGGGTTTTCAAAATGATTTGAGAGTGTATGCCTCTTTAAGAAGATGGAAAATTAGTGTGTCTTTAACCCCTTAAGTACTCAGCCCATTTTTGGTTTTGTATATTCGTTATTTCCTCTCCACATTCCAATAGCCATAACTTTTAAAATTTTCTGTTCATATAACCATATGAGGGCTTATTTTTTGCAGGATAAGTTGCATTTTGTAAGGGAATTTTTAATTTACCATGTCTAGTATTGGAAAACTGCGATAACTGTGCAGTAAAAATGACCAAACTTCTATAGTTTTTTTTGTTTTACTTTTATTAAAAAATCAAAATTTTCTTTGCATTTTCTGATAGCCGTAACTTTTTATATTTCCATCCATAGAGCTGTATGAGGTCTTGTTTTTTTTTCAGGACAAACTGTAGTTTTTATTGGTACCATTTTTGAGGTACGTACGACTTTCTGATCACTGTCATTCAATTATAAAAAAAAAAATTTTTTTGGGGGGTGTTGAGCGTGACTAAAAAATGGCGAATCGTGTTTTTTCACGTTTTTCCCATTACGGCATTCACCGCACAGGAACTTTAAAAAAATATTTTAATAGTTCAGACATTTTCAGATGTTGCGATACCTGCTATGTTTATTTTTTTTATTGTTAATATATTTTTATGTAAAATAGGGAAAGGCGGGTGATTTAAACTTTTAATATTTGATTTTTTTTTTTTACTTTTTATTTAATAACTATTAACCCTCTTAGGGGGCTAGAACCTGGGATCTTTTGATCCCTTGTCCTATTCACCCTCATAGAGATCTGAGGGTGAATATGATTTTCACATGCTCTCTGCTGTGCTGTGTGCTTACCATGGTAGGGCCGGAGGGCTTCACGAGAGTCCAGGCTGCCATGATAACTGATCGGAGCTCCGCGATTTCACTGCGGGGACTCTGATCTGAAAGAAGACGGAGCTGCATTCCTCTGCCTTGCCTCACAGGTGTAACAATCGGCGTTGGCGGCACCTGAGAGATGGGTTCAGTGGGATCGCAATTCCCTGTCATTGCGGCCGGATGACTGCTGTATGATACAACCGGCACCCGCCACGTATGGGGCGGGCTCACTGCAGCAGCCTGCTCCATACATTACCTAAATCAACATGATGTACGGGTACATCACAGTGGTTGAAGGGGTTAAAGGGAATGTTATTCTATTTCCTGAACATGATTATAGGGGCAGTCATCTTGCCTGAGCTGTTGTTAATAGCACTTCCAGAATTGCTTTACGGCAGCCCCGTGGGCCATAGACACAATAGTCTGGAGCTGACCCCGTTGACTTCTATGGGAGAGTTTTCTAGGCATGTGACCTGTGCAGAGATCATTGTACAAGGAAAGAATAGATACGCTGTGACAATCACCTATTGTGAATGGTAGATCCTGTGTTATTTATTTATACTTGATATCTGTCATTGTAATCCTGCCTGTGGTGATAATCAGATGACTGCTGAAAAGTTATCTGTACAGACCAAGAAGTGGCGCCTATTATTAAGCCTAGTAGCCAGTGTGAAAACTGCAGGATTTTAGGATTTTTCTTCAAAATAGATAGTAACAAGAAATAGTAAAAAATAACATCATGTTTAACATGAAAACAATAATTTTCTGATGACACATACCCTTTAAGAAAGCAGTCTAACCTGCTCAATATTTGACCTCTTAGATGAGGTGATAATATTTTTTATAAGGTTTAGATGTTTATTATCATGACCTGCGAAGTAAAAGCTTCCCATAAAAATACAGGACACGCAGAAGTGAGTCACAAAAATCCCAGTTTACTGCAACATTTGGCAAGCATGGCTGTGTGTGCAATGGTCCTCATCAGCAGCACCAAAGCGGCAGGTGTTCTGGACCACACCGGCTGTGCGGACTGAATTGCACCGCTAAAAACATGGATTTGCCATGGTCTACAGACATAAAATGTAACCCTCACATAAAAGCTGCATGCATACACATTCTTCAGTATGCAGGCCATACACCAGTTATGCAGCTAATTACCTAACATAGAGCTGTTTCTTACAGAAAACTGCTGGGATTACAACAAATTTTGGCCTGTCACTTTACACAGGCATGCGGACTTGGCTTGATGGTACATTACGTCAATTATGCAAAACCAGACTAGCAGAATTAAAGGATTTCCCAGTGACCTGGAGTGGAACTGCCCCTAAACAGCGACTATCACCCACTTCTCTACTGAACATAAGCATTAAATGCTAATAGCAGAAGAACTGCAAGCTGTCACTCAGGTTGTCACTGAAATATATATATTTTTCTAATTATATATTGATGTTTCTTAAGAATTATAAATCACAAATGTTAATAGATCATGTTTATTTCAGGCTGTCCACCCCTCTCCTGGCCAGTCCCAAAAGATTCTGAAAGCCAGAGACCCACTGGCATTTGGGAATCTGCAATAATGATTTATCCTCCAGTGTCTGAGTAGAAAATAAGTGCTGACAGCAGGGGGCAGCATCACTTACCAATCACTTGTGACCATGACAGCCAATCAAGGACTATAGTGATGTGACACGCGTAGTGTTGAAAAGGATTCCACTGTCATCTTCTAAACGGCCTACATTTTATATGCTTAGAACATTTTGTTACCAATCCTTTTTTCTGTGCCCAAATTTGCTAACTTGATTTTATTTTGCACTTTCTATACTTGAACATCTCTTTTGTATTTTTCATAACTTCACCCTTCCATCATTTGGACACTCAATATTTTTGCTTTGCGTTCTGTTCAACTATTCTGGCCACTCGGGACACAGCGCCAAGATTTGAGCCGCAGCCGTGTGGTGTCTCGCAAGCTGGCGGTTTATTGACACAACCACGCCAGGAAGGAATATGTTACTTATTGGTGTGATGTCTGGATGCACACAGCTTGAAGCCACAGCGGGTGTCTGGTCACGATTTAGCGCCATTTAGTGGCGTCAAGCCAATAGTTGGTCAGTGCCATGAAAAGTGAACAAACGTGGAAGAAACTGAAGTTGTGCAGCAGATTTTGACAGCAGCAAAATCAGCCACGTGATGGGCCCTTAGTTTGCATTTCTTTGGAGTAAAATGCCCCAAATTTATTGAGGCTCAAGACTCTTAATAAATTTGGCGTAACTTTTGGCAGTCTGTGCACCAAAATTGGTGTTAATTTAAGCTATAATTAATGGCAGTCTAGTCTTGCCCCCTTCCGCTACTCCATGCTCCTTTTCTCCCATTTGAAAAGTGGCGAGAAGTGTGCGAAGTCACATATTGTTGCGCAATTATACTGTGTGCCATAATTTATGACTTTTTATGCCAAAAATGCTTGATCAACTGAGTTTTGCTTTTCTAGACGTATAATTACCCTATGTACTATTTTATTGAATATCGTATCAAAATGTATCATATTATTTTCGCCTTCAACATTTTATCGGATCTGATCGATACCTTCTGATACGTGAGGTCTCCACAGAGGAATCTTACAGTGGCAATAAATGAAAGATCGTGAATACTAAAAAACATAATAGTGTAAGATACTAATTTCCCAAATCACAGGATAGTTATTTCTTCATCTTCTACAAAAAAATAAAATAAAAAGGCAATTCATCCTGTTAACTTCTATATACTTAGATCTATTTGGGTCATTTAGGAGCCCTCATAAACATAAATCCTAAGCATTGTATGCATCATGATAGATGGAGTAGAAACAATTATGCTCTTTGACAAATCAGACGGGAGCACATATTTAGCGCTAATTGCAGTTCTTTCCAGTAGCCTCCTATAGACCTAATTAACCTTCTGTTTTGTTCTGTGTAGCTGCCTGAGGCTCGCCATCCCATAACTCCAATCATGGGTAATTATGAAGCCAAAAAGACTTCAACAAGAAAAGTCTGCTGCTTAGCATTCAAAGTGGCTTGCTATAGGAAGTGAAATCTATATCCATGTCGCAAAGAGTAGTCACAATAACTTCAGAAAAGAAAAGGTCACGTCTATAAGTATCACACACAAAGACAGATTCATTGAATATTTGCATTACATGCACTATAGAATTACTGTATACTTTCCAATCCTCAATTATTATTCAAAAGTCTCGTTAAAAAAAGGGTAGTTTATGGTAAAAGGGTGAAATCCTGGGTAAAAATCTGCAGCATAAATTGATATGCTCAGGTCAATTTACTGTGTAGATTTTCTTTGTGGCATGTGGAGAAGATCCATACAGATCTCATTTACCTTGCTGGTAGTTGTAACGGACATTGGGTGTGGACCCACTGTGTTAACTAAACAGTGTGACTTTGGGATAAATGTATATAAAAAGTAAATATATATAAAAAAAAATATATAAAATATGCCCTTAGAATGGCGCCAATATAACCTCCGATGCTAAGTGGTCTAGTATGACGTTTATGTTATTGATATCGGATACCTACCAATATCCGGGACCACCAGACGTGGGTAGTATCTGGTGGATGGTTGATATAGTGGCAAAGGTTCACATAGACAATATATGTAGCATATAGTATGATAAAAATATTAGATTCCAATTTTGAGAATTTAAAAGAAATTTAAAGCAATTCAGAGACTAACTTCACCCAGGAGGCACCGGATGGGATAAGCACATGACACCCACCGGAAATCCTCCTGCGCCTGGGTCGCCTGTAGAGTGGTATCGAGTGACAGCCAGCACAGTCGTCTTTCTTGTCAGTCGTCTTTATTCAACCACAGGGTGTGGGTAAAAGGATTTGATGTCCCCTTGGGTGATTGCCCTTGGCAGCCTACTAAAAACCTCTTACTACATAATACTAATATTCAATTTCCTAAGACCATAAAATAATTTTTCTTTTAAATCCTATCTCTGGCGCCCCGCTGTGGTTTCTCTTAGAGAATAACCCCCCTGTTTTTTTTTTCTACTTCACTGCCTATCTTACACTTTGGGATAAAGCTAAGGGAGTTGTCTTGGTGGCTCCCTGGTATTCATCCCTTGACCCCTGTACAGGGATCTTGACTTCGCTGCATGGAACCAACCAGGCTGCTACCTCCTGGCCTGAAATAGTCTTAGTGTAGTTGGCTGCTGACCCACGGGGGGTCAGAGATACCGAAGCAAAGCCCCAAGGACTCAGGCAAACACAGTCCAAGGTCATAGCAGGTTGAATCCGTGCATATTCCAGATGGCAATTCCAAAGTTGGAGCAAGCTGAGAACATGCACAGTCCAGGTAGCAGTTCTAAGGTCAGGACAGGTGGCAAGGAGCATAATCGGTAGAAAGGCAAGGACCTTCGCTGTTTACTAGAGACTAGAAAACCTCTAAGTTCAGATGAGGATTCACACCCCAGCTAATTAGGGAGGCTGATCAGCACCTTAATCAAAAACTGAAAGAAAGTTCACAGAGCACTAGTCCCAATACACATAGGGAGAGTCGAGTGGCGCCTGTGCCTGCCCCAAAACAGCCCAAAAAAAACCTTTTCTAATTTTTCATATATATAAAAATAATACCTAAAAAAGATAAATATACTGGTATAATTGCTATTGGTACTATTGTTGCTTCTTGGTCATCTCGTCTCCCAAAATAAAAATGTTGAATAAAAATGATCAAAATGTTGCATGTATCTCAAAATGGTATTAGCTTGTATCACAAAAAAAAGAGCCTTTACACTGATCCATCAGTAGAAAAATAAGTTTCAGGTGTCAGAATATGGTGACACAAAGTAATCTTTATTTAAACAAAGAATCATTTTAAAAGGAGTAAAATATAACAAATACTGCATAAATTTGGTATCTCATAATGAACCATAGAAGTTAACACTTAATTTTCACCATGAAGTGAATACTGTTAAACCCTAAAAACAATGGCAGAATTGGATTGTTTTGTCACACACCGTAACTCCAAAAAATGTTTAAAAGTTATACATTAAAGGTATCAAAAAATGGTTGGATTAAAAAAAAAAAAATTCATCCCACAAAAAACAAGGCCTTATATAGCTATGTGGAGATAGAAAAAATATTAGGCATCCTTCAAGAGGTTTTCCTGGAATTAAGAAAATGAAAATACTTAAATATTACTTTATTATAAATAAATATCCAAATACCTTTCATTAGTTTTAATGGCTCCTTTTGTTTAGGGAGCAATCATTAGGAGAAATACAATGGCCGCCATCCTCTTAGTTCACACAAAACCTGTCTTAATCACACAGGAAGACGAGTTACTTCACAGCACTGAGCTAAAGAGCTGCCTCATCCTCCTATCTGCTATACTGTCAGGGATTATGATCCTGAATACAGTTTCATATGATCTTCAGCTGAATCTCTGTGGGAATGGAGTTAATGAGGAGACATAAAGTACAGAGAGGACGGACATGACAGCAGTAATGGGAAGCTGTGGTACAAGTGATACAAGTGCTGCTGCTCATTAGCCACATCCTCTCTGTACTTCATGTCTCCTTATCATCTCCATTCCTACAGAGATTCAGGTGAAGTCTTTATCAACTGGATTCAGGATCATAATCCCTGACAAGCAGAGCAGAGAGGAGGATGAGGCAGCTCTTTAGCTCAGTGTTGCGAAGTAACTTGTCCTGCTGTGAGATTAGGACAGGTTGTGTGTGAACTAACAGGACGGCGGCCATTTTATTTCTCCTAATGATTGCTGCCTAGACAAAACAAGCCATTATAACTAATGAAAGGTATTTGGGAATATATTTATAATAAAGCATTTTTTAAGTATTTTCAGTAATTTTATTTCCTTAATTCTTTAAGAACCCCTTTAAGTACCAAACTAGGCTTTATCCTTCAGACCAGTGTTCCTCAACTCCAATACTCAGGGCCCACCTGCAGGTCATGCTTTCAGGATTTCCTTAGTATTGGGCAGGTGATATTGTGATTGTCAATACATCAGGATTTACCACAGGTATTCATTCTGTGGGATATTCTCAAATCATGACCGGTATGTGGGCCCTGAGGACAGGAGTTGGGGAACACACAATGGGGATTACACATGTTTTTTTCTGTGCAGAAAAAACGCTGCATAATACAATACCAGCAAAGTGAATGAGATTAGACAAACCTTATCTACACTTTTTTCTTCCGAGTGGATATTGACACGTTTTGCAAAAACCGAAAGTAACAAACGCAGTCTTTGGTGTGAAAAGGCACAGAAAACTGCACAGAAATCTGTGCGGATTTTGTGTTAGTAAATCTGCACCCATGTGCAGGTACCCTTACCAAGTTTTGTTGCAAAAATCTTTGCAGCTGAAAATCATTTCTATTCATATGAATGGGACTTGCAGAAATCCATGTACTTGCCATGAAAACAATCGCATTCAGATTTAGAGAAGTTATTTTCAGTCGCGGAAATTTTCTGCAACAAAATCACCCTAAGGGTTAATGGGGGCACACTATGGCTGACATTGTTTATTGGCTGACACTCTTTATGCTACCATGTCTGGCCAGGACTAGTTTTAGGACTAGCATTTTACATTGATGACACCCACACACGACACCCATGGTGATGAAAAATACAAATGGATGTAATAAATAAGTCTTGCTTAATATTAGACTATAAAGCATGAACATAAAAAGCTATTGAAGCCCAAATAGCTTACAGAGAACAATACCAAATCAAGAGCACATACCATTAGCATTATAAAAATCATTCCCACTTTTGTGCCCTTAATAACTGCTATTTTTTGATTTAGACAGCTGGAATTTGTGCAATTATAAATGATCAAGCTGTTTAATATATTTGGATATGCACGAATACAATTAAAGGGAGTCTTTCACCTAAAATCACCATTATAGAACACTAACATCTGGATCTCCATTACATTCCCCATATTATAATGTTACCTTTTATATTGCTGTCCATCGCCTATTTTTTCAGAAAAACACTTTTATTCCGTATAATAATGAGCTTCTGAAGATGCCCAGGGGCAGCGTTCATGCAGCCGGTGCCCATGCCCCTCGGCGCTATTTAAACCAAACACCTCCGCTTTCACCCCTCTGGCCCGCCCTAGGTTCTTCTGATTAACTCCTCCCTTCAGTGAGAAATTCAGCGCCTGCGCCGTTCAACAGAATCTCAACGCCTGCGCACAGCATTACCTATTATGGGCAGAGGCACCAGAGCGTTTAATGCGCATGCGTCGGGATCGGGATGTATGGGCGGGCGCATGCACATTAAACGCTCTGGTGCCTCTGCCCATAATGGGTAATGCTGTGCGCAGACTCGGAGATCTCCCCATTCATTGCTCCAGTTGCTCAGGGGGCATGTCCTTTCTCTTTCCCTGTAACTGTTTCAGCTTCTAACAGTAGATAAGGATGGTGGCACTTGAGAGGTGGAACTGAGCCCGGGCGTCCACCTCAGCGATGGTACTCAAGTAAATAGAGAAATAAGGAAAAGAACAAACAGCAGGTGGCACTATCCAATTTTTTTAAGTTGCCTGCCAGCCTGTAATACCTATGAAGAAACCTATACTTACCTGCTCAATGGCACTCCGTTCCAGCTCCCTGCTTCTCTTCACGGGTCTTCCAATCTTTGTCTATAAAATTTGACATGGACGGAGTCACGCACACTGCTGCAGCCAATCACTGGTCTTAACCATGACGGTCCCCAAGTGGCACATCACCCGGCAGTCATGTGCTGCTTGGGGGACACGTCACTGCTGAAGCCAGTCATTGGCTGCAGCAGTGCACATGATCCTGTACAGGCTGTGGGGAAGATTTACAAAAAAATAAAAATCCAGAGCATGCAACTAGGAAATCTTGACATCTATGTTGCAAATCTGCCAATTAAACATGTTGACTGATGTACAGTATTTATAAAAAAAAGAAGCCAGTAATTGTGATAAAATAATAAAAGACTATATACTCATCCATTGTATCCCCCAGTGCTTCCAGCACCACCTCTCTGATCCTGCTCGCCGCTGCAGCCATGATGTCACCTTCTTGGCTGTAGCGATGTTGGACACTGCTGCAGCCAATCACTTCACGTATGTACTCTTATTATTTCATGCTAATTGCTGCGTTAAGGGACATTACTTTAATACGGCGGACACCCCCTCTAACTGCTAGATGAAATGTACTCTTTAGGGGAACTTGTCAAATAAACAAATTCACTTTGCTGAGCCGTTTTACATCCTATGTCACAGATAATACTTATTAACCACTAGATGAAAGTGAACCCACTTATTAGCAAATCAAAGTGGCGATCAGCAGATAATCTGGATACAGCTTGCTATATATGCTACTCTCTTGTGTAAAACACATTCAGCAGCAATTGTGTTCATACACAAAATCTGGCTACATTTGCCTTAAAGAGGACCTTTCACCGTTCCTGACATTACCATATAAATACCTGGCAGTGTAGGGCATATTGATAAGATGTGATATCGCTTTTTTTTCTATGGGCTGCTCTGTTCCCCTGCTGTGCCTTCCGTTCTGGTTTTCCGTCCTGTATGCAAAGCCATACCATTGGTACATGGAGAAGAAGACAGCCGACGGCCGAGCTTCTGGCATCACAGCCAGATAGGGGGGATTTATCAAACTGGTGTAAAGTAGAACTGGCCTAGTTGCCCATAGCAACCAATCAGATTCCACCTTACATTTTCCAAAGGAGCTGTGAAAAATGAAACTAAATATCAACAAATCCCTCAAGTTTGCAGTGTCTTCTGGTGAAGTTGGGGGAGAAGGGGTGTCAGTACTTTGTGAGGGGT
This sequence comes from Bufotes viridis, assembly GCA_033119425.1. Classification (NCBI taxonomy): domain Eukaryota; kingdom Metazoa; phylum Chordata; class Amphibia; order Anura; family Bufonidae; genus Bufotes; species Bufotes viridis. The sequence goes on along the minus strand of CM065589.1, from coordinate 445,340,760 downwards.
ACTTCTCAGGTTCCGTATTGCCCGCCAGCATGGTGCACTACACGTGACCCTGTCACTGGCACTTTATAGAAGCCTTATCCGTGTACAATTACTTAATTTCTACTGAGCTTTTGGTTTAAAACATCAAAATGACAATCTAATCTTTCATATACACACAGAAGAAACAGCAACGCGCATACTTCACAATCGCTGTTGTGGATAAGGTTGCTTCCCCTTCCTTAGAATTCCCAAAGAATAAAACACATGTGCCTCTGTGCCCTAAGGTGTAGTAGAATGGCTGTCTGCGTACAATTACCTTGTTCCTGGTTTTAATAAATTCATTCGAATGACCGCTAAGTTCTGGTTTTTGTTCTTCACGAACAAGGGACCTATTACTGATAGAGTCTGAAAAGGAAGGAAGAGGGAAAGCAAACGGAAAAGCTGCCAAGCTCACAGGCTGTTCAGCTGCACCACCCCAAGGGAGCACGCTTCACAGGCACAAGACTGTCCCTAGGTTCATTGCACAGTGCTTTCTTTTTTCCTTTCTCCTATTAGAATTACATAGGCTTGTATTGGTGCAGACAGAAGTCTAAAATGACATTACTTGGCTTCCTATACACATCTAGCTATAAACTTAAATGAATTGTCCCAAGATATAAACTTATCTCCTATCTACAGGTGAAAGTCTGACAGTTGGGACCCCCACTGATCACAAGAACAGGGGCCCCGCATTCACAGAATGGAGTTGCAGTTGCGCATGTTCTCTGCCAGTCCATTTATTCTCTAAGGGACTACCGGAAATAGTTGGAAACTGTACTCAAATATGTCCTATTGTACATGCAAGCACCGATCTGATACTTAGAAAAACAAAAAGCCTCAGGCAAATAATACTAAGGGCATGCACATAGATCTGTTCCCAGAACAAAAGCACCACGCCCAAATATATACATCAACATAATATCAATTTATTAAGCAAAATCAAGAATACATAGTAAAAATATAAAAGGGATAACAGGGTCAGAAATAGGTGGCAATAACGGTGATGCTATACTGCAGAGATGGCCAACCTGAGGCTCTCCAGTAGTTGCAAATCTATTTATTTAATTCCTTTAACCACATGATTACACTGCAGCAACTAGGCACATAGTGTGAAGAGACGTAATAATACAATGTTATGATGGTGCAGGCTCAGGATACTGGATACTAATGCACAGAACTCATGTTTGTTGCTAAAGAGCAGAATTTAATGAAAGGCTAACCTATCAAATATACCTCAGTAAATTAACCAAGCTGAGCAAGGTAATTATCTGACCAAGAGATCAAGTGTAAGGCAGCTGCGTAGCAACTAAACAATGCTAGTAAACAGGAGAAGACAAGACAATAGGAAAATCCCTGCTGCTTGTAACAGCTACTGTGTTCCTATTTAAGCCAACCCCAAACTACATAACTTATGCAATAACAGCAAAAAATGATTCATTCATCGTTCAATTGTTCACCTTGGACCCCAGCCAATCAGCTGATTGAGAAAGCAACGGCACACCTGTGATACAGTGCCGTACATTGTATAGAGGCTGTGTTTGGTATTGCGCTCAACCCCATTCACTTGAATGGGGCTGAGCTGCTCTTAGGCCACGTGACAGATGAACGTGACATCACAGGCCTAGGAAAAGTTGTGAGAAGGCCGCAGTGCAAATAGTAGCACCGCTGCCTCTCAAACAGCTGATCGTCTGGGGTCCCCGGTGTCAGACCCAAACCGATCAGATACTGATGAGCTATCCAGAGGATACGTCATCGGTAATAAAAACTCAGAAAACCCCTCTAACATATACTTCTGTACTTTCCATATTTATATGGTGCACATCCCATCTGTGATCAACGCCTACGGCTCTGTTAGGCCTATTGCACACGAACACGTGTGCGCCCCCTGGCCGTGCTGTGGCCTGCAAATTGCGGGCCGCAATGCACAAACACCGGCCGTGGGGCAGCAGCAGCGGATCGCGAACCTATTCACTTAAATGGGTCCGCGATCTGCCCGTTCCGCAAAAAGATAGGACATGTTCTATCTTTTTGCGGAATAGAAGTACGGGACGAAACCCCACGGAAGCGCTCTTTAGTGCTTCCGTAGTGTTCCGTTCAGTGAGCCCGTTCCGCGTCTGCGGATTTGCGGACTCATTGAAGTGAATGGGTCTGCCTCCGTGATGCGGAATGCACACGGAACGGTGCCCGTGTATTGCGGTTCCGCAAATGTGGTCCGCAATACTGCCACGGGGCGCACACGTTTGTGTGCAATAGGCCTTAAACAGCATATGTCCATTATTTTTAGCTGAAGAGCAACCTTTACTTGTGTCAATACCTATTTTTCTTATACTGAATGTAAGTACGGAGTCTGCAGTTTAGTTTTAAAGATGTACTCCAGACAGAAGCTGAAAATACAGCTATGTCCTGGAATGGAAGACCTTCACCCCAGCTGCAGGCAACCTGTAAAGTCAATCTTCCATGATATGTTGCCTGTCTCCTTACCTGACATGCTGACAGTAGCACGGAGTTAAATGCAGTTTGCTTTTACTAATATTTGCCTTGGCATCTCTCTTTGGGCTTATAATGAAATACATCCTGTTGCTCATAAATAGCGTTGACTATAACCACCTTATCTTTCCATAATACAATTGCTTCAGATTTTCCTCATTATAAAATTCCATTGACTGAACTGTCCGGGTGCCAGGAGAACTTCCGTATTACAGGACAAGCAATGGTCATTGCCTCACCTACTGAAAACACACCTTGTTAACAAAGCATTTCAATTACTTCATATCAAGACTCAACAAACCTCTTCATCATATTTTCACCAGTCAGATCAAACACTACAAACCTATGCACTTCTGCACACTCCAAGTTTCTCTGTGCGCTTTCCAATATACCACTCAGACAGTAAGCTTCCTTCTCCTCCGTGTTTGTCTTCATGCTTGGATGCACTTATCCCTGTATTGTATCATGACTCCCGGACTTCTTATGTATCTCTTGCAAAGTACTGTGTACATATTTGGCAATATACAAAAAAAAAAAATAATCTATATACATATATAACGTGATACTGGATTACCTATTCAGCCGTAGGGGTGTTGGGGAGGACACAGGCTAACAAACAGAAAATAACTAGGCAGTGCAACAGTGCTATTGTATTAAAGATTAAAAGCTGTGAGAGTGACAGATTTCTGAGTGGTAAAGTTGTACTTATCTACCTAAATTCTGTGCACAACAGGAGAATTTATTATTAAAGTGGTTGTGCCAAGTTTACAAGTTATCCCCTATCCACAAGTAGAAACTTATTGGTGGGGGTGGAGGCAGGATCGTCGACAGTGATCCCGAGAATCGTGATCCCGTTCTGCCATCTCATGAAGTCGGACATGCGTCGTCGCTTCATTGATTCTCTATGGGACTGGTGGAGATGACCAAGTACAGCTCTCAGCTATTTCCAGCAGTTCCATCTGCTGCTCCATCAGATTCAGGGAAAGGGGTCCTTGTTCTAAAGATCGGTGGGGATCCAAGTGGCTGGGCCTCCAAGGATAAGGTTAGTTATACCCTATTCTGTGGATAGGGGATAACTTCTAAATTTGGCACAATCCCTTTAAAAGTTTTTTTTTTTTTTTAAATGATAAAACTCATGGTATGTATAGCAAGTGACCACTGCAGTTAATAATTGGCTGGGGCAGTTAGACTGTAGTGGTGGGTAAATTAAAAGGCCAGTATGGAATTTATAATAATGGGGGCGTAACCGTGAAACTCAGACAAACCTTTTCAATTTTGCCATATGTCTACTTTATGTAAGCATAATTCATTATTCTACCTGTGCTTTATGTTTTAGGATGTTCTTTTCAGGTACCTGTATATTAGAAACTCCTCGTAATATTTTAAAAACTGCACCCCTCAAACTATTCAAAACAGCATTCAGGAAGTTTATTAACCCTTTAGGTGTTTCACAGGAATTATAATAAAGTGGACATGGAATTTCAATTTTAATCCTTTTTTTGGGAAACACACCAGTTCTGTAGTTTTTAGACATATGCCATATGTACCCTTTTGTGCAACTTCACTGAAACACAGGCCTCACAAATGAAAGAGGACCTAGTGGATTATGAAGCCTTTTTAAGTATTAGAATTGGGTTGTTAAAAAGTACATCGTTTTTATGCAATATCTCCTAAATATGGTAATACCACAGATTTTGGGAAAACATCAGTGCTCAGAAAAGAAGTAGTGCTATTTGTCTTCTGGAACATGGACTTTCCTTTGGCAGATCTGTGTGAGGGCTATTTTTTTGGCAGGACATGAATTTGTTTCAGTGACATCATTTGGATTACATATACAGAATATTCAGAAAGTCTTCAGAACCTTTCACTTTTTTCATGTTTTGTTGCAGTCTTGTGATAAAATCAAGTTTCCTCCCTCATTCTGCACTAAATACATCATTCTGAGGAAAGAACTGCCTATAGAGCTCAGAGATAGGATTGTGTGAAGGCACAGATTGGGAGAAGGGGACAAAAACATTTCTACTGCACTGAAAAATTCAAAGAGCACGGTGACTTCAATAATTCTTAAATGGAAGAAGTTTGGAACAACGAGGACTCTTCCTAGAGCTCTCCACCCCACCAAACTAAGTAATTGGGAGAGGACATTGAGAAGAAAGGTGACCAAGAAGAGTGGTCAGAAAGAAGTCTCTCCTCAGCAAAAGACACACGAAAGTCTGCCTGGAGTTTGCAAAAAATAAAAATAAAATCAACTAAAGGACTCTGAGACTGTGAAAAATCATCTGGTCTCTTGAAAATTTAACTTTTTGGTCTCAATTATAAGCATCATGCTTGGAAGAAACCAGTCACTACGCAGTTACCATCCCTATACAGTGAAGCATGGTAGTAGCAGCATCATGTTTTTCAGGGTGTTTTTCAGCGGTAGGGACAGGGATACTGGTCAGGGTTGAGGGAAAGCTGAATGGAGTTGAGTACAGAGTTATTATTAAAGAAAACCTGATCTAGTGTGACTGGGACGAAAACTTAGCTTTCAACAAGACAATAATCCTAAGCACACAGCCAAGACAACACAGGAGTGGCATAGGGACAAACTATGTGAATGTCTTTGAGTGGGCAAGCCTGAGCCCTGACTTGAACCCAACTGAACATCTCTGAAGAGACCTGAATATTCCATGACGGTCCAAGAGAAGAATGGCAGAAAATCCTCAAATCCAGGTGTGAGAACCTTCGAGGATCATACCCAAGAAGACCGGAGGCTGTAATAGCTGCCAAAAGTGCTCCAACTCAGTCCTGCGTAAAAGGACTGAATACTTTTGTCAATGCAAAATTTTGTTTTTTTCTTTACGTAAAAAAGCAAATCTTTACTAATTTACTGAAATCTCTTTTTATTATGAGAATAATATGGAACAAACAAATTACAATCACAACAGTGTGGTAACAATTTCTAAAGCAGATGTGCATACAAAAGTCTATCTTCCAAACTGGAAGTTTTTCATCCAGCTTTATGCGACAGCTGAGTTGCAGGACGCCAAGAGTCTGCCGTAATTAAGTCCAACAAAACCACACAAATTTTACTGAAACAACAAAGGTCTGGCTAGCAAACACAAGTCATATGGTCAGGAAACAAGGTAACTGGTAAATCTATGGCACAGACAAAGCGGGAACGTCATATACATGTGACAACAGTAGCCTCACTCATTGGGGTATAATCTATACACTGATAAGAATTTTCAGGTACTTCCAGCTATGAAGGCCAGCAACAGTTGCCATGTACTAAGATATGTTTTCCTGTTCTTAGTTTCCCAGCCTGTTAACTCCTCTAAGCAACATTGTTGTGCGTAAGATCTGCACATAGGATCTTTGGAGCTCAGCCAGAGTGACCACTGGTTCTAGGTCAACTAGCTTACCAAGGTCCATCTCCCTCAATTACTTAGTTTGGTGGGGCAGCCAGGTCTAGGAAATGTCCTGGTTGTTCCAAACCAATTCCATTCAAGAATTATGGAGACCATTGTGCTCTTGGGAATTTTCAGGGCAGCAGAAATTTTTTGTACCCTATTCCAGATCTATGCCTTAACACAATACTGTCTCTGAACTCTACAGGCAGTTCTTTCCTCTTTTTTTTGTTGCTCTGATATGCATTGTCAGCTGTGAGACCTTATATAGACAGGAGGGTATCTTTCTAGATAATGTCCAATCAACTAAATTTACCACAGTTGGACTCCAATTAAGGTGTAGAACCTTATCAAAGATGAACACGAGAAATAGGAGACCCTCAGAGCTAAATGACAAGTATTATAGCAAAGGCTCTGAATACTTAGGTCCAATATGAAATTTTATTTTTTCCTTTTTAATAAATTTACAAAGATTTATAGGGTATTGAGTGCAGATTGATGGGGCAAAAACTTGAACATAACTCTATGTGAAAAAAGTGAAAGGGTCTGAAGACTTTTCAAATGCATTACATTGCTTCACTAGTGCCCTCAAACTCACAGAGAGAAAGATAGAGCACAGGACGGGCACTGCCTGGCTGCTAGTGGAAGCAGTGTCCCACCGCAGTAGAGCAAGCGATAGCTGGCATGAGTGTCTTCAGTGAGAAGACCTGTCAGACTGCATATTAGCAGCAGGGAGGGAGAACAGCTACAGTGCCTAGCAGTGTTCAGTGTAAGTCCCTTTCTGCAGTTAGTCGAGTGCTGCTGGTCAGTTGTGGAGTGATGCGCCTTGTGCAGTTGGACAGGTCACACACCCCAAAGGCCGGTCCTGACTTCAAACCATTGCCATTTGTACTTATTGGTATTAAATTGAAAATTAATGTTATGTCATTGGAAAATATTTACATTTTATTAGAAATCCCTATTTGGATTTGCACTTAGACCCAAATATATGTTATTAGTTCTCTGTACATTTGCTGATACTAAACCCAACACATAAAACAAGTCCCAGTCAACACACTGTCAATGTAAAGGACAGTGATGGAAGGTCTGATGGGGATGTATGAGGCCTAAAGTTTTCAATACAATACGGAAGTGAATGAAACACATGAGAGCACATAATCCGATAAAGCTTTTTACTTTGTGTTCCTGCTTCCTCCTTATCCACACTCACCCCCCTCCTGACTTTCTCTTCTGAACTGTGTACATTCGTAACATTCTCCACAGTTTTTCGGAAATGGGTGAGTATTATGATTGTAGACGCTGTTTGAAATAATACAGTGGGCTGCACTGCACACGCAACTTCCAGAAAAGAGAGCATCTCCTGTTTTATAAGGGCATGCAGTGCCACCAAGTGCCAGTCAAAGCATGATACCCAAACACCACAAAATAGAAGCAGAAGGCAACGGCAGAGGATGTGTCCACAGAAGCAACAGACCACAACAAAAGATTTTAACAGACAAACATGCTGTTAGCAATACGGGTAAGAATAGGAAATGCTCTATAATTTGCAGAACGGCCACACAGATCTGCCAAATATACAGATGTGGTCCCACACAAATGAATGAGTCAGAGTGCTAATCGGAAAAAATGTGCAAAGCACACGGATAAAAAATAAGGTTATGTGCACAAAGCCTAAGAGTAACCGAGCCAAAAATATAAGTAGCACAGCACAAAATTATAAAATATAAATATAATATACCATCATCTTTATTGGATCATATAAAGTATAAGAGACATAAAATAAGCAGAGACATACCCACAATGTAACAAAATGATATGTGGTCTATATTTTACAGGCAGATAAATATAGAAAAAGGTATTAAAATATATAACAGGTATTGCAGGGAAACTATGAGAACACATTCCTAAAAGAGCATTCCCAAAATTTCCCCCAATGAAGTTTTGGGGTGCAGTGCTGTATCCAAGTCTGTATATTTAGTTCCCTGCTGGCGATGTATGTACCTGTGTAACAAGGTGTTTTGAAAAGTCTGTGCTAATATTTTTTACCATTGTTATATTTACCTGGCAATGTAAAAAACATATGGGGCATATTTATCAAACTGGTGTAAAGTAGAACTCGCAACCAATCAGATTCCACCTTTCTTTTCCAAAGGAGCTGTCAAAAATGAAAGGTAGAATCTGATTGGCTGCTATGGGCAACTAAGCCAGTTCTACTTTACACCAGTTTGATAAATGGCCCCAATAGACTGGATGTTACCTTGTGTGGGTACAGTATGTCTGCTGGTTTTGTGTCTACATTACCCCAAAAATTGTATTAACTAATAAAAATTGTTTCTGATTTTTATGGATATGTACATTTGGAATTGTCTACATACTTTCTGCTGCCAGAAACAACTTTTGTTATTACTGACACACCAAAAATAATTAATATAAATACTCGTTTATTTGGCAATTTAGATTTTTCATCATAATTAGCACGATCTGCCACTGCCAAACCAATATACTGCATGGGGACGAGCGATGGCATAGCGATCATATGCAGTGGTCTCTTCCGCTAGCAGGGGATTGCTGGCAGGAAAAAAATCATAAATATCTTGTTTCAATATCTTGGGCAGCGGTGCATGATCAGAAAAGGTTTTCTGCCCGAGACTCTATTCACACTATGGCAGTGATTTATCATGCCTTTACTCCAAAATTTTGGCTTCAAAAAGTCACAAAATAAGGCTCAATTGCACAAAAACATTGCGACTTTTTGCACTTTTACATCACTCACTCCAGTTTTGAAATATGTGTATAAAAGTGGGCATGGGTAGCCATGTTAATGAGTTTCACTCCAATTATATCAGATTTTTTCAAAGTCCCAATCTCACCCAATTAGGAGGGTGGAGTAAGAAAACTGGAGTAATTTTTCTAGACAAAAGTGTTAGGTTTAGGGATAAAACAACATTAGTTGCCAAAGTAAACTCAAACAAAACTGACTTCAAATATTCCCCTCAAGATAAATCCCCCCTGTGTATGGACCATAGAGTTAAATACACTAGAGGTTCTGATTAGAGATTGGTGAATCGGTTCTTCTCATGAACAAGAGTTCTTCATCTTTGAGGGGCTGTCCGAGCCGGCTGATTGACGTGGTTGGACATCTCGCCTGGTCCTGACCATTGCGCTGCTCTGGCATCAGAAGGAAATCCTCTGTGCTTGTGCAAGATTTTCACTGCTCCGTCAATGAAGCTTCAGACATAGCTTCAGTAGGGGCAGCCTCTCACTGGTGAAGAACTCTTCGTTCGTACAAATCACTTCACTCATCTCTAGTTCCAATGCTTGTCTCCTGTCCAGCTTGATCACTGATTGATTGTTGGAAATTTTGGTCTGCATATTTTTAGCCTCTTAGCTATTACATCAGTATTGGAGAGCAGTCACAACTAAACCAACTAGGTGATGTGCAGAATACATCCATCCTCACCAACTGTATACCCTAGAGCAAAGTGATAGGGCCACTATTATGGGGTACATTTTGTTGGATCACAGCATAAAAAAACACAGCAATTACTCCGCTGTATTGGATTTGTGTAACTCAGGCAACCCTCTAATATTTACTATACATTTTTTATAAAGGCCTATCCCCCAAATCAGAACATTATGTAAAGTCTAAACTACCACTATTACTAGAAAACACTAAAGAAACGTTTCATTTCAGGCCAGATTCCCAGTAACTATGGTTGTTAGAACACACAGCAATGTTTCATGTGGTTAGGGGTCTTGGAATAAATGGAACATCACACTATAAAAAGAAATGAACACTGCCATTTACCAGTACATTTCGTTCTCCGAATCCTCCACATCAATACACATTTGTGTGGAGTCAGCGACAATTTTAGAATAAATCATATAGGAAATGTTAAGAAATAAAAGGGGATAATAAACTAGTGTACATAATTATGAATTAATGCTGAAAATGTTCATTTCCTTTTAAATAAACATGCCCTTGCTCTAGTCTATCCAAGTCTTCAGATTTATTGGAAGGATCTTGACAACGTAGGTTAATAGAGTAAAGCCAACAGACGTAAAACAGAATTCAGAAATCGAGGAAGTACTACAAGAGATTTGAACAAGCTGCAACATCGGACCAGGAGGATTCTACAAGAATGGTCCAATCGTTTCACTATAAAGGGAACATGCTGAGCAAAATGCTGGGATGCTTACTTGAACTGACCCAGTGGTTTTGCCAAAATCTGGACACCTAGTTCAAGAAATGCTAAACCTGTCTAGGTCTAGATAATTCAGATTTGGAGGAACATCTGCAAAAAATGAAACTTGCAGTTCAATTACTGTTCATAGCTAGACTGCCAAAACTAAAAGTGGGTTTAAAATATCACAACTACAATAGGTGCTGCCCATAACAGAGGGCTCCTAATCATGACAGCTTTTAGGGAAGAACAAGATGTGGCAGCTGACAGGCAGTGGAGATGTAATCAAAAAATGTGCAGCCATGTAAGCCACAGATGGATTCCCCTGCAGGACCAGGAAGCGGCTTCATCCCGAGTCCTCTGTGGCCAATCACAGGTCTCGGCAGACAGTGGCTTGAACACTACTTTACAGCTTTGATGTACCATAAAAGCTGCTGAGGCCTGTGATTGGCTGCAGCGGTCACAAAACCAAGCCGCTTCCGGTGACAGTAACATCTGGAAATGGAGTAGTAGTGGGAATGAGGTCTTTTGACCTCTGAGGCTTTTTATGTTCAGAGGAACAGGGGAGGAAACTGAGGGTTGCCGGAAGCAAGCAAGGGTATAATAGAACTCAGCTGCAGTTTGTATGGTCACATGGTTTTGGCTGTGTCTTGACCACACACTGGCCACATGGCCTGATCTCACCCAAACACCTTTTTTTTTCCAGAAAAACAATACATTTTAAAAACATGCATCAACAGCGACTTTTGGGTGCTTCATGGCGAATAACCGTTAATTGCCATGCTTCACCCGTACTTGCTTCATGCAGGTAAGTATACTTTGATGGTCCAAAACAATCCACTGACAGGAATGGCACTGTATCTGAAAGAAAGCAGGCACGTTTTTCTAATCCTGGACAGCCCCTTTAAGATACAAATCTGAATAATTATATATCAACATGCTTGATGAACGAAATGGGGGTGTGCCACAGTAACCACATGAAATACTAGCTTTCACTGGAACTGAAAGAGCATAAATAAGTTAAGATAGGCTTGTAAGTTATAAGACATGTAAGAAGATTCCACTAGGCAACATGAACCTGAGCTGATGGCCAGACAAACCGATGACACTTCACACAAGGCCAGGTATCAGTAACCTGCACTGATGCATTCTGTCAACATATGGACCTGAAATAGGAAAGGTGGTGGCTCACTCTGAACTAGAAATGTCACTGTTCTTGGCCAACCCAAGTGTTTGTTTTTCGCACGGTCTGTTGACTCCATGTCTCCAGGGCATTGTCTGCAAAGTACAAAATGATATAAGGCTGTCCATCATCTAGGTGAAAGCTTTCCATTAGGCTTTCGAAATACCTCTTTTAAAAAATAAAAAAAAATATTTAAATATAGCAAAAGAAACCGAAGAAACTACCATCACTAGTAGCCATAGTAGTATACATAGGGGGCATTTATAAAAATATCGCACAAAGGTTTATAAGTGTTTAACTCTTCATTAAAGGGGCTGTACCGTGTTCCACCATTTAAATGGAGTGGTCAACGCATAAACACTGCTGCTTCATTCAACTCAATGAGACTGCCACAGAAAACCTCCAGCAGTGCCTTAGAGATTTTTATATTTTTTTTATTATAGCTTTTGAGCTAAACATGGGAGTGTATGGCTGGGATAATGTATTTTGCATGACAGAAATGTACTCAAGCCTGAGGACCTAATATCCTTCAAAATGCATTCATATCACACAGATTATCTAATTTTCTGCAAGTGTTTCCAGGGAGGGTGTTATTTTTTTTATTTTTCATTGTTTTTTTTTTTTGTAATTTTACATTTTTTCCAAATTGCATACATTTTTATTTATTTTACATTTTACTATATTTGTTTATGTAGACTGGGTTAACACCTGCGATGGAGGCTCTATCAAAAATACTGGGCAAAATACTGCAGCATGCTCTACTATTTTGGCAAGTAAAACGGCAGACCATGATTAAAACCTGATGAACTTCCTTACAGTCAATGAGTTCTGTCAGGTCTCGTGGTGCCCATAATGGAGCATTTTCTATAATGAAGCAGAACAATGGAAATAAAGCAGATCTGAACAGAGCATAATAATATCTGGTCTAGGTGCCCTAATCTGTAATATTTGTATAACTGGTCACTCCTTTGATTCAAGGAGTATCTGGTCTCAAAATACTGCGTCCTATAACGCTACTTAGATTTTCCTACTGATGTCAGTACATGGCCATACTGGTACCACTGTCTGCAACAGAGTGTGATTCAGGTGGACATTTTGGAGAATATCTATGTCTGTGGCAGGTCACTTCATTTGTTACAGAAGGGTCAGGGCTATCCTATGCCATTGTCAATTCATGTTTAATATTGATGACCTATCCTCAAGATAAGTCAACATTATCTGATCTGTGGGGTCCAACTCCCAACACCCCTGCCAATTAACTAATTAGAGACTGCGGCACTATGTGAAAGCCGCTGCCTTTTCTTACACGATTGACATCCTGTTCATCTGTTACATGGCCTAGGTGCAGCTCACACGGGCTCAGCAACTGTAATATCAAGCACAGCCACCATCTAATGGACAGCGTTGTGCTTGGTAAGCTGCGAGGAGGCCACAGTGCTCACCAGGGGACTGCAGTCTCTTTAAATAGCTGATCATCAGAGGTGCCGGGAGTTGGACCCCCACCGATCACATAATGATGTACTATCCTATTAGTATTAAAAACTTGGACAACCCCTTTAAGCATTCTTTGGCAGAATGGCTTGTGTGCCTAGGGTCGTTGCCTTGCTGCATGAACCACTTTCACTTGATATTTAGCTGTTATAATTTAGACTTCATTGTTGCATCAATAATGGCAAGACGTGCAGGCCTAAATGCAGCAAAACAAGCCCACACCATGATACTACCACCACCATGTTTCACAGATGCAATGGGATTTTTATGCTGAAATGCAGTGTTTCCCTTTTCTTCAAACATAACGCTTTTCATTGAAACCAAGATGTTCTATTTTGGTCTCATCCATCCACAAAACATTGTTCCAATAGCCCTCTAGCTTGTCCAGGTGATCTTTAACAAACCGCAGATGAGCAGCAATGTTCTTTTTTTCTGAGAGTAGTGTCTTTCTTCTTGTAATGCTGTCGTGCACACCATAGCTGTTCAATGTCCTGATGATGGTGAACTCATAAACATTAACATTATCTAAAGTGAGGAAAGCTTTTAGTAGCTGAGAGGTTACCTTGGGTTGCTTTGTGACCTTTTGAAATGTTACACGTTGCTCTTGGAATGATCTTTTTTGGTTGACCACTCCTGAGGAGTTTAATAATGGTCTTGAATTTCCTGCGTTTGTGCATAATCTGTCTGACTGTGGGTTGGTGGACTGGACTGCCCACTGGAGCCCCAGATATTTTACACAGGATCCCGAAATCAGTGGCAGCCTCATGTATAACTGTATCACCATCCTCAGAACAGTTCACTTACATAGGCAAAGGCAGCTAAGCCTGAAGGTACGTAGCACTGTCTTTTCCAGTATATTTGGTAGTGGTGAATGTAATGTCCATCCAAACATTTCACGTTCACCACAAAAAGGCTTGTCTGTTTTAAAATGCCAGGGCTGAATTTCAATCCCAGTCTGGCCCTGCAACTGGATACGTTTAGTTTGCTTCACAAATGGGTCACACCAGATACTGATAGCAAATACTTTTGCCACTCACAAACGTAATACTGGATCATTTTCCTCAATAACTTTTATTTACTTTTAGGACTAATGTGAAAATCTGATGCAGTTTTAGGTGAAAGTTATGCAGAAATATAGAAAATTCTGAACGGTTAGCAAATTTTCAAGCACCATTGTATTATCAGTGACTGCTGGACAACGTGAAGGTACCTCTATACGAGAGATCAGCTGATTCTATGTTTATGCATCATTTCTGGCCAGCTTTATTCGCTTATCTTTTAATCCACACAACAGACCTACCAAACGCTGCCGAACAGAGGCCAAAATAACAATCATTTTTTGGCATCAGTCGTGTAATATGGACCTATGGATCCTTTAACGTTTACATCGGGAGATTTCCTGGCACATTCGGTAAATGGACACTCAAGGAGTAATGTGAAAAGACCTTAATGCAAGCACATAGTTGATAACATCAATCAAATAATAGGGAAGAAGAATTAAAGGGGTTGTGCCACTAATAACACTTAGTGACACTAATAACACCACAGGACGGGGGATAAGTGTTTGATTGATTGGGGTCTGACAGCTAGGACGCCCAGCGATCATGAGAACGGGGTCCAGAAGTTCCAACAAACTGTCCCATAAGAATGGAGCAGTAGTGCGCCTGTGTGCCCTCCGCTCCTTTCACTTCTATAGGACTGCTGAGTACAGCGCTTGCAGCAGTGCCATTGAACTGATTGAAGCTGAGGATGCACAGGCACACTACCATTTCATTCTAATGGGACACCTCTGCTGCACTTCCAGACCCCTGTTCTCATGATCTCTCAGGGTGCCAGTAATCAGACCGCCGGCAATCAAACATTAATCCCCTGTCGTGTGGATAAGTACTATTAGTGGCACAGACCCTGCCTCTCTTCTCTGACTGCGAGAAGGCTTTTAATCAAAATAATGCGCGTGGCTTTTAATAGTTGTTTAAATAAATGACCCAGTGGACCCGGGAAAAGGGTAAGCACTATTAGGTTCAGATTAGCTCTAGGGCTAAATAGTTCCCGTTTCTGCTCAGTATTTAAGACTTAACGTTTATTATCTCTATTAATTTTTTTTTACAAAAAACAAAGAAAAGACCATTTAAAATAAAATAAAAAAAAACTATCACGCAGCTCCCCCCTGTTTTAATAGTTGCATTCGTATTCTGGAATATAATAACATATTGGGAATCCATAGAGACCTTTATATGTACCTAAAGTTCCAGGTGGCTTGTCACAATAAGCTGCCCTGTGTGTATACATGACCATTATATGACATATATCTGGGATTTCTAGCATTTTTGTCCTTTACAGGCAGCATTTCTAGTTCTCGATTGTCACTCATCTTGTGGGTAGAGACTAGTTTCTAATCATGTCTGCCCACAGAATACACACAGAGACAAAGATAGTGTTCTCTAACACTGTCTTACTTATTCAGAATCATGCAGATGCACCATGTGGAGAAGTACTGAGCCGTATGGATGAGAATAAAGCACTTTGGGTGAGGTAGAATAGTTACTATTAGTTGCTAATTCTGCTGAATCATTTCTGTGTTCTGTCTGTCTCTCGGCATCTTAACTCAATAGCAAGATAACTCAAGAGCAAGACATATTTCTCTGATATAATGTATTACAAAATTTCTTATATTCACCTGCACTATTGATTTATGCAAAGTTGTCTTAAAGTACAGTGAGCATATAAATAACTAGATTTCTTTCACTTTTGTTAAATTAGACTTAGCACTTTTTTACTCTGGTGCCCTAATTGCGGTTTTACACCTAAAATGTATAATTTGTCAACAATGTTTATCACAGCAGCCAAATTCTTGATTCCTCTTCAAAGGAAGTCACAAGATCCTCCCACATAGCAATGGTGGATCAAGTGTATCGTTTGGAGGAATTGGCCTATTTGGGAAAATGGTTCTAGAACACAATTCTTGAACATTTGGGAGCAATGGCAAGGATACAGAAGATAAGTTTGGTTCCATAAGTGATTAAAGCCTGCATCTGCTTCTTTTCTTGGCTCCTTAATACCTGGCTAGGGCTCATTACTACGCCATATATCTCGTAATTAGGATGGTTTAAACCTGGCAACATCTCCCCCTCCGTTTTCTATACCCAGTTCACAGTTACTAGTACTTTATATGTACTGATTCTTAGTTTTTTTTAATGAAAATAAAAATAAAATTAGATTTTTCAGTAATTGCAGATTATACAATACACAGTATGAACGCATGTGTTCTGCTAACGGCATATATAGATGCAATGGGGAATTAAATATCCCGGCAGCTATGCAGGCTATTATGACTACTTCACACTTGAAAATGAAGTGATTTCGATAATAACATTTAAAATGCTTCCAAAAGTCAGAGCATAACTTTATTCAAATGTATTTTTGCTGTAAGTACCACTTTTTTTAGGATTGATATTATCCCCCTTATACTTGTAATAACTGTTTCTACAAGATTTCAAGTCAAATTAAAATATTTTCATGGTTCCTGAATTTAATTTAAAACGAGAACAACTCACAATGCAGGGAAATTAAAGTGTAATGGGAACAAAATAATCTGGACAAATATGTATTACATGTTTTTAACATTTTCCATAAAAACATATTTTTACAATATGCCACGGGAAATAAGGACATTGTATGAAGTAATAAAACTTTAGCCGGAATTCTTATGGTAGAATAAGAAGACAGCTTCTAATATTAATGAACATCCAATTTCCTAAATTTTCACCCAATTCTTAGTAAAATGATAGATATCTATAATGAAATAGATGCTCCTTACAACTACAACACTGGATTTAAAAAGCACTATCAATTTTACCTTCAGAACAAAAAATAACAGGAAGGATCATGATCATAGGAGGTCTGATATAACTGATAGAAGACATATTGCCCCTATCATACACTGCACATCTCCTTCACAGTCCTGCACTGCACAGTAGACTGGAACTTATAGGCAAGCAGCTAAGTAGCAGATACTTTCGGATCACTTCAGGAGTTATCTGTGGAGACCAATTAAACCAAGTCTATCTCACACAATCAGTAATCTTAAAGGGGTTGTTCGACCCTGCAGATGTTTTCCACAGACCACCTGAATCCGCAGTGGTAATCATACTTGCCTGACCCTAACGATGAGTTCCGGTTCCGTCGCCGCCCCGTGGACCCTGCAGATTCCAGTTCTCCCTGCGTCGACATCTGGTTTGACATGGATCACGTGACTGCTGCAGCCAATGACTGCCTGAAGCGGTGACGTCACCCACGTCAAACATTATGTTGATGTGGTGAGACCTGCAGAGCTGGTGGGGCAGCGATGGAGGAGGAACCCCATTGATAGGATCAGTTGAGTATCTGTACCACTCTAGAGGGCTAAAAAAAATTGTCCCAAACCCCTTTTTGCTAACTTGTGTTCTACAACAAATGTACAGAACCATGAAATTGCTTTCACCAATTTTTTCTAAGGCTAGGTTCATATTACCGTTTTAGGTTCCGTATTTTGTTCTGGCATAGGAACAGAATACCCGAATTGCCAGATCCGGCATATGCCATACACCACCAGCACCCAACGGATCCCATTCCTTATAATGGAGTAGGCACAAATACAGGATTTTACAGTATGGTATTTTATATCACAATCTAAGTAAACACTTTTCAAATTGCCTGCAATTTTCCAAATGCAGTAACTGTATCTGTCACTGCTCTTCAATTTCCCTTTTACAGTGGCCAAAGTATTGGTCTAGTTTCCTTTTGCAGCTGGTTTCTCACCTGCTCTAACTATTGAAGACACAAAGGAACACTTAGCACACACACAAAAAAAAATCACTTCCTAGAATTAGACAATCTTCTCTTTGTGTCTCACAAGCTCAGCCATATGCCTCCTCCTCCATAGTGTCCTGTGTCTGGCTGTAAAACAGCTGGCTGTAGGAAGACTCTGCCCCTCTGCTCTTTCAACAGTTTGACAAAAAGAATGTCAAAACACAATCCTTTGCTAAACGATGCAACGATGCCCCTGAACTGTCCAACAGCCAAAGATGGAACCGCTCAGCAGCACTTTTTTTTTTTTTTTACATTTTTTTAATTCAATAAAAGCTTTACATTTAAACAAAGGACAGACTTTATTTTTTTTTATTTATTTTTTTTGAGGGGAGGGGGCAAAGTATTGATTTGGTATCAACATTGTAAACCTTATATTCATATCGAAATTGAAGTACAAATACTGGAATCGTGACAAACTTACTCCAAAAGAAGATCAATCAGGTCAGCAGGTACCCTGAAAATATTTTGGACATTTATCTGAAGATCTTTTCTGTCGTTATAATAGAATGTTTGGTGTATATAATCTGTGAATAATGTGCCACTGTGAGCAGAGCCAAAAAGCACTGTATGAGGCATACTTAATACTAGAAGAAAAAAAAAACTGCTCGGAAAAAGCCTTACATTTAGAACTGGCGCTGGATGCGTCGAAGTTATGGAGAGACCTGTGCCAGCTATGGGGCTTTATTTAAACCGGCGCTTAAAACGCCGGTCTTAAAGAGGACCTTTCACCTCTTTTAACACTAAAATCTACCTATACCTGCGGGCAGAGCGGCGCCCAGGGGTCCCCCTGCACTTACTAGTATGCCTGGGCGCCGCTCCGTTCGCCCGGTATGGCTCCGGTGTCCAAGCTCCCTTGGTTGTATGGGGCGGGCACTTTGTATGAGGCGTGCCTTGCTGCTGAGCTGGCCAATCACAGCGCACAGCTCATAGCCTGGCTATGAGCTGTGCGCTGTGATTGGCCAGCTCTGCAGCAAGGGACACGCCTGATACAAAGTCCCCGCCCCATACAACAGAGGGAGCTCGGACACCGGAGCCTATACCGGGTGAACGGAGCGGCGCCCAGACATACAAGTAAGTGCAGGGGGACCCCTGGGCGCCGCTCTGCCCACAGGTATAATTAGTTTTTAGTTTTTAAATCGGTGAAAGGTCCTCTTTAATAAATGTGCCTCTAAATTTTTTACCAAAGCTGTCACTGATCATCTAGCTAATGTTCTTATTACTTGCTAGTTCTTCTGATTTAGTATTATATGCCTCATCAGACTCACACAAGGTCCCACATATTTATTTAAAAATTATCATAATTTATCAAATCTAGTGCAAAGGAAGGTGGAGCAATTGCTTACAGTAATCATTCAGATTCCACATGAATACATTAACCTGATAGGCTGCTACTGGCAAATGGTCTACATCAGCCTTGCACTAGTTGTAATACTACCCCGAACCAAACATTCTCTAGTTCTACCTCCTTCTTTTAGCTCAAAATCTCTTTTTAAATTGGCTATACACCTAAGATAGTTGTTGGCCACATATGTATGCTTGGTTGGGCCAAGCATGTATATGCAGCGAATGGGGAGAAGAGAAAAAGCTGTTGCTACCTCTGGCAGTGGCATTTATTTCGTGAGAATGAAAGAATCAGACAGTTGACATCCAACATGCTCGATAATTATCTCCCCCTACATCATCAGGGGAGAGTCAGTAGGCCACCATACATATTAGATGCCTGTTTAAACCCGCCAAAATTAGTGGGTTCAGCAGATTTACATCTAATGTATATGCCAGCTTTAGTCTACGAAAAGAGTATCAATTCCTAGCACCCAATGGCTGATATATAGGAATGTATATAAGCTCTTATCCATTGCCTAGCCCCAAGGTCTATTTAAAGGGCCAGACATTGACCTACAGAGTAGCCATGCAACAGATGGCACTAGACGGCTAGCCTTTGTTCTCCTGGATAGGGGTCTATTTACAATCCCTTTTTCCCAATAAGCATTGCCTGGCCTATAAAGACTCCCCATGCCAATTTGGAGCTCCCCACAAGGAGAAACTTACTTCCTTTAGACCCTAACTTATATGCATATAAAAGTTGGAAACATACCACTCCATAAACAGGTCATTATGAATGCCGATGAGCTGACCAATAACCATTGTAGAATATATTCTATTCAACTACATAACATTGGGTTACTTGTCTGTACTTTCCTAACCGTTCCCCATACCGGACATTGTCCTTTTCTGGTTTGCATTCACAACAAAATATATATTACTTTTGCATTTTACAAGATGTTCTTTCATATAAGAGCAGCTTATAATTTTGCCTTCCTTTTCCCTCTAATGAAGCAGAATCATTTTTAAAATGAGGAGACTTTAAAAAGGCAAGCTCTCTTCTCTCTGCAATAAATCTTCTCCCAAAAAGTGGCAATGTACTTTGGCTGTCACCACCTGGTTTTATTATACCGGGGCCTGAAGGCTGGGGCCACTGATTTACTGCGCTTCTTTAAAGCTCTGACAATCAAGCAGTTAAAAAAATCTGCTGTTGAACACCTGGGAAATATTTATTAGCTGTACTTCAGGAAAAGCCCTCCGTTTTCTTGAGCGCTGCAATAAGTTCTACAAAAGTAAAGACCCCAGTGCCCAATGACAGGGAAATGGAAATAAACAGGCGAAACCATATATGTTCCATCACACAGGAACACACATAAGCTACATTAGATGCCATTTGCTAATATGACTGTTGGCTCTGTATATCCTAATCCATCAGAAGAACAGATTCTTATTGTAAAAGGGGCAAATTAAACAAAAAAAAAACACATATTTGACTGAAGGATCCAAGTATCCACTATAAGGCATTATGCACAGGACCATATCCATTTTGCAGTCCGGATTTGCAAAATATGGATATCTGCCAGGTACACGCTGCATTTTTTTTTTTTTACTAGGACTGGCTATTCTTGTCTGCAAAAATGACAAGAATAGTACATATTCTATAATTTGCAGAATGGTCATGTGGATGTGGACAGCACACTCATACCTGTAGAAACAAAAAGATCCGCGAGCAGTCCGCAAAAAAATCTTTGCTAATGTATTGAAAAGGAAAACTAAAATTCTGCATTGACATAAATAGTCAGGTCCTTTGGCAGCAATTAAAGCCTTTAGTCTTCTTTTGTATGATGCCACAAGGTTTGCACACCTGTATTTGGGGATTTTCTGCCATTCTTCTCTGCAGATCCTTTCAAGCTCTGTAAGGTTGGATGGGGGCCGTCGGTGGACAGCCATTTTCAGGTCTCTGGACAGCCAAGTCAGGGCTCAGGCTGGGCTACTCAAGGACATTCAGTTGTCCCTAAGCCATTCCTGTGTTGTCTTGGATGTGTGCTTAGGGTCATTGCCTTGTTGGAAGCTGAACCTTTCTGAAAATCAGGTTTTCAGTAAGACTATCTCTGTACTTTGCTCCATTCAGCTTTCCCTCAACCCTGACCAGTGTCCCTGTCCCAGCTGCTGAAAAAAAGCCCCACAGCAGGATGCTGTCACCACCATGCTTCACTCTATCAATGGTACTGGGCAGTTGATAAGCAGTGCCTGGTTAAATCTTGGTTTCATCAGACCAGAGAATCTTGTTTATCACAGATTGAGAGTCCTTTAGGTGCTCTTTTTGCAAAGTCCAGGTGGGCCTTTAGGTGTCTTTTACAGAGGAGAGGTTTGTTTCTGGCCACTCTGCCATGAAGCCCAAATTAGTGGAGTGCTGCACTGATGGTTGCCCTTCTGGAAAATTCTGCACACAGGATCTTTGGAACTCAGCTAGAATGACCATTGAGTTCTTCATCACCTCTTTTACCAAGGCTCTTCTCCTTCGATCACTTAATCTGGGTGGCCAGCTCTAGGAGGAGTCCACGTTGTTCCAAACTTCTTCCATTGAGGAATTATAAAGGTCACTGGCCTGTTGGGAACTTTCAGGGCAGTAGAAACTTTTGTACCCTTTACCAGATCTGTGCCTCCACACAATCCTGTATCTGAGCTCTACAGGTAGTTCTTTCCTCCTCATGGCTTGGTTTTTGCTCTGACATCCATTGTCAGCTATGAGACCTTATACAGATAGGGCTGTGTGTTTCCAAATAATGTTTTTTAATATTTTAGCACAAGGACGTAACATACCAAAATGTGAAAAAAGTGAAAGGGTCTGAAGACTTTCCGAATACACTGTATATCTTTCAATTAATGCAGTAATGTGAGGACACCTTTTTGCCGTTTTGATCATGGAATGCGTGGTGGCCAAAATATGGCAATTCTGGCCTTGGCCATTTATTGCCCAGAATAAATAAGATGATATTTTAATAGTTTGAACATTTATGAACATGGCATGGGAGCTGTGCTCGCCTGATCAGGTCAGGGGCCTGCATCAGTGAAAGCTCTGATAGAGTACCTTGGAGCTTAAAAAAAAAAAAAAAAACTATCAGGATTAGAAATAAAAATGATTCCTAAAAAGACAAATATTGGTTGTATAACATCCTATAAAATATGTGCACAAGACCAGCTAACCCTTCCTATCAACAGTCCACAGAATACCCCTCCAGTTTCAGTGTTCTGCACTCCAATACCCTGCTGAGCTGACACTGTGATCCTGGTGTCAGCTCAGGCGTTTGTGACAGGCTCACTTCCTTCATTGCCTACAGATCCCCTGTAGGTTCATGCCTCGCACAACTGATCCTCCGTTCAGGGGAATTTTATCTACGCACAGGTGAAAGTAATGGCAAGGGGTGTGGAAACAAGAAAATGGGAACTGGGTGGACTACACCTATTAGCTTAGCTTATTCTAAAATTTGCACCAAATTTTTGGCGGACTTTTTTGGCACATGATGTCACATTTTTAAGATACACCTTTTTTCAATAAAACACACCTTCTTGTCAGGCAATGTTGAAAAATTATCTAAAAGCAATACATGTACACCAATTTTTTATTTTTTTTGCACAAATTGTGGCACATTTTTAATAGAAAATTTGCCCCACAGTATGCAGTACTCCCCTATGCTCTCTCTAGTAGAAGCTGCAGGCTGACATAATGTTATGCATTTTCAAACCAGTGGAGCGTCTCTGGCTAAAAATGTAGGAACCAAATTATATATTTTTGTTCCATTTGCGCTTACTGTACCCGTGGCTTGAAACGGACAAAAAGTGGTTACCTGTGTTTTCCCATCCAAAATTAGAGATGCTCAGTGTCAACAAGTCAAACAGTAAGTGGCCACGAAGAAGGTAAAAAGCAAATCTGTAATAGGAATATGCTATATAACCTACAGAAGATTATATATTAGATCCTTAGTAAGCATAAAAACATCCTTATCCCTAAATGAAATAATTAGAAGATAGGCGTAGTAGAAAGCTGTTTGCTAATTGACAAAGAATGCCTGTGACGTATAGGTATTCAAGGCAATGTGAACTGCTCACTGACTTAGCAAGAAAATCCTGGCGAGCTGCCAGCAATGCCACCTACTGTCAGCAGCCCGGCAGTGACTCTAAGACTTTTTACTATGGATGTCACGAGTTATCTTTAATGAGAGTTCACATAATAGAATGCTTGTGGAGTACATGACAGCAACAAATAACACTTGACGCAATTACATAGGCTCTGTTTCCAGAAAATTGTTTAAATCTTTATGACGGATAAAATAATACAGCGTTATTTAAAGCTAGGAACCTCTTTTCTATATGTGCATTGAGCATTAGAATGTATAAATGACTGAGGGGAAAAAGAAATGCTACATTTCTGCCTACATATAACATAAGCTAATGTTGGTGATGATAAAAAACAGAATTTCGCCACCTACTGTATATCAAGCTGACTGGATGCATTGACATTAAAGTGCTTGTGAATTTTGTGATAAAATTAGCATAAAAAGCAAATAGTACAGGGCAGAATGTTAATGGTCTGTTTCTTTTACCGTACACAGGAATTGATCATAAGGAATGAAGTAATATTTTCAAGAAAGGAGTTATTTAAAGGAAATCTAACACCATGGAAATGGAGTGTGATCTTCAGGTAACATCTTATAGAGCAAGAGGAGCGGAGTAGATGAATCTATAAGAAAAGATTCAGCATAACTTGTAAAATATTAATCTAAACCTCTGCTCGTTCTGCGCTTAGGAGTCATATGGGTGGCTCTATTCAGCGATTGGCAGCTAACTCTGCCTGACTCTGCATACAAATATGTCAGTCACTGGTTCAGACCGCCCACATGACTCCTAAAATCAGAATGATCCGAGGTTTAAGTAAATATTTTGAAAATTCTACCAAATATTTTTCTATTAAACTAAATATCAATCTGCTCAGCTCCTCCGGCTCTATAACGTGCTTCGTGAAGTAGGCACTCCATTTTCATGGTCACAGGTCTGTGTACCAGATCTATATTCAGTTGTGCATTGTACACATTGCATTCAAATGTATTCATCTAACAGAGGCTTGCGACACCACTCCTTTGACAGGACCGCACAGCATTATAATGCTTTATGATGCTGTGTGTCCCTGCTTGACCTCGCATCTACTGAATGGTATTGACATAATGTCGTCGGTGCAATGCAATAGATCCGAGGTTGGGCAGGGACACACAGCATTAAAATCACCAGAGATAAGTCGCCACCATAGGAGCTTGGCAGCAGCTTTCTTCACTGTTTTCATCAAGACCGAGCAAAGCGTGTATCTGTATGGGGAGTTGGCAAAGATAGCTATTCGGCCAACGGTCATTTAAAGAATATGGCCAGCCTAAGGCTGGAATAACACGGGCAGTTTTTGATACATTTTTTGAGCCAAAGCCAGGAGTGGATCTACAAAGAAGGAAAAGTATAAAGGAAAGTCTGATACTTCTCCACTGCTTTGTATCTAGGTCTGTGTCTAGTGGCATCATTTCTCATTTCGCCAGTCTGCCTCCCGCTATCTAACACAAACTCACATGGAAGTAGAAAGGAGAATACATTACTGTGCCATGCATTCACCTGATTAGGAAGAAGTAATGGGTTTTTACCTGACATGACTGTGACAGAAGAGGTGTTTTCTGCCACCCATTATATGTGCAACCAAGGAAATCTTTCATGATCTTGTCACACAAATGTTTATTTTAATGAAGACACTCCAGCCTTACGAGATCACAGCAAATGACAGCTACCAAGAAAATATAAACTCCCATCTGTCTGGCATTCAATGAGCCCTTTTGTGCTTTGGTGTCCTTTCTGCTCCTATTCTATGCGGCGAGGAAGCCCCTGAAGCCTGATGGAACTCAGGCCCCCCATCCATCTTCAGACAATAGCCCTGGTTGACATCACTGCCTTCCATTCATCTTCATTTGTCCAATCACATCCTGTCATTCTTATGTAAATTAAACACTTGAGGATGCATCCTTTCTACACTCTGTGATAAGGTGGAGAAAGGCTGTCAAGGGCCCCAGGGTGCCATCACAGACAGCAGACCCTGTCTTTATTCAGTGCCTTGTGCTTTGCATCCAAGCTAATGTGTCTGAGATTAACCTCCAGCTCAACAGGAGACAAAGTAATCCCATTTCTCAGCTCCCTTTAAAACTCACATTGGGGATCTCAGTGTCCTATGACTCTCCCTATCTTCAGTGTGTTTGGGCACTGGAATTTAAACCCTTAAATGTGAACACAAGTGCCAAGTAAGCTAAGCTGCAGCCTAGTTTCAGACAAATACAGACACAAGTAGAGAGCTACTTTAATTCTTTGTATGTCTATTCATTCATTTTTGGCATTATGCAACGTATTGTACAATTTTGGGAAACTTTTACGTACTACGATTCGGTACTTAAGTCCACTGGAACACAGTTTTTATAACTTTATATTCTTTAGGATGTGTTCTTAAGGTGAGGTCTTAGGGCCCTTTCACACTAGCGTTATTCTTTTCCGGCATAGAGTTCCGTCAAAAGGGCTCTATGCCGGAAAAGAACTGATCAGGCATATCCCCATGCATTCTGAATGGATAGAAATCCGTTCAGTTTGCATCAGTATGCCTTCCGTTCAGTCACTGTCAGGCGTTTTGGACAGTGGATTTGCATCCAAAATGCCTGATCAGTGGGCGGAATGCCGGATCCGCCATTAATTCCCATTGACTTGCATTACCGCCGGATCCGGTATTGCAAAACAACTGAAGGATCAATCCGCATGACAAGCGGAGAGACAGATCCGTTCTTGCAATGCATTTGTAGACGATCCGCACCCGGATCCGTCTACAAATGCTGTCAATTGTCACACTGATCAGCGGATCCGGCAGGCAGCTCTGACGACGGAACTGCTTGCCGGATCACACTAACGCTAGTGTGAAAGTCCCTTAGAAACAAGTGCTATTTTAGCAGTTGTGACTTTCTAGAATATCCATTGCTTACTTCCATGTTACTGCTTTTGGAGTCACACGGCCCCATAAAATGAGGTTAATGGATTAACACACAGAGCCACTGAAGAAGGAGCTGGTAGCTAAGAAATGCGTTTAGTAAAATTGATACTGTAATACTACAGTCAAGATATACAAGTGTAAACCAGAACTGCCAGATACAGCGCTCGGCACAGCTTGGCAAACAGCGTGCCATATCAGAGAACAAGTGAGTAGACTAGCAATTGGGACGCCAAGCAAAGAGGAGTTACACGACTCAACATACGGGAAACCAAGAAACTCGGCGAGAGCAGGAAACATCACTCACACAGGTGGCGGGTCCTGGGAAGACGTCAATGCTAGCAGCAAAAGAAAGTTTTATATAAATATATATGCGCATACGTATCAGGCTACTTTCACACTAGCGGCAGCCTTCTCCGGCTGTCGTAATTTTATTCCGGGCGCCTCTCGGCATGTTTGCTGTTCAGCCTGCCGGAGAAGGCTGGCACTATTGTGAAAGTAGTCTAACGCTGATAAGTATTAGGCTACATGCACACGACCGTTGGTGTTTTGCGGTCCGCAAACCGCAGAAGCTGCTCTGCGTTCCGTTCCGCAATTTACGGAACGCGGCCCATTATAGAAATGCCTATTCTTGTTCCCAAAATGGACAAAAATAGGACATGCTATATTTTTTTTGCAGGGGCACGGAACGGAGCACGGAGTGCTGTCCGAATCTTTTGCAGCCCCATTGAAGTGAATGGGTCCGCAGCTGAGCAGCGAAATATGCGGGTCGGACGAGGACTCGAACAACGGCCGTGTGCATGAGGCCTTACCCTGAGGAAATTCCCATCCACAACGATACACGGATGATCTAAATAGATAAGATATATATATGAACTCTAACAGGGGATCAATAAATATTAATTATGATGATAATTATGAATACTAATTCCTGAATGAAATTAAAAATATCATTAATATCTGGATTAAGTAACATTATTAACCACTCATTGCTATTTTAATCTAACATAATCATGAAAAATGATCATTGGATGAATTATGAACAGTAACCAATCAATTATTTGGATTAAGTAATATCACTAATTTCTTCTGAACTAATTTTTTCTGGATTGAGTACCATCACTAAAAATGTAATATCTGGACTAAATAACATTATTGACTTCTTTCAGGATATATATATTTCCATATTTGTATATATTTTTTAATCAGCGATATACAATTATTTATATAATTGACATCATGTCTATATTTTTGATCATGCATTAATATTTGATAACACACAGCAGTGACGCTAAACAGAAACCCGCGAATCCAGGAGGGGGAAGGTAAGAGACCGAATTACCTGAATGTCATACTGAATGAACTTATGAGGTGAACGGCATCCAAGTGAATATATACAGAGTGTTACAACTTGTGCAGTGCCCATAAGATAGTGCACTTAGTAGCGCAGGACTGAAGAGTTTGGGTTCACTGGTCGATCAGCATAAATGATTACCAGATAGCTGAGAACATCCATTGCAATTAGTAATAAATTACTGAACATATATTGACTTTTGATCCAGGCTCTCAGAAAATGCAAGTGATTCTAATACACCGCTTGTAGTGCGGTGCAACACATTGGAGGGCAGTAATACACCTTTGCCTATTGGTGAAAAATCTGGACTGCAATCCAATACCTTTTGGGCAATATACAGTGTGTTATATACAGTGACTTTGGATCCACACAATCACCCATCTGATTGGATTTTAGACTGTCTATTTTTACCGTTTTTTTAATACGTTGTATGTTTCTTTTATATGACCTAGTATATGTGATTATCTTGAATTAAATAGTGTGTATGTCCCAAAGCGAGTGTGTCCCCAATTGACATACACGATTATTAACCACTCATTGCTATTTTAAACTAACATAATCATGAAAAATGATCATTGGATGAATTATGAACAGTAACCAATTATTTGGATTAAGTAATATCACTAATTTCTTCTGAACTAATTTTTTCTGGATTGAGTACCATCACTAAAAATGTAATATCTGGACTAAATAACATTATTGACATCTTTCAGGATATATATATTTCCATATTTGTATATATTTTTTATATATTTTTCAATCAGCGATATACAATTATTTATATAATTGACATAATAGGAATCATGTCTATATTTCTGATCATGCATTAATATTTGATAACAAGTCAAATGTACTCACGCAGATAATTGATAGTTAAGTAATTACTCTATCTATGAACTTCTGCTACGAATGCTGTTTACATTGTGTTTTTTAAAAAAACGTTATTATTTTTATTTTATTATTCATATTGTTTATGTATTTGATGTACTAGGTATATTAAAGTGCAAATTTTTAAACGCAATTCTTAAAGCAGTCCGAGATGATTGAGTGCCTGTTAATATTCTTTAATAAAGATATCCTTTACAATTCCTGCAAATTTTTTCCAAAAGATTCAAGAGGAACTGATGTCCACTCCGAATAAAGCATGTTTGATCTGATAAGTTCCCGTACGGCAGGAAATTGAAGTTTTTACAAGCCCCCATTAACTGTATAAACCAGTAGATAAATAAGACTTTCACCTACAATGATAGATTGCTGGTCTTCCCTGTTTTTATTAGGGAATTGAAAAGTACCATACAATAAAGAAGAAACACCCAAATGCACCAGCCTGCAGACACTGAGCAGACCTTTTTCACCTGCCCCTGGGGGTACTGTTCTGGAGGGATGCTATCCACTACCGCAGTACTATAGCAAATACTAATTCCTCTCTGTCCGTGCACCTTCAAGTACATTCAAGTACAGTAGTAGCAAAAAGAGCAATGGCAGTAGCAATTTTTCTGAAAAGTGGTAAACCTCTTTAAGCCTTAAAGGTCAGGCAGTGTTGTTGAGAATTTTAGGACATAGCTAGTAAATACCTGGTTTATGTCACATATTTGTGTTATATTACTTTCCTGTATGGCTCGGCACACTGAGCGCTTCAACTTTGATTTAAAAAATAATCGGCACTCTGTACGAAAAAGGTTGCCGACCCCTGATCTAGTGCAATAACAGCATAGTAAAACAATAGTATACATTTTTTAGCTCAAACACAAAGGGTGCTAATGAGCCAAATTAGGTATTATAGAAAGAAGTCTATTAAAATCCTACTGAAATTCAAATAGATTGAATCCAATGACAATTTACTACAAATACGTGTTAATAAACTAAATAGAAAATGACAAGCGACAACAGTAATGTACTGATGCAAAGTATTCTGAGGTGCTGGGCGGAGGACCAAGAGACAGTGATGTAGTTGTCACCTGTTTGTCATAAAGTTCCAGCCCTGGAGACAAAATTCACTGATGCTATGACACCCTTGGTGTCTGAAACTAGGGAAGTACGGTGTAATAAATGTCGGCATACTGTACATGAATTATGTACTGCCAAATGTTGGAGATTTCAGTAGCAAAATACAGTCTTACCTTGTCTATTAAATCAGGGCGATTTGTAGCTGCCAATATCACCACATCCTTCAGTTGTTCTATTCCATCCATTTCCGTCAAAAGTTGAGCTATAACCCGGTCCGCTACATTCCCAGCTCCAGAGCTATGGAAGAAACACTATTAGCACAAATAAATCCATGTACACATAAATCTAGCATTAGGTACAATATTTGGTAACAGTACCTCTGGAATTGCATTGGAAAATGAGCAATAATTTAAATCTAGTTTTTATGTTGAACACACTCTTTAAAGGGGTTCTCCAGAAATAATGTCCATTTACAAAGTGCCAGCATCCTGCCCCATTAGGCTAAGGATTAATACTTACCTGCTCCACCCCTTTCTGGTCCTTTGCGCTGCCTCTGGTGTTTTCATATTAAAGTTCCCTTAATACTTTTATTCCGGCAGCCTCTCGGCATGTTTGCCGTGCTGCTGCCGGAACTCCAGCCAGCCCCCATTATAGTCAATGGGGCCGGAGAGGTAGTCCAGGGGCATGAGTGCACTAGTGGCAGCACGGATCCGACAGGCTGTTCACCCGCCGAAGTTCCTTGTCGCTAGTGTGAAAGTACTCTAAGCAGTACGATTTTTATGATGTGATGTTATTTTAATTTTCTATGTCCCTATCCAAATTTAAAAAAATCTTAAAAGTTTGCAGTTTTGATGCTGGCTACTAAGCCTAATGTTAGGTTGACACTCCCTATCTTGTAGAGATCACTTTTCAGCAGTCATATATCCCCCTATCCGGAGGATAGGTCATCAATATCTGTACCCTTTTGAGTGTATGCACCAGAATTTGAACCCATTTGCAACATACTAGACACGACTTTATGTCAGTCAACTTTTTCACCAACCTTCTGACTAGTTCTACTTTGCAGCTTCTTTTGTCGCAGTCAGACAGATTTTGTTGCATCTTGTTACCAAAAACTATACCAGCTCCAAGGTGGTCTGAAGCTATTGTAAAATTCTGTTACAAATAGGTATCTCTTAGAATCAGACTCAATTAACATCCCAAATGCATAAAGTAGAACTGGCTTAGTTGCTTAGGGCAACCAATCAGATTTCACCTGACTCCTGTGGAGTCTGATTGGTTGCTATGGGCAACTAAGCCAGTTCTACTTTGCACCAGTTTGATAAATCTCCCCCATATATAGGTTAAAAAGTTGACACACAAAAAAATGGTGTAGGCACAATATATAGGAGCAAAGTAAACCTATATCTGCCCCACATTTCTAGTTCTAAAACTTGCAGAAGGGTCAGCATAATTTACAGTAAACTCTACTGGAAAAACAACATGGACTTTTCTTGTGTTGGGTAGGGGAAAATCTATGCGACACACAAAATCATCTTCAGTCGGCAGACGATCGTCCAGTGTAAACAAAGCCGTGCTGCCAGCAAAAAATGAAACTGTATCGGAAGGGGGAAAGATCCCAGTTTGCTTGTCCTCATAGAGATGGGATAATTGCTGCATGTAAAAGTAGTTCTCCCCTCTGCACCTTTCCGATAATTGCTTGTCAATTGGCCGATGTAAAAGGGTCTTAAGGCACAGGCATCTGTGCAAGGCCAGTTTAGCCTACTATGCTGCAAAGTGGATCCAAGGAAGACAAAAAAATCTATGAGGTAGAAGCCAATCTTCTTAATTTTAGGGGGAAAATTCCTTCCTGACTCCAATCAGGCAATCGGAATAACTCTTTGGATCAACGACCCTTCTGAAGAAATCTAATAACTATAACCTGTAATATTATTGCAGTCAAGAATGCTTCCAGGCTCCGTTAGTAAGTTCCCCATCACAAATTCCTGTGGCTGAGAGTTCCATAGACTGACTTCTCTTACAGTAAAGAATCCTCTTCTATGTTGATCTCCCCTCAGTCGTCTTTTTTCTAAATTTTGGTATTCTTTCTAAGTACTGTAGTCCACCCATTAGTTGCCGTCCTCTCAGGGGCGTAGCTAACGGCTCATGGGCCCTGGTGCAAGAGTTCAGCTTGGGCCCCCCTTCCCTCAGTGCTTTGTGTGTCTTCTTATGCAGCACAAGGGTCTTTGGGCCCCCTCAGGCTCCTGGGCCCGGTAGCGACTGCTACCTCTGCACCCCCTATAGCTACGCCCATGCGTCCTCTAAAACCTTTCCAGCTCTGCTATGTCTGCCTTGCTCACAGGAGCCCAGAACTGTACACAGTACTCCATGTGTGGTCTGACTAGTGAATTGTAAAGTGGCAGGACTATGTTCTCATCATAGGTATCTATGTTACTTGTGATGCAACCCATAATCTTACTGGCTTTGGCAGCATCTGCCTGACACTGGTTTCTACAGCTTAGTTTGCTGTCCACTAAAATTCCTAAGTCCTTTTCCATGTTAGTGTTACCAAGTGTTTTACCATTTAGTATGTACGGGTGACTTGCATTATTCCTTCCCATGTGCATAACTTTACATTTGTCTGTGTTAAACCTCATCTGCCATTTCTCTACCCAAGCCTCCAATCTATCCAGATCCCTCTGTAGCAGAATAACTGTCCTCTTCAGTGTTAATTACTTTATACAGTTTGGTATCATCAGCACAAGATCATTAATAAATATACTGAAGGAAATAGGTCCAATATGACCCGTGTTGTACCCTACTACAGATGGTAATGTAATTTTAATGACCACATTTTCTCCCAGTCCAAGCATTCTCATTTTATATAATAACCTTTTATGTGGCACAGTATCAAATGCTTTGGCGCAGTCAAGATATCTGACATCCATTGACTGACCCATGTCCAGTCTAGAACTTACCTCCTCATAGAAACTGATTAGGTTAATTTGACAGGACTGATCCCTCACACTTATTTTCATTGAGACACTCCAGTATACCTTAGCATCTCTTAGAAAACCTTCAGTTTACCCACGACAGATGTTAAACTTACCGGCCTACAGTTTCCAGGCTCTGTTTTAACCTCTGACATTTCAAAAAAATAGTTAACAAATTTGCTTACTCCTCATCATCCTCTACAAATTCCCCCTAATGATTCTTTAAAGGGCCCAACAATTTCAGATTGAACCTTTTTTACCATTTATATAATTGAAAAACATTTTAGGGTAAGTTTTAATCTCTTTAGCAATGAGAATATCTGTCTTCAGCTTGGTTGCCTTTATCTATATGTGCAAAGAGCTTCTAATTTTCATATAGTAAGTATAGCAGTAGTGCAATCTGCTTTTGTTCGTGTTTCCAGTCTTTGCCTGTGTCTTTGTACATAAAGCGTTTTGCAGTGGCGTACACACAGAAAAAGGGCCCCATAGGAAGGATCAAACCAGGCCCTCCACACAGGACAGAAGGGTATTCGCCTAAACCCCTTTCAGTGACCCTTGGGACAGTTTTTCCAGTCTCAATTGCTAAAAGTTGTTCCTTTAGAGGGTAGAGTCCTGACCAAGTTTTCACCACCAGTAGAAGAGGGAATGAAGCCAACTGCGCCCCCTCTTGCCCTGGGCCCCATAGCAGTTGCATGGTCTGCCACTATGGTAGTTACACCCCTGGCGCTGTGCTGCTACTTGTGGTCCTTGAATTTAAAATCACTTAATCTCAAATTACACATTTAAGACAAAACACTTGCTTTTTTTAGTCTGCTTTTAAAGCTTTTTTTCACCAATCAGGTTAAAACCAGTCTGCAGATATTAGTTTCTCTGGATTCAAATGCAGTAAATGGAAAGCGGGTCATGCATGCGTGGCTCTTTCTATTCATTGCCATGGGAGGCCAAACATAGCCGAGCAAGCACAAGACCTGCTTTCCATTTATTGCAGTGCACAAAAGGGTTCTGTTTTTGAAATAGGAGTACGGTAGGTACCAAAGATGTGACCAGCACCTATTGGACTTTAAGGCATAACCTGTGGATAAGCCATAAATGTCCAGAATGTAATAAATACAACTCTTGCATTGGGGAAAAAAGGTAAGGAAAGAAAGAAGAGAAAATAAAGGAGATGAATGCAAAAAGCTGCAGAGAACAAGTGAAAGTATATTTCAATGTGTTAGAAGATAGGCACGATCCTGAACCCCTATTATCCCAGCAGACAGAACCAAATCTTTGGCGCATGAACACAAAATGCTGCAGAACAGCATTATATGAAGATGTTATACACATTTAATAAGAAAAAGGCATATAAATGGACTGACTCCCTACACAAGGTCTGCGTTCTGTTCCAATAAAAATATAAGGTTTAGCAGAAAAGTAATATATAAAGAATATTGTTTGTGTGACTATTGTTTAAGTTAGTCTAACAGGAACATAGAGAACTGTAAATCCTTTGAGTCTGTTCCAGTGTTCCCTTTTGTAATTTACATTTTTGACAGGAGGTCTGGAAAGTTTGCTGGTTGATATCCAAAAGGTTTTCATCAGCCATAAAGCAAAAGAATCACAGTTTAAGCAGGATGTTTTTGACATGGTGATCCAGCGTAGATAGAATGGCAGGAAGCTGGGGTTTGTAATCCTGTCTCTTTCCACTGAAGCATGGAATGCTAGGCAGCTCTTAGCAGCCTCTGAATGACGATGCATTAGAAGTCGGAGAAGGGGACATCTTTCACTAAACAAGCACAAATCAGATTGCTCATTAACTTTTTTAGTTAGGAATACCTGAAGCGTGACAGTCTGGACTTTGACTTTGAAAATAAACTCTGCGCCCCTGCATTTTTCCTGTCCAAGGGTCCATGTAAAAGTTCCTTCCTTTTAACTTAAAAGTTCTGTGGGCTTCTGTAAATAAATCTTAAAGGGGTTTTCCAATCTCTTAGTACTGAGGAACTATGCTCAGGATAGGCTATCAATATCAGATACGTGGGAGAACACCAGCCACCCCCGCCATTCAGCTGATTGTGACAGACGCTGGTAGCGGAAACTAAACCATGGATGAAGCTGGAGGAAGAAGGCTCCATCCACTGTGCATGAGTCGGTGTACTGCAGTTCAGCTTTCAAACACTTGACCAGTATGACACTTTCTAATTTAATTTGTGCTTCCATTTCTACCACTTTTATGATCTTTACTTCCATGAGAAGTCTGTACGGGCCTAATACTTTTCACAGTTGAGGGGTTTACTCCAAAGTGTTCAATACAGGCAATCCTCTGTGAGCTAAGAGTCTGGGCTTCACGCTGTTCATATCTGTAATGATGCATTGGATTAACCTAACCCTAAGTACCGGCTATTTGTGCTTCTGTGTTTAAAGCAATAGACAGGCTCTCCGGGTTTGTATAAATAAAGTTTGTTGAAGAGAGCTGGACATACTGATATCATGGTGTCATTGTGTTTGTCTACTAACTATGCCCTGACCATGCTGCAAGTAAACTATAGCAGCCCAGGTAGCGCTAGGAAATATAATTCAGTCCCAGAACTCATGGACCAAATTCATTTATGCAACTTATTATGCAAATTGTGAGCACATCCTGTAGTCTGTTGAAAAAAAGTATTTACACAATCTGTGAATAGCTCTTAAAGGGGTTCTCATAGAAAGATTTAAAATGGCCGCAAGCAACCTGTCCTAGAATGTGAGCAGCACTGGTTGTCACCGCTTGCTGAGCTGTCTAAGGGAGTTAGGGGCCAAGGCCTCACTATACATTACACATTTGCATATACCACATATTGGTGAGTGTTCCTGTCAGGCTGCTCAGCCATGACGGCATATCGTAGGCAGAATCACATCATTACCGTCTACTGTAGAGCAGTGTAGTGTATAGTGAGGCCCCATCACCTCCTAGGCAGCTCTATAAGTAGTGGCAACCAGCCCTTCTCATATTTTAGGACAGGCTGCTGGTGGCCATTTTAAATCATTCCCGGAGAACCCGTTTAACGCACCAGTTACTAAATGCTTCTTTTAAATGACTTGATGAAATTAATCCAATAAATGCATGTAAAGAGATTATCCTATGAATAGCATTTGTCAACTATTAACAGGATATTCCCTAAACGTATAACTTCATGGTGGTGGGGGCTCTAACCACTGGGACCTCCAGCAATTCTAAGAGCAGTGGTCCCTGCTTTATTTACTTCTAAAGAACTGACAAAGCGCTTTCTACGTCAGCCCCATAGAAAAAAATGGTGAACCGATATATATATATGTACTATTGTTCCATTCAAATAGGGTACCTTGGAACCCTCATTTTTAGGATCGCTGGAGATCCCAGAGGTTGGACCCCAAGGGACAAAACCTTCTGAACAGGTGACAAAAAATAAATACTGTTTGTAGGATAGCCCCTTTAACATACCAAGTGCTTTACTTATATAGAGGTACCCTTTAAAAGCCAATTTCTCGCGTTTCTTGTAGAGTAAAGACACAGCCCACTGATACTCTTATGTGTATGCTCCCCCCCCCCCCCCCCAAACAGATGTCAAGGGAGAAAAGGATCGGGAGCTTTAAATTAGAACACTTGATGTGTAGATTTATCAAACTGGTGTAAAGTAGAACTGACTTAGCTGCCCATAGCAACCAATCAGATTCCACCTTTCATTTTGGACAGCTCCTTTGGAAAAGGGAAAGTGGAATCTGATTGGTTGCTATGGGCAGCTAAGCCAGTTCTACTTTACACCAGTTTGATAAATCTCCCCCTTGGTCCTTTTGCTCTGCCAGGAGTTAAACTGCAGTCAGAGTTGTCTGGCAGCGATTTTTTCCATTTTCCCCACTAAAAAAACACTTTGGCCAGAAAAAGCATGTATGAGTATGAGGAAGTTGGGAAAGATAAAGTAGCTCTCAGCTAAACACTCGTCTAGGCACCTTTAAGGAGGCCATACACATTAGATACAAGTTGGTTGATGGTTGAACAGTGGTTAAACAAACACCTGGGAACGTTCTTTTCACAGACAAGGCCATACAGTCCATATTGGCCATTACAGTTGGTCAACCTGGCTATACACATTCAATGAAACCAGGCAAAGGACGAAAGACCTTTCTGGGAATGTTCATTCAAAGAAAAAATGTTTGGGAACATTCTATTAAAGAAAGATCTTTCGTCCAACTATTAGACAAAAACAGGGAACATAGCTGGCTTCTTTTCAAACAATAATGGACTCTCAACGGTCGACTAAAACAATCATTCATTGTTAGATTTCAACAACACAATATAAAATCATAAAGATTCCTGACTTATCCAACTAACTATTTGATGAGTCCAACCTTATAGTGAATTAAACAGGTTACTACAATTCCATTACGTCTTAACATTGTGTGACTACAGGAGCGACAGCTACATATTTGAAGGGTACTTCAGAGCTATAGGGGAACCAGTGATCAAAAGTGAATTACAAAAGTTTACGTAAGCAAAGAGGGTAAAAGATGAAGAATGGAGGTGGCTACACGAAGCCGAAATGTTATCAATAATCACTATGGCTGTGTGGACAGAAGAGGAATAAGAGCTGTCACAAGTATTAAGATATATTATGAAATTTGAATAATATTTATGCCTCACAGAGTGTGGTAAAACAGGGTGTAAAACATTAAAACATACACATGACAGAGGCACATAAAAAACTGCCAATAGAATAAAGAAAATAAACCAGAAACACATAATCAAACATCAGTAATGTCCAGATATATCAGAAAAGAATGAAGGGAGGATGGTGTAGCGCAGATCCTATCTGAAATGCATTACATGTAAAAGGATGCACGTTCCATCGACAGAGAGGTGAGGGTGGTAGTAATATACTGTATATTTAGGGGGTTAGGCTGATATAGACAGGAGGACAACATCTGCAACTGAATTCTCTTTTCACATCTGTGGGAGTACAAGAACAGCTGAGTAAGGGTGCATGCTGGGAGTTGTAGCTTCACAGCAGCTGGCGTGCTGAACATTGCTAGTGACTAGCCTCCAATATTAATATATGGCAGTAGGGCTGCAGCGATTAATCGACATTGTCGATAATATTCGATAACGGGATTCAAATAGTCGGTCGATTTGTTGCTTTGCGGGCGGCAGCGTGTAAAACTTACTAGCACACTTCGTAGCAGGCAGAAGGCTGGGCGGCGGCAACGTGACTCACTACGTCACGCGCATGCCAAATGAAGGCGGCGCAGGCGCATGACGTAGTGAGTTACTCTGCTGCCGCTGCCTGTCCGACCACCCAGCCTCCTGCGATAGTTTAATACTAGTAAGTTAGGGTCTGGAGTTTCTGGACGTTTTTTGAAGCATAAAGTTTAAGTTTAACATCCCCTACATGATAGATATGATTAGGTGAGCAGGGCCCGGTGTAATAGAATAATACAGTGACTGCACCGGGCCCCGCTGCTATTACAAAACCAAAATGCCGGCCCCCACCCCTGTATTGGGAGTCATTCACAATCACTACACAGGGACACTGTTATGGGGGGATCTATGGATGACACATAGCATAAGATGCTATGTGTCATCCAAAGATCCCCCATAACAGTGCCATCCACAGATGCCCCCATAACAGTGCCTGCCATCCAAAGATGCCCACCATAACAGTTCCATGATTGCCATCCACAGATGCCCCCATAACTGTGTCTGTGCCATTCACAGATGCCCCCATAACAGTGCCTGCCATCCACAGATGCCCCCATAACAGTGCCTGCAATCCACAGATGCCCCAATAACAGTGCCATGATTGCCATCCACAGATGTCCCGATAACAGTGCTTGTGCCATCCACAGATGCCCTCATAACAGTGCTTGTGCCATCCACAGATGCCCCCATAAAAGTGTTTGTGCCATTCACAGATGCCCCCATAACAGTGCCTGCCATCCAAAGATCCCCCCCCATAACAGTGCCACCCACAGATGCCCCCATAACAA
The DNA here is from genome assembly GCA_033119425.1 of Bufotes viridis. Classification (NCBI taxonomy): domain Eukaryota; kingdom Metazoa; phylum Chordata; class Amphibia; order Anura; family Bufonidae; genus Bufotes; species Bufotes viridis. The sequence continues at coordinate 445,302,534 of CM065589.1, read as the reverse complement.
TGCCTGCCATCCAAAGATCCCCCCCATAACAGTGCCATCCACAGATGCCCCCATAACAGTAACATTTCAAGTAAAATCATATAAACCCTTTTTTTGTCATTTTGGTGGTTTTCCCGATTAATCGATGAAATTATCGACAACTAATTCATTAGTTAAATAATCGTTAGCTGAAGCCCTATATGGCAGTGCATAATACAGTTCTGTTTTGTGCAATGCTAACGTGTTTTAGGCTGGAGCTACATGTAGCAGTGCAGCCATACAAATGAATGGGGTTGCAGAGTGGCTGGCAGGTTGCAGCAACCACAGAATTGCATAAAAATCCAACCCTGCTACTTATTTTATTTTCATATTTGTTATATAACCTAGTGGGTGGGGAATTGTATGGCAAGCACAAGAGCGGGGGCATTTAAAAATTTGCTATGGGACCCAGTCGTTTTTAGTTATGACCCATATTCTTTTTTACCTGCTGTGAAGGCCAAGGCCTATCTATACGCTCTAAGTAAAGGAGATATAGACCTAAGCAACTAAATCAACATCACTTAAAGGGGATGTCTCTCTTCAGCAAATGGCATTTATCATGTAGAGGAAGTTAATACAAGGCACTTCCTAATGTGTTGTGATTGTCCATATTGCCTCCTTTGTTGGTTTCATTCATTTCTTTATCACATTACATAATGCGCGTATCCAGGGGTTATGGCCACCCTGTAATCCAGCAGCCGTGGTCATACTTGCACACTATAGGAAAAAGCACCAGCCTGTCTGGTGGCCATGACTGTGGGAGAGCACATAGGTTGGTACTTTTTCCTGTAGTGTGCAATCACAGTCACAGCTTCTGGAATGCAGGGTGGTCAAAACCTGGATACAAGATATGTAGAATGTAATGGAAAAATGAATCCAGCCAGCAAAGGAGACAATATGGATAATGACAATACATTAGTAAGTGCCTTGTAGTAACGTTCTCTACATGATAAAGTGAGACAACCCCTTTAAGCTTAAAAGAGACTCTGTCACCTAAAACAAGCCCTATTAAAGGGCATCTGTTAACAGATTGATGAGCATTTATCCTGCTGACATGCGAGTTGTGTGAAGGTCGGCTGACGCACTGTACATGGATGAAGACCGCTGTGCGCTCATTGCATAGATGCACAGTACTGAGTTCAGTTCAGTAATTTGTGTCTCTATACTCATTTTCCTGCTGTATGTCTGCAATCTGACCATGTAATGTATAGAGGACGTCTCCATTATGTGCACTTTAAAAAAAAAAAATTGAGATTTTTGCACTGGTTACCTAACCTCTGGATAGGTCCTCAGTATTTGATCAGTGGGGGTCCAACACCCGGGACCACCGCCAATCAGCTGTTTGAGAAAGCACCAGTGTTTGCAGTAGCGCCGCAGCCTTCTCTCTGCTCACCAACAATAATAATCTTTTATAACATATTCTGCAGCGCTTCACAGTTCAGGGGTTCATATACACACAGTAATAAATAGCATAGCATCAGACAAGTCAATAATTACAAGAGGAAAGAGGACCCTGCTCGCAAGAGCTTACAATCTATGGGGAGACAGAGGTGATACAAAAGGTAAAAGTGCTTGTTTTGTGCAGATATAAAGCTGCATGAGCCAGTCACAAGCCGATATATGAAGTGATTCTGGGTGCGGTGTAGAGTTTGGTGGAGGATCAGATTCAGAAAAATCCTGATAAATGGGCTATACTGTATATAGAGAGGAGTTAGATCAGGGGATGTGATAGGCCACCCTAAAAATATGTGCTTTTAGGGAGCAACTAAAACTGTGTATGTTGTGATTTTACCTAATTTCTTGAGAAGGGCATTCCAGAGAACTGGTGCAGCTCAGGAGAAGTCTTGGAGCCAGGAGTGAGAGGTTCGGAAGTGACTGGCTGAACGGAGAGCACAGGAAGCGTTGTAGAAAGAGATAAGGGAAGAGATGTAGGGGGACGCAGCACTGTGGAGAGCTTTGTAGGTGAGAACAAGCAGCTCCATCCATTTCATAGTGGATATAATTGGTATCATTCACTTCAGCGGGGCTGAGCTGTGACAGGCCATGTGAACGATGAATGTGACATAACATGGCCTAGGGAAACCTGTGAGAAGGCATAAGTACTAAGTAGTAGTAGCCTAATCTTTAACCTTGAAAATGCTGTTTATATAAAGGCATCACTAATGGGCTTGATGGGTCCCAAAGACCTGTGTCTACAGGTTTTAGCCATGTAAATACAATCCTCCAGATAGTATGCTGCCCCACACAATGGAAAGCTGAGTAGAAAATGTCTTTGGACACAAACAGTAATGCTCCTTAGCTGCACGTCGAGGGAAAAAATATAAGTCCAAGTAAGTGAAGTCCACCAGCTAGAAGATAAACAAAGTGGAGTTCAAACACAACAACGTGAACTGGAGGGTCAATGGCCTGCCTGGCAAAATGTCCATTGCCTTGATAAATGATCATGCAGCTGCTCAGTGGATATACAAATTATGTCATCCTCCTATTCCCATACATTTCCAAAGAGAAAAAAAATTACATGAACGCAAGCAAGCAAAATGCGAGGAATCTGTGACGCATGAACAGCCTGACATCCGTTGTTTAGATATGTCGCTGCCGTGCCAGAAAATCGAGGCAAGCAATGCTGGATGTGAGTTTATGGAAAACAGAGCTTTTGGGCTTACTGTGATACTGTACAAGAATGCCAGCAGATATTTAGGAAAAATTCCCGTAACTGCTTCTCATGGACAACTGTGTCAGTGCAGTGTACACCTAACGTAGCAATGTGTCCTGCCAGGTGATTAATAGGCTTCCTTTCCCATTCTTCTCCAGTCTTGACAGCTTTTCTTATGTCTAACCGCAAAAGGATAATTCTTGTTAGGATATTGATCTGGGATTGTGTAGATCAGTATGTTGTCACATGGAGAATAAGAGAAATAATATATTCCATAATCACAAGTTCGCCAAGTTGCATAGGCTTTCCCCTGTCTCCAACTGTGGAATGTATCAATAAAACACTAAAGGTGGTAATACCCAGGAAGTGGCAGTACGATGGCACGTGTAAAAAGGTCAATGGTATGGTCCACTTTTATCCTTACTATTGCTAATTAAGATTATTCTAAATGTGTGGGGCAAGAGACCCTGTGAAGAGATCGTTCAAAAGTGACTTCTTCTAGCTTTGATTAAATGGGCATTCTTAGACATTTATATATTCACATTATATATTCACCAGACACACCATCAATGTCTGATTCAGTCTGATCCAGGTCCCATGTCTATGGATTTAGCACAGCACAATGAGCTATGTTGTCTCCACATCTCACAGGTTACAGAATCAGTGCCGCTTGCTGTGCTATGGTGTTTCTATTTCTTCATTCACTTGCCTACTTCCCTGTTTCTTAAAGAGGTTTTCTCAGACGTTACAAGTGATGATCTGTCCTCAGGATAGGTCATCCGCATTTGATAGGTGGGGGTCTGAGACCCGGGACCCCCATCAATCAGCTGTTTGAGAAGGCACCGGCTCTCTTGTGAGTGCCACAGCCTTTTCTCAGCTATTCCTAGGCCAGTGACGACACATTTATCGGTCACGTGGCCTGGGCCTGAGCGTGATACCAAGCATAGCTGCTGTACAATGTACGGTGGTGTGCTTGGTAAGCTGCGAGAAGGTTGCAGCACTCACAGCAGTGCCGTTGCCTTCTCAAACCGCTGACCGACGGGGGCCCACTTGTCAGATCCCCACCGATCAGATACTGATGACCTATCCAGAGGGTAGATCATCAGTTATGAAGGCCCCCATACACATTACTGTACTGTTGGTTAAACCTGCCAACAGTCTAATGTATATGGGGAGTTCAAGACTCTCCACCAACAGATGATGTTGGAGGGAGAGAAAAATTGGGCCAAATGAATATTATCCAATCCCTTTGTTCTCCTGGAAGATAAGCCACCATTAGAAGTTTCTGGCAGTAGCTTTCTCCACCCTCCTCATATACACATACACACTTGGCCGAACTGAATGTGTATGGGAGAGTGGGAAGAGATATTGATTGGCAGACATGAGTGAGTATAGAGGTATTTAGTTCTTAACACCTCTGGCTGCAACATCCAGTTGGCACTGGGTCGGGAAGGGCCTATTCTAGTGATATGTGTGGGTCCATAAATACTATATCCTGTGAGATAGAAGATGGGAATACCCCCTTAGGTTCTGTTAACATTGCCATTTGAAGCTTCCATCAGGGGTTTCATCACTTTTGATAGCAAGAATAGCACAATATGCAACACTATTCTTGCCGTCAAAACGTCGGAAACCAAAAAAGAACCCATCATAAGTCAATGGTGTCAGTCACGCGCTGTTTAGACCCGCTGTATGTAAAAGTCATGGCTTCGGTTATGAATGGAAGCAATGGTGCTAAAGCGAACACAGTGTAAGGTGTGATATTCTCTTATATTCTTATGCTTCTTATAGACAATAACCTGTATACAGGAAATCTGGCATTTTCTAAAGGAAAACTAACATGCAGTCATCTGCTTATTGCTCCTTTAATTTCTACTGAAAGCATAGGTACTATATGGACAGTTCAGGAGCACCCAACAGACAGCTAATTCCAGAAATTATTTATCACAATGGATAGCTTCGGACATTTTTAAAAAAATGTAATATTATACAAAGTTCTAACAGTAAGAATGATTTATATTGTAATTAATAATTATGGAAAGGGCTCCTGACCAGAAAAGGCTATCTTAGCAGGCAGGGCAAAGTATTTGATATATTAGTCAAAGGAAAATATTACCATCTGAAGAAACATTAGTGCAGTTTCATCTGCAGGACACCAGTTCTTAAAAAATATACCTTAGTACTTAGCTCTAGAAAAGTTGCAACTGAATTACTTATTGCTCAGTTATGCCAAAGAGTTGTATTCCAAGATTTCCATATTGATACATCTAACACTACCACTGATCTGCTGTCCGCTGTTCCAGGAGGTAAACAGTGTACAGAGCCAGAACACCCCAGCTCTATATACTGTGCGGTGGCTGTTCTCGGATACTGCAGCTCACCTCCCACTGACTTGAATAGTAGCATCAACCACAGTACCCAAGAACGGCCACTACAAAGTGTACGGACCTATGGTGTTCTGGATCCGTACACTGTTTACTTCCCAGCTGATCAGTGTGGGTGAGGGGTGATAGACCCTCACCTCATATTGATAGGTCATCAATATGCTAGTCCCAAAAGTCAACCTTTGTAGCTGACTGAAAAGAGACTTTGTAATAACTGATGACATATGGCATTTGCTTTTGTCTAATTTTAGGCGATTCATCATTTCCTATGGCTGTGTGCTCCACATATTCCATATGCCATATGTCTTTTTTCCACAAAATCTTTTACATTGACTACAATTTGCCTATTTTTTATTTCTTTTAGGAGTTTACACCAAAACTACTGTAAACTGTATAATACATTTGAACCACTAATTGTGACTGGTCATCAATTTGTACATCTAAATATGATTTAACTGTTGCTTTGTGCAGCAAGAAAAACTGGTGATAACATATAACGGAATAATGTATTAGGTGTCTGTCCAGAATAAAATCAACAAAAGTTAAATAAAGTCCATAAAGACAAACAAAATGATGAGTATACAAAGGTAGGGTAATATATAAGCCCAACTGTGATTTTTTTTTTTTTCTTTCTTTGGTTCCAAGCATGAAATACTTGACCCGTGTGCTATATCAGGAAACATAGTTAATTTAGTACATCCGGCTGTTTATTAAAAGATTGAGCAAGCGCAACATATTTGAACTGTTAGGAAATGTACCACATAACCAAGCATCGGTACGAAAACACGTAGCCTGCTTTAGTAAAATTTTCAAATGGTGCATATACTGGGTGATCCAAATTGGAACTTTCAAAGTTAAAAAAAGGAAATAAGAAGAAGCCATGGCACCCACAAAGGCTTTGCTAACATATGCATCCAAGGCTTTGTTATAAACCTCCAGGTCTTGGTAAAAAAGCAGAAAACATATTCTGTAGTACGAGCAGTGTTTAATAAGTTATCTACCTGAATATGAAAAAAAAAAATTCTGAGTACATTGAACTTACTACTTTTCAATGTAATCCCCTTAACTTCAACACACTTATTCCACTTCACCTCTAGTGATCGGATGCCCTCAAAATAGGAGACTTCTTGCTTATGCAGGAACCCTGCTACCACCGCCTTGACTGCAGTATCATCAGGAAACTGTTGCCCATGCAGAAACTTCTTCAGGTTCTGAAAGAAAAGGTAATTTCTGGGAACCAGGTCTGGACTGTGGTGGATGATTAAGCTCCCTGAAGACGCATTCCTTGATAGCTGCTTGTGATTTGCGAGACTTGAGATCTGGCACATTGTCGTGAAGCAGAAACACACCTGCCGACAACTTCCCATTGGGTTTCTCTTTGATTGCCTCACGTAATGTTTTCATTGTTGAAGCACAGGTGTCCCCAGTAATTGTTGTTTTGTGCGGATTGAATTCTAGTAATAAAACTCCTTCTGTATCCCAAAAATCTATTGCCATGATCTTTCCAGCTGACTGCTGCACACAAAATTTCTTTGGAGTTGGTGACCCCTTGTGCTTCCATTGTATGGAATCTTGTTTAGTCTCGGGATCATGGTTTTGGACCTATTCATCACCCATAATAATTTAGAATAGAAGTCTCCTGGATTCTCTCTAAGCATGTCTAAATTCTCTTGGCTAAATTGCTGGCAACAGGTTTTTTGCTCAGGAGTAAAATTTCATGGCACCTACCAGGAACTGGCCTTTGACATCATCAAAACATCATGGATGATACTGGAAACGGTGCCAACTGAAGTGCCTAATTCATGAGCAATAACACAGAGTTTGCCTGATGATCTTCCAAAATCATGGCATCCACTTTACAGCACATTTGCTCTGAAGATGGTTTGACAGGTCGCCCTGAACAGGGGTCATCTTCAGTTGATTTCCTACCCTATTTAAACTGCTTGGCCCAAAACTTTACTTGGTAGAAGGAAGGTGCATCATCACCATATACATATCATCCTTTTATGGATTTCTTTAGGCTTCTTTTCTTCCTTTGTAAAGAATTTATTGATGAAACGAAGCTCCAAATCCCTCACTTTCTTTGTAGACCCGCACTGTACTGCACTTGCCATCCTGTCACTTCCAGTGCTGTTGTCAGACTGAACTACTACTGGATGTATTGCAGACATGTCTCAACCTGCACAGACAAGCTCAGCTCTCTAATACTGACAGAGCATGCTGGGGTAGATAACTTATTGAACACCCCTCATATTTTGTCTGGTAAATGGCTCCTTGGTGGAATTTGTGCACAGTTGGAGTCCTTCACATCACAGATGTGATGCTGCCATTTTTTGTTTTTATGATTCAAGAACTGAACAGAAGAACTAAAAAATGGCGCAGATGTGAAGTTGTCGTTACAGATTTCTGGTGACACATTCAATTTCTAAAGTCTTTGTAACTTCCCTCAAGGAGGAACATGATTAAAGGAATAAGAAAGTGCCTGAAAATTATTTTTAAAGGAGTTAACTGCAATTTTGATATTGATGGCCTATCCTCAGAATAGGTCATCAATATCAGATCGGTGGGGGTACGACTATCGGCACCCCCATGATCAACTATTTGAATAGGCTGCAGCGCTCCAGTTAATGCTGAAGCCTCTTCCTAGGCCAGTGATGTCACGTTCATTAGTTACATGGCCTAAGCTCAGCTCAGACTCATTCATGTGAATAAGACTGAGCTGCAATAACAAAATACAGCCACTATACATTGCATGGAACTGTGCTGGGTAAGCTGCAAGGAGACTGCCGCCTCCTCCAACAGCTGATCGTCAGGGTTGCCAAAAGTCAGACCCCTACTGATCTGATATTGATGACCTATCCTAAGAATAGGTCATCAATACTGAACAAGACAAAAACCTCTTTAAACATTTTACTCCTATGTTAGCATATGATTATAGGTTAAAAGTTGGATGCTACAGTCCAAAGTTTCTGTTCTGATTTTCCCATATGAATGATTCTTTCTGGCTTGGTGCACACAGTATATAGACAAGTCCATATAAAAGGATCAATAGGTAAGGGGAAAGACGGGTCCCAGTCCATGTCTGTCTATATATATATATATATATATATGTGTCTGAGGCCAATTTGGGTAAAGAAACGGTTGCTATAAAGAGCTGCACTGTCCAGCCTTAGCCAAAGCAGCAATCCAAACTATACAGTGCTGGCAAAATATAAGGTGTGGGTGGTGTATGGTACAAGAGGTTGGGTATGGCAGGGGTTCAAATAGCATGAATATGCTACAGGGGGACTGGCAGAGAGGTAAATAATTGAGGAGGAGGGGGAGGCAGCCCCAGTGCCGACCTGAAGCACTTACGAAAGGAGGAGGAGAAGAGGATGCTGGAGGTAGCCCCCGTGGAACAGCGTGTGAGCACTGCGGGGGAAAGCTTGTGGCATGTGTGAGGAGACGCCGCGTGTGGGGTCTAAATAGGCATAGTCTGTTCATGCCGCGCGCTAAGTGTCGCAGGATCATGAATGAAATAATAAAAGTGTGGATTGAGGCTCTGTGTGTGAGATTGCCTGTGGAAAAGTGCACGAGAGAAAGTGGTGTGTGTAAAAGATGATCTGCGAGTGAAGGCAATATGTGTAGACAGTGTGAGGTAATCTGTGAGTGTGAGTAATAGTATATGTGGGCAGTGTGAGTGAGTGGGGGAAATGTGATTTTATCCACCCCACTTAGCACCTCAATTTCCTTGGACACTGAGTGCAGCCCAACAAAATTACTCTGATTTTCCTATATGCAGTGCTGTCATAATGACCTTGGCCCAGATTTAAAAACCCTGTAGATGGTATATACTTAGACAGGCCACAACCTTTCCACTAAGCCTAACTCACTTTCTGAGCAAGTCAGAAGTGTAGAAACCCTATTTGCACCAAAGTGCACCAATTTGATCCCCTTTTTAGAAAGAATCTAGGTGCAGTCACATTAGTAATCTAGACCCTTGTGTGGATTCTAAACACCAAACCCATTGATTCCCCTATATACACACACATAGCTGTTACTATTCAAGTCAGGTAAGAAGATAATATTCATGTATTTGTTGACTTGGATAGACATAAAGCCTACTGGACAACACCGTACCTGACGGAATTCAGTAAGAATAATTTCATCAGAATTTGTCTTATCCAAGACAACAATCTTCTTTCTTCTGGTTATTAGGCAACCATACTGTCTCTGCCTGTATCAGAATATAACTGATCTACACCCCTGCCATACAATTGAGAGGTTCACTCTAGATCACACAATGGACTTCTATATTTGGTCTGCAGAAGCCTCTGACCTAAATGTATACACGGTTATAGGCAAGCTCTAACAGTCATTCTCAAGCAATGAAAGCAAATACAAGTAAGGCTCTCACTAATAAATAGTCTTGGCTGCCTTACAGCAATAGTTCTTTTCCAGAGTTACTTTCATTTGGAGTTCATTTTGTAGCTTTCAGGCATTCATTTAATTTAAACATTTCTTGGACAAAGTGGCTTGGTAAATTGGTGCCAAACGTGCTGAAAAACACATTTTTCCCCTCGCTTCCTGATGTAATCATTTCGAGGCCCCGGGTGTACGAGGCCATTCCTGCCAGGGCCTAAGATTTCCATATTTCAAACTGAAAGGAATCTGGCAGGCAACACTGGACATTATTTCCTTTGCACATTCTTCTCAAAGGCCAGCCAAGGTTTTTTTTCTCTTTCATATCAATAATATTTAAAAGAATAACAGATGGTACCTTTAACCCCTAATCTCCTGAAATAGTAGAAGATATTCATAAATAACAAAACATCATTCCCAAAACCCAGATAATTATTTTTAATTTTCCATAATCTTCCTCCAACTGCCATACCCTAATGGTTCCTGGTCTCTATTCTAACCAATAATCAACTAAATGATCTGCACTAATCTTTCACCTGTCTCATCTACCAGAAAATGTATTTGACATGTTTCTTTATTCATTAAAACTTTATACAGTTATATCTTTGCGTTTTCTAAGGCTGCTTTTACACTGGCGTTTTGGATTCCGTTTGTGAGATCCGTTTCAGGGCTCTCACAAACGGTCCAAAACGGATCAGTTCAGCCCCAATGCATTCTGAATGGATAAGGATCCGTTCAGAATGCATCACCTAGGCTTCGTTCAGTCTCCATTCCGTTCTGGAGGCGGACACCAAAACGCAGCTTGCAGCGTTTTGGTGTCCGTCTGACGATGCGGAGCCGAACGGATCTGTTTTGACTTACAATGTAAGTCAATGGGGACGGATCCGTTTTCAATGACACAATATGGTGCATTTGAAAACGGATCCGTTCCCCATTGACTTTCAATGTAATTCAAAACGGATCCGTTTTGACTTTGACAATTTTTTGTAAGCTGATGCAAACGGATCCGTTCTGAACGGATACAAACGTTTGCATTATAGGTGCGGATCTGTCGGTGCAAATACCAGACGGATCAGCACCTAACGCCAGTGTGAAAGTAGCCTAACTTCAGTTCAGTATACTTCAGTGATTGATAGCATTCTCTGTGTAAGTGTGTATACAGAGGTAGTTGTCAGTCATTGATAGCTGTACACTGGGGAGGAGTTAACAGTGACTGATAGCATTCTCTGTGTAAGTCTGTATACAGAGATAGCTCTCAGTCACCGATAGCTGTACACGTTGAGGTGCTATCAGTGATTGATATCATTCTCTGTGTAAGTGTGTATACAGGGATAGTTGTCAGTCACTGACAGTAGTACACAGGGAAGGTGTTATCAGTAATTGATAGCTGTCACAGGTCATGGGGAAGGGGAAAACACCAGATACACACAACAAGAAAAAGACAACAGTCTAGACCTCAAAAGCTAAGGAAGATGGATGGTGACCTCCTAGTAATCCCTAGGCCTTTCCCTAACTCCTGCCAGTATGAGCAGATCCGGATGGTGGAAATGCTCATACGCCGTATACCTATGCCCTGCTGAAACTGAAAAGCCCTAGGATAGGTAGCAGGAGATGAGACAGCTAGTTCCTTCCCAGATGAAGGAACCCACGTCTCCCTGAGGCCTAGTAACCAAAACACACCAGAGAACAACAAACAGTAAAGGCAACTGGTACTTAGTTTAGAGATGTATGGAGAAGCAGGAGATCCAAGACAAACAAGCTCTAGCAATTCCAAGAAGAAATATCAACTGCATGGTCAGCAGTGTGAGGTAGACCTAAATAGAGCCTCATCACTGATAACGAGCAGAACCTGAGGAGAGGTGAGATCCTGCCAAACAACAACATACTAAGAGGAAAACAGAGAGACCAATCAGATAGCCTCATGTGCAGCAAGTCTATCCAATCTTCTCACCTCTCTCACAGGAGGGACCGTGACAATAGCATTTTCTGTATAAGTGTGTATACAAAGATAGCGGTCAGTCACTGATAGTTGTACACAGGAGAGATGTTATCAGTGATTGATAGCATTCTCTATGTAAAGGCTGTATCAGACAGCCAGATCAGGCAGGAGATTCTCGGGAGAGAAGTGTTCCTTCTCGACAATCGCCTGCTCGCTAGTGAGGGAGACCGCTGCTATTACATGCAGCGATCTCCTCCACAGCATGGGGAGAAGCGATCCTTATGTCATCACTCGTTCCTGTCCAGTTGTTTGCTGGCAGAAGATCGCGACTAAACGCTCGTTAACAATGAACTGGCCGTCAACTGGCTAGTCTAATACGGCTTAAGTGTGTATACATATCCGTCAGTGATTGATAGCATTCTCTATGTAAGTTTGTATACAAAGATAGCTGTCAGTCACTGATAGCTGTACACGGGGGAGGTGTTATCAGTGATTGATAGCATTGTCAGTGTAAGTGTGTATACAGGGATAGTTGTAAGTCACTGATAGTTGTAAAAATGGAGGTGTTACCAGTAATTGATAGCATTGTCTGTGTAAGTGTGTATACAGAGATAGCGGTCAGTCACTGATAGTTGTACATAGGGAGGTGTTACCAGTAACTGATAGCATTCTCTGTGCAAGTGTGTATACAGAGATAGCTGTCAGTCGCTGATAGTTGTACACAGGGGAGGTGTTACGAGTGATTGATAGCATCTGCGTGTGTATACAGCAATAGCTGTCAGTCACTGCTAACGCCACCCCTATGAACAATGAAATCAGAAATTGCAGAGATATAAATTTCAAGTTTTACTGAATCTTTTCCCAGAAAACTATATATAGCTGCTCAGCTTCTCCTGCTCTATAAAATGCTGCCTGCATATAGTATTGCATTTCGTGGTTAGTGTATAGGGGCAGAACCTGTTATTTTTAGCAGGTCATCTGATAATCTAATGTTTATGAGGAGTCAGATGATGTTGGGGCAGCAAAGGTTAGTTCAAACAGAAATTTTTTGGCCAATTCTTTTAGTTCTACAGGAGATAAGCCACCGCCAGAGGTGTCTGGCAGCTTCTTTCTCTTCTCTCCACATTGAAAACATATACATACACAGCTGAACCAAGTGCATATTTTCATATTGACAAATACATGTATTTTCCATCTTTTGTGTCGCTCTAAAGTACTGATATTACTTGAGGTATATTCAGTTAGCATGCAGTAAAAGACTGCAGAAAAAGTCATTAAGAAAACAACTCCTACATTTGTCATGCACGAGATGAGCTTAATCATGAAGTGCCGAGACTAAACACTTTCAAGTTATTTATAGCAGGAGGATCACATAATTACAACAGCTTTGGGAGAAACCTGGGAACGCTTGTAGATGGAATCTATGATTAAAGGATAAAATGGCTAATTTACCTATCGAAACAAAATTATGTGATGGGGGAAGAAATTTAAGAGAGGCCCATACACGCTTTTAGGTTATTGCAATCAAGAAAGCATATCCGGCAGATAAGTGGGATACACTATCGCCTACAATTGTTTGGGTTTCAGATCCATGGGATATTGTAAAAATTAAGATTATATTCTGATTTGGATGTACTCAGCATGCTAATCAAAATACAGCAGTCCAGGTTATCTTATTTAAATTTCATATATAAGATACTAGAGAAGAATAAACTGTTAAGTTCTAGGCCTGGGAACCAATTAATAATCTACAAAGGAGGTACAAAAGCTGGCTATACATTATCCGATAAATATTGGACACAATCCTCACCCCTGACTCCAAGAAATAGACAAGGAATTGTCAGTGGGTGCTGTAGAATTTTATGGAATCCACTGACAAAAATATAAAGTCATACAAAGCAGCATAACCTTTAATGTTAAATGGATCTTAATCTTCTTACTATGCTATAGTATCAATGTCAGAAACGGTGAATGATGAAATAAAATACATGTATGTGAGTACAATACAGTTATCCCTAAATAACTTGAGAGCATTGTTGTGCATATCCTGCTCCAGACACAACTAAAAAAGCAGGCTTGATGTAACGGACAGGTGTAGAGAAAGCCCAGTAGAGATAACTTGTCTGTAATGGTTGTATTGACTCTACGGCACATGTTCAGGAGTTGCCTCCAGTGCCTGAGCATACCAAAGAACAGTTTGGACCTCTGTAAGAGATATCCACATCCCAAGGTGGTTTCTGTAGACGTGTAAGTACAGCAATCTTTTCAAAAAAGGAGCAGAGCTTTTGCCTGAAGTGTACACCCCGTGCATGGATGTTTATGTCAGAGTCAGCACAATGCAAAGAAGACTACTTTAAAGAGACACTTTGGCCTATTAACTACCTGTGCTGCCGTGAAACCTGTAACATACCTAAAAAGTGCATTTGTGAACACCTGCCAGTCCATTGCATACTAAAGAACTATCCTGATCTGTTTGCATTTGAATTCTTCTGTAAAGAACTGCTCTGCTACACAATTGCCTCCTCATTATTCTGAGAACTACTACCACACTCCAAAGTGTTGGCGTCACGACAACCAAGACCCTGCCTTGCAACACACAGGTAACCCCAACCATCATCAGGCAGGAGAACCCCAGAACTGAAGTGTGTCCCAAAGGGATGAAAGGTGTGCCCTTCCACATTAGCGCACAAGCACAGAGAGGGTCAGAACTGTGAGTACTACTAAAATTCGCATCCGACCACCCACACTCATGCACACCCCTGCAGCATGCTGCATTTGCCCTGAAGGGAAGAAAAGTGTGCCCTTCCACATCACTCCATGAGCCCAGGGAGCATCATAACCATGACTACTACTAAAACTCCACATCTCGCCACCCTTAGGCCTAATTCACACGTCCGTATTTTTTTCCCACATGATTTCCGTAAAAATGCGGAAATAATGCGGAAGATATGTGGACCCATTCATTTCAATGGGTCCGCAAAAGATTACGGAGAGCATTCTGTATGCTCTCCGCATCCGCAAATCCTTTTATTTCCGCAATGCGGAACCGTAAAAAAAGTAGAGCATGTCCTACTTTTGTCCGCAAATTGCGGACTGCAGCCCCATTGAAGTGAATGGATCCGCATAAATCCGGATGACATGCGGAAAGGTTACAAAAAAAAAATTTAACAATTTAAAAATTACAGATCCACAGGAAATGAAAAGTTACCCTGGAAACATCTTTTTTTTTTCTTGTTCCAGATTTTTGCGTAAATACAGAAACACGGAAGGTATACGGAGACACTAAAAAACAAAGACGGAAGAATTTTGCGGAAACACGGATACGCAAAAAAACTGACCTTGATTTTGGAAAGAAAAATTACTGACGTGTGAATAAGGCCTTCAGGGGAAATGCCTGAAAAGAGAATGAGGAAGGACCATAGAAAAGGCATGAAGGAGCACAACCTGAGCCACTTGTTCAGCAGGAGAGAAATAGCTTAGGGGTAATAGTTGCTGGCAAGGCAATACACAGAGGTGCATCTGCAGCCTAAAGCTTAAGTCTCAGCATCAGCTACTATGCAGAAAAATAATCACAAGCAGCGTTATACCCTGACACCACCTGCTATCTACTTATATGAGTGACCAGCAACCGTAAAAAGTAGTGACTGCTACCATGAGGACCAACAGAATGGTGTAGCCAGAAGTAGAGGGCGTAATCCTTACTTTTGAGGAGAGGTGTAGAGAAGGGTATTGTTGCCTGACTATACACTACTCCGGGACACTATCTGTCCAAGGTGGAACTCTCATGTGGTTGAGGTCCCTGACCAACTTGTACTGAGTAATCTGTTGTGTTTCCAATAAAGTGAAGTGCAATGCACCTTTGAGCCTACCGTGCAATCTTAGCTGAGCTTACATAAATAATGATAAAAAAGTTGCAAACAACTTGCAACAAATTTTGCGCCAAGAGCCATCTTTGGCACTTTCCAGAAAAAGGGTGTAACGAAGGTAGGGGCAGGGCCAGTGGATGCAACACATTTATATTTGTTAAAGAAATGAAGACAAAAATCTAAAGCAGCTCCGAGCTTCCGTAGATTTCATTTTGGTGGACAGACTACGGAGGATGCGCATAATGTATGACGAGGTCTGTGCCTTGTCATAAATTAGGTGCATCGTCCAGAAGCACCAGAGATTTCAAAGAGCAGCATAAAACTCCAGTCTTTGATAAATCTCCCTTCAGTGACTGAGTGGTCTACATGTTTCAGGAGTACTTATCTGCATCTTCAGCTCCTGCCAAAGTATTTTCACATCTCCATGCATCTTACCTGATGACTGCATCTGCTTTATGTTTTTTCCTTTGGACCTAAGTCCCTGTTAACTTGCCTCTAATTCAACCAGAATAGTTGTTTTCCACTATATGGACACTGATTATTAAAGGGGCATACGTTGCAATATTGTACAGATTAGAATAATTTTTCCCACTGAAAATCATTCCGATTGTGATCAACATAATTTATGTGCATTACTGTAAAATAACTGTATATAAGCTACATTGAAATACAGTAACAATAGATAGCAACTGAAAGACGTGTATTAAAAAATTGGAACTGGCTAGATTGAGTTTTACTGCTATAAGCTTAACACATATGGTTAATGTTTGTAGTAATGTTTGTAATCTTGGAAGGCGATGGCTATTTTCTACTAAATTTTTAAGTGCATAAATTGTACCTATAAAATCTTTATCTCGCACACATTCAATAGCAACTTTTGTTTTCTGTAAAAGCTCAGGTTACCGTAATCACCACTCAACTTCAATATTTCGCTGTGTAAAAAAGTTGGAAGACATTATTGGAATTTTTGCAATCTTTTCAAGTCGCCAGACATTTTCTTCTAAAGTTGCCACCAAACCATAGTCATTAACGGCGTGTGCACCTTTAGTCATTAAGTCATTTTTAGGTTCAAAGTTCTGTGCTGATTAATTCTTTAATATATTCTCATTAAAAAAATAACACACCACAGGAAGGCGTTGATGGAATCGAATAATCTTATATATACGGTAAGTGATTACAATATTAGAGCAAAAGGATAAATTTATTGAGAAAACTGTACAATTGAAAAGTACCTTGTTGGGCCTCCTCTAGCCTGGATACAACATGAGATACAGTTGGGCATGAAGGCATACAGGTTCCGAATGGTTCTGCAGCAGGTTCTGCGTGACATTTGCCCACAGATTTGCAGCTGAGCCTGTAAATCCTGTCTTGTCCCATAAATGCTCAATTGGTGATAAATCTGGGAACCAGTCCAGCCAAGGAAGTGTTGCAATCTGGAGAAGACATTCCTAGAAAACCCTCACTGTGTGGGCGAGCATTATCCTGCTGAAAAATGCCAGTTGGAATCCCTGCCATGAGAAGCAACACAAATGGCTACAGGATATCCTACACATAACAATGACCTGCTAGGGCCCGTTCACACAGCGCTTTCTTCCCACAGAATTTCAGGGCAGGACACTCGCATCAAAATTCCGCCGGCAGCCATGTAGCCCTAAAGATTGCGATGATTAATTGAAATAAATGGGAGGCAGAAACGACACGGCTACTGGTAGATTTTTAGCATCGGTGTTCGCACCAAAATTCCACGAGATAAAAACACTGCATGAACAGGCCCTAAATCTCCTTGTACCACTACTAGGGGTGACTGACTGTCATATGCGATGGCTCCCCAGATCGGCACACCAGCAGTTGGGGCAGTGTGTTGCTTCACAGCAAGGGCAGGATGGTGGCCAGTGAAACTGTGGGAGCTGCTTATACTTGGTGGCAGACCAAACTATCCTCTCTACTGGTGGTCTGTCTGGGCCACCCAGAACCTGTTCACTGTGTATGTGTGCCCTCACATAACCACTGCTCCCAACACCTCCTAAAAGCTAGGTCAGAACAGGTGAGCAATTCATTAAAATGACCATCCTGATTCTCTCAGTCCAATGATGTGCCCCCTCTTTAAGTCTGCCAATCGGTGCTCCTGGTTACTCCTAGCTCCTGCTCAGCCTCGTAGGCTGTTTCTAGTATTGTCTCCCAGGTTCCCATTTCCAGTACTAAAGCCAGAAAGAATAGGCCATTTTTATGTCTAAGTATGTCTGAGGGTGATATAACCTTTATATTTATTACCGAATTTGTTAAGTTTGACATAGTTTTATTCTATTAAAGGGGTGACAATTTTGTGGTGCTTTTTTGCGGCAAATTCTGGAAAATCATGGCAAAAACAGCCTTTATAAAATGGTGGTAACATGAATAAATTAAAAACGTCTCTTATTATACACACACACAGAGTAGCAGAAATGCTGACATATTATATACTGTATATGCGCGTTAATTTTTTACTTTTTAGATATACAGGTAAAAAGTGTCCTAACCCCAAAATGACTCCACAAGCAAGGGGTAGTAAGAAAGCCTTAGTTCAACCGAAAATCCTACTCAGCTGATAGGATTTCTGCTGAATAGACTTCTACAGTTTCAAATAATTCCCTACAAATTGCAGCAGACTTGTTTAAGGTCGGAAAAACTAATTTATGGTGCGGGGAACCAGCAGGCACAGGAGAATGAATGGCAGAGACAAAGTAGACAGGTGTTTCCCTAAAAAACTCAGCATGGTAAGCACTAGTAGTACAGGAAATTGATCTCCAGAGGCAGCAAACTGTTAGCATATCTTGTGCATTTTTAAAATCTTACTGTGCAAAATCAGTTTGGAAAACCAGGTCTCTCCAAACAAGTGCAGTATCGACGTTCCTACACCGTTTGATTTCAGATGACTTTAATGAGGACTACGCTGCATATTTTACCTCCCATCTGGTTCTTATTTGACAATGAACGTGTTTGTACTTCCTAAATTTTTAGAGCAAGGAGAACAGATGTGTCCTCTTAAAATATGACGGCAGCAAGGTTTTTTTCCCCTCAGAAATAATTAACTTTTTATTAACCAGCCCGGCAGTTTATTATTTCCTCTACTGTTCCAAATATGAAAACGAGAGCAGGTTTTATGGAGATAAATGAGAGAAGCAAGTCCAGTCTTAAAATTCCGTTCTCCTTTCTATCAGGAAATTCCTTAAGTACATTCTGACTTTTCTTTAGCGTGGGTGGGAAGGAAAGTTACATAATGTCAACCTCCGCTGAATTGGGCTCATTTCATAAAGCTTTGGAAAAAGAGGCAGGATCAAAATTAGTGGAGGAGACCCAGAAGCAAAGGACAGTTTTACGTAAAATACTGTAGTCTGCATCAGGCAGGAGGGAAAGTCAACTACATTCCAAGAACGAAGTCGACAAAAGGGACAGAAAACAATACTACAGGCTGCGAGGCAGGGTGGACAGGAACTGAAAGACAATGTTATGGATACGAGAACAAATAAGACTCCCTTCAGAAGTTACTTTTCTCTATTGCCCTGGTATGCCATGACCATATGCACTACTTTCTTCAAAAGAAATTGAGCTATTATGCTTGGGCCAGATTTACCAATGATTACCCGTCATTAGTGGAGAAACATGGTCCTAAATCATTACATTTCTGGCTAACACTTTCGAAGCATGCTTTCAAAAATGGTAGACAGAAAAAACAATGGGTATTCTGATGTGTATTTACAATAAGAAAACACATAGACGGGCATATTCTAAATGGCTGTAACATAGTAACATAGTATATAAGGCCGAAAAAAGACATTTGTCCATCCAGTTCGACCTGTTTCCTGCAAGTTGATCCAGAGGAAGGCAAAAAAACCCTGTGAGGTAGAGCCAATTTTCCCCACTTAAGGGGAAAAAATTCCTTCCCGACTCCAATCAGGCAATCAGAATAACTCCCTGGATCAACGACCCATCTTTAGTAGTTATAGCCTGAAATATTATTACGCTCCAGAAATACATCCAGGCCCCTCTTGAATTCCTTTATTGTACTCACCATCACCACCTCCTCAGGCAGAGAGTTCCATAGTCTTACTGCTCTTACCGTGAAGAACCCTTTTCTATGTTTGTGTACAAACCTTCTTTCCTCCAGACGCAGAGGATGTCCCTCGTCACAGTCACAGTCCTGGGGATAAATAGATGATGGGACAGATCTCTGTACTGACCCCTGATATATTTATACATAGTTATTAGATCTCCCCTCAGTCGTCTTTTTTCTAGAGTGAATAACCCTAATTTTGATACCCTTCGGGGTACTGTAGTTGCCCCATTCCAGTTATTACTTTAGTTGCCCTCCTCTGAACCCTCTCTAGCTCTGCTATGTCTGCCTTGTTCACGGGAGCCCAGAACTGTACACAGTACTCCATGTGTGGTCTGACTAGTGATTTATAAAGTGGTAAGACTATATTTTCATCACGGGCATCTATGCCCCTTTGATGCAAACCCATTATCTTATTGGCCTTAGCAGCAGCTGCCTGACACTGGTTTTTACAGCTTAGTTTGTTATTTATTAAAATTCCTAGATCCTTTTCAATGTCAGTGTTACTGAGTGTTTTACCATTTAGTATGTACGGGTGACTTGCATTATTCCTTCCCATGTGCATAACTTTACATTTGTCAGTGTTAAACCTCATCTGCCATTTTTCTGCCCAAGCCCCCAATCTATCCAGATCCCTCTGTAGCAGAAAACAGTCCTCTTTAGTGTTAATTACTTTACACAGTTTAGTGTCATCTGCAAAAATTGATATATTACTGTGCAAGCCTTCTACAAGATCATTAATAAATATATTGAAGAGAATAGGGCCCAATACTGAACCCTGAGGTACCCCACTAGTGACCGTGACCCAATCTGAGTGTGTACCGTTAATAACCACCCTCTGTTTTCTATTACTGAGCCAGTTACTTACCCACATACAGATATTTTCTCCTAGTCCAAGTGTTCTCATTTTATATACTAACCTTTTATGTGGTACAGTGTCAAATGCTTTGGAGAAGTCCAGATATACGACATCCATTGATTCGCCGCTGTCAAGTCTAGAACTTACCTCCTCATAGAAACTGATTAAATTAGTTTGACATGACCGATCCCTCATGAAGCCATGCTGATATGGTGTAATTTGCTTATTTTCATTGAGATACTCCAAAATAGCATCTCTTACAAAACCTTCAAACAGTTTACCCACAACAGACGTTAAACTTACCGGCCTATAATTTCCAGGCTCTGTTTTTGGACCCTTTTTGAATATTGGCACCACATTTGCTATACGCCAGTCTGGTGGAACATTCCCTGTCAGTATGGAGTCCGTGAATATCAAAAATAAGGGTCTGGCTAGGACATCACTTAATTCCCTTAGCCTTCTAAAAAGAGACTGAAAGAAGACTTTACCATTTTTTAAATATTTTTTTCAGTTTAAAATGGAAATGTCTAAAACATTGTATACATACCCTAATTTCGCCAAATAACGCTTACAAATGCCTTGTTAACAGAAATATGCACAGAAAAAAAAGTTATTGCTTGAATAGATGGAAAGGGGTCCCCATCTCATGCGCAAACTCATTTTTGACTGTTAAAGTTTGCTGCTAACCATGGGGCTAAAGCGGCAGAACATTTAAAATGTCAGTTAAGTCTTTTTTATTTTATACTGCCCTTTGCTCTGTGCAACATTTTTTAAATCTTGGGCCCCTTTAAATGGTTTTTATTTGGAGGGGATGTAAATCTAGGCTAAAACGTAATCTGTTAATAAGGAGAGCTACTTGCTTTCCAACCTTTAGGCTACATGCAAACGGACATGTGATGTACATTTTTTTAACGGCCATGAAATGTATATTTTAAGATCAATGGTTATGGGGTTATTCACATGGCAGTTTTTTTGACTGTCAGTGAAAAATGGACGTCAAAAAATAGAACATGCTCTATCTTGTATGTTTTTCCCTGACAGACTGACCCCATACAATTGAATGGGTCCATTTTTAACGTCCGTCTCTCAAAAAGGCATCAGTGGAAAAAAAATCCGTTAAAAATGTCAGTTTTTAACAGACTTTTTTTTCACTGTCATGTGCATGTAGCCTTATGTTCTTGCCTCTCGGCTCCATCATCTCTGATCAACCCACTCATCATTTTACTTAGGGGATGAATCAAAATTGTTTCTCTCTGACAATTTTTCTTTTACATTTTAGAGTCAGGTCAGTTATCTGTGAGTGAACATAGAGCCTATATTATTACCTTGGACAAAATATGGGAGAGGCAAATAAGACAAGACAAATGTATTTCACTTGGTAGTTCCCCTATATCATATCAGAAACTATTGGATTGATGTGTTAGATATGATGGAAAAAAGGCCCAATGCAATGTACCTTGAGACTTAGTTACGGTATATGTTTTCTGCATGCTATTTCTGGAGTTATTATTTATTTTTCTCATTAGACTTCTCATCTTCAGAAAATGACTCTTCCACAGTGGCTTCACTAGTGTAGCTAAACCGTTAGGATAACAGAGGTTTTTTTATTTTTGACTTTTCATTTTTTTCCCCTGTCTTCCTGGAGCCGTAACTTTTTTATTTTTTCTGTTCGCATATCCATATAGGGCTTGTTTTTTGCGGGACAAGATGTACTTTCTGATGCCACCATTTAATAGGGCATAGAAAGTAGTGGGAAGCGGGGAAAAAAATTCTAAATGAGGTGGAATTGGGGAAAAAACGCAATTCCTCCATAGTTTTATAGGTTTGTCCCTATAGTATCCCCTATGCGGCAAAATTGACCTATGCCCTTCATTCTCTTGGTCAGTACGATTACAACGATACCACATATGTATAGGTTTTATGTGTTTAAATACTGTAAAAAATCTTTTTTTACATCACCATATTTTGACCCTACAACTTTTGTATAGTTATATCCACAGAGCTGTGTGGGGCTCATTTTTTGCGGGATGATCTGTAGTTTTTATTGATACCATTTTAGAGTGTGTCTTTTTGATCACATTTTATTAATTTTTTTGGGATAAGAGAGAATGAAAAAAATGGCAAATAGACCATTTTGATGCTTTTTCCGTTATGCCATTTGCCACATTAGAAAAACATTTTTATATTTTAATAGTACGCGCGTCAGACGAGGTGATGCCCATAGTGTTTATATTTTTTATTATTTTTGTATTCGAAGGAAAGAGGGGGCAATTTAAATTTGTATATACTTTTTTTATTTTTTTGCAGCCCCACTAGTTTTTTTTTTAAAGATTGCAGGTGCCATGTTTAAAGACTCTACCAGCACCATACAAGTACGGCGCTGGAAGCAAAAGGGGTTAAAGGGAATCTGTCAGCAGATTTGTATCTATGAAAATGGCTGACCTGTTACATGTGCACTTGGCAGCTGTGAGCATCTGCGTTGGTCTCAAATTCATATGTGCCCGCATTGCTGAGAAAAATGATGTTTTAACATATGCAAATGAGCCTCTAGGAGCAATGCGGGCATTACCGTTACAGCTCTCAGCTCTCTCTGCAACTGCTGCGCCCTCTCCACTTTTGGAGCAGTCAGGGCCTGGCGTGATGATGTTTACACTGCCTGGCCCTGTTAATCAAAGTACAGAGGGTGGGCAATTACAGACAGCAGAGCTTCTAAGTGTAACTGAAACCCCCCCATTGCCCCTGGAGGCTCATATGCACATATTAAAGCCTGTTAATTTTCTCAGCAATGCGGGCACATATGAACACGGGACCAACACAGATGTCTTCAGCTGCCAAACGCTCATGCAACAGGTCAGCCAGTGTCATAGATAAAAGTCTGCTGACAGATGCCCTGGTTATACAGACCACTGAGTTAGAGAATAATGGTGAATTTAGATGAGTAGCTAATCATATAGGTCAGGGATGGCCAACTTGTGGCTCTCCAGCTGTTGCAAAACTACAACTCCCAGCATGCCCAGTCTGGCTGAAGCTATCAGCCTACAGCAGGGCATGGTTTTTTACACCAGCTGGAGAGCCGCAAGTTGGCCGGCCCTGATATAGGTTATTAATAACGTGATAGTGATTTAAAGCCAATGGCAGACGTGCATTTTTATGCAAAGACTATCATATACAAATTTGTTCACATGATCGTTTTACTTGCTTACTCGAGGATCGCTTGCTGTATTTAGACATATTTTCTTAAAACACACCTGTTTTACATAGTTCACATGACCGAAAGATCGAACTATGTACAATGCATTCGAGCAGGTCAACCTTCACTACAGCATTCCACCAATCTGGGCTTTATGGTGGCCATAAAGAAGCCTCTCCTCACTAAAAGACACATGAAAGCCCACCTGCAGTTTGCAATAAAAAAAAGGACCTAAAGGACTCTCAGAGTGACAAAAAGATTGACTGGTCTGATGAAACCAAGACTGAACGTTTTGGACTTAATTTGAAGCGTTATGCCTGGAGGAAACCAGGGACTGCCCAATACCATCCCTACAGTGAAGCATGGAAAAGAAGACTGCTCAGAGTTAAGGTAAAGCTGAATGGAGCAACGTGCAGAAATGTTCTTAAGCGCTCTCTTACCAGGCAATTTCCTGTTTTTATTCTTCACTCCTGGCCTTTCCGTAGCCATAACTTTTTTAATTTTCTTTTCACAAAGCCGTATGAGGATTATTATTTTTTTTTTTTGGTACTTTCTAATGGCACCATTTAATACTGCATCCAATATAATAGGAAGCTGGAAAAAAATTCCAAATGGGGTGGAATTGGAAAAAGAAGACACAATTCCATCACAGTTTATTTGTCAAGGGCAGCAAGGCTGTTCAAGTCCTTTGGAAAGTTCCAGGAGGGTATCAGGGGAAAAACAGAGTTTACGTTGGACAGAGACAACTTTAACTGCTTTATCAATACAGGTTTAGCAGATCTGAGTGATAGGGATACAATAAATAGTAATGGTGAAAGGGGCAACCCTGGAGGGTCCCACAGGAGTTGGTGAGATTGCAGGAGGTATAGTCCAAAATACAAGAGGACAGTATGGAGAGCGCTGAGGAGAAGCAAGTCACTTGTGGAAAATTTAGTTTCCTACAAGCAACTAGCAGTTGTGTGTACATTGAAGAACCACCCACTTGGACGAGAGGGAAAGAGGCAAGAAGAAACCTGAGGTAGAACCCGGAAATTAGCTAGTAACCAGCTCAGGGTATATAACCATGTTGTGCTTGGTTGAATTTGAAGCTATTACCCCAGCTCTGCAAGGCACCAGTGCTAACCACTGAGCCACCATGCTGCTGGCAATAAATGTCAAGCCTACTGGTCTATATATATATATTGTGGTAAGGTGCAAGGTACCGTTGTCGACGGGAGGTACGTGTCACCGAGGTTCCTGGC
Source organism: Bufotes viridis (assembly GCA_033119425.1). NCBI lineage: Eukaryota > Metazoa > Chordata > Amphibia > Anura > Bufonidae > Bufotes > Bufotes viridis. The sequence continues at coordinate 445,277,893 of CM065589.1, read as the reverse complement.
CTCGGTGAGGTGAGAGCCGGGTTTTATGTGTCAGCAGCAGCTAGTGCTGCTTGACATTGATAGTTAGTTTGGCTGCAAAGCCAATCCGGGCCGGCTCTTACTGGGAGTAGGCAAAGAGTTGGGTGGGTGCCTACTCCCCACGGTCCAGGCCGGACTTTGCCGGGCTTTAAAAAGGCAGCCACATCAGCAGGTGTGGGTGATTGTCCTGGAGCTGCTAATAGTGCTGTGGAGCTCTCTGTCCTAGAAGCCTAAGCTGTGTGGATTACCTCCCTCTGACAGGGGAGCTCAGGACTCTGGGTGCTGGGAGCTGAGGGCTGTATTTTGGGACCTGCGGCTGGAGCCAAGCTGGAGGGCTCAGACCCCTGTGAAAACGAACAGGCTGCCTGAAAAAGCCTGTCTATGGACTTGCTAACACCCAGGAGCTAAGGTGACTCTTCCGTTTATGGACTTTTGTGTGTGTGAACAAACACCAAGCCACCTGTTTTTTGTGATGCTCTTTTTTTGTGTGAATAAAACACGGACATTTAATTTACAAGCTTGAACGTTGCCTCTGTACTGCACCCGCTGGTCCTATCTACCAGAGCGAATCCCCACTATATATATATATATATATATATATATATATATATATTACCCAGGGAAGACTTGGAGAAGCTGTAAATATCATTAATCAGGGCACAGAAAACAGGGAATTGAACTCAAGGTTGCAGCCCATCAATATTCCATTGCTTTAGTTAGCGGCAACATTTATTCAGATTTTGTACTTACTCCTGAAATGGGTAAAAGTTCATGTAAATATAATAATTGAAAGCATATATATAATTGAGTAAACGTTATAAAGCCTTTTCACTTTTTACTGTAATTTCATAGATTCTGCATCAGAATTAAACGGTAAATTAAAATGTAGGCAGACAAAAGACAAAAGAACATGAAGGACAAACGTCTTACCTTCCTCTCTCAACAGCCAAAGCATCTATTTCATCAAAGAAGAGAATGGCTGGAGAAACTGCTCTTGCTTTCCTGAATATCTAGGGAGCAAAACAATGCAATGCAATCAAACATCTACAGACTAAAAGATCTTTTCTTTGATTTCTTTTTGGAGACAAAAACAAATACTGAGAAATAAATGTGACTACACGTAAAGGTTACCTACCAATAGTACAGGTTTTAAATATAATTATTTAAAACGGGTTGGCCACTTTCTAAAAGAATCTCTAATACGCCCTAACCTTGTGGCCGCTAATGTAGGAAACCCTATTCCTCCTAATTTATTACCCAAGCACCTTGGTTCAGTGTCCTCACTGCCTCTAACAGCAGGCGGCTTATCCATGGCAATCAAGAAGGTAGCGCTAACATGATTTAGGGTACTTTCACACTAGCGTTAAAGTTTTCCGGTATTGAGTTCCGTCCTAGGGGCTCAATACCGGAAAAAAACCCTTCAGTGTTGTCCTAATGCATTCTGAATGGATAGCATTCCGTTTAGTACGCATCAGGATGTCTTCAGTTCAGTCACTTTTACGGTATTTGGCCGGAGAAAATACCGCAACATGCTGCTGTATTTTCTCGGGCCAAAATTCCGGAGCACTTGCCGGAATGCTGGATCCGGCATTATTTTCCATTGAAATGTATTATTACCGAGCGGTTTTCCGGTTTGCGCATGCGCAGACCTTTAAAAATATGAAAAATATAAATACCGCATCCGGTTTTCCGGATGACACCGAGAGCCGGATCCGTTATTTCAATGCATTTGTCAAACGGATCCGCAAACAAATGGTATCCGTTTGCACATGGATTTCCAGATCCGGCAGGCAGTTCCGGCAAGGAACTGCCTGCCGGATTCCTCTAACGAGAGTGTGCAAGTGCCCTTACCCATAAGACCATTGTCCCTGACGCACCCTCTTGTTTGAAGATACTCAATACAAGTGCGAGTGCTAAATGTTTTGTGCACAAGCGATTAAGATGTCTCCAGGTCAGTGGTCACATGGATAAATCATGTGACCACTGCCATATTGATTGCCATGGACACTGTGGCACCGGCACTCAATGTCTACAGACCAGAGGACACTGAATAAGGGGCGCTTCGCTAAGTGAAGAGACTTTTTCTACAAAATTTCAGCTTTATCTTCAATATTGGAAATCACAGATCAATGACTTGTATATATATGGATCTCCTCCGTACATGTTTTTAAGTTATTGTTACACTTTTCACCAAGTGGAATTGTCATGCACTATATCTGCGTCTCATTGCATTCAGACTTCTGTTGAAAAGAGGACTCAGTACAAGTCATGGATTTTACGCTATTGAAGATAACTGCTGCGTTTTTGTTCTATATTTGAGGAATGATTCTTGCGTAGAAGCTTATTCACACTTGTGATATAAAGGCTGGTCTATATTATTTATGACCACAAGGTTATGGTGTCTTGGAGATTGTTTTAGAAAATGGCCAACCCCTTTAAAGGGAGTTTCCTGTCTCTTGCACAGAAAGATCAGCTGTACAATAAAAGCTATGCCTTTGCTTCAGTTCCTCACTATCTGCTCAATCACTGGCCACAGAAGTGACCCACCTCAGCCAGTGATTGGTTGAACGGACAATACAAGCAGATTCCTGGGTGCAATGCAGCCAGGATCGGAGAACCAAAGGAATCCAATGAGCAATGGATCAGTGAGGGTGAATTTTTTTTTGTTTTTTTAAATCATTCTGTCCCTGTTCTCTCTCTCTCTATATATATATATATTCTGGCGTATAAGACTACTTTTTAACACATGAAAATCTTCTCAAAAGTCGGGGGTCGTCTTATACGCCGGTATACTGCGTGCTGAAACTTAAGAGGACCTTTCACTGGTCCAACGATTGTTAGATAATGATATGTATGTGTAGAGCGGATAATGATATGTATGTGTAGAGCGGATAATGATATGCATGTGTAGAGCGGCGCCCAGGGATCACCCTGCACTTACTATTATCCCTGGGCGCCACTCTACACATACGGCATATATCATTATCTAACAACTGTTGGACCAGTGAAAGGTCCTCTTTACTTCCAAGCCGGGCTGGAGAAGCTGTCTCCAGCTTCATGGACAGGCGCCCTCTAGCTGAGCCACCGTGCGCTGCATCCCGGCCAGTCGCTCCTGAAGCAGCCCGCTCCCCTGCTCTCAGTGGTTTTCTCATGCTCAGATCGTCTGTTTAATTTTTATTTGGTGTGCGTTGGAAGAGGGGTAGTCTTATACGGCGAGTATAGCCCAAACCACATATTTTACCAGGAAAAGTAGGGGGTCGTCTTATATGCCCAGTCGTCTTAGATGCCGGAAAATATGGTATATATATATATATTCTCCAGAAAACACCTTCAAATTAATACATTTTTGGCTACACTTACCTCACGAACCGCCCTTTCTGATTCACCAACATATTTATTCATCAGTTCTGGGCCCTAAAATGAAGGAAGAAAAAACTTTCATGGGCGTTAGAAGAAGAGAGGGTATCCTCTTAAGCTGCTCATACACATTTCATATGGTCAGTAAAGGGGCACATATTCAGGGGGTTGTCAATCTGTGACAGTTTATGTAGCAGGAGGATCTGAATAGAATGATGTGTTCTCAGTGTCGGACTGGGGTACCTAGGGCCCGCCAGTAAAATTTATTTTGGGGGCCCACTGTATGGATACATTCAGGTATAAGAAATAATCTAATAAGTTTTTTATATGAACATAAGCTGGTTGAAGTGCTGTACATTGAATATATGTATGTAGTGCAGTAAATCTAATGTGTTATGTGCCACTTGTGCAGGGGGTGGGAGACTAGGGGCCCACCTTGCTCAGGGGCCCACCGGGGGATTCCCCTGTACCCCTGTGGGCCAGTCCGAGCCTGTGTGTTCTAAGGAAAGATTCAGCACAACTTACAAGTACGACACTTTCTGGATTAATCACCAGCTGTAATTAGACTAGCCTGTCTGTAGTATTCTGCCTTATCTGCATGGGCTTTATATTAAGTCCCTTCTGTCTCTTTTCTCTCTTTTAATTATTTTGCAAACAGTCATTTCATTCTATTTTCACTTTCTCATTAAGGCTAAATTCACACAACCGAATGTGTGTTGCAGACCACAAAAAAAAAGGATGATGTTCCGTATGGCATCGTTTTTTTTTTTGCGGATCCATTGTAACAATACCTAACCTTGTCAGCAAAACGGACAAGAATAGGACATGATCTATCTGTTTTGCAGGGCAATGAAACGGACATAAGGATGCGGATAGCACACAGTGTGCTGTCTGCATTGTTTGCGGACCCATTGAAGTGAATGGGTCCGCATCCTATCCGCAAAAAAAAAAAACGGAACGGACACGGAAACAAAATAAGTTCGTGTGAATGTAGCCTAAGGGGAATTGAGTGTCGATTGATAGGGGAAAACTTGAGTTTTTTTTTTTTTTTTAGGCAGCAGCTTAAAGGGTAACTGTCATGTTTTCATCAAAAAATCCATTTTAGCATATGTTACTGCTGCTGCAGCATTATGCATAATCTTTCTTCACATACCATTATTTCTCTTGAGTTTTTCCCGTAGTTACGGCTGTTTTAACCTCTACAATATGAGGATCTTCTCAAGATGGTTCCACTGCCAGTTCTCTGAGGCCAAAACTGCCTTCCCTCACCTCACATACACACTTGTTGTAGCCAGCAGCTTCCTGCCAGCCAATCAGATTGGATTACTGAGAGACACACCTCCTCACTCTGAAGCCTAATGCAGGCGCAGTGTGAAGGACCGCCCCTCTGTCTTTAAAATTAACTGGAAACAGACAAGCCCTAGCAACAGCCTTTTAACTCCTTCAGGATTTTTCACCTTAAGGACCAGGCTATTTTTTGCAAATCTGACATGTGTCACTTTATATGGTGATAACTTTAAAACGCTTTTACTTATCTAAGCCATTCTACAATTGTTTTCTCGTCACATATTGTACTTTATGACAGTGGTAAAATTGAGACCAAAAATTTCATTTTTATTTATCAAAAAATACAAAATTTACCAAAGATTTTGAAAAATTAGCAAATTTACAAATGTCAATTTCTCTACTTTTATAGTAATACCTCCAAAAATAGTTGTTACTTTACATTCCCCATATGTCTACTTCAGGTTTGGATCATTGAATGCCATTTTATTTTTTGGGGATGTTAGAAGGCTTAGAAGCAAATCTTTTTCTGAAAAATTTCCAAAACTCACAGTTCAGGTCTAAAGTCACTTTGTGGGGCTTAAATAATAGAAACCACTCACAAATGACCCTATTTTAGAAATTACACCCCTCAAGGTATTCAAAACTGATTTTAAAAACTTTGTTAACCCTTTAGGTGTTCCACAAGAATTAATGGAAAATGGAGATGAAATTTCCGAATTTCACTTTTTTGGCAGATTTTCCATTTTTTCCAGTAACAAAGCAAGGGTTAACAGCCAAACAAAACTCAATATTTATTGCCCCATTAACACCCCATTTGTGATCGTAAAGTGTTGTACGGGCACACGGCAGGGCGCAGAAGGAAAGCCATATGGTTTTTGGAAGGGAGATTTCACTGAGATAATTTTGAGCTGCCATGTCACATTTTAAGACCCCCTGATGCACCCCTAGAGTAGAAACTCCAAAAAAGAAACCCTATTTTAGAAACTACACCCCTCAAGGTATTTAAAACTTATTTTACAAACTTTGTTAACCCTATAGGTGTTCCACAAGAATTATTGGAAAATGGAGATGAAATTTCAGAATTTCACTTTTTTGGCAGATTTTCTATTTTAATCCATTTGTTTCCGCTAACAAAGCAAGGGTTAACAGCCAAACAAAACTTAATATTTATGTCCCATTTGAAGCCCCCCTGATGCATCCCTAGAGTAGAAACTAAAAAAAAGTGACCCCATTTTACAAACTGCACCCCTCAAGATTTTTGGTTGCTCTATATTACACTTTATGTGAGGCAAGGTAACAAACTTAGCTGTTTTGGCACGTTTTTATTTTTTGTTATTTACAACGTTCATCTCACAGGTTAGATCATGTGCTCTTTTTATAGAGCAGGTTGTTACGGATGCGACAATACAAAATATGACAACTTTTTTGGGATGTTTGATTCAGTTTTATATAATAAAGCATTTTTGAAAAAAAATGTTTTTTTTTTTTTAGTTACTCCACATTCTGAAAGGCGTAGTTTTTTTTATTTTTTGGGCGACTGTCTTATGTAGGGGCTCATTTTTTTCGGTATGAGATGACGGTTTGATTGGTACTATGTTATGACTTTTTGATCACTTGCTATTACACTTTTTGTGATGTAAGGTGACAAAAAATGGCTTTTTTGACACGGTTTTTATTTTTTTTTAAAATGGCGGTGTTCACCTGGGGGGTTAGGTCATGTGATACTTTTATACAGCAGGTTCTTACGGACGCGGTGATACATAATATGTATACTTTTTTTTATTTATTTATGTTTTATACAATAATATCATTTTTTAAACAAAAAAAATTATTTTAGTGTTTCTATAGTCTGAGAGCCATAATTTATTTTTAATTTTTTGGGCGATTGTCTTAAGTGGGGTATAATTTTTGCGGGATAAGATGATGGTTTGATTGGCACTATTTTGGGGTGCATATGACTTTTTGATTGCTTGCTATTACACTTTTTGTGATGTAAGGTGACAAAAAATGGCTATTTTGACACTTTTTTTTTTTTTTACGGTGTTCACCTGAGGGGTTAGGTCATATGGGATTTTTATAGAGCAGGTTGTTACGGACACGGCGATACCTAATATGTATACTTTTTTTGTAAAACTTAATTTTTTCACTTTATTTTTTGTCCCATTCTGGGACCCTTTTTTGGGTCTGATCCCCTTTACAATGCATCACAATAATTCTGTATTGTGATGCATTGGCTGTAAGTGCATTACACAGTGTAATACACTTACAGTTTCCTGCCTGTGAGATCCAGGGGGCTGGATCTCACAGGCTCTCCCGGAAGGCAGCCACAATGCCTAAGGAAGGCATTGGGCTACCTTCCCTGCCTTTGGGTCCCTGTCAAAGCAGCACGGGGACCCGATGGAAGCTCCGATCCCCGCATGGACATCGCACATGCCGCGTTCAGCGCTGATCGCGGCACATCAAGGGTTAATGAGCCGGCATCTGTGATTTCACCGATGCAGGCGCATGCAGCAGGGGTCCGGCTATCAGTGACTGCCGGACCCCTGCTGCAGGTCGGTCGGGCCCATCTCCTGCACCCGCCTGATCACCGCGCCGTACTTGTATGGCGCTGGTCCTTAAGTTACGTCCAATTGCGCCATACATGTACAGCGCGGGTCCTCTACGGGTTAAGGGACCAGTGGAAAGGAACAGGGGACATTAATATAAGCTGTTATTATAAGGTAGTTACAGATCTTTTGACAATCATTGACAGACTAACTCAGTTATACCTGCCTAGCTCTAATAAACTAGCAAAAAAAATAAAAATATATGACAGTTACACTTTAACAAAATATGAAAAAAGTGAAGGCGTCTCGAGGGATGTCCACTCTGGAGATAGTAGAACCGCATATATAAGACATTTATGGCATATACTGTGGATATCCTTAAATGTCTAAGATTGTAATACCCCAGTAAATGTCATTGTTAACAATTACTGTTATGTATATATGCAGCTTTTAAATCATGACTATATTGTTCACTGCTCTTTTTTATCATGGAGGCAAATCGCAGGACTCTTTTGGGACATAAGCATTTTTCATTTAAAGAAGTAGATGCAAATAACGTTAACCTTCAAAAGCTGCCCGTGTCGACATATACAGTTGACCTAAGTGTGGCATGAGAAACCCAAGTACGCATTTGGAATATCATTGCAAAATGAGTCATGAGAAGTTGTGCAAAGCCAAAGAAAACTTCCACATTATTTTCTGTGGTTAAGACATAGAAGAATGAAAAATGAACACTGGCCAGGGAGTCGTGTTTTAAAGTCCCCTAAATGTATTAAATTACGGAGCAATGACCTCTCCGACATGAAAAGAATATGAGGCTTACATAAACCAAATAAGTCACAAACTCTACAAATGACATTTCAAATGTCGTCTACCCCTGCTCCATCCAGCCTCACACTCCCTTGGCCATAAGATGGACCTCTATACAAAATTAAATGCCTGGATATCTTTCAAAACATAAAAAAAATGTTTTTGTAGCTTTTATGTATGAGCAGCTAGGGTTGGTCAAACTCCCTGCAAGTAAGTTCAAATACTTAGATTTTCCCTGAACATGACAAATATTAAGTCAACATGTCTTTTTTACCGTGCATGCACACCTAAAAATGAACCACTAAAAACAATGCCAGAATGGCATTGTTTTTCACACTGTCACCCCAAAAAAAATTTTTATGTTTTGCACAGTGTCCTTTCTGGCCTCTTTCACACGGGCGTCATGTTTGACGCTCGGATAGGATGCGTTGCGGGAATATGCGCGATTTTTCCGCGCGTGTGCAAACGTTTGTAATGCGTTTTGCACGCGCATTGGAAAAATCGCCATGTTTTTGGAAAAATCGTATGTTATAAGGGAAAATAATAGCATTCTTAATAAAGAATGCTTTGTATAATGTTGATTAAGGGGTTAAAAATAAAAACGTAACTTACCTTGCCACTTGATCGCATAGTTGGCGATCTGTCTTCTCTCTTCAAGCTTTAGCTACCAGCTAAAGGACCTGTTATGACGTCACATCACATGGTCCAATCACATGGTCCATCACGGACCATGTGATTGGACCATGTGATGTGACGTCATCACAGGTCCTTTAGACTGCAGCTAATGCTTGAAGAAGAGAGAAGAGATCGCCAACTACGCGATCAAGTGGCTAAGGTGAGTTAAGTTTTTTATTTTTAACCCCTCCATCCACATTTTACTAAGCATTCTGTATTGAGAATGCTATTATTTTGCCTTATAACCATTTTATAGCAACCATGCGGGAAAATCGCACCGCATCCGCACTTGCTTGCGGATGCTTGCGATTTTCCCGCAGCCCCATTCACTTCTATGGGGCCTGCGTTGCGTGAAAAACGCAGAATATAGAACATGCTGCAATTTTCACGCAACGCAGAAGTGATGATTGAAAATCACCGCTCATGTGCACAGCCCCATAGAAAAGAATGGGTCCGGATTCAGTGCGGGTGCAATGCGTCCTCCTCACGCATTGCACCCGCTCGGAAAACTCGCCCGTGTGAAAGGGGCCTGACTGACTGAGTCAACAATGTTCAAAGTTGGTCACATCTTCATGAATAATCTTTAAACTTATGTGGATATTCTGAAATCCCGGGACAGGCAATTCCGCTATAATATGAAAGTCCAGGACACATTCAGTCCAACAGTCTTTGGTATCTGTACAAAGAAAATGTCAGCTGGTCACTGTTAGGACATGGGCATCGAGGTACTGATCACTTACTGCAGGCTGTTTGGATTTCAGGTAGGTGTCAGAAAACACAGATATAAAGTGGCCATAATTCCTTTCCTGTTCCTTTACTTCTTGCATAGTTTTGTCTTTTTATCAATGTCTCTCACATCGAGAGTTTACAAAAATGTCAAAACAAAGTTTCATGGTCCGAAAATATTTGTGCAGCTGTTCTGTATATCTGGCATGAGACAAGAGTCTGCTTCTTATCGTTTCCGCTGTGCTGTGTTTTTACTTATTATCTTTATTAAGTTCAAAACGTAAAATCCGGGGTATATCTTATGGACCCCTATTTGTTACAAAACTCATTTATTATGGCTCTATGCCAGTGTTCTGGAGTAGAAAAGTCACAAATTGTGTGCAGGTTTGGTGAGGGCAGGAGGAGATAGGACCTCCACAGCCCAACGGCCAACAATAATTTAGGTGTCAGCACCAACGAGCATAGTACCCAATGAACAAGCGTTTCTCTTGTTCATTGGGTAATCAGTAGAACTTTTACTCCGCCAGATAATCGCTAATGAGCGTTCCTATGAATGCTTGTTAGTGATTATTTGGCAGAGGATCGGCCTGTGTAAAGGAGCCTTAACTCTCTGACTTCTCCTAACTCTCCTCTCATATCATTTCTCCTCCTCCCCCCCCTCCTATCCCCAAACCCCCCCCCCCCCCCAAGATCCTAGACAGCCCTAAGGGCCCTTTACACGGGCTGAGAATCCTACAGATAATCACTAACAAGCGTTCATAGGAACACTCGTTAGCTATTATCTGGCAGTGTAAATGTACCACCGATTACCCGATAAACACTTCCATCCCGACAATCTGCTGCTCTATCTTCCACTGTTAAGGGAACTTAATTGGATTTACACCACCCAATTTTGGGGGCAATTATAGGGAATCAACTTTGTACGAATGCTTGTTCCTGATCATCTGTTCGTGTAAAAGTGCTGCAGATCACTAGATGAATGAGCTTGATGCTTGTTGATCGGGTAAAAGGAGCTTTTATGCGGACACCTCAATCATCGTTTCTGGGCAGCAGATCGTGCTGTGTGAACAGCAATCTGCTGCCCAGAATCAATGAAACTGTATGAGGACGAGTGATGGCAGGGGCGATCTTCATTCACTGTAAATACAACTCTTCCCCTCCACTAATGAGCAGGCAGTTATCGGGCAGAACTGGTCCCTTCCCAATAATTCTCTGCTCAGTCAAGCCGTCTAACTCCAGCTTTAGTCTATGATTAGACCCTGGTTTTAATCATCACTATTTAGATTCGTAATTCTTTCCATTGTAGGGTACTTTCACACTAGCGTTGGTGCGGATCCGTCTGTTTATTTGTACAGACGGATCCGCACCTCTAATGCAAACGTTTGTATCCGTTCAGAACGGATCCGTTTGCATTAGCTTTAAAGAAAAATGACAAAGTCCAAAACGGATCCGTTTTGACTCACATTGAAAGTCAATGGGGAACGGATCCGTTTTCAAATGCACCATATTGTGTCACTGACAACGGATCCGTCCCCATTGACTTACATTGTAAAAAAAAACGGATCCGTTAGGCTCCGCCTCTTCAGACGGACACCAAAATGCTGCATGCTGCGTTTTGGTGTCCGCCTCCAAAACGGAATAGAGGCGGAACGGAGCCTAACTGATGCATTCTGAACGGATCCTTATCCATTCAGAATGCATTGGGGCTTAACTGATCCGTTTTGGACCGTTTGTGAGAGCCCTGAAACGGATCTCACGAACGGAATCCAAAACGCTAGTGTGAAAGTACCCGTAGACTAAATATAATCTCCCCTCTACTGTACAATATGGTTACTTCCAGATGAAATCTCTGGAGCTTACACCTTCTATGGCATTTGAGTGCATATGTGCTTCTAGTCTGTGCAGGACTGGCCTTATTTCAAATATATACAAGATACGCAACAATGATGACATTGGTAAACATTCCTACATGCTTAAAGGGAACCTTCCACCAGCGACCTCCCTATCCATAGGTTTGCATAGACACATGGTTGTGGTTTTCCTGATTAAAACACTGTTTTTCTTTTGTTGATCTGAGAGTCCGTTCCCAAGTTCTGATATTTTATGATATTGTACCCCGATCGTATCATTTTAGTTGACGGTCAAGTGACTTATCCAATGGGTCTTGTAATCCCCCTGTACGCCACCAGGTTGTTCTGTCATTTTGTAACTGCTATCAAGTGTTTGGTGACTGTTTTAGGGAAACAAACTGGGGCCTGGTCTCTACAGGATTTAATTAACAGTAGTGTGGATGTTAAATCAATAGAATACACCACCTGTGATCTTTATAATGCTGTGTAGCCCCTCTGAGACATTTGACTCTGTACTTAACCATTATCTGCACAGGCTTTCTATTTTATTGTTTTTTATCTTACTTCCACTAATCGGTTTTTTACCATCTTTCCTCAATCTTCACCCATTTTCTTGTTATTCGACTTCTATTTGCTTATCTTATGATATACGTGGTATAGTCATACCTCTCATTGTCAACAGGTCCTATGTTCCAGCGGTGGTGGTAGTCACCATGTGGTAATAAGTCAAATAAGTGTAGGGACCCAATCAAAAGAGGCTAACATAATGTGGTGAGTGGGCCTATGCATTTTGATAAAAAAAAATACAAAGAGCCTCGTGTTCATATTTAGAAATTATGTTTAGCAGAAATAAATCAATGCAGGGCACGTGGATGTGCGATCTATATCTTCTTCTCTACAGTTGGTTGTAGTCATACCTTATCCCACTTATAGTACTATACCACTCTAAGGTCTCCAATTGTCTATGCTTCTTTTTTTGTCCTTTACTGTAAAATTTCCTGTGTAGTACATTTTTTTGTCTTTGGAAATCTTAAAAAAAACTACAATAAAAAAAAGTTGGAAAAGAATGGCAAGTATGACAAATGGATTACAAAGATGAATCCTTTGGACTCAATTTGCCTGATTGAAGTGATTGTAAGCATCACGTCTGAATACCGCTTTCGGGTACTTATGCGTACGACCCAGCAGTAAAGTCAAGCGGGGGTGCTACACACAGAGTCAACCCAGCCTTATTCTCCATTTTACAGGCACTCAATGCAGTCAGCAATAGATTAGTGTCATGATTGCATGTCGAGTTTTCTTGGTTATTAACTCAGTTGCAGCATTTTGGACTAATAGAAGGCGGTATACTGCATTGTCTGGGAGGCCTACATATAGGGAATTACAGTACAGCTGTGAGGGGTATGAGGATTTAATAAAGGAGGATATCTAGCTATGATCCTTTATCAGTAAGTAAACCCAAATGATGTACATGGTCTGAGCTTTGAATAGGCACTTTCCTCTTACCCAGAGAACTTCTGTTTTGTCCAGGTTTAGTTATAGCAAGCTGGCATTTAACCATTCTTTAAGTGGGAACTTACAGTATAGCTGTAGATTGTTCATAGATTCTATGCTTAAAGAGGACCTCTCACCGCTCCTGACGTGTCAGTTTTAGTAACTACTTGCAATCCCCATATAATAACGATTTTGGAACATCTATTCTTATGACTCTATGTTGTGCCATTCCTGTATTATTCCTGCTAGAAATTAAAAAAATGAATTGCCAGGGACTGCTGGGTGTTACCAGCAGCAGGTGTATCTGACCCTGTCCAATCAGTGCTGCTGGTGTCAGACTGCACAGGGACACACTCCCAACTTATTACCACCCCTCTGTACCCCTACTGCAGACTGCTAGCAATTCATTCATAACTTTTAGTAGAAATAATAAAGGAACAGCACGACATAGAGTCATAAGAATAGATGCTCCAGAATTGTTATTACATGAAGAATGCAAGTAGTTACTAAAATGGACATGTCTGGAGTGGTGAGAGGTCCTCTTTAAAGGGGTTGTCTCACTTCCACCAGATATTTACAAACCAGTTAAGTTTCCATTATGCATTTCTATAAAATGTCTTCACAACATAGATATATTAAAGGGGTTGTCTTACATCAGCAAATGTATTGTATTGTGACTGTCTTATGTATTGTCCATATTGCCTCCTTTGCTGGCTTGTTTCGTTTTTCCATTGCATTACACACTGCGTGTTTCCGGGGTTTAATGAAGTGAGACAACCCCTTTAATGTTCCTTCAACTTTAATTCTCATCATCCTCCCCCCCCCCCCCAACTCTGACCAATGTTTCTCTGTAGACCAATAAACAGCAAAGTCCCAATTGCTATAATTAACAGTAAGTATGGTGTGTACCAGTGTAATTAAAGAGAGAAGGGCCTGTATGGGAAGGTGAGGGACAATCAAAAAGCTATCATAATTGCTGGCCTGGTCAGTATACGAGGGTACCTGCAGAGGGTGAAACCCGGATGGAGATATGGAAGAGAGCCTTTCATCCGAGCTTTCAGAACACCTAACAATTATCACACAAAGCTTCCCACTGAAACATCAAGGTAAAAAGGCTAAAGTTTGAAGTATGGTAATAGTAAAGATGTGTCAGAGAAGATGTTAAATGGTGTAAACTATGAAGAGCAAACAGAGCGACTGTGACAACAAATTCTCATGGACATGCTGTGGACTAACATCTGTAGCATCCCATTAGTATATACAAATACCTAGAAAAACAACTGTATGCAATACTTGATCCAGTCCATAACCAACACCATTTACTAAGCCATCAAGAGTCACCAGTTCTGCATCCACAGGAGGAACGGGTACGGTGATCTGCCATCATAGATTTCCATCACAAACCGATTTACTGTAAGACCCCCTCTCGAAACAGAATGGAGACCTAGATCCACTTGTTTAGCATTTCAAAACCGGTAAAAAATGGGATCCAATATGACAGCAAAACAGACAACTCCACCCCCACATGAGACGGTATACAAAAGACTGTGTTCAAAAACTGACACGGTGTTATCTAAGGGTAGTAAACCCGCCTCAGTACCTAAGTAAATATGCCTCAGGAAAAACCCTATGTGACCAATTGGGAACCGAGGATCGGTTGAAGGAGCAAGGGCATGTGCTCTAGGCCTCAATATGACACAGTCCAAAACCGGACTGCCAGAGCTGACTTAGCCGTCAACTATGGAAATATTTGTAGTGATGATTGATCTTGCCCCCAAAATAAAAAAAGCTCAAGAAAAGGTACCTGTCCTGTTGCAGAGATCTTGTAGCTGAAACTGGAAATCTGAATGAACCCAAAAAGAGGGACTGTCTTCAGGCTATACGGAGGCCAACTTGTCTTGTACGTCTACCCCCTTACCTCACAGTATTTATATGACATAACTATAACAGTGTAAGGCTAGTTTCACACTAGCATTTAAAGATCCGGTAGGGAACAGCCTGCCACTCTCTCCAGACGGTATTGCTGGACGATGCCTGAATGCCATTAGCCCCTTTAACTATAATGGCGACCAGCGGAGATCCGGGCACAACCTGGCAAATACTCCAAGAATGTACTGGATAAATACTGCTGTGTACATAGGGGCAGACATAGGGGTGTGTATTGAAGGGGCCACCTGCGTCTGGATGGTAGTCAATAAAAGTGTGGGAGCTGCTCGGGTTTGCTGGTGAATCAAACCATCCTCTCTACTGGTGGTGTGTCTGGGCCTACTGAAGCCCATTTGCCATGTGTGCGTGCCCTCCCATAATAACTGCTTCCAACGCCTCCTAATACCTAGGGCAGAATGGCTTAGATGGCAGGAAATTCATTGAAATGACCATCCTGCTTCACTTAGTCCAATGATGCACCACCTTAAAGTCTGTCAACTGGGCAAAAAGTCTTCCGTGTGTGGTAGAGGCATATCTAGCAGATAAGGATTTGTCACCAGCAGGTACACTACCCAAAAGTAGCATCTGAGAGCCTTTTATAGGGCAGCGGAGTAAAGCCCCTTTCACACGAGCAAGTTTTCCGCACGGGTGCAATGCGTGACGTGAACGCATAGCCCCCGCACTGAATCCTGACCCATTCACTTCTATGGGTCTGTGTACATGAGCGTTTTTTTTCACGCATCACTTCTGCGTTGCGTGAAAAACGCAGCATGCTCTATATTCTGCGATTTTCACGCAGCTCTGGCCCCATAGAAGTGAATGGGGCTTCAGTGAAAAACACATTGCATCCGGAAGCAAGTTCGGATGCAATGCGTTTTTCACTGATGGTTGCTAAGAGATGTTTTTTGTAAACCTTCCGTTTTTTATCAAGCGCTTGAAAAACGCATCAAAACGCATTGCACTCGCGCGGAAAAAACTGAACGGAAAAACAACTGAATGCAGTTGCAGACAAAACTGACTGAACTTGCTTGCAAAATGGTGCGAGTTTTACTGATTGCACCCTGAACGCATCCGGACCTAATCCGTCACGCTCGTGTGAAAGAGGTCTAGGCATTTTTATACCCCCTGTGGCATGCTTCAGTGTCTAATTAGATCACTCCTGTAATCATCACATATCTGCCTGACACATAACTGCCTGCCGAGTGTTGCAGCTATACGCCATTTGGATCTGGGTGCGTTTTTTTGTCAATGAGTGCATTTTCTGTGAACATATGCTTTATTGCCAGTCATCCCCAGAGAATGGGAGATAACAGACGAGCTCTAATTTTGCCAGCAGTGTGTTAATCCCATGATTTTTTTTTCTTTCAGCCAACATGCCTAATCATCTTGTCACCCCAACGGTATAAATGACAGTCCTTACTTTCTTGCTGCTCTTCGGAACCCAGTCTAGGTTTACCCACTAACTTGTTGTGTGGGGTGTTGGGAACAGAAAGACTGATGGTGGTTTGGGGGAGGACCAATAAATTTGGCAGAAAGTCAGACAGAAAGTCTTGCCTAAAGCTTTTACGTTACTGGTCATGGGGGCCATTTACAAGGGCAGATAATCCACCTGTAAAAAGCGCTGAACAATGATACCGCAAGTCGATTGGAACTTGTTTAGTTACATCTAAGTTTTTCAATCATTGAGCGTATGTTCGGACGCACCATGGCTCACTCCTACAGCTTTCATTATTTTTGTGTACATAAGGGAAATCGCTGCCAACAAAGATTTTTAGGCCGACATAAAAGATATGACGAATGACAAATGATCATTTGACGGTCGGCCACTGGACGTGGGCAATACTTGTGAACGAAATTTGAAAAGATGGATCAGTTTGAATGAATGTAAATTGGCCTTTGTTCTTCAAATTAATGCAGAAATAATATGACAACTTACCTTCACCGTCAGGAAATTCAGTCCACTTTCATTTGCTAAAGCCTTTGCAATCATGGTTTTGGAGCAGCCTGGGGGTCCATAAAGCAATACTCCCTTTGGTGGCTGTATTCCCATTCTCGTAAAGGCGTCAGGGTGCTTCAATGGCCATTCTACCGCCTGCTTCAGTTTAAGCTTAACATTTTCCAACCCGCCAATGTCAGACCATGATACCTAAAAAAAAAAAAGAAAAAAAATGACAATGATAAAGTACAACTAGGCAACATACGGCAATACCAGTCTATGCTATGCTGGTAATGATCTGACAGGAAGGATTCGACTTCTAGAGAGACTGAAAAAACGAAACGGTTAATTGTTAGAGAAAGATTTAGATTAGTAAAAATGAAACCAAAAAGCATTTGAATTTATATAGATAGTTCTCTATTAACTCTTCCTGACCTCCAGCCATAAAAAACACAATTTATGTGGCCACTGCAGGCCAATCACAGAGATCAGCAACCCGATGCACTCAAGCTGTTCTGAAACTACAACTCCCAGAATCCTCCTTTGACTTCTATAGGAGTTACAAGAACAGCCAAGTAAGTGTGTATGTTGGGAGTTGTAGTTTCACAGCAGCTGGCATGGTTGCTGACCCTGTTCTACACAGTTTTCTGAATCATATTTTTATAGCTGGACAACCCCTTTAAGAAACATAAACCAACAGCCAAATTATAAAAGTGAACTCCTGCCTACTTATAGAGTCTTGAAGAAATCTGATCTGGAAAATCTCCTCCTGGTCTCCACTATTTTCATCTGGGCAATGACTAATATGTACTACATCTGAGACACTGAAAGGGGTTATGCCATCACTGGTGTAAGAAATAAAAATCAGACATCATATAGAACTCTTTCTAAGAAAGCTAAAACCAGCCCTATACCGCACATGGAACCAGAGATCTCCCATTCATTGCTCCAACTGCTCTGCTTAATTCTCTTCAGGCTGGCAGCTCAGGAGGCGTGTCCTTTCTCAGGGGGCCTGTCCTTTCTGCTGTTGCTCTTTCCCTGTAACTGCCACAGCTTCTAACAGAACATATGATTGGTGGCAGTTGAAGATTTAAGCTGAGCATGTGCGACCACCTCAATGAGGTGGACAAGAAATGAAGAAAAGAACAAACAGCAGGTGGCGCTATACAGATACATTTTATTGAATAACTCAGTGGCTATGCAAATTTTTTTATTACATGCAATTACAAAAGTATTCAGACCCAGGTGCTGGTTTGAAAAAAGTAGAATATGTTTTATGGCTTTAATAGTATTAAACATTTTTTTCCCTAATTGGTCACGCTTGGGGTGTGGGTCAGGACACAACCAGGGAGGGGGACATCATATAGTGGTGCCACGTAATATTTTTAGTATCCATTCATTTTTAATACTACTGACCCTTTAGGCCTCTTTCAGATGAGCGTGTCCTGTATGGGAGTGTGATTTCTCTTATGGACACTGTTTGTTTCGCAGGAGCGCCCAGCATTATAATGATTTATAATGCTGTGTGTGTCTCCATGACCTTAATTCCACAGAATCATACTGACAAAATGCTGTCAGTATAATTCAGGAGATACGGGTCATGCAGAGACACACAGCATTATAAATCATTATAATGCTGGGCGCTCCTGCATAACCAGCAGTGTCCGTAACGAGAAATCACACAGGACACGCTCATCTGGAAGAGGCATTAGACATCTCAAACTCAGGGACAGAATATATTACTAGTTAACAGCAAATCATATGTGTACATGTGATGTCAGGCTTTCAGAATAGGTCCATATCTGCATCAAGCACCTCATAAAAGAAACATATTTAAAAAAACAGCTCTACTTTTCTCAGGCAATACTGCCCAGATGTCCAATCCCTGCCCAGTTGCTTTTTCAACAAGTCCCATATAGAAACTATTAAACTATGTACACTTGATGTTATGTATCTGGAATCCAACCAATATGGGGCCAATAAGTGGCAAGCTCTGGTAACATTAAATCTTGAGACCATATGTGATCTTGTGTGATATTTTTAGCCTGGGGTTTTGTGTGTCAAATAGAATATCTTCCACACTTCCACAAAGGAAACTTAATCCTACTTTTACCAGAACGCAACACACTGGGATCACCTGCTTATTTAACTAGCTTCAAGAGTCTTTCCTCAACAGGAGTTTACAGGAGAAAAGCCTGCATGGATTAATTGTTCAGAGATGACTAGACACGCAACAGCATCTCCAGATGTTCAGGCCTCAGAGCCAAAAGGTTTAGGTTTGCAGAGTCCTGTTACTGGAATCTGAAACTATACAGGAAAACAAAACTCAAGCCAGGGGAGGAAATTATTTTTCCCGTTTGCTGGGGGGCCAGGTACTAGATTGTTCTTCTTGCTCAGGACATATCGGTATGGCTACACGTTAAATGGAACATACATATATAATTCCTTTAATCCAGGATTAATGCGCCCACTGGGTGGTCATCGAAAAGTATATAAAATCTATGTGTGGGTGGAGAACTTCTAGGAATTGTAAACCAAAGCACATTCAATTGAAGGTGTCTTTCACATCACATTTTTGTTTCAGGCATGAAATCCCTTTTTTATTTTTTATTTCTTTTAGAGAAACTAGATTAGGTTTACTATTTTTACCTAAAAACAAGACAAGTGACTGGTGATGGGTTGACTTTTTGAACAAAGGGTGCGTACTGGCAAAAAAAGATAGATAATTTTATAACAGATCAGACTGTGATGGAAAGTGTTGCATCCATTTTCTTTCTTTTCTTTTCTTTTTTTCTTTTTGCTTGATTAAAAAGTGCAGATATCTGTGCCTTTCTATCTAGTTTAAAAAACAAAAACAAAAAAAACACAAGAACAGAAACTAGAGAGCAGTTCTGACACCTGCTTTTTATATAGGAGCCTGTGCATCAGTTAAACTGATAAGTTTTTTTTATTGATCAGTTTAACAGAAAGTAAAAAAAAAGGTGGAGTTAAAGAGCTCTTGCTTAAAGAGGACCTTTCACTAAGATTTAGGTAGTGAAATACTTGCACTACCTTCCTGGGCGGCCCCCGCTGACGTCAAGGCAGCATTTTTTTTTTTCAAAATAACCCCCCGTTCGTGCGCTCTGGTCCTCGTTAGTTTTTACATGCGGGGATTTCTTGTACTAGGCGGGGACTTGTCTTTTGCCTAGGGAGCGGCTTTCCTCTCCCTGGCTGCGAGCGGAGCGCTATGATTGGCTGGGCTCGCAGCCAGGGAGAGGAAAACCACTCCCCAGGCAAAAGGCAAGTCCCCGCCTAGTACAAGAAATCCCCGCATGTAAAAACTAACGGGGACCGGAGCGCCCGAAAGGGGGATTATTTAAAAAAAAAAACTGTTGCCTGGACGTCAGCGGGGGCCGCCCAGGAAGGTAGTGCAAGTATTTCACTACCTAAATCTTAGTGAAAGGTCCTCTTTAAATGTGTCTTTATTTTAAATCAGGGAAGTCCATAAGGGGACCATACAGATTAGTCTGAAGTTGAGAGAAATGGACGATTTCAACCAAAACGAACGTTCGCCGGCTAAAATTTAACAACAGTCTTTTTAGCCACTCGATGACAGCATTATCGTCTAAAAAGATGTCGACTGTGCCTAATATTTTCGTCTGATAGACGTAGGAAAGATCTTTTGTTCAAAGAAAGATCGTTCAAGAACAAAAGATCTTTCTTTGAAAGAATATTCCAAAAAAATGTCTTTCGTCCATCGCCCGGCTTCATTGAATATGTATAGGGGCAAATTGAACAGCTGTAACGGCCAAGACGGACTCAAACTGCATCAAAACCATATGCGGCTAAAAAATGTGTTTCACCCAGAAAACACATGCAGCCAATTACCACATTGCGGTACTACGTGAAATGTACATTCAGTTTATTTAAAATATGTGTTTTCGGGTGCTTTAACTGCACCTCACCTACTGTGTGTGACTATATCCGAATGAGTCAAATAATTTTACAGATAGGCAACCATGAAAGTGAAGGTTTCCATTACTGCTTCATCGGTCAAGACATGTAATATTGAAACAAATCACAGAATGGAAGCAGATTTAATTAAAATCACAGAAAAAGGCCAAACGTAGGGCTGTAGAACACTAGCCAATGTTCAGGCGGTGCAATCGGCACTCGTCGGCACCAGCCTGATTACACAGGCCAATGCAAACAGCTTTTCATTGGTTGATCAATTAAAAAGCCAATTATCGGGAACAAGTGTTCCTATGAACGCCTGAAGATCGCACGGTGTAATAGGGCCATAACTGACACTATGGCAGGAGAAGTCAGCAATTCTCAGCAGGCGACAGACAAGACACACAGAGGGACACTAATTAACGAGTTTATGCCTCAATAGTGGAGTAAAAAAGATGCACATTGTGGCACACGCCATACGTGCGACATAACTTGCCACTTTTTAGGCTTCTCTGTACCTTTCTGGCAGTGGCAAGAGAGGGCTTAGAGAGAGGGGGCCGGGCTCTGCATGGCCAGACAGATTTACCAGAAGCTGGCGTAAGTTATAGATGAAGTCTAAACCGGGCCTTGCCCTTTTTCTGTGGTTTCTTTCAATGTTTCTCCTTCGGTAATAGTAACCGCTACAAATCTTATTGTTCACTTCACTATTGTCTAAAATAATATATGTGGGGCAATGCAAGGAAACAATGGGGGTCATATATTAACACCCCATACACCAGTTGCTCGGCCCAATTATGTCACTTTTTTCCTTGGCTGCGGACAAGAATAGGACATGCTCTATCTTTTTTGCGGTAAGTGTGGATGGACAGCACGCGGCATGCTGTCCCCATTGAAATGAATGGGCCCGCACCCGTTTTGAAAAATTGCGGACCCACTCTTGCGGACGTGTGAATGGACCCTAACGGTGAGACTCATTAGCATACATTTGACAACATTCATACTCCCTGCATTGAGGACAAGTTTTACTTACATTAGGCACATCCACGGCCACCTCCCGCATGGCACTGGGCCTGACATCATTCATCGCCTGCAGGAAATCATTCAGAGTGATTACCACTGAGCCAGCCACTTCAATGTCTGATGGGTTGCACAACTCTTCTAGTTTTCTTCGCAGAGCTTTCAAACCTGCAGAGAAAGCCATTCAGCCATGCATTATGTTGCTACACGAAAATAATTCACAAATAAAAATAGATATATAATTTATTAATAGGCACTTAAAGGGATCTGCCCCAGAAACTGCTTTCTAAGGATAGTAAACAGCATTAGGAAAGTTGCATCATGTAATTTTTATCGTAATACTTCCTGCTGTGCAGGAATACTCTGCATTATTTGTGCATTCTTGGCAACCCTCTTTACATTACACTGCCAATCTGCAGACGCACAGTGGGTGAATAGGGGTGAGTATTAAAGGGGTTGTGCAGGGGAAACATACTGATATTCTATACTAAAATAGGTCATCAAAATCAAACTGTCCAGTGTCAAACTCCCAGGACCCCCGCTGGCTATTTAAAATGGAGACTGTGCTCGTGTGAGCGCTGCTTCCTCTTAAGGCTTACCTACGCGTCACCTTGCTTGTAGAGGCAGAGCAGAGTAAATACAACTACTCATTCCATTCACTTGACCCCAGCCAATCTGATATTGATGACCTAACCTGAGGATAGGTCATCAATATGTACCCACTGCACAACCCCTTTAAGTTACAGATTCTGATGCAGGCTCCTTTACACTAGTCACTGCTTTCTGTCGCTGTTTCTGAGCTCACGTGACTGGAGATGGGCTGTGTCTTTTGTACTGTATCCTGCCATTACAAAATCTGATAAAAATGTAATATTGTGTTCACATTAGTTTTTTGTCTCACGTTTAACATACAATATACACATGACGTATACATTAAGCAGATGCCTTTGATGGATGCCATACTAAGCATCCACCATCATAGTGTTCAATTGTAAAAAAAATAAAAAAAATTATTCATTAACGTATACTTTTTGGGATTATCAGAATGGGAAAGGGTTTCCCCAAAATATATGTTAAACGTGTGGGGGTGGGGGGGGGGGTCTATGCGCACACAGCCTTAGTAGTCCTAAGGATTTGCACATACCATAAACCAGTATTTAAGTATGTTTGTCTGCTGGTCTTTGCTTTCATAAAGGTATATTACAGTGATGGCTAACTTCCGGCACTCCAGCTGTGGTGAAACTACGACTCCCAGCATGCTCCATTCATTTCTATGGAGTTCTGAGAACAGCCAAGCATACGTACATCTTAGAAGTTGTAGTTTTACCACAGCTGGTGTCGGAGGTTAGCCATCACAGGCCTAGGATAAGCTTCAAAGCCTTACAGCCAATTGTGTTCTTGAAAAGTTAGTTATGTAGAAACCAGGGTGCTTTGCAGGGTTAGGGGGCTTTCACGTGTAGGTTTTTGATGGTGCTTTTGTGCATTTTTAGTGGTGATTTTTGCTGTAAAAAGGCCAGCTCCAAATGTCAGCTGAAGGTCTATGAAAAATATGAACCACAGGACACACAAGCCCTTTTTTGAATTGCAATTTGTTTGTTACGTGGTGTTTTTTGTCTTTGTGGCTTCTTTTCAAAATCCAGCGTGTTGTAGATTTTTTAGGCGTTTTCATATCACCTTCTCTTTAGGAAAAACGTCATGAAGAAAACGCTACAAGGCAAACACACAAAAACGATGGCAAAAACAGCAAGTGGCTGAAAAAAAAAATTATGCATGCGGTTAATCTGGCTGTTTTTTGGTAAAAAAATGCCAGACTAAATCTACGTGTGCAGAGACTCTTAATGTGTCCAGAGATGCTCTAACCTGACAGAAGGCTGCGCCATGCAGCATCTGGTGCCTACACAGAAAGGCTGGAGAGCTATAAAAGGGCATGAACACCTGCCTGAACTCCCCAGGCTCTCTTACAGGATCACAAATATTTGCAATCCAGACTTCCTGTAATGTGGCACATTCATAATGAACAGGATACGCTACAATATCAATAAAAACATTCCAGGAGGCCAGCTGGAGAAGAGAGAGCTCCAGTCTTCAGGCAAAGGAAATGCTACAAATATCTTCCCTATTGTGACCGCGGATCATATTTGAAGCTAATTATTTTATGAAGCCCAATGGCAATGGCAGACAAGTTCTAACGATACATCGGCTTCAACAGATGAATGCAAATTATGAACAAGACCATGGCAGGAAAAGTAACCAAACGATTTAAGTCATGTAATACCCTGTGCCTAGAAAAACTGCCTCCTGCACGTAGAAGGGGTCATTTACTGTGACACCCTACACCAGAAACTCGCGTAACAAAATCGCAAACTTGCAATTTGCAACTTTTACAATGCTGTTGTGGCTAAACTTAGGTGAAAGTGCCATTTTTACGCCACCCTCGCCGCCTTCAGGGAAATCTGCCTCAAAACCTCCCCCAAAAACTCTGTGTGAACCTACCCATGGAATATTGCTAGGATATGCTACCACTTTGTGATCAGGGAAGATTTCTGGAACCACTACCAATTCTTAAAAAGACGAGAATGCAGCGCTGGTTTAGTGATGCATTGCCTTCTATGGGTAGGTTCACACTTGCAACGGTTGCTGTCCGACTGAAAACCGGCAACTATGACGGAAAGTGTAAAGGTTCCATGGATCCTATTATAATCAATGGAGTCCGGAGGGAAACTGCGGTATCCAGCTAGGCCAGATCGGGTGAACACAAGTGTGACCCTACCCTCAGTTTTCCCAGCAATGTGGTGCCTCTGACCACTGGTTCGGTAGCGGAATTTCCCAGCACAGCAGATAGCTGAGAGTGCCATGCTTCCCTAGTGCGTTAACTCCGATATAGCATAGATACACTGCCGCAAGTAATGCCGCCTACCAGATCCAGCTGACAGTGGAGTAGAATGGCCTTTATCATGTAGAGAAAGTGAATACAAGGCACTTACTAATGTATTGTTATTCTCCATATTGCTTCCTTTGCTGGCTTGATCCATTTTTCCATCACATTATACACTGCTCCTTTCCATGGTTATGACCACCCTGTAATCCATCAGTGGTGGCTGTGATTGATCACTATAGGAAAAAGTGCTAGACTATGCGCACTCCTGCGGTTCTGGCCACCAGAGAGGCCGGTGCCTTTTCCTATAGTGTGCAAGCGCTGCCGCCACTGATGGATTACAGGGTGGTCGTAACCCCTGGAAATGACCCGTGCCATAGAAAATAAATGAAGCCAGCAAAGGAAGCAACACAACACATTAGTAAGTGTCTTCATTATTCATTTTCTCTACATGATAAATGCCATTTTCTGAAGTGGGACAACCCTTTAAGGGAAAGCTTTTCAATACTGACTGACATCCAAAGATAAGAACACAGGGGCGTAGCTATAGGGGGTGCAGAGGTAGCAGTCGCTACCGGGCCCAGGAGCCTGAAGGGGCCCAAAGACACTTGTGCCGCATAAGAAGACACACAAGGCACTGAGGGAAGGGGGGCCCGAGCTAAACTCTTGCACCAGGGCCCATGAGCCTTTAGCTACGCCCCTGTAAGAACATGATTAAAGTAAATGCACAATATGCATATAAACATATATGAACTGTAAATCACCAAGGGGGGGATGAATTCCTACTGGGTTGTTATTAAACCCACAGAAAAGGGAAAAAAAATCCGATCTATTTATGTTTCGAAAATCCAGTTTCCTCTCTCCAAATTGGGGAATGAGTGATCAAAGCTTTCCAAACAAAGCCTGAAGTCATTCTAGTAAAATGTGCGTGCACAAGCCACTTCTGGGGTCATCATTTAGCTGGAAATACTTTTTACATTGAGCGATAATAAAAAGCAGACAGGCAGTGAGAGCATGTATTTTCCTGTTTTCATAATCAGAGGTCTCTCCTCCCACATTACTCCAGTGCGGAAACCTGACCACACAAAGCTTAATAAGATGCATTGGGCTTTACGACATTCCACAACAAACCTCCGATGTGCGTGCAATTGTATTTCTCTCCCAGACACACACTGCAGGGAAAATCATATGTCAGCTGTAAGATCCGTAATCCTACTAGATTACACATGCACAACCTAAATATTGCATACAGACGTGGCTGTCCCGTGGCTAGAGTTTTCAAAGGGACTGCCTAATTCCAGAGGTTATTCGGACTATGATTATTATCACATGACGTCCAACTACACGACAGAAAAATACAACTTTTGATGCAGGCCGCATACGGGAAAATAACAGGTATCGTCGAGATTTAGTTTTTCGCCAGATTGCTTTTTAGTATTTGCATAAATGCTTAAAAAAAAAAAACTACGGTAAGTAGCTACAGCCAGCATTCTATGTTTCAGATGCATGGCATAGTAGCACTGGATTTCATAGCTAAACACTTCCATAATTGTCTCGTCTCTGCAAGAGAAAGCCTCATTTTACCAGCCCCACCCGCCATATGTTTCTCCCTGCTAAGGCATGGAGAGACTGTAATCAGTGCTTGATCACTCATCTGGATAAAGGGTCCTAGCAGAGGACCCTTGGCTGACAATGTCAGTGGAAAGGAATGCTTTACCCTCCACTCAAGCGTCTTACAATCAGCATATCGTCATGTGATGTCATCCGGTCACCAATCCTGGATCAGGGATTGGCATATGCCACTTTCTACAGTGCACACAGTTTGGATCTTGACCAGCCATTTGTCAGAGCTCCTTGGGAAAACCTCCCATAAGCGGTGTCCAAGGCATCTTACTCAGCCATTCCTCTGCATCCTACTCCGAAATGTTGAGGGGCAAACACCCCAAAACAGCTGCCTGTGGTTGGATATTTGGCTTGGCTAATTTCCCTTGTTATGTTCCAAGGTTTGTTAAAAAGTTGGACAATGACTCTTAAGTGCTAGGGAAGCTAAAAGATTTCTACAAATTAGGACATTATCTTATTAGATGTGTGCACCTGGAGCCAAGTAAATGGGCCCTAAAAATAGTGCTCAAGTGCCAAAATCTAGCATGCACAACATGCAACTTAGGTTGAAACAAATCTCATTGCTTCGCCAAAGGTCCATGTGAGATGACCATGCAGGAGGCTGGCCCTGTTATTCAAGAAAGAGAGGCGTGGACTGGAAAAAGAAGCAGGAGGAGCAAGGGTGCACAGAGTGGCTTAGGCCTGCCCTCAGTGCACTTAAGTGCATTAAAAGTACTTTTTCTCTAAATGAAAGGAATGAACTGCTAAGTTAAAGGTACAGTCGATTGTCGGGAAGGTCCTGGGCAGCAGAGTGTGGTTTAGACAGCACGCTCTGCTGCCCGAGAACAATGATTGAGGTGACCACACCAAGATCATTTCATCTGAAGAACGAGTGTTTCGCTCTTTGATTGGGTGACCTGCGGCACCGTTAGACAGGCAGATTATCAGGAAGAGCATTCGTAGGAATGTTGGTTCCCAATAATCAGCCCATTGCATGCAGAAACCCTAGATGTGCCACACTGTACTAATTTGGGCCACTTTTTAGATACATTTTGGGCGCAGACACATTAGTAAATCAGTGACATATCCTGGTGACAGACTCCATTTAAAAACGCTGCAGAAAAAACTGCCAAACATTTGTGAGTCCGGCCTCAGAAAGCTTTGTGTATTCTGGTTAGGAATTGTTCTAAAACACTCTAAAGGAGAAAAGTGAAAGGCAATACACGTTATGCACACATAATGCAAATCCATCTACTGCAATATTTACTCTACACACAGATGAAAAGCACTTGGCGCACATCAAAGTGTACAAGCCCATCTGCCCCGTCAAGGTGACTTCTTATAGATGATCTATAAACTAAACAGATTTACCTCTCCTTGGGCTTCCAAAGGAGGTGAGTTGCTTTAGTACAGGGATGCTCAACATGTGGCCCCCCAGCTGTTGTAAAACTACAACTCCCACCATACACTGTGCAGGCTGATAGCTGTAGACTGTCCAGGAATGCTGGGAGTTGTAGTTTTCCAACAGCTGAAGGGCCGCAGGATGAGCATGCCTGCTTTAGTGCATAGATCCCATGTATAAGATGTCGCCTTGCCAGGACATACACTTCGATCAAAATGTATACCACGTAGCTCACATTTATGTGTCTAGTGAATATAATATTGGATGCAATTTAAACTCCACATATTCAATGTTTGCAGAGTGCTACTGCATCTTGTGTTTGCTTTTATAGCAGCTACAGCGTACGTGCAGTTGTGCTAACTTTGCTTTTTGTAGGTTGTGCTAACATTGCTTCTTTCTAAATGTCTCTACTAGCGCGAGTCTTTTATGGCGTCTTGTGGACCTAAAATGACCTGTCCTACGGCCTGTAAACAACTAGGTGACTGCATCTTTCCACGTTCATGAACATACTAGGACCAAGACCATTTTGCTAATCATTTACATGTCTTCTTTTTCTCCATGCCAACAGAACGGTATCTGCTAAGGTTATCCAAGGGCTCCAGTAACTCATACAGCTATAGACCAACAGTATGAAGCTGCAGACATATTAGGGAGAAGGAGCTCCAAAATGAAGTTTCCTCTTGCACGCCAGAAACCGTGCAATGCTCAAAATACAGATACTTACAGAGCACTATTAGCTGACAAGTAAACTATGCAGTTGAATAACCTCCTCTGAGTTTTTCTTCAGGTCTGGATTTAATATTTGCTAGCTGCAATCACTTGAAAATCTGCTCTTTCATTTAATACTTGTCCATTTGCCCTAGGTTACCATACTGAATGAGGATGTGGTTTTGTGGTTTGTTCATTCTCTTTCCTGGTAGCCTCAGATTTATTTGGATGTCTGTTATGTGTTATATGTTTTGTAAGGAGGCATAATTCTTTTCCGATCAATTATGGTTTCCTAAAATGTAATTATCCTTGTGTTAAATATGAATGCAAGTCTTGAGGACGCAGAGAAGTCCTTAGGAACTGCGACATATTTTTGGCTGTTGAAAGGTTATGTGGGTGGATGTACACGCTTTCATAATTCTTTATGGGGCAGGAAGCTCTACTGTTTGTACAGCCATAATGTGGGATTGCCAACAGCCCCCAGCGTGTGAGGATGTAGACATCAGAATCACGCAAGTCAGGCACACTGTCTACAGAAATACAATTCCAATGATCCAGCATGCTTGGACCTGACAAGCTTCTAGATTGCAGAAAATGCCAAAATAGAACAAGTTGAAAGTACTTACCTAAGTTCAATGTCATCTACGTAGGTTTTCACAATGTAAACATGCAAAACCAACAACATAGAGCATTTCTGTGCACAGTGAACATGAATGCACATGGATGTTACCCATGCTGCCATTTTTCTTCTCCAGGTTAGTTTGTTATATAGAAAAGGCAAAAGCTCTGGGTGCCTTCTTCAGGCCCCACTGTGGTTTAGTCATTTACCTTAACAAAGACGAACTGTTACAGAGAGAATTGAAGCATACTGTTACAGACAACGTTAGTGGAACCACTTTGCCAACTAAACATTCTGACGGTTGAGCTAATCCTGAGACTGGTGGTCCTCTATTTTCCACCATTTAACCGCTATAAAGGGATCTGGTCTTTGCTGCAGGACAGCCTCCAGGCCTCTACCTCTTAGAATAGTCCCGGTGTAGTTGGAAGTCAGAAACACCAGTGTAAAGCACGAGAGAAACAGGCAATGCACTAAGAAAAAACCAGGCAGAGTACAATTCCAAGGCAAACACAGAATACAGGTATGAAACGGAATTAGGCACACTGGCAGACAGACTTCAGGAACCCAGGCAGACAGACTTCAGGAACCCAGGCAGACAGACTTCAGGAACCCAGGCAGACAGACTTCAGGAACCCAGGCAGACAGACTTCAGGAACCCAGGCAGACAGACTTCAGAAAACCAAGCAGACAGACTTCAGGAACCCAGGCAGAAAGGAAAACTTCAGGAACCCGGGCAGACAGACAGAAAGAAGCAGGCACACAGAAGACAGACAAACAGAGCCGGGGGAACAAAGCAAAAGCCGCCACACACAAACAGAGCAAGGCTAGAAGTCTTGGCAGGCTGTATTGACACAGAGCAAAATCTCAATTGCACAGGCAAATACGAGGAATGGGAACACTAACTAATTAGCTATCAACCTGCTATATATTCTAACAGGTGCGCACACACACACAGCAGAGCAGATTTACCCATTTACTACTGCAGCTGAGGAGGGATACACGCACAATGACTGAATTCACACACAGGCAGCCCAACATTGTAACACAAATTCAATTAAATCCTGACGAAGCTGCGGCGAAACGTGTGTCGAGGGTTTTCCAGTGACATGCGCCGTTTGCATACCCCTCTATCATGGCACACGGTATGTAGGCAAGGTTGAATAGGCTCTCGACAAGGTTATTATAGGAGGTGGGGTGGGTGAGAGTACCCTGTGATTTATGCAGTTTACTCCCCACTGCGTGTGTGTGTGAGGTTATCTCCTCTCCTCTTTGAATTATTGTGTAGAGTCCACCGTGCTGGGGCCGTATGTGGCATGTTTAACATCTTATTTAGGGGTAGACAAACACGTGTGTTTGGATTCGTGCATCTTTCCCTGTGTTTGACACTTTATGTACTGTTAATAAAATTCTCTGTATATTGTATTTGAGATAATAAAACTGTATTTTTAGGATACTTGGCATGTGTCTGTTCTTTGATGTGGGACAGTGTTGTAGGGTTGTAGTTCATTGTGAACATATGTCATGAAATAGAACTGGTTCTGAGGCTTGTGTTGTTTTTTTGTTTTGTTTTTTAACGGCAATTTATATACTGATATCCTGCTTTCCTTCACACAGATTATAAAACTGACTGCCTGCCTCCACCAGTAGGGTGGGGACTCAGTGCACAGGAATTTATACCGTTACCATTGATATCAATGGAAGCTGTACATAATTTCTTTGCACTTTCCTCTCCTAGTGCTGGCTGCTAGAAAATTCATAAACAGAGTCCCTCTCACCTCCAGGCTCCATAGCAGTGGCATGGTCAGCCTTTCATCCATAAGTAAGATAGCCCTATAACTAAACACAACTATTTTCCTCAGTAGTCCCTTTTATTGCAATGCAACCCTCCCTCCTCACTATGTTTTACACCCAACACATCTCTCTTACACATCCTTTCAAACTGGACACACATGGTACATTGTAATATAATATCAGTAAATATGATTTTGTGGGCAATTTTCAACGTCTCCATTTTCATTTTTCCCTTTTTTTCTCCATTACATTAAGGGGTATTCCAGTTACAGCAAGATATCCCCTATCCATAGGATAGGGGTTTACTATCAGATTGGTGGGGGTCCTACCACTGGGAACCCTCCCGATCAAGAGAACATGGGCCCCATACCCTGAGGAGCCCCTCTGAAATGGATGGAGTGGTTGGTCGGAAAAGTGAGCTCTGTCTATTTCAGGTGGGCTCCACATGGCAAGGGGCCCACGTTCTTGTGATTAGTGGGGGTGCCAGTGGTAGAAACCCCATCAATCTGATAGTTATCCTCAATCCTAGGGGTCAGCAACCTCCGACACTCACTTCATTTCTATGGAAGTTCTGACAACAGCCAAGGAAGTGTGCATGCTGGAAGTCGTAAGTTTCACCACACCTGGAGTGCCAAAGGTTGCTGATGCCTGCCCTATCCTGTGGATAGGGGATAACTTGTTATAACTGGAATACCCCTTTAATGAATCTTCATTTGTCCCCCATGAGATTGAACATATTACTCAAATGTGATATACATATCCATCATTTGTTTATTTCTTCTACTTTTTCTATATACTACCTATGGACAAACATATTTATATTCTAATTTTTATGCAATTATGTAGGCCGTAAACAAGCTCCTGGGATGGGACCGAAAAGTTGGCCAAGCTTTGTTCTGGATGGATTAATAAAGAGATAGAAATCATAGAAATCATAACATATTTCTAAGTGTGGTGGTGTTTTACACTATCTACTACGGAAATTCCCCCTATAGAGCACCAGACAACCCCTTGGCAGAGTGTCAACCAGATAACTCTACACTTCATGGTAGGTATGTCACCGGCTACTTAGGAGCAGGGTGCATAGTACAGCTTTGGTGGCCTCTTATTAAGACCTGGTCATGTCCGTCAGTATGGTGAGCTGATACAAAAGAAATGGAGAGAGAACGCATAAACTGGAATAAAATACATAAGACAAAAGAAACTTTCTGGGAGTGATATTTCATCATCTTATTTCCTGAATGGATTTGTGTTTGAAGCAAAAAGGCTTCAAATTACAGTTCACGGGTAGAGATGAGGTAATCACCGCATCCCGTTATGGATTCCACTACCGCGGACTATCCCGGAATATGTAATCCATAAGGGGCGGCTTCCACGAACCCGAACTGTTGAAAAGCCGAAGGACCTGGGGTGACGTCATCGTCATGTGATCAGTGCAGGGGGCGTGGCTCAGCACGGGATTTCAATGCATTGAAACACCGGATCCGTCTCCCCATAAAGACAGATCCGGTATTTATTTATTTTTGCTTTTTTAAAAATCTGCCGAAACACTTGGTGCCAGATCCGGCATTAATGCATTTCAATGGAAGTGTTCCGGAATTTTGGACGCATGCTGCGGTATTTTCTCCGAGCAAATACCGTAAGAGTGACTGAACTGAAGACATCCTGATGCATACTGAATGGATTGCTCTCCATTCGGAATGCATCAGTATAAAACTGATCAGATTTTTCCGGTATTGAGCCTCTAGGACGGAACTCAATACCGGAAAACTTTTACAGTGTGAAAGTACCCTTAAAGGGGTATTTCAGTTTTGTGATTTTGATACCTTTCCTCAGTATCAGGGGCTGTGGCGCTAGTGCGAGAGCTGCGTCCTCTTCAGTGTTTACCTGCATGCCCGCTACATTGTAGTGGTGGTGCAGCGTCACCTGATTTGGAAGAACAGCTGTAATTACACTGCACCACGACTACACAAATACACAGCCTGGAATGCTGTGCTGTTCTAACATAATGGAGAGGACTCATGCACAGTAGTCCTGACAATGTATTTTAGTGCAGCTTTGACAACTGACAGAGTGGAAATGGGTGGGCTGTAAGAAATTATAAAATAGCAATTGGACTCCTTATCTGTACTACTACTCATATATTACCTCAGATAAAAGTCCAAAATGCTGGTGACAGACTCCCTTTAATGAGACCAAAATACCCCTTTATGATATCTGCCATACTTGTATGGCAGATGTTGAGTCTTTAAAGATTAGCTAGCAGGGGCCTGCTGTTTCATACAGCAAAAACCTGAGGCTAATGTCAGTAATCGATGGTAATGCCAACCATGGATATTTAACACCCTCAGATTCACCCGGAAGCGTGCCACCAGGCGGAAATTGGGGAAAGTGCTGTATGTACATAATGAGCCTGAGCCTGTAACTAGGCTTCCAGGCTAATTACTTGTATATTACATTCAGGCCAGCAGGTGGCAGCACCGAATTGTAATATAGAAGTTTCTGTATAGGATAATGAAGCGAATTGCATTGTTTTATACATGATTGCAAGTTGGGGTCCACATGGGGACCTAAAAAGTGTAAAAAAAATAAAATAAATAAAAAGTTACAAAAATGTTTTAACATTTAAATTACCCCCTTTCCCCAGAATAAAAATAAACTATTAAAAAAATAACATCATGGGCATTGCCGCGGGAGAAAACGCCCATACTATTATAATATTTAAAAAAAACATACCATACGGTGAATGGCGGAAAGAAAGTGGCCGATTAGCCGTTTTCAATACTTTACTTCCCCAAAAAATTGAATAAAAAGTGATCTACAAGTCATACACACCCCAAAATGGTATTAGCAAAAACTACAGATCGGCCTGCAAAAAATGAGCCCTCACATCTCCATAGACATAACTATAAAAACATTATAGGGTCAGAATATGGCAATGACACGAAAAAATTAGTTATTTCAAAAGATTTTATTCTTTTTCAATATTAAAGCTGCTCTCTACATTGTATGTCATATTAAATCAGGGGTGCACAACGTTTCCTGGTTGGGGGCCACATTGCCAGACTGAACCAATGACGAGGGCCGAAATTAAAATTAAAAGGGGTATTAACAACTGAAATATTGTACTTATGGCACATTGAACACACATTATACACCATTAATGTCTAGTTACACTTCCAGGATTCCCATCTAATGGGAGAAATACATGAAAAATACATGTGAGCAGCCACAGGACATAGACATACATGTCTGTCACCAGATGGTTGGGGGCCGCACAGAATGGTATCAAGGGCCGCATGTGGCCTCCGGGCCGCAGCTTGTGCACCCCTGTATTAAATGGTGGCATTAGAAAGTACAACTTGTCCCAAGTCCTCATACAGCTATGTGAACGGAAAAATAAAAAAGTTATGGCTCGGGAAAGGCAGGGAGCGAAAAACAAAAACACCAAAATGGAAACCCGCTGAGTCAGGAGGGGTGTAAGGCCACAGCGTCCAGTTTCCTGAATTTATTTATGAGCAGATCTGCCATTCACTTACATATAACAACAAGTCACAGAAGGATGAAAAATATGACGTAACCATCAAAAGGAGTTGTTGGAGAATACCTACCTGTAAAGTGAACACATGGGTGCCCCCCGCCCCGCCTGTACAACGTCTGCTTGCACAGAGAGTTTTGGCTGCAGGCACATCACATGTTTTTTTTTAATAAACAACATATTGCAAAGCTCTCTTGGTATATAAAAAAGATAAAAAACCTTTTATTCCTCACTACATTATGGAGTTTATATACATCAAAATATATGTTTTTTTTATTATTTTCTTAGTAGATCAAGCACGCAGTCTTCTCTTGGACAGCAAATATCCAACATTGATGCTATTTGCAAACTGGGACAATAGTTCTTTCTGACTTTCATGAACTGGAAAGATTGTGACTGGGTTTCATTACTTTTTTATGTTTAATTCTTTGTCAAAGAAAATAATAAAAGAAAATGGAAATGCGGTCTGACTGTACTGGGAACGGTCTTTATGGCACAGTCATGGCACACGTTGTTAAAGCTATCACGTTTCCTTTCACCTAATTAAGTTGTTAATAAATGTTTTGTGCCTTTAAAAAGACATCTATAGAAAATAATAAACTAGTTCAATTGACTTCAAGGGATTGTCTCATCATAGAGAATGGGGGCATATCGCTAGGATATGGCCCCATTATCTTATAGGTGCGGGTCCCACCGCTGGGACCCGCATCTATATTGAGAACGGAGCCCCGCAAGGTGGTGGCTGGAGGACTCCGATCCGGTCTCCATAGAAGTGACTGAGAGCGCACCGCGGATGACCGGTCACTTCTATGGGCTTGACAGAAATAGCCGAGCCAGCCAGCTCGGCTATTTTCCCCAGCCCCACAGAAAATGAATGGAGGGCGGCTAAGCATACGCAGTGTGCCCTCCTTCACTTTCGGGGCTCTGTTCTCTATATGGGTGCGCGTCTTAGTGGTGGGAACCACACCTATAAGAAAATGGGGGCATATCCTAGCGATATGCCCCCATTGTCTATGATGAGACTACCCCTTTAACCTTTTTGACTAAATTTTGGTGTGGAATCTGCTCTAAATCTCCTTGTCAAATTCGTTAAAGACAGTCAACGGCTATCACTCTGGATCCTCTAATCCACATGAGTGCTTGGCTTGGCCAAGGTCAAACTCCTCTGGCAGCAGCCTATCTCCTCAAAAACTACAGGATTGGACAACTGACATTTAAAAGGGTTGTCTCATCTCAGACAATAGGGACATATCGCTAGGACCTGCACCTATATCGGGAACGGAGCTCCGCAAAGTGGTGGCTGGAGGACTCCAGCCTGGCCACCGCCAAGTGCTCTCCCTATAGAAGTGAATGGGAGCGCACCGCACATGACCGGCCACCGCTCTCATTCAGTTCTATGGGCCCGATGGAAATAGCTAAACCAGAGCTCGGCTATTTTTGTCCCAATAGAAAATGAATGGATGGCTGCGCATTCACCAGTGCTCCCTCCAGCACTTTTGGGGCTCCGTTCTCTATATAGATGGGTATTCCTAGTGATATTACCCGCTTTAACAATCCAATCCTTATCACCCATCGGGAGAGTCAGGACACCCGACGTATCTAATGTGTATGGCCAACATTACTCTTCACAATACCAGACGATAATGACAGCACAACTCTCCTCTATCTCCCCGGTGGCTGGTTAGATATTGAGCATCCTGAGGAGATATAATCAAATAATCAACTCCCGACTCCCCTGACAGAAATCAATATTTTTGAACAATCCTCTTGTTCTCCCGGTAGATAAGCCACCACTATGATGTCTGGCAGCTATCTTCTCCACTCTACCAATTGAATACACATACATGCTCATCCAAACCAAATGTATCTGTGTATGGGGGAGCCAGGAAGGAGCTGGTAGAGATTGCTGTCAGCCAATGATCGTTTGGCCGAAAGCTACTGAATGTGTATGGGTGCCCCAATAGGCAGGGAGAAAATACTGTATAAGGAGACATTTATATTGATGTATTATGATGTATTGATAGCACAGAGAGAAGAGCCAGGCTTGGGAAGCTGCATCTACATGAGACAATGAGCCATCTAGGGTACACACTTAACACTGAAGACGGAGGGGGTCATTTATTAAACAGAAATTTCTGGTGTAGATTGCGGCGCAAAGGTCCTTTGCACCACAATCAATGACTTTTCCGCCCCTCACACTAGGTCTAAAAAAGTGGCAATGGCATGGGCAGGGAACGGGCCAGCGGGCCCATCTCATTCATCATTTTCTAGGCCTGGTTTAGGCGTGGAAAATGGTCTAAATGTAAGACAGCGAGGAAGCAGTCTTACATTTAGAAGCGGTGGTGGATCAAGTGCCAGTGCCTCTTTATAACTCTGGCGGGTCCAGCGCCTAAACCACCGGTCTTAATAAATGCGCCCCGGATTTTCCTTAGCAATGCTCGTTATGGGTGACTTCAGAGTCATGAAGTAGAGTATATTACAAAAGTACTCCTAAGCACTTCTTCCCCTGCACATAAAAAATACTTCCCGAAGCCATAACTTTTTCACTTTTCCATTCAGCCATATGAGGGCTTGTTTTTTGTAGGACAAGTTCTACTTTCTAATGACACCATTTAATATTGCATAAAATGAAGCTGGAAAAATTTCAAATGAGATGGAATTGGGAGAAAAAAACAAACACAATTTTTGTTTTTACAGTGTTCCCTATGTGGTGAAACTGACCTGTTGTCTTCATTGTCTGGGTCAGTATGATAACAGCAATACAACATTTTTCTTGTGTTTTAAGACTTAAAAGAAAGGAAAAACTTCAGAAAGAATTTTTTTTTTTTCTTTTCATCACCAAATTCTGACCTTCATAACTTTTTCAAATTTACATCTACATCTATGAGCTGTGTGGGCTAACTTTTTGCAAAGTGAAAAAACCTTGAAACTGTGAAAAACCTGCAAATTCGTCATTTGATTTTGTTCGTCGTACAGGATAAATACATTTATATTAGAATAGTTTTGGCATTTTGTGACGCGTTGCTGTCAATGATGTATATTTTTTTATTATTTATTTATATTATGGGGAAGGGGGGTGATTTGAATTTTTATAGATTTTTTTTTTTTAGATACCCCCCTAGGGTTTTTGAACATGCCCAGCAGATTATGAAGAATTTAGGGCCAGATTTATCATTACATTTCCATCTTACTCCAATTTCACATAAGTTCAAAGTCACTTTTGGCTCAGTCAGATTTATTAATGGTCCTTTAATACTGTGATAAATGTGGTTTGATGGCAGCAGTTCATCCTTCAGTAAACGGCTTTACAAAAGTCGCACATATTTACAAAAAAGTCGCATGTTCTATTAAAAAGCCGCATAAGATAAGCATGGTCCTGCCTGGGGTGAAATTGCGACTTTTTTGAGACTTTTTAAAAAAGTCCCACTGATAAATCTGGAGTGAAACTCATTAACATGGCTAACCACGCCCATTTTTACAAAACTGGAGTGAGTGGTGTACACATGTAAAAAAGTCGCAAAATTATGCGCAAATGAGTGTGAAAAGTCGCAAATGCCCTATTTTAGGACTTTTTGATGCCAGAATTCTGGAGTGAAGGTATGATAAATCATGGCCATAGTGTTTTCCTATGGAGGCCTACAGATGGCCACAGCTCTAACACCATGGGTTTCTTCAGAGACCCAGGGTATTACGAACAACCAACGGCTCCCCTGATCACAGTGTCGGCTCCAGGAAAAGCATCTCGGATCATTTGACCATGACACCTGAGGGGTTAAATGTCTGCAATCGGCGTTATTACTGACTACAGACCTGACATCCACTGTACTGTGAAAATGTCTGCTTTAGTAAATACTCATATTCCATATGAAATCATTCTGGAGCATCTCTTCTCAGAATCTTGCATTGTGCTGTTCTTCTGTTATTCCTCTTATAGACCCCCCCCCCCCCATTGTTGATTTATTCATAAATTGCTAGTAGATATAACAGAGGCACCACTTAGAGTTATGAGAAAAGGTCCAGAAGTGATAATTTACAAGTACCGTAGTTATTAAAATAGACATGTCAGAGCAGACAGTTCCTCCTTAAGCACAAACATACTACTAGAAAAGTCAGAAGTATCTCCGGCTATCTCTGGCAGTCCAATAGTGTTGAATGGAGCAGCAGTGCAGATGCATGACCTCCACTATATTCAAACAGGGAAACACAGGGCCCCCATTCTTGTAAATCTTGAGGTCAGCCCCCCCCCCACTGATCAGACACTTATCTCCTATAATTGGATAGTACAAGTGCAAAAAAAAAGGGGGGTCAGTCAACACATCCCAATGTGCAGGTGCACGCTGCCATGGCTAGAAACACAAAGAAAAAAAGGCAATGCAACAGCACTCTACGGATACAAATAATGTACAATAATGCCATAGTAATAGAAAATATTCTGGGGCTAATGTTACGCTTATTTAGCAAATTTGAGATTCTTGGCAAATACATTTTGTACAAAATTATTTGGGTCCGTCTGCCAAATGTCAAGGCGATCTCTATAAGACGAGAGGCCATTAAGGCACCAAAAATGGCAAAAAGCAGAGTGAACCCAGCATGCATGTGGAACCTGCACTCCCTGAATTTTATAGTGGCCATTATGGCACATAACAGGTAGAATTTAGTATTTGCTTCCCGTCTTATAGAGATCAACTTGACATTTGGCAGACGGGCCCAAATAATTTTGTACAAAATGTATTTGGCAAGAATCTCAAATTTGCCAAATAAGAAGAGCATGAGCACCAGAATGGCATTATTGTACTTTATTTGTGTTTGCAGAGTGCTGTTGCATTGCCTTTTTTTTCTTCTATACTTGGATAGGGGATAAATGTTTGTAGTGAGACAACCCCAAATTACTTCATCATAAATACATTCCCAAATACCTTTCATTAGTTACCGCATTTTTCGCCCTATAAGACGCACTGGCCCATAAAACGCACCTAGGTTTTTGAGAAGGAGAATTAAAAAAAATATTTTTAACCAAAATGTGTGCTTTTTGGTGGGTTTTGAACTAACGATAGTCTGTGCATGACACTATTATGGGGGACCTGTATATAACGCACTGTTATGGGGGGGATCTGTGGATGACACTGTTATGGGGGATCTGTGGATGGCACTGTTATGTGGGGGAGCTGTGGATGGCACTGTTATGTGGGGGAGCTGTGGATGGCACTGTTATGTGGGGGAGCTGTGGATGGCACTGTTATATGGGGGAGCTGTGGATGGCACTGTTATGGGGTGGGGGATCTGTGGATGGCACTGTTATGGGGGGAGCTGTGGATGGCACTGTTATGTGGGGGAGCTGTGGATGGCACTGTTATGGGGTAGGGGATCTGTGAATGGTATTCTTATGGGGAGGGGGATCTGTGGATGACACTGCTATAAGATGTAAAAAGAAACACAAGCGGGGGGGGGGGGGGGATCAGTCAGCACGTCCCTGTAAGCAGGTGCATGCAGCCACGGCAAAATATACATACAAATACAGAAATGCAACAGCACTCTGCAACCAGCACTCTGCCCTGCCTCTATGCTAGAAGCTATCAGAGGTCGTTGGTGTACATTTTGATCAAAAAGTAATAAGCCACTCGCCACGTCAAGGCCGCCTCTATGAGTGGCATAAGATGTGTCATCCACATGTCCCCCTCATAACAATGTCCCCAATAAACCGGGCCCTGCCGCTCACCATAGTATTTCTAAACAGCGATCCTTAACTTCTTAATAATTTTAACTAAAGTTGCCCTTTCCGCTTTATCAGAACTTACTAGCAAGCATCCGTAGCAGGCAGAGCGGCTGGCATTGTTACGTCACTCACTGACGTCGCTCACCTGCTCCGCCTGCTTTATTCATAAAGGGGGCTGCCATGTAAAAATGGCAGCATTCACCCTATAAGACTTTTGGGGGGGGGGGGGGGAGTGCGTCTTATGGGGCGAAAATGGCTTGTTTTGTCTAGAGAGCAATCATTAGGTGAAATGTGTGATTACGATGTGATTGGTTTTGTGTGTACTAATAGGACGGCGGCCATTTTATTTCCCCTGATGATTGCTCCCCAGACAAAACGAGCCATTATAACTAATGAAATGTATTTGGGAATATATTTATAATAAAGTAATAATTAAGTATTTTTTTGATTCCCAGACAACCCCTTTAAAGAAGCACCCGGGGATTCTTTTTTTTCATGGTGCCCCCATTTGTAAACTACAAGAAGGATACGGTATTGCAGCAAATCATATTACCTCTGCTCTGGCCGCTGTTGCATCATGTGACCTGGCATCTGACCACCACAGCCTCTGTGGTACCTTTCTATTCAAGTCTATGAGAGCCTCAGACTTGCAAAGAATGGGGGAGATTCATCAAAACTGGTGCAAAGGAGAACTAGTTTAGTTTTCTATAGCAACCAATCAGATTCCACCTTTCATTTTTCAGAGCTCCTTTGGAAAATGAATATATCAATTTGATTTCATTTCCATTCGCTTTCCTACTATGCTACGAGTATATCATATAATTGTAACCCGCTGCCGATGAATACGTTCATTATTATTGGAGGCTCTAGATCAGGGGTGCACAACCTTTTCTGGCCGGGGGCCACATTGTCAGCCTGAACCAATTCCAAGGGCCGAAAATCAAACTTAAAGGGGTATTACCAACTGAAATACTGTATTTTCGGCATATTGAACATACAGTTTATACTTTAAATGTCTAGTTACAGTTCTAGGCCCCCATCTAATAGGAGAATACATAACAGATTCATGTAAGAAGCCATAAGACATAGACCTACATGTCTTTTACCAGTTGTGTGGGGGCCGCACAGAATGGTATCGAGGGCCGCATGTGGCCCCCGGGCCGCAGGTTGTGCACCCCTGCTCTAGATCCATTTCAGTGAACCATAGAGGAAGCTATGTTTGTATACCAGGAAAGTGCATAAACACAATACCCTAGTTTACGTAATATATTGTGGAAATGACTCCTTTATGAAAAGTAATGGGGCACTGGCAGGGAAATCGAGATCCTCCCAATTGCCAGATATGCCTGTCAGCAAAAAGGTGTCATTTACAAGTTCATTTCCTCATTTCCAACCTGAAAGACTGCCATTAGAGATAAGGGGTTTAGAGGCGTCATAGAAGGGAATATGGCGGACGGCACTGACATGGGCAATATACTGAAATATCCTTAAAGGCTTTACTTGCTTATATGTGCACTCAGGTTAACACTTCATTATAACCCAATGCCACAAGGAAAATCCATGCCAGAATGTTTCAAAGCTAGTGTTTCTTTAAGCCGATTGTAGAGATTTGTAACCACAAGGATATATAAAAGGACAAGGAAAGAAAAAAGTGAGCTCAGTCATTCATTTGCCCGTGGCTGCCACCCCCCTCCTTCCTCTAAATGATAATAAACCTTCATATAATACAGTCCTGTCTGGATTCAATTAGACTTTCACTGTCTAGTCTTACTCTTTAAACAATGCCTTCAAACCTTTCTGGCCCCCGTGATGCTATCACATCAGAGGCCCGGGGTTTTAGAACAGCACGCCAAAATGGTGTGCAGGTCGTGCGGATATTGAAGATTAATTTTAAGCATTACAAACTAAATACTTCCTTCCACTCTAAACAAATCTCATGAATCCCCTTCTTGCAGAAATGAGGCTGTATTTACATTCACCCTGATGCAGCTGCGCAGGCTGCCTTAGAAGGCCACGCTCGCAATAAATCCCTATATTAGGAAACCTGGATTGCCAACCAGCCATCTCTGCGGCGTGTTCTCAGCTCAATTATTAACATTTCCGAGTGGTTGTGAAAAAAAGCAAGGCTTATCTTTCTCATGACATTAAAAATTTGTGCACGCTTCAAGAGATTAATATCCTGCTTAGGGGCAGAGGGACGATGAATCAGGTCTGTAAATTAAAACAGCATTGTGAAGAAGCAGATGTCAGCCCTGCAAGCTGTATGCATCTACAATGCACCAAGTCTAAAGACAAGACTTCACAAGACTACAGACATCAGGCTTTCTGACATCTTAACTCCTAAATCCCATTCCTAACAGACATGTACACTACCAAAAAATGAAAAAAAAAGAACACCCAGAAAACTTAATGTGATTGAGCTGAGACTGACAAAGTATAAACTAGTGGTGCTTGGACCTCACAACCATGGTGGCGCACCCTTCATTAGCACCAAGGCAGAACATGCCTTCATTACCGAACACTATTGTTTGCCATTGATGGTCACATCAGTGTTCACAGGAGGGCTGGAGACCACGTACTACCATTGTGCATAGTGTGGAGACACATAGGACTAATACCAGGTGTCATGGCGTACGGTGCCATTAGCTACCATGGCCATTTCCCATCTGGTCTTTGTGGAGGGAACATTGACCAGCCTTTGGTAGAACATAGTAATATCAGTCCTACTTTCTCTTTTTTTTTTTTTTTACTCAGTTAGGAGACATGGTGTGCCATCAAAACAACACCCCCTCACCGATACAAGATGTGCTCCTCAGGTTACACACTAGCTTTCCCAGTCACCTCAATCACCAGATCTCTCCCCCACTGAGGCTGCCTGGGACTGGATGGGTCATCAGATCTCCCATGCCATCAAAACAACACCCCCTCACCGATACAAGATGTGCTCCTCAGGGTACGCACTAGCTCTCCCAGTCACCTCAATCACCAGATC
Source organism: Bufotes viridis (assembly GCA_033119425.1). Classification (NCBI taxonomy): domain Eukaryota; kingdom Metazoa; phylum Chordata; class Amphibia; order Anura; family Bufonidae; genus Bufotes; species Bufotes viridis. The sequence goes on along the minus strand of CM065589.1, from coordinate 445,235,078 downwards.
TCTCCCCCATTGAGGCTGCCTGGGACTGGATGGGTCATCAGATCTCCCATGCACTGGATGGGTCATCAGATCTCCCATGCCATCAAAACAACACCCCCTCACCGATACAAGATGTGCTCCTCAGGGTACGCACTAGCTCTCCCAGTCACCTCAATCACCAGATCTCTCCCCCATTGAGGCTGCCTGGGACTGGATGGGTCATCAGATCTCCCATGCCATCAAAACAACACCCCCTCACCGATACAAGATGTTCTCCTCAGGGTACGCACTAGCTCTCCCAGTCACCTCAATCACCAGATCTCTCCCCCATTGAGGCTGCCTGGGACTGGATGGGTCATCAGATCTCCCAGGCACTGGATGGGTCATCAGATCTCCCATGCCATCAAAACAACACCCCCTCACCGATACAAGATGTGCTCCTCAGGGTACGCACTAGCTCTCCCAGTCACCTCAATCACCAGATCTCTCCCCCATTGAGGCTGCCTGGGACTGGATGGGTCATCAGATCTCCCATGCCATCAAAACAACACCCCTCACCGATACAAGATGTGCTCCTCAGGGTACGTGCTAGCTCTCCCAGTCACCTCAATCGTTCACCTGATCTCCCCCCATGGAGCCTGTCTGGGACTGGATGGGTCATCAGGTCTCCCATGCACAGCAGCCAACAACAATCTTGGCTGAACTATGTGTCCAAGTTGAAAGTGCATGGAATGACATATCACGAGAGGAGATCCAACATCTGAATGATCGTTAACATGACAGAATGGCATACTGTATCGCAACACGGGGAGTTGCCACCCAGTATTAATGTGACCCTACCTCAACATATACCCTGCTGCACAACCCAAAATAAAGGGTGCACCACCTTGGTTGCGGGATCATTGACCAAGGGTAACTAGCAGTTTATAAGTTGTCAATCGCTTAATCACATTAAGTTTTCTAGGTGTTCTTTTTTCATTTTCCGGTAGTGCAAATTATGTATTAAACATGAATATTGTAACACGACTCACCTGCTTCTTTGCACAGAGCTGCTAAGTCTGCCCCCACATAGCCATGGGCTCTGCTGGCTAAATCTGCAAGTTCCTCCCCGTTCAGCTGATGAGGGACTTTGACGAGTATACGTTGAAGAATGTCCAGGCGCCCCTGAGCATTGGGAATTCCAATTTCTATTTCTTTGTCAAATCGTCCAGGGCGACGTAATGCAGGGTCCAATGAATGAGGACGATTGGTTGCACCCAGAACCAGCAGCTGGCCCTGACTTTCTTCCTAAAATAATTTAGTAAAAAATACATTGGATCTTTCAGGTTATCGCACATATAACATTACAGTAGCTCCGCAAAAGGTATGTTTGTCCTGCTCTCCCCAGGCCCCTACCTAGCATGGGCAAAAGCTGCTGACAAACTCCCTTTAAGGGCAGTGTAAGGCAGAAATATATCAGATCCATGGACTAATACAAAGAAAATATTCATTCACAATTTCAAGTAATGGTAAGCTTTGTCTGTTGGATATCCAGTAAATATTAGTACAATAGCAGGGGTGTACCAACGGTTGCCAACCTTTATATCAAAATATACCATTAAGCTCACTAGGGTAGGTGGACGTGGTGATTTAGGCAAGGTGCGTCACGCCCTTTTCCTCTCCTCCTGCCATGCTCCACCGGGTCTCCCGTCCCTCTTGTTGCCTGGCGTTTGTAGCTGCTCCCGAGCCCTGGACCGATCTGTAGACCCGTTCTCGCGGCTGTTCTACTTGGCCGTAGCGGATCGCTACAGAGGCCACCTGCCTGCCTGGTGACTCCAGATCTCATGAATATTTGGCTACCTGGAAGCACGATTTTTGCTGCCTCCCTGTATGGAGATATTGCCTGACTTGACTAGATCCGAGTCGAGTTTCGACTCCGCTGAATTCCTCTCTATTCTATTCCTCTGATCTCCTATCCTCTGCTCATTTATGTCTCCCGGATTCTACAGATTTTACCACGGTTGTTGCTCCTCAACCCTGCTTCTCTCCCCCGTGGATTCCTCTACCAGCTCTCTGTGTCGCGTCTTTCTGAGCTGCTGCATCCTGCTGACCGGTGAGATTTTTCCTTTTTGGACATGTTTTTTGTTTTAGATTTTTGTGCTGTGCTAAAGGCATCTTCTGTAACAGACTCATATACAACTAGCACCCTTTATAACAGACCAACATATAAGTACCCTATTGAGTCAAAAGGAAAAAGAGAAACTGAAGAAAAGAGGGGAAGAGGAGGGAGCAGAGAGTAAAAAAAAAAAAAAGGAAGAGGAAGGAAGGAAAAAAAGAAAAAAAAATCTAAAAATGGGCCCTAGGCAAAGCAGACTTTTTTTTTTGGGGGGGGGGGGGTGTAAAATCAGCCCAGAGACTTCTAGAATCTGCAAAAATTGATCAGTTCTTGAATTCTCCAAAGGTCAGTACAAGAGCAGGACAAAAAGGTCTCCAGGATACTAATCCTAGAAGAAATAATAATTCTCTAATCGTGGTGGAGGAAACATGGAATGAATTCTCCCAAGTTGAGGGGACAGAGAAGGTGAAGGAAGGAGAATCATCTAATGTTGAATCTTCCCCTATAAAAGAAATATATCTGGCAGTAAAAAAAAATAGGGAATTACCGTATTTTTCACCCTATAAGATGCTCTTTTTCTCTCCCAAAAGTGGGACGGAAATGGTGCGTCTTATGGGGCGAATGCTGCCATTTTTACACTGCTGACGCTGATACACTGCCGGCCACGATGCTGCACAGCGTGACCAGTGGTGTATCAGCGGGGAGGGAGGAGGGGCTGGAGGCCGGCAAGTGATGTCAGAATCGCGGCAGTTACTGTATTCTATTACACTGGGCCCCGCTCACCGCAGTCTTTATATGTAAACTGTAGACCTGGGAGGTTTGTTAAAGTATGGCAATCCTATACAGTATTAGCGCAATCCCCTGTAGTACTCACAAACTCCGGTAGTAGACAGGCCGGGAGCGTAATGTCACTCACTACGTCATGCGCCTGCTCCGCCTGCTTCATACATAAAGTTGGAGGAGCGGGCGCATGACATAGTGATGTTACGCTCCTGGCCTGTCTGCTACCAGAGTTTGTGAGTACTGGGATTGCGCTAATACTGTATAGGATTGCCATACTTTAACAAATCTCCCAGGTCTACAGTTTACATATAAAGACTGCGGTGAGCGGGGCCCAGTGTAATAGAATACAGTGACTGCACCGGGCCCCGCTGCGATTCTGACATCACTTGCCGGCCTCCAGCCCCTGTATTGGGGGTCAGTATTTACACAGGGGCACTGTTATGGGGGGGGGGAACTGTGGATGATGCTATATATGTGTCATCCACAGATTCCCCCCCCATTGCAGTGTCATTCACAAATCCCACCATAACATTGTCATCCACAGATCCCCCATAACAGTGTCATCCACAGATCCGCCCATAACAGTGTCATCGACAGATCCCCCCATAACAGTGTCATCCACAGATCCCCCCATAACATTGTCATCCACAGATCCCCCATAACAGTGTCATCCACAGATCCCCCATAACAGTGTCGTCCACAGGTCCCCCTATAACAGTGTCATCCACAGATCCCCCTATAACAGTGTCATCCACAGATCCCCCATAACAGTGTCATCCACAGATCCTTCATAAACAGTGCGTCATCCACAGATCCCTTCCATAACAGTGTCATCCACAGATCCCCCATAATACAGTAGTGTGTCATCCACAGAGCCCCCATAATAGTGTCATCCACAGAACACTATTAGTTCAAAACCCACCAAAAGCACATCTTTTGGTTCAAAATATTTTTTTCCTATTTTCACCCTCTAAAACCTAGGTGCGTCTTATGGGCAGGTGCGTCTTATAGGCGAAAAATACAGTAATACAGGACATCTCAATGCGGCTCGGGTCAATCCAGTCTGATGTAGCCCTGATAGGGGATCATATATCGAAGATTCGGGCAGAGTTAATACTATAGAAAAGTCCGTGGGTGCTTTACAGAATGAACTTAAAATAACAAAAACTTAAATTTCTACTCAAAAGACGGACCTTAACCTGCTTAGAAAAAAAGTTGTAGATCTAGAGGACAGGTCAAGGAGATGTAACGTGAGAATCCTGGGGTTACCTGAGGATGCTGAGGAAAAAAATCCTGCTCAAATGATACAAATGTAGATCTTGGAGAAGTTTGGAAAAGAAAATTTTTCTCCATTGTTCTTAGTGGAAAGGACCGGGAGAAAAACCAATTCCTGGAAGGCAGCCACGGAAACTCTTGGTCAAGATATTGGTCTCACGCTTTGGGACTCTTTTGGTTGATTTAATGTCAGTTAGAATCTTAACTTGGAACGTTTGGGGTCTGGGTGATAAACTAAAGAGACAAGCGGTCTTTGATCTGGAACAGAGACATCTTCCAGCAATTGTCTGTTTGGTGGAGACCCATCTTACTGAGGAGACTTCCTGGCGTGTCGACAGAGGATGGGCTACCCAGACTTATCATTCTACTTTTACTAGCTATCCTAGAGCAGTAACAGTTCTCATTCATAGAGCGATTTTTAAGTCTGTGAAGCATCCTCTGTTGACAAGCAGAGGCGATATGTTTTTTCTATATGGTAAACTTGCTGTAAAACTATGTATTTTGGCCTTTGTCTATATTCCGCATCCTTTCTCCCTACATGTACTTAACTGTTTTCTTCCTTTTATGGAGCAATGGCCTGAATGTCTCTCGTTAGTTATTGGGGACTTGGGTGCCAAACCTTTCCCCAGGGATCGCCATTAGCTCGGTTCTGTCAGGGATCCGGCTTTGGGGACATTTGAGGATGCTTTGGGCTAAGGAGAAGAGCGTACTTTTGCGTAAGCAAATCTGGAAAATCTATGTCCAGTATTAATCTGGCCTTATTAAATAAAAAATATATGAGTTATGTAAAACGGATGAAATATGAGGCCAGGTCTCTCTCGGACCATGTACCTCTCTTCCTTGAGCTATACATGGTTGATGATAAAGATATTGTAAGACCCCTATTCAGATTAAATCCTTACTGGATGTCGGTAATGGATAATCATTAAATAATACAACAGGAAATTGTGCGTTTTTGGGAGATTAATTATAATTCATTTAAGACCCAAGTAGTATGGGATGCATTTAAGGCCCTTATGAGGGGGATTTTTGTTAGTAACATCTGTAATTTAAGGAAAGGGTATAGTATTAAGGAGAAGGCTTTAGAAGAAGCAGCGACATCGGCCATGAATGACTTTGCTACGAACAAGATAGAAGTAAACAGAAAAGCCATGCAGGGCGCAAGTCAAGCAAACTCCGATTTCTTGCTTGATAAGGCCTAGCAGAGGCTATTTTTTAAGGGTCAAAAATACTTTACTGAATCAAGTCGAGCGGGACAACTCTTGTCGAGGGTGATTTCCAATTAAGATTTAAAAAAAAAACAGATAGGTAGCATCCGTTTTATAGATGGTAGAATTGTTAATGACCAAGAGTCTATAAAGGGGATTTTTTTAAACCATTTTTAAGATCTATATAAAGCAGATACCAATATTACGGATGAAATGATGGATTCCTATCTGGACGCCATTTCTTTTCCAGTTCTTACAGACATTCAAAGGGAATCGCTTGAGGCAGATTTTTCCCTACAAGAAGTAGAGGCTGCAATTAAAGCATGTTCTGGTAATCCCTCCCCGGGCTTAGATGGATTTCCATATGAATTCTATTGTAGATATAGGGAGGTTATTCTCCCTAGTCTACTGAGGGTATTCGTTGACTCATTAAAAGATGGGTCTCTACCGGAATCAATGACAGAAGCTGTAATAATATTAATATTGAAAAAAGGTAAGGATCCTTTGGATTTGGGGTCATATGGACCTATATCCTTACTGAATACCGATGTGAAGCTTCTTTCAAGGATTCTGACTACAAGACTCTCTAAGGTTATTCCTTCAATCATACACCCAGATCAGAACGGGTTTATTCCAAATAAGGGTACCCCTTATAATCTTCATCGCTTGTTTACGTACATTCAGTTCGAAGAAAGCGGGCAAGGCTTAAATTGGAATATTTATACAAGCCCTTGGATCAGGGAGGTTTGAATCTTCCCTACTTCAAGGGCTATTTTATAGCCGGGCAACTGTGTCTATATTGTGAATGGAAGAAAAGTGTATTGTGTACCACCCTGGTGAGGAGATCTCCATATAACAAGGCATGGGACACTATTAGAAGATGGCTGGGAATAACAGGATCTCTTCAGTGTACTCCACTCTGGTATAATTTCCAACTACAGGCCTTAGATAAAATAGCCAGGGACCAGTATTGGCAGAAAAATAATATTTTATATGTTGCACAAGTGGTGAAGAATGGAGAGATACGTCCGTTCTCGGTGTTAGCACAAAGTGAGACTATGGTTGGTCTGTCCTGGTTTAGATATTTTCAATTACGTTCGGCACTTTCTTTCTAGTGTAAAGAACAAATCACTTTTGGAGACAGATATTTCTACTTCTTTAAATGATCTCTTAGGGAATTTAGACGACAGGGTTAAGATTGCACAATTGTATAAATTATTACTCAAGGCACTATTTTATAAAACACAATCACCAGGACAAAGGGCCTGGGAAGTTGATTGCCCAATGATCCAATTAGACGGATAGGGAAATATATTAGGGAATTTGAGTTTAATATCTCACAACTTTAATCACGTAGTGATACAATTTAATATTTTGCATAGATTATATGTTACGCCCTTATGGCTTACGAAATGTGGGCTGATCTCCTACATATTCTCTGGTCTTGCCCAGAGTTAAAAGAATACTGGTTTGCGATTAATAACTTTATTACTCATAAATTGAGACTCCCGATTCCATTTATGGTTGAATGTTGTACACTGAGTGATTTCTCTAAAGAAAATTGCCATAAATATAAGAAGATTCTTTTGAAAAGAAAACAGTTTTTGGCGAGACTTCTGATCACTCGAGTTTGTTCCAAATTTGAATACTTGGATCAATTTGGTTAATAGGGTTAAACACTATAAGAATGTCCTATATAGACAAAGAGATTGTCAAGAGAGGTGGACTAAGATATGGGAGGCCTGGAGGCTTTAATCCTTCTTGCCCCAATTTTATGTTTCCACTTCCATGACTTCTTTTATCTTTTTTTTTTTTTGGTCTTTCTTTTCTTTCTCTTTAGCTGTCTGAATTGGGATGAAAGAGGGTTTCGAGACACATCGCAAGGGTAGGGAGGGGTGAGAAATGAGAATTTAAAATAATAATAATTTTATATTGTAACTTTGTATGAAAACAAAAATGCTTTGTACATGTTTTTCTCTAATAAAGATTGTTAAAAAAAAAAAAAAAATACCATTAAGGTTTACCAGAACAAAAAGAAGGTACAGTTTTGCTGGCGGAGGTTCAAGTTTAGTTTTTTTTGCTTAGTTTTTTATAGTAATAATAATGTCCAGCATTCAGCTGACCTTCTCTCATGTCACGTTCTGCTGCTGGCACTGCCTAAGTTGGAATGATCACAGGACATAGGCTAGATCCTTCTAAGATGAAGAGGTAATATGTCGCTGACCGAGTAGGATGTAGGTCCATATAGACAAGCTATGGCATGAGAAGACACAGTGGGAGATTTATCAAACTAGTGTAAAGTAGAACTGGCTTAGTTGCTCATAGCAACCAATCAGATTCCACCTTTCATTTTTCATAGCTCCTTTGGAAAATGCAAGGTGCAATCTGATTAGTTGCTATGGGCAACTAAGCCAGTTCTACTTTACACCAGTTTGATAAATCTCCCCCACAGTGTTTTTGTCATGGTTTGTCGTGGCTTTGTTAAGGACACTGTGTTTTTGTCACAGTAAAACTGTAATAATGTTGCCACAAATGAACACAGCCTAAATTACTTAAAGAGGTTATCCCATGAAAAAGTTGCTTCCCTGCTACCCTCCCCTCAGTGCTGTTGTAGTGATCTCACAGTGAAGAAGGTGAAGTGGCTCAGACTTCTTTTAGTTATCCATTCGTCTTACTTCTAAATTCATGAAAGTATATAGCTATATCACTCATAGGAATGCTCTTTAGCGATGATCTGGAGGTGTAAATGTACCGCCGATTACTCGATGAACGAGCATTTTGCTAATTGAATCAATTGTGAAAACAAAAAAATCCCCGTTTCCCGACAGCAGATCTGCTTCCGGGAAACAATGAGTCGTTATGGGGAAGAGCGATGGCATTAGCGATCGCTTTGCCCCATCTCTGGAGGAGATCGCTGAATGTAAATGCAGAGGTCTCCTCCACCAGCGTGCAGCAGATTGTCAGGAAGGAACGCTCCCTACTGACAATCTGCTGTAATATCGTCCTGTGTAGACACCTTAACAGTCTACTAGTTGAGCCAGTGGTTTACAGGACACATGACAACTCTAGGTCTATTTCCACCAGGATCAGAGTCTTCATTTTATGGTCTGACTTCATGCCCCAACCCAGTTTTGTATAGGTCTTACCGAGCCTATGCCATCCATAAGTGTGAGTAATGATGCGACCACCCTTTTCTCCACTTCACTCTGTGCCCCTTCTCTTTTTGGGCAAAGTGCATCAAGTTCATCGATGAATATAATGGAAGGCAGACTATAAAAGAAAACAATGGTAAGAACAGCCAAAAGTATTATTATATTCACGAACAGGTTTCATTAACAAGAAATGATGGGAAGAAGCTTTTTTTTTTACAACCATCATGTGACTGGTTGAGCAGGCAGTGCAAACCATTTCCTGTTAGTGGAGCCTGAAACATAGAAGTAGACAGCAGTGGGGAATGGAACAGCATTGGAACACAAGCGGTGGGGTGATTGGTGAAATGAGTAATAATTATTTATAATTTTTATCCAATGCTGCCCCAAAAATATTCTGATAAAAAATTACTTTAAAGTAGAAGTGTAAAGACAACTGATGTGCAGCTACTACACCGAGTTGGGTCAAGATTGGCATTGTACAAAGATAAATTCCAACCGGTCTCTATGCTAAACACTTAGAAGTGTGGCTCAGTTACGAGTGTGAGTGGTCTCTCTGTTGCTTCATGTTCACCTAGCTTTTAACTTTATGTGGGTAGTTGCTATGCATCTGAATCTGGGTATGGTTATCAACTAGCTTTGCTTGGTTGATCAGGGTGGAATTGCTGATTGTTGGGCCTTTGTATATCATTCTGGTTGTCAGGTATAGCATTTGCTAGGTGCATTCCCTTATTTTGCACCTTGGTTTGTATTCTAGGATCTGAAGTTCCATGGTCTTTCTTTTTTTAAAATTTGTTTCATGCTGTGCTATTATATTGTTCAAGTTGACTTGCTTACTTGAAGGCAGCTAAGGTCAGATTCGTATTGCTCTGTTTCTGTTCACTGTCATTCACTCACTATCTATGTGTATATATTGCTGGATCATCTCCTCCTTCCCTGACCCTCAACATTCATTTCCTGTCATCCACCAGTAAGCATGCTTCAGGGTCCTGTTTTCTGCCAGTGTTGATATAAGCTTCACATATGTTGCTTTGCAACTGTCCAGTTGTTGTGCAGTTCAGTCCTACTGTAAGTCCTGAGGGTGTCTGAGTACTAAACGCCATTGTAAGGACCTGGGAAAAGCAAGTCCAGTTCTGCGTTCTCGTGCACAAGCAGCATCATTACAGGTTCATGTCAATTTTATCTGCCACAAAACTCCAAACTATACCCCCAAACCCTAGTCACATGACATTTTCCACTGATACATGTAACATATCACTGAGTGACCCCCGTATTTTCCGTGTTCTTCTACTGTTCATTATTTACGTGTGTTTTTGCTTGCAGCAGTTTTTTACTTTTTATAGCTGATTATGCTTGTACCTGCCCAACTGATATTTGCCTTTTTTCTGTGATGTGCTTTTGCGCTGCAAATGTCGAGAGTATTTGTATAAGCAGAGAAATGTATTTTCTCTGTATTACATATATGCTGTAAAAATATACATGTTTGGAAAAAACTAATTTGAAACCCTGAATAAAAATTAGAAAAGCTTCCAAATGTCTACCGTTGTGATGCTTCAGCAAATATTTGACGCAGCCTGCCTTCCGACTCTCCGTAAAATCTGCAATGGAAAATAAATAAATCTAAATAAAAAATGTTTAGTATATAGATTAATACATAACAAGTGCTTTAATGTTTTTCAGTTTGCGTCCATCTCCACAAACTGTGGACATTCCTATCCTGTTAAAGAGGACCTGTTACTTCTCCTGACATGTCTCTCTGTTTTAGTAATTACTGCATTCCCCATGTAATAATAATTCTGGAGCATCTCTTCTTATGTCTGTATGTTGTGCCATTCCTTTATTATTTCTACTAGAAGTTATGAATGAATTGCCAGCAGTCTGCAGTAAGGGTACAGAGGGGTGTTAACCAGTTATGGGTGTGTACCTGCACAGACTGACTCTATCCAGTACGTGCTACCATTGTCAGACTGTGCAGGTACACCCCCTCAACTGGTCACCACCCCTCTCTACCCTTACTGCAGACTGCTAGAAATTCATTCATAACTTCTAGTGGAAATAATACAGGAATGGAACATCATAGAGCCATAAGAATAGATGCTCCAGAATTATTATTACATGGGGAATACATGTAGCTATTAAAGCAGGCATGCAAGTCCTCTTTAAGTCCATAATGACCAACAACATGGAGTTGCTTGAGACTCACTTGGGGGGGTCATTTATCAAAGATCAGTGCTTTACAATGGTTTTTGATATCCTCCTCGCTGCTGGAGAATACGCTTAAGGTCTGACGAGCCACACGCCCCATCGTAAATTAAACATATCCTGTGGCAGCACCTAGAATGAATTCTACTCCAGTAGCTGGGGTAGATTTAAGTAGTCACTTACGCCGGTGAACTGTGAATGTGTCGTCAACAATGGCCCCACCCACACCATGCCTCCTTTTCAGAAAAAGGCAATGGCGGAGTAGAAACACCACTTGCAACCCAAATTTAGGTGTAATTAGGGGTGGACGGTATAGGCGATATAGGCGATATGCGATATAAATTTGTGCCACGATATGGATTTTGTGCATATCGCCTATATCGCCGGACCGCGATATGACCTTGAGCGGCAGTTCCGATCGGAGTCCCAGCAGTGTAATGCTGGGGCTCCGATCGGTTACCATGGCAGCTAGGACGCTACTGAAGTCCTTGCTGCCATGGTATGTAAGTGAGCAGCATTATACTTACGTGCGCGGTGGCCGCCGGGCGCTCCTCCTTCTCATAGATCTGTGCGGCGCATTGCTAATGCTATAAGCATTAGCAATGCGCCGCACAGACTGAAGAAAGAGCCGGTGGCCGCCGGGCGTTCCTTCTACTCATAGATCTGTGCAGCGCATCTATAAGCATTAGCAATGCGCCGCACAGACAGAAGAAGGAGCGGCCACCGCGCACGTGAGTATAATGCTGCTCACTACTACCATGGCAGCCAGGACTTCAGTAGCGTCCTGGCTGCCATGTGCTGATCGGAGCCCCAGCATTACACTGCTGGGACTCCGATCGAGCTGCTGCTGCCACCAATGATGGGGGAGACCCTGTGGCCACTGCCACCTATGATCAGATCAGGCTGATCAGAGGCTGGGTGGGCTGATAAGAGGGAGAGGCTGGGCACATAAGAGGTTGGGAGGCACATCAGAGGCTGGGGGGGCTGATCAGAGGCTGGGGGGGCACATGAGAGGCTGGGGAGGGGGGTGATCAGAGGCTGGGGAGGGGGGTGATCAGAGGCTGGCTGCCATGGTCAGCTCCCTGCTGCTGTGTGTACTATATACAGGGCAGCAGGGAGAGTGTAACGTCCTATTCACCCTAATAGATGTCTATTAGGGTGAATATGACAAGGGTTCTAGCCTTTAAGGAGGCTAATGGTTATTAAAAAAAAAAAAACAAAGTTTAAACACCCCCCCCCCCCAAAATATAGAAAATAATCTATCGCGATATATATCGCATATCGCACATGCTTAAAATTATATCGCAATATAGATTTTAGGCCATATCGCCCACCCCTAGGTGTAATGGTGTCAAAAAGTCGTACACTTCAGGTTTGCGACTTTTAACGCCGTTTTTTCGGGTCCAGCTATCAAATAATTATGGTACATCCTGTGGATATGCTGCACGATGGGAGTACCCCTCAATTCAGACCTACTATTAATAAGCTAGAAGAGTATCTAAAATTCCAAGGCTGCACCGCACACTACTCGGATCACCGCTTATGCTAGCGAGATTGATTACTTTACGCATTTATTCTGGGCCAAGTGACTGATCATTTATCACTAGAGTTGAGCGAACTTGTGTTTTAAGTTCGGCGTCCAAAGTTCGGGTTCGGGTTATCCAAGCATCCCGTTATGGATTCCGCTACCACGGACCATAACATTTGGAACACGGGGCGAAGGACCTGGGGTGACGTCACCGTCATGTGATCAGTGCAGGGGGCGTGGCTCAGTACTGGATTGGATAAGAGGTCGTAGGCTACCACCTCTTATCTAATCCAGTACTGAGCCACGCCCCCTGCACTGATCACATGACGGTGACGTCATCCCAGGTCCTCCGTGTTGTCCAAGGTTCAGGTTCATTGAAGAATCCCCTTATGGATTCCAAATGCCGTTATGGTCCGTGGTAGCGGAATCCATAACGGGATGCTTGGATAACCCGAACTCGAACTTTGGACGCCGAACTTAAAACACAAGTTCGCTCAACTCTATTTATCACCTATTCTGTGGTTATTCTATTAAGATAGAAGTAGGTCCGGGAGGTGGGATCCGCACCTATCAGACAAATATGCCATAAATGTTCCAGACTGGAATACCCCTTTAAGAACCTACAGGCCAGACTCCTTACATGAAAATCATGCTTAAAATCTTTGAAAGTCTATGAAATTTTCATTTTTAAAAGATTTTTCTCCTTACGTTCCAATAAGCACAGCCATTTTGGACTTTCTTCTAATTTCCTGTTGGGCTGGATATCAAATTATTGAAGCCATTCCTGGGGGAGTAGGAAAGCCTGTGCAGAGGCGCGTTCTTGTTCCAATAGTCAGACTATCTGCTTACAGTTCGGTAACACAATGATATATGACTTTACCAAGCAGGGAATTAGCTGTACAGTCTGAGCTGTTACTAAACAGGCACCGATATGAAACATAACCAGAGAACTTCTGACAGGAGAGATGCACCTCTCACCTCTATCCAAAAGCCGCTTAACCCTATCATGACTGGAACGCGCTCATTCTTCGTGACATACCAGAAACGTAGATGCTGACGATTCACTGATTTCAATGAGAACAATACTTTTCTATCTTAGTCTACCCAAAACATACTTTTTTAATGTTTTTTTTCCAATCATAATAGGGATAATGAAGCTACAGTATTTAGAATATCTAATCCTTGTTTAAAGGGTTATTCCCAGCTTTGTGTTAACTCTACTACACCTACCAAATATCTAATGATGCAAGAGGAAAGTAATTCAAAAGGCTTTATATATGTCTCTCTCTGCAAAGTAGAAAGCTCATCTTACTTGCTCATTATTTCCGGACCGTTGATAACTGAAACATGAGCACCAACTTCATTAGCAATTGCCCGAGCTATCAGGGTTTTGCCAGTCCCGGGAGGCCCATACAGTAATACTCCACGTGGAGGAGGAATTCCTGCAAGGTTACAAAAAAGACAACACAGAAATAAGCACTTCAACAACATGACACATGTATTGGGATTTCCACCTGCTTTGTGGTTCTGGCCTCCGGTAATATATCACTACAGACTAGGCCTGCACAATATATCGCGAAAGCAATCGTTATCGCAATTAATCGCCATATCGCAATCGCAATTTGCTGACCCAAAAATGCTGCAATTATATTACCGTATTTTTTGCTTTATAAGACACACTTTTTTCCCCCCAAAAGTGAGGGGGGGGGCAGTGCGTCTTATAAAGCGATGGTTGACTTTCTACGTGACACTGACACTGTATCTCCGACCGCTATGCTGCACAGCGGCCAGCGATACATCAGTTACAGTGCGGGGAGGGAGGAGGGGCTGGTGGAAAGTTGTTATTTTAATGAACACCTGTTCTTATATCTATTTTTTTATCGGTTCTGTGCAGCGCTAGTAAGAAAATGGCAAGTTTTGTATCTTGTACTTTTGAAGTAATGCAAATATGTATCTTATTTTGAAAAACACTGCGCATTTCAGTTCTTGAGTTCAGCATAACTACATTTCACATTATCAGTCATCTGTGTGTGCTTTTACCTCGAAAATCTAAGCAGATAGACCTCTAGCACAATTCTTTTAAAATATCGCATCGCATATCGTTATCGCAATTTTTAGGGCCCTAATCGCAATCGCACAAAATTCCCATATCGTGCAGCCCTACTACAGACCATACATTATACAGGGTGGCTCACGAAAAAGTAGCCTCCGCTATCTCCAGATCAAACTGCCTAATAGTAAATCTGTCTTAGTTGTACCATGGCAACCAATCAGAGCTCGGCTTTCATTTTTTCATAGCCCTGTACAAACTGCAAGCTGAGCTCTGATAGGTTGCTATGGGCAACTAAGACTGATTTACTATTAGGCAGTTTGATTTGGAGATAGTGGAGGCGGGCTACTTTTTCGTGAGCCACCCTGTATTTTGTGATGTTATGTTATGGTTTTCTATGTTATACAAAAAAAAAAAAGTGCATAAAAAAACCCATATATAAAGCACTTATACCTCCAGGCTTGGACTGGCCCACAGGGAAACAAGGGAAAAGTTCTCCCATACCCTGAACAAGTGGCATATGGCAAAGCACACTGACTTCACTACATACAGATATTCAGTGTATAGCATCTAAACTTGCCTATGTCCATATAAAAATAGGGTAGTATTTAGAGAGGACCTTTCACCGGTCCGAAGTTTGTTAGGTAAAGCTATGTACATGGAGAGCGGCACCCAGGGATGTCCCTGCACTTACTTGTATCCCTGGGTGCCACTCCGTTCGCCCGCTGTAGCCCCCGGTACCGGCGCTCGTGCTTCTGATAATTTTGCCTGGGGCGGAGACTTCTTCTTCTGCCCTGGGCGTCTCCTTCTCCCAGGGCTGGAGCGCTGGCCAATCACAGCGCTCAGCTCATAGCCTGGGAAGTTGCAGGATATGAGCTGAGCACTGCGATTGGCCAGCGCTCCAGCCTGGGAGAAGAAGACGCCCAGGGCAGAAGAAGAAGTCTCCGCCCCAGGCAAAATTATCAGAAGCACGAGCGCCGGTACCGGGGGCTACAGCGGGCGAACGGAGTGGCACCCAGGGATACAGTAGTGCAGGGACATCCCTGGGTGCCACTCTGCATGTACATAGCTTTACCTAACAAACTTTGGACCGGCGAAAGGTCCTCTTTAACAAGCTATACACAGATTGGGTGACTGGGATGACGTCTAGGTACAGAACAGTCTGTAGACACAGACTAAGGCCTCTTTCACACGAACGTTTTTTTTTTCGAGTGTACGGGCCGTTTTTTGCGTTCCGTATACGGAACCATTCACTTCAATGGGTCCGCCCAAAAAAACGGAAGGTACTCCGTATGCATTCCGTTTCCGTATTTCCGTTCCGTTAAAGGATAGAACTTGTCCCATCCTTGTCCGCATCACGGACAAGGATAGTACTGTTCTATCAGGGGCCAGATGTTCCGTTCCGCAAAAAACGGAATGCACACTGATGTCATTCGTTTTTTTTTTTTTGCGGATCCGTTGTTTGCGGACGGCAAAACCATTCGGTCGTGTGAAAGAGGCCTAAGCAACAGGCTACTACTGAGAATATGTGTTGGTGCAGTTTTAGAGATTTGCAAACAGGGGTCGGGCAGTATTTGCATAAACTTTCAGAATTAATTTTACTGGTCGCACCCCACTGCTGACACCACATACCCCCATATTCATGACAATGTGATTTCCAGCTCCTGTTAGGATGCAGCACTAAAAATAAAATGATTTAATAATGATGACCATTTAGAAAATGTTTTCATTAACCCTTTCAGGACACGGCCTATTTTTGTTTTTTATTTTGTTTTCCCTTTTCCTTCCTTCCAAGACACATCATTTTTCTCATTTTCTTTTCACCTAGCCATAATAAGGGCTTGATTTTTTGCAGGAAAAATTTTATTTTTTAATGGCACTGTTTATTTTTACCATAACTTGTATTAGAAAACAAGAGAATATTCTTTGTGTGGTGAAATTGAAAAAATTCCACCAAGCTTTTGGGATTTTATTTTTACGACATTCACTTTATGGCCTAAAAATGACCCAACTTCAATTCTGCAGATCAGTATAATTATGGTGATACCAAATTTATATAGTTTTCATGATGTTTTACTACTTTAAGAAAAAAACTGTTTTTTTTTTTCTTTGCATCACCATATTCTGACACCCATAATTTTTTTTATATTGCTGTCTACAGAACTTAGTGAGCGAACCGAAGTTTTAATAGTACCATTTTGAGGTATATATGATTTTTTGATCACTTTTTATTCCACTTTTTGGGGGAGGGCATGGTGTTATGACATACACCGCACAGGAAAAATGTTTTTAAATTTGAATAGTTTGGATATTTTCAGATGCGGTGATAACTGGTATGATTATTTTTTTAGAATTCTGTACCGGTCTATGGGAGTCTGACACACTGCCTGAGAAGACGTGCCTCGGTCATGGCTTTTCAGGCAGTTAGCCATGACAGGCCTGGGAACTTTTACAAGGCCCCAAGCTGTCATGGCAAACAATCAGAGCCCCAGAATTTCGATGCAGGGGCTCCAATCAGAGAACAGGGGGAGCCCCTTCCTCTCCTTAACTACTCAGACAGGCCACAGGCTCTATTGACCACAATATCTAAGCCACGGGCGCTATTGACCACAATATTCAAGGGGTTAAATGATCGGGATCAGCGTCATTGTAGCTCCAAGTCATTGCAGCTGGGTACTGGTGCATGTAAGGGTTAAACGGTGATGATTAATAAATGACAATTGTTACAAAAATAGCTTTAAACATCGCACAGCATTTGGCCATTTTGAGACTCTTCTACTGATACTATCAGATTGACTAGTACGTCACATGCTTTTTAGCCACTTTACAATCACATTGGTTTTCCAGGATTAAGGGAGTTTTCCAGAATAAAATACTGATGGCCTATCCTCAGGATAAGTCATCAATATCCAATCAGTGGGGGATCAGGCTCCGGGCACCCGATAATCAACTGTTTGAAAAAGCTGCGGCACTCCGAGGCCTCTTAGTGGGTCGGTGAAGTCACATCCATTGGTCACATGGCCTATTTGCTGCACAGTCCCGTTGATAAGACTGGACCTGGGCTACAACAGCAAGCACAACCACTATACAATGTACGGTGCCGTACTCGGTAAGCTGTGAGGAGGCCAATGCACACTCCAGAGTGTCGTGGCCTCTTCAAAACAGCTGATTGGCAGGGGTACCAGGATTCAGAACCCCACCGATCTGATATTGATGACCCATCCTGAGGATACACCATCAATAATAAACTCTCGGAAAACCCCTCTAAAAAAAAATGGTCACTTTCTTCCAGAATTAACGCCACATCAGTCCATGGGTTGTGTGTAGTACTGCAGCTCAGCTCCACAGCAATACCACACACATGCCAGAAGTCATCTTTTAAACATATTTCATTACAGACATATAGATGGTTTCTTAAAGGTAATCTGAAGGCAGCATAACCTGGTGACAGATAACCTTGGCAAGATGCTTAGGTCACTTGGATAAACTGGTGACAGATAACTTTAGCAAGATGCTTGGGTCACGTGAATTGACCCAACCATTTTGCTGAAATCCCTATTGAACAGCTTCATCGCTAGCCGTTTATTCCCTTCACTACCGGCGCCGTACATGTACATAAGCGCGGGCAGCGGGTGTCACGACCAGCAGTAATGCCGATCGCAGTCATTAAAGCCTTTAGATGCCGTGATCAAGTGAGATCACGACATCTAAAGGGTGAAAACCCCAGAAGCTCGCGCTTCCGGGCTTCTTACCGGCACCCTCTGCAGCCAATGAGGATGCCAGCAATTGATTTCAATGCGCTGGGTCTTTCTGAAGAGACCCAGGGCATTGAAGCTGCAATTCTTATTTTGGGCAGTAGGCCAACATAAGAAATGAGCAATTCCAAAATGGTATCAATAAAACCTACAGATCGCCCTGCAAAAAATGAGCCCCCACACAGCTCAGTAGATATAATTATAAAAAAAGTTATGGAGGGTCAGAATTTAGCGATGTAAAACAAATATATTTTTTTTAAAGTTGACATTTATTTTTACACTATTTAGACATAAAAACTAGGGATGTCCCGATACCATTTTTTTAAGACCGAGTACGAGTACCGATACTTTTATTTAAGTACTCGCCGATACCAATTACCGATACCTCATATAAACAGCGGCGCAGTTACTGATAGCAATGAAAACAATTAAAGCTGGAAGTTTGTTGCTATGGACAACGGCTTTTCTTTTCCTTTGTACAAGTGTTAATAAATTAATAAATGGGAATATAATAGTGTTTTCAAACCAATGTGCCTCCAGGGGGATCTGTTTTTGGGGGATCTGTGGAGGACACACTGTTATGGAGGATCTGTGGATGTCACCGTTATGGGGGATCTGTGGATGACGCACTGTTATGAGGGGATCTGTGGACGACGCACTGTTATGGGGGATCTGTGGATGACGCACTGTTATGGGGGATCTGTGGATGGCACCGTTATGGGGGATCTGTGGACGTCACCGTTATGGGGGACCTGTGGACGTCACCGTTATGGGGGATCTGTGGACATCACTGTTATGGGGGAACCTGTGCACATCACCGTTATGGGGGGATCTGTGGACGTCACCGTTATGGGGGACCTGTGGACATCACTGTTATGGGGGGCCTGTGGACATCACTGTTATGGGGGAACCTGTGCACATCACTGTTATGGGGGGCTGTGGACATCACTGTTATGGGGGAGGGGGACCTGTGGACATCACTGTTATGGGGGAACCTGTGGACATCACTGTTATGGGGGGGGGGCCTGTGGACATCACTGTTATGGGGGGGACCTGTGGACATCACTGTTATGGGGGGGACCTGTGGACATCACTGTTATGGGGGGATCTGTGGATGTGGCTGTAATGGGGGATCTGTGGATGACACTGTTAGGGGCTATGTGGATGACACGTATATAGCATCTTATGCTATATACATGTCATCCACAGATCCCCCATTAGTGTCATGCAGATTACACTTGCGGGGGCCGGTGCAGCTTGACTCATACACCGGCCTCGCAGCTGCTACATTCTGTTTCATTACCCTAACTTACTGTGCCCGTGATTACTAACTATATGCGCAGTCCCTCCATGCTCCTGCCCCGCGCCTTCTGTAATCATAAAGTGGGCGGAGCGGGCAGGCGGGACATGAGGCGCATGGAGGAACTGGAGCCCGATTCCTCCATGCGCCTCATGTCCCGCCTGCCCGCTCCGCCCACTTTATGATTACAGAAGGCGCGCGGGGCAGGAGCATGGAGGGACCGCGCATTAATAGTTAGTAATCACGGGCACAGTAAGTTAGGGGTAATGAAACAGAATATAGCCGCTGCCGAACCGGAACTTCCGGTATCGGCAGTGGTATCGGCGGCATTTTTACGAGTACAAGTACTCGTGAAAATGCCGGTATCGGTCCCGATACCGATACTAGTATCAGTATCGGGACATCCCTAATAAAAACCTATACATATGTGGTATCATTGTAATGGTACTGACCCAGAGAATGAAGGGCAGTTTTGCCACAGACGGAACGCCGTGGGAACAAAACCCGTAAAACGATGGAGGAATTGCGGGGGTTTTTTCAATTCCAACCCATTTTTCCACACTAAATTGTATGCCATATTAAATGGAGGCATTAAAAAAGTACAACTTGTCCCACAAAAAATAAGCCCTCATACAGCTATGTGAATGGAAGACAACTTACCATAGGACTTGAACAGTTCAGGCTGCTTGAGTGGCAGCTCTATTGTTTCCCTGATTTCTTCCAGTTGGCTCTGTAAACCACCAATCATATCATAAGTAATTTTGTTCTTTGAACCATCTTCTGTTTCTGAAAGTACTTTTGGACTTTTACATTTGACTCGAGTTAGAGGAGAAATATAATAAAACATATCTGTATTGTATCTAACCCCAGCTTTCCTATGTGGAGACACTCCAGCACTGTCATCGCTGGTACCAGATATGACACAGAGGGGACTCTGAGAAGTCTCTTGGCAAGGCTCTCCTGTGCTCTGATCTTCCATTAGAGCCTCTGAATATGAAGAAGGAAGGGGAGACTTGCTTTCCCCAGCTTTGCTTGGCGTACTAGTAAGAGCTTTATCCTGTCGGTCCTCAATATCTAGTGAGCTGAGCTGTAAAGACAAGTCCAAACTGCTAGAGTCCACATTGCTGTGGTCAACAGTGGATTCGTGTGTGTTACTGTCACATGGTCCTTGCACACCACCATCAGGTCCTTTTATGCTGACCACTTGCAAGCTGCAAGATCTTCCGTAGAAACTCAGGTTTAGGAGGTTTCCAGGTAAAACTATTTTCCCATCTAAATAACAGCAAAAGAATTAGGCATTAATATATTGTTTTCCAGAAAGGAATTGCTTAAAAGAGTTTTCCACAGGATAGGGGATAAATGTCTGATCACTGATGGTCCTACAGCTTGGACCCCGTTCCTCCTCATCAATGCACTGAGGAGTAGTTTGAATGGAACAGCGATCGCGCACGCATGGTGCCTCTCCATTCCAAATCTAAGGGGATGACGGAAACAATTGAGTACGAGGCCCTGCAGATTCCGTCAGCCCCACGGACACTGCATGGAATGGCAGGGTATCTGCTTGACCACTGTTGCATTCAAACCCCAACTCCATACAGTGAGTCCAAGCGGTAGGTCCCTCAGTGATCAGACATTTATCACCTATACGGATGATGTGTCTATCATTAACCAACCCCTTTAAAGAGATCACCTAAGTTTCGTTCTAGACAGGGTTTGTCGGAGCACAGCGTCTGAATGCAAGTGAGTATGAAGAGAAAAAGAAAGAAATAAAATAAATAAATATAATAAATAAAATAAAAAATAAATAAAAATGACATAATCAGACTCAGTGTCATTTACACTTTTCCCCAGTTACTCTAGTTTGGGGGGTGGGGGATGACAGAATCCCTATAAACATAGCCAAGGGTCATCTCAGTATTTAATTTACTACCAAAAGTATCAGACGATGGTTACAATCTAGCGATCGGGGCAAGTGCAGACAATGTCTAATGCTTCACTGCATAGGATGTACTACTTTCATCAGCTTTGCTTTCCAACAGTAGCATACTATACGATCACATCTTTCATTTGCCAACTGAAGAGGCTAAAGACATACAGTACGGCGAACAGGTCTTAACCCACGCCATGGTCTGTTTGCCTTGCACATTTGTAATTAAGGAAGGCCGGAGATTGGAAAATCACTTATTTTTACAATCCCCAAATCTGCACACCTCATTAAACAGTAATGGCAGATCACACAGCAAAGGAGCAGTTGACATATATCACAATTATATCTGTACATTTATGCTGTAGTTGAGTGGACCAAAAACAATGTCACAACTCAGAGTCAGAGTGATTGTTCCATACAGCCCTTTACATTTTCAGACCCTGGGTGCTGCACCAGAGAAAGCCCAGGACTGTGGTTTCTTTAAGGAGAAAACCACTTTCGGACATGTTAAACCTGAACGTGTCAGGTGATTTCTTCTGCCCTATCTGAGCAGGATATAATATGGAAGTAGAAGTCACCTGACAGGTTCACTTTAAAATGACTATAATGGAGGCTCTCAGTGGCATTGCTAGAAGGTTCCACTAGAAGGTATTGAAGGTTCCACTAACAGCTCAAAGAGATTTGGGGAGCCTTGATTAATGTAGTGACTTTAAAGGAGTGTTCCGGTTATATTAAGTTATCCGCTATCCACAGGATAGGGGATAACTATTAGATCTAGGGGTCCTACCGCTGGGACCCCCACTGATCACGGGAGCGGGAGCCCCATCTCTGTGGAGCTCCCTGGATTGAATGGAGAACTCCCATAGATATTAATGGAGTGGCTGAGCACATGCCCGACTGGCTGCTCCATTCATTTCGGATGGCTCCACGGGTTATGGGGTAACCCTGTCCTCATGATCAGTGGGGGTCCAAGCAGTAGGACTCCCACTGATCTAATAGCTTTCCCCTTTCCTATCTTTATTAAAAATCTTAACAGTTTAAAAGCTATGGACACCTTTGGGAAGAATTTTTTTTATTGTTATTGCATTCTACCCATTTTAGGCTCCAAATCATTTTTTCAATTGGTCTTATTAAAAACGTTCAGCCCTTTTCTCTGTACAGATGTCAATCTCCATGTATCTGGGTTTTCTGTTCATGTGAGTCCTGTCAAATGGAAGGCCTGATGGCGAATGTGCGGCTTTTTTCTGTGAACTCCTGACAGCTCATAAACACTTACTAAAAGAGGACCTTTCATGGATTTTTTTTTTTTTTAAATACCTTCCCCCCCCCCCCCCCGCTGATGCTGCCACCTTGCCTGTTTTTTTCAAATACCACTTGTATGCCCCACTGTGCCCCCTTCTGTATATTCCCGCCCAGTATATTAATACTGAACAAAGGTACAGGGAGGAGGAGATGCCAGGGCTTCTCAATGGGCATCTTCTTCTCCATGGCTGTGCCACATTCCAATCACAGCGGAGAGCGTCACAGCCGGGGAGAAAAAACAGCTCACCTTCTCCCTGGCTGTGACGCTGTCCACTGTGATTGGATCGCGGCACATCCAAAGAGAAATAGATGCCCATTGAGAAACCCTGGCGTTTCCTCCTCCCTGTACCAATGCTCAGTATTAAATACTGGGTGGGAAAACAGCAGGGGGCACAGCGGGGCGTAGGAACGATATTTGAGAAAAACAGGCAGGCTGGCAGCATCAGCAAGGAAAGGTATTTAATTAAACTAAAAAGAATCCATGAAAGGTCCTCTCTAAGCTAAATTCTTATCAGATTGGTAAGAATTGAGCTATGAGTGTTTAGAAGCTGTCAGGAGTCCAGAGAAAAGGGCTACAAATCCAGCTGTAAGAGCAACTTCCTGATGGATTCAGAAAGCAATAGCAATAGATGCAGTGAAACTGAAAGCTGCAGAGGGAAAAACTGTTAAAATTTTGTATTAAAGACAAACTGAAAAAATGATTTTTAGCCTAAAACGAGCAAAATACCCTTAAAGGTGTCCACAGCCTTTAGATTGGCTTTCTACTTAGTGTCCTGTTGTAGTGCTTGCTCACCCGATCCTCTATTCAAACTCCTCCTGATCAGTGGGGACTCAGCACTCAAACATTTCACACCAAATTTGTGGGTAGGTATAATCTTCTACAGAAAATATCAACAATGGGGGAATTTATCAAAGCCCTAATTCTGGTGTTACGAAGCCAATCCTGCTCTTCTACGCTTCTCTCGACACTTTTTAAAAGAGATAAGAAAAAAGGATGAGGTCCAGTGGAAAGGGCAGGGACTATCGGTCTATGATTTATGACAGCAATTGCCGTAAGCCATAGAACAAATCCACTCCAGCTCATAGGTGGCTAAGATTTCATTTTGCCGATCAAGAGGCAAATCTATTGTGAGACAAGTGACTCTTAATAAATTTAGCAGAGAACTTCAGATTAAAGGGGTAAGGGTACTTTCACACTAGCGTTTTGGATTCTGTTTGTGAGATCCGTTTCAGGGCTCTCACAAATGGTCCAAAACAGATCAGTTTTGCCCTAATGCATTCTGAATGGATAAGGATCCGTTCAGAATGCATCAGTTAGGCTCCGTTCCGCCTCTATTCCGTTTTGGAGGAGGACACCAAAACACAGCATGCAGCATTTTGGTGTCCGTCTGAAGAGGCGGAGCCTAACGGATCCGTTTTGAATTACAATGTAAGTCAATGGGGACGGATCCGTTTTCAATGACACAATATGGTGCATTTGAAAACGGATCCGTTCCCCATTGACTTTCAATGTAATTCAAAAAGGATCCGTTTCGGACTTTGTCATTTTTCTTTTAACTAATGCAAACAGGTCTGTTCTGAACGGATACAAACGTTTGCATTATAGGTGCGGATCCGTCTGTGCAAATAAACAGACGGATCCGCACCAACGCAAGTGTGAAAGTACCCTTACTTACCTTTGTGGATCTTTTTTTGCAGACCCCACAGTGTGACCGGGTAAGTAATCATACTTACCTGATCCCCATCGCTGGTTCCGGCTCCACTGCTGCACCGACAGCTCTGAGGTCTCCCCGCATTAACATCAGAACTGACTGCCCACAGTGGTCATGTGTCACCCATGCATCACACCCCATTAACATAATTCAGGGGTGATACTCCGCTGCCGCAGTCAGTCATTGGCTGCAACAGTCACACCAGATGCTGACAAGGATAGACCAGGGACCTGCAGAGCCAGCGGGACAGTGATGGAGCCAGCACCCCGAGGCGGGTGTCATTACTACAGCATATCCGACTATGCTGTGAGGTCTGCAGAAGAGGTCCACAAAGGTGAACAACCCCTTTAAGACCACAAATTCCCCCCGATTGTCTTACATTGCTTACACTACAGTACAAGAAATAAACTTGCATAAAAATACAAAGCGCTCTTACCCATGAGCCTCAGCAGAAAAGAAGACAGCTCTTCCACATTGACAGTACTGGCATCCTTCTCCCTGTGATGATGAATGGAAACAAGTCGGCATGGTGAATAAAGGCTTCTCACATGTAATGCCGGCTGGCACAGGGGGCTTCCAGATGTAACTACTTAAGGTTTATCAATCTTTGCAGTAATAAGCTTAACCCAATTTTGGATGGCGTATGTACTTGTCCAGAAGCCCTCTCAACAGGGGACCTGTGTTTCACGTAGAACAAATAATATCCAATAAAGGAATTCATTCAGACAAGACCAATCCTCGCCTGGTCATCTGGAGCCAGGTAAACATACTGCACTAAGAGCTATGTATGAGGGTATTACTGTATATTAATGCCTGCTGAATGATCCCCTCTCTTCACAGAACCATTTGGGGGAAAATATAGGAGACTAATATTTTTACTTTTGTGGATTAATGGCTTTGTAGATGCCAATGGATATTAAAATGACTTGGAATGGCTATAGGCTTAGAATGTATGGTTAGAAGGGGTTGCACGCTTTTTATACATAAAGCCATCTACTCGTAGAATAAAGTCACTGTGTAATATAAACCTCTCTCTCCATTGTGCAGCACTCTCCAGTCTGTAAACCATGGAAGTGTGTGTTTGAGATTGGGAAATTAGATAGCGAGGGGGCAGGGACCGATGTCAATGTGAAATATCGCCGCTATATAAGACACAGGTAATGAGTATCTAGTACAACCTAGAAGAGAATTTATACACATAAACGCGTGCCTACACACAGTCACGACTGCTGGGGTGGAAATACACATTGCTGGCGGCATTAGGCTACTTTCACGCGTGCGTTGTTAATTCAATACCGGATTTAAACGGATCCGTTCTGATTTTGCACACCAGGATGCATCCGATCCATTAGGATGCGGTTGTGTGAAATCAAAACGGAAAAAACTGACCCATGACTAAACACATTGAAAGTCAATGGGTGACGAATTTGTTTTTTTTAGGCTCCTAAAAAACCGCATCCGTCACCATTGACTTACATTGTTTTCGTTGCCGGATCTGTTCGTTTCCGTATTTATGACCGGCGGGTTCCTATGCTAACCTAGTCGTGCTGTGGCGCATTCAGGAGCATGAATAGGTTAGCATAGGAACCCCGCCTGAACTGAGACCTGGTAGGTGGGCTTAGATGTATTTTAATCAAAATGTACTGACCAAGTGTCTCAGATTTTATCAAGAGTGAGGGCTTAGTCCATATGCTATGCTTGCATCTATTATTATAGTGCATTATTTTCTGTCATTTTGTAAATGTAGCCATATACATCCACGCATTTAATACCATATCATGCAGGATGGTTTATATATAGTTTTTTTCTGTGATTTGTTAGATTTTTTTTTAACACTAAACTTTATTAACAACATGACAACGTCACCTAGGCAGGCAGCCATGTAAGTACACACAGTGATGTAGTTAAAGTAATAAGCACAATAAAAATCCTGATTCCACTAGTCCTACTTATCACATGAATGTGTCCGGTGTGCTGACCCAGCACATGTACAGTTAAAACCAGACGTTTACATACACTATATAAAAAGACACATATGCATGTTTTTCGCAGTATCTGACATAAAATCACAATGAGGCTACATTCACACGACCGTAGTGTATTACGGATCCGCAAATTGCGGATCCGCAATACACCCAGCCGCACCCCCCATAGAAATGCCTATTCTTGTCCGCAAGCTGCGGACAAGAATAGGACATGTTCTATGTTTTGCGGAGCCGCGGACCGGAAGTTCGGGGGCGCGCTCTGCAAACGCGGAAGCGGAGAGCAGATAGTGTGCTCTCCGAACCTCGTCCGGCCTCATAGACAGTGAATGGGTCCGCACCCATTCCGCAGAATTGCGGAACGGATGCGGACACATTCTCGGTCATGTGAATGTAGCCTAAACCTTCCCTATTTTTGGTCAATTAGGATTACCATAATTATTATTATTTGTCAAATGCCAGAATAGATAGAATGTATTAAGGAATTTTTATAACTTTCTGCAAAGTCAAAAGTTTACATTTCATTAATATTTGGTACCATTGCCCTTAACCCCTTCTACCCCGGGCCAGTTTTCGCCCTTCTGCCCAGGTCATTTTTTGCAAATGTGTCATGTGTCATATAGTAATAACTTTAGAACACTTTTACTTATTGAAGCCATTCTGAGACTGTTTTCTCGTGGCACATTGTACTTCCTGATAGTCATAAATTTGAGTCAATATATTTCACCTTTATTTATGAAAAAAATCCAAATTTACCAAAAATTTTGAAAAATTAGCAATTTTCAAAATTTCAATTTCTCTGCATTTAAAACAGAAAGTGATGCCTCATAAAATATTTATTACATAACATTCCCCATATGTCTACTTTATGTTGGCATCATTTCGTAAATGTCATTTTACTTTTTTAGGACATTAGAAGGCTTAGAAGTTTAGAAGCAAATCTTGAAATTTTTAAGAACATTTCCAAAACCCACTTTTTAAGGACCATTTCAGGTCTGAAGTCACTTTGTGGGGCTTACATAGTAGAAAGCCCCCATAAATGACCCCCATTGTAGAAACTACACCCCTCAAGTTACTCAAAACTGATTTTACAAACTTTGTTAACCCTTTAGGTGTTCCACAAGAATTAAAGGAAAAGGGAGATAACATTTTAATATTTTAATTTTTTAGCAGATTTTTCATTTTAATCCATTTTTTCTTTAACACATCAAGGGTTAACAGCCAAACAAAACTCAATATTTATTACCCTGATTCTGCGGTTTACAGAAAAACCTCACAAGTGGTCGTAAACTGATGTAAAGACACACGGCACGGTGCAGAAGAAAAGGAACGCCATATAGTTTTTGGAAGGCAGATTTTGCTGCACTGGTTTTTAGATGCCATGTCCCATTTGAAGCCCCCCGATGCACCCTTACA
Organism: Bufotes viridis; assembly: GCA_033119425.1. Classification (NCBI taxonomy): domain Eukaryota; kingdom Metazoa; phylum Chordata; class Amphibia; order Anura; family Bufonidae; genus Bufotes; species Bufotes viridis. The sequence goes on along the minus strand of CM065589.1, from coordinate 445,207,415 downwards.
GTAGAAACTCCCAAAATGTGACCCCATTTTGGAAACTAGGGGATAAATTGCCAGTTTTATTGGTACTATTTTTGTGTACATATGATTTTTTTGATCATTCATTATTACACTTTGTGGGACAAGATGACCAAAAAGAAAGTTAATTTTGGCATAGTTAAGGGGTTAGATCATGTGATATTTTCATAGAGTAGATCATTACGGATGTGGCAATACCTAATTTGTATACTTTTTCTTATTTATTTAAGTTTTAAACAATAATAGCATTTTTTAAACCAAAAAATGATGTTTTAGTGTCTCCGTAGTCTGAGAGACATAGCTTTTTTATTTTTTGACCGATTGTCTTAGGGTACTTTCACACTTGCGTTGTTTGATTCCGGCAGGCAGTTCTGGTGCCAAAAGGCTGTTCAGTGACTGAACTGAAGACTTCCTGATGCATAATGAACAGATTTCTCTTCATTCAGAATGCATTAGGATATAACTGAAGCCTTTTTTCCGGTATTGAGCCCTAAGGACGGAACTCAATGCCGGAAAAGTTTAACGCTAGTGTGAAAGGAACCATAGGTAGGGTCTCATTTTTTGCGGGATGAGGTGACGGTTTGATTGGTACGATTTTGGGGGGCATATGCCTTTTTGATTGCTTGCTGTTTTGTGATGTAAGGTGATAAAAAATAGATTTTTTGGCACTGTTATTTTTTTTTTTACCGTGTTCATCTGTAGGGGTTAAGTCATGTGATATTTTTATAGATCAGGTTTTTACACATGCGGTAATACCGAATATATCTATTTTGTTTTATTTTTTCACTTTAGCACAATAATAGCAATAGCAAAAAAAAATCATACGGTATTTTAGTGTCTCCATTGTCTGAGAGTCATTTTTTTTTATTTTTTTTAACTAATTGTCTCAGGTAGGGTCTCATTTTTTGTGGGAGGGGTGAGGGTTTTATTGGTACCATTTTGTGGGACATACGCCTTTTTGATCGCTTGGCGTTACACTTTTTGATGTGCGGTGACAAAAATCGCTTTTTTGCCACAGTTTTTATTTTTTACAGTGTTCACCTGAGGGATTAGGTCATATGATATTTTTATACAGCTGGTTGTTACGGACGCAGTGATACATAATATGCATACTTTATTTATTTTTTTCACTTTGACACAATAATAGCATATTTGAAAGAAAAAAATGATGTTTTAGTGTCCCCATGTTTTGAGAGCTATAGTTTTTTAGTTTTTTTTACATGCCATTTTCTTATGTAGATGCAATTTAGATGCAATTTTCTTATGTAGGGTCTCATTTTTTGCGGGATGAGGTGAAGGTTTTATTGGTACCATTTTGTTCAACATACGCCTTTTTGATCGCTTGCTTTTGCACTTTTTGTGATGTAAGGTGACAAAAATGGCTTTTTTTTTACACTGTTTTTTTTTTTTTTTATGGTGTTTATCGGACAAGGTGGATCATGTGATAAATTTATAGAGCCGAACGTTATGGACGCAGCGATACCTAATATGTGTGTTTTTCTTTTTTTTTTCTATTTTTTATTATGAAATCTGGGGAAAGGGGCATATTTTTCTTTTTTTTACTTGAAACTTTATTTTTATTTATTAAAAACTCTTTTTTTTTAAACTTTTTTTCTGTCCCACTCTGGAACTTCAACTTTTGGGGGTCTGATCCCCTCTACAATGCTTTACAATACATTTGTATTGTAATGCATTGCCTGTTAGTGTATGACACTGAGGAGACCCAGCCTGATGCACCCGTAGAAGGCAGGTCCTAATGCCGTGCAAGGCATTGGGCAGCCTCTGCACGGCATCAGGCTGCCTTGTCACAAATCGGGTCCCCGCCACAGCAGCGCTCCTTCACCCAACGCAAACCAATACTATGTCGAGGTCAGCGCTGACCACGGCATAGAAGGGGTTAATCCGCTGGCATTGCTGTAAACAGCGATGCCAGCGGATACAGCATGGGCCCGTCTACCAGGGACTGCCGGACCCCTGCGGTGATCGGGCGCACACCAGATCACCATGACATACTATTACGTCAAAATGCGGGAAGTCACTGACTTTTATGACGTAATTGTATGTCACATGTCGGAAAGCGGTTAAACTGTATGACTTGGGTCAAACGTTTTGGATATCCCTTCACAAGCTTCTCACAATAGTTGGTTGGAATTGAGGCCATTCCTCCTGACAAAACTGGTGTAACTGAGCCATGTTTGTTGGTCCCCTTGCTCGCACCTGCCTTTTCAGCTTTGCCAATACATTTTCAATAGGATTGAGATTAGGGCTTTGTGATGGCCGCTGCAAAACATTGACTTTGTTATTCTTAAGCCACTATGTAACCAGTTTGGCAGTATGCTTCGGGTCATTGTCCATTTGGAAGACCCATTTCCGCCCAAGCTTTAATTTCCCTGCTGATGTCTTGAGATCTTGCTTCAGCATTTCTTTCCTCATGATGCCATCTATTTTGTGAAGTGCACCAGACCCTCCTGCAGCAAAACCACCCCACAACATGATGCTGCCACCCCCGTGTTTCACGGTTGGGATAGTGTACTTAGGCTTCCAAGCTTCTCCCTTTTTCTTCCAAAACTTAACGATTGTCATTATGACCAAAAAGTTCAATTTTAGTTTTGTCACACCACAGGACATGTCTCCAACACTGTAGGTCTTTGTTCCTGTGTGCATTTGCAAACATTAATCTGGCTTTCTCATGTTTCTTTTGGAGTAATGGCTTCTTCCTGGCAGAGTGACCTTTCAGCCCATGTTGATACAGTACTTGTTTCACTGTGGATATTGACACAATCTTACCAGCTTCCACCATCGTCTTCACAAGGTCTTTTGCTTTTGCTCTTGGGTTGATATGCACATGTCGGACCAAAGCACGTTCATCTCTGGGACACAGAACCCGTCTCCTTCCTAATCGGTATGATGGCTGAACATTCCCATCTTGTTTGTACTTGCGTATAATTGTTTGTAAAGATGAACGAGGCATCTTCAGGTATCTTGAAATTGCACCCAAGGTTGAGCCAGACTTGTGCAAGTCCACAATTCTTTTCCTGATATATTGGCTGATTTCTTTACACTTTCCCATGACACTACACAAAGAAGCAGTGTGTTTCAGGTGTGCATTTAAACCAGGGCTCGACAAATCCCAGGCGCCAGGTCTCCATGGCGACCAGGAATTTGGTCCTGGCGCCTAGGTATTTGTCAGCCCGTTCTCTCAGGTGCCCGTGCGCAGGGCCGGCGCGTCCTACACACGGACTAGGAGCGCCGACCCCCTTCATGCTGCAGCCGCCCGAAACGCTCAGCGCTCCCTCCTGTCACTCCCTCATTGTAGCGTGGCCGAGCCCTGTATGGTCCACAGTACAGGAGCATCTGTCTCCTGTACCCGGCCGGACTGACGTGAAGTGCGCACACAGTGTACACTTCCTGTCAGTCCGCCCGGGTACAGGAAACTTGGCCACGGCCACGCTACATTACAGGCGGGGGAGGGAGGGGAGAAAATGACAAGAGGGGAAAGATAATGACAAGAAGGGGGGGAAGTGAATGACAAGGGGGGGGGGGAGAAAGTGAATGACAAGTGGGGGGGGTGAATGACAAGGGGGGGGGGAGTGAATGACAAGGGGGGAAAGACAATGACAAGGGGGGAAAGTGAATGACAAGAGAGGGAAAGAGATTGACAAGACGAGGGGGAATGAGAATGACAAGGGGGGGGGGGGAGAGAATGATAAGGGGGGGGGGGGAGAATGACGAGGGGGAAAGAGAATGACGAGGGGGGAAAGTGAATGACAAGAGGGGGAAAGAGCTGGGCGTTGTAGTGATGCGGGGACTGAGCGCCAGCTGGGGTTTGCAGTGCTCAGTAAAATGTCATGGTGCCCGCTGTGTTTGTGCCCTCCGGACCCCTCTGCCCTCCCCTCCGGACCCCTCTGCCCTCCCCTCCGGACCCCTCTGCCCTCTCCTCCGGACCCCTCTGCCCTCCCCTCCGGACCCTGTAATCCTTGTAAGGGTTTCCACATGTCATAGCGGCCGCAAGTGGCGATCACTTAGACTCTGGCAGCATCTGACTTGTCATATAACCTATTGAAGAGGGGAAGCATTATGGGGGGCCCTATATACTCGCACATTATGGGGGGCACTATGGAGAACAGGGGAAGGAACACTATGGGGGCATCTACTGGGGGCCCTATGTACTGGCATGCATTATTGGGGGGCTCTATGGAGAAGTGGGGGGGGGGAGCACTATGGGGGCATCTATTGGGGGCTTTATGACGCGGCTCCGCCTGGCTCCTAACTTTTTTAGCTGGCTCCTAGATTCCAAGGAAATTTGTCAAGCCCTGATTTAAACACATCCACAGGTGTGTCTCTAATTAACTCAGAAGTTGCCAACAAACCTAACAGAAGCTTCCAAACACAAGACATCATCCCATGGGCAGTCCAGAATTGTTTAAAGGCATAGTAATCTTAGTGTATGTAAACTTTTGACATTGCAGAAAGTAATAAAAATGCCTTAAAACATTCTCTCTCTCATTATTCTGGCATTTGACAAATATTAATAATTATGGTAATCCTAATTGACCAAAAACAGGAAAGGTTTATTCTGATTTCATGTCAGATATTGATTTTTATATAGTGTATGTAAACTTCTGGTTTCAACTGTATGTCCTGTAACATTGCTGCTTACTGAATGTCAGGGGTTATAGGATGTGAAGAGCGTCACATGACTGATGCCGTGTTTCAGTTAGGCCATGGACACATTACACAGGACTGATAAATAGGCTATACCAGTGATGGTGAACCTTTACAGACCGAGTGCCCAAACTGTAACCCAAAACCCACTGATTTATCGCAAAGTGCCACCAATGCAATTTAACCTGAATACCAATACAGTATACCTTCCATGTACTTTATCACTTAGCTATAATAGCCTGCCTACATTCAGTGCGCTGCCTGTGCTGTTCATAGTCTGCCCTGTGCTGGTGAATGGCAGGAAAAGTCTAAGGCATATTGGTACGCCTTAGACTTTTTCCAGGATATGGGTGCCCACAGAGAGGGCTCCGAGTGCCACCTTTGGCACCCATGACATAGGTTCGCCACCACTGCGCTATACCATTCTTCTGGGTCAACTGCCTAAGGCTACTTTCACACTAGCGTTAATATTTTCAAGTACTGAGATCCGTAGTAGGATCTGTCAAATTTTCAATATTACTGGTATTACTGAATAATATCTATATTAGCTTTCTGAGCAGATCTCAGTGTGGTGAAGCTATAGTACATAGAGTTCATGATAGCAAGATGCTCGGAGACAGCTCTGCTCTCAGCATATCTTGCCTTGTCAATCAAGGTGAGTCGGGAGTGTGCGCAGTACAGGGTGTTACAAAGCAGTGCTCGAAGTGTTCAGTCCCGCCTCCTGGTGCTCAAACTTATTATTTCTATATGAATAAAACACAGATTTCTCTGCAGCTGTTTAGCATACAGACAAAAGAAAGGTATTGTTTTAATCAGCATGATGAGCCCTAACAGGCAGCATGCTTGGTTTAATAGGGTTTCGGCCCCGAAACATCCGGCCGCGGCTCCGCAAAAGATAGAGCATGTCCTATTCTTGTCTGCAGCCTGCAGAAAAGAATAGGCATCTCTATGGGGAGTGCCGGCATGGTGTGTTGCGGATCCGCAACACACCACGGACGTGTGAATGGGGCCATAGACATATTTCCCATCAGATAACTCATATATACCAGTATATAGCAGAAAAAATCCTTTTTGTACATAGCTGTAACCAAAGTACAAGAACTAAATGCATAAAATTGGAATGCTGAAAACGTTACATCTGCAAAATAAATATACAGATCTCCTATGAGACTACAACTCATTTTGTCTACATTTCTTTCTCACAATGTGCAATCTCACCATCTCAAAGGAACATAAAGTCAGATAACAATCTGGCACCAAAGATGTGGCATGATCAAAATGAAATTGTAATGTTTCGAAAATAAATGTACTTCACAAATCCACCAGAGAAAGACTATAAAATACACTGTAATCACAATAAACATGAGACTTTTTAAGGTAGAAGGGCTGTGAAACAAACCTACAAACAAACCTTGAAAGAAATATTGAATTACACCACTAGATGGTGCTATAATCCTGCAACATTTTTCTTTTGTTAAAAATGTGAACACAAATCTCCGAAACAGTACAGCAGACAGGCAGCAATAGTTAAATGGAGTCTGTTACCAGGAAAGTCACTTTTCACCTTAAGGACAGCCAATGTTTGTAAATCTGACACGTGTCACGTTATGTGGTAATAACTTTAGAACGCTTTTACTTTTTCAACTGATTCTGAGACTGTTTTCACGTGACACATCGTACTTTATGTTAGTGGCAAATTTGAGTCCACATGTTTTACCTTTATTTTTTGTAAATCCCTATTTTCTAAATTAGAATTTTTCAGATAGTGACACCTCATAAAATAGTTATTAAAGGGGTTTTCCCATCTCGGACAATGGGGGATAACGCTAGGATATGCCCCTATTGTCTGATAGGTGCAGGTCGCGCACGTACAATGAGAACGCAGCGGAGAAATGAACGGAGGGCGCACATCGCATGCGCAGCCACCCTCCGTTTATTTCTATGGGGCCGCCGAAAATAGCAGTGCGCTGGCTCAGCTATTTCAGTCGTCCCCATAGAAATGAATGTGAGCATGGGCCGCGCGTGCGCGGTGCGCTCCTATTCACTTCTATGAGAGCAGCGTTTGGTGGTGGACGGACCCCTGGAAATCCGGGGTCCTCCAGCCACAGCTCTCCTCGCTCCATTTTCCTTGTAGACAATGCCCCCTAGCGATATGCCCCCATTGTCTGAGATGGGAATACCCCTTTAATTAACATTCACCATATGACTACTTTATGTTGGCGTCATTGTAAATGTCATTTTATTGCTGAGGCTTAGAATTTTAGACTTCTAATTCCACAGCATCCATTGGCAATGGGCACGCTACCGTCGCAGCGTAGGGAGCCGACAGAGCAAGAGAGGGAGCCCTCTCCCTCTGCAAACCTCTTAGATGAGGCAGTTAGCATTGACTGTGGCATCAAAGGGGTTAATATGCTGGCATCTGCATTTTTAGTGATGCTGGCAGATACATGTATGCCAGTCTTTAGCAGAGCAGCAACACGGCCACAAGGGGTTCTGTACTCCCATTAACACTAGAAATTCGAACGCGTCTAATGAGTGATAGGCACCTGAACTTCAGTTGCCTATTAATGTATTAAAGTGTATTACAAAATTATTTATAGCAGATTTATAATAGGATTTTATAAAGTTTAGGTACACTGTAAAACATTTTTCAAAGCGAAAAGCAACTAGTAAGGGGGAAGAATACTAACATGAGAACTAGACATTTCTCTAATAAGACACATTACAGCGTTTATGCTTTTGATTTCTGTAGTTAAGTTGTGTGAAAAGTTAGTTACCATTTAATATAATGAAACACCCCTGTGCCTTACAGCCCTAGCAATGCTCCTGTATGTACAGGCTCAGGGCTCTTTCACATTTGTGTTGTGAGGATCCGGGGTGCACTTCCGTTGCCGGAAATGCCCGCCGGATCCGTCACAACGCAAGACAACTGAAAGCATATTGAAAACTGATCAGTCTTCGAAATGCTTTCAGGTAACCATGGCAGCCAGGACGCTACTGAAGTCCTGGCTGCCATGGTAAGTACTCCGCAGCAGTGTACTTACCTGCGCTGTGGCCCCCGGGCACTCCTTCATGACGTCACAGGTCCCCGCGGCGCATATATCAATGCGCCGCCCAGACCTGTGACGTCGTGAAGGAGCGCCCCGAGGCCGCAGCGCAGGTAAGTACACTACTGCGGAGTACTTACCATGGCAGCCAGGACTTCAGTAGCGTCCTGGCTGCCGTGGTAACCGATTGGAGCCCCAGCTTACACTGGGGTCCCGATCGGAACTGCTGCTGCGCATGCGCAGAGCTAAACGTCGAATCCAGCGATTCGCCGAAATGACGTTTAGCTTAATTCCGGATCCGGATTAGTGCACTTCAATGGGCATTAATTCCGGATCCGGCGTTATGGCATGTCTTCCGGATTTTTGGACGGAGACAAATCCGCAGCATGCTGCGGTTTTGTCAACGTCCAAAAAACGTTCACATACTGAACGGAAGACATCCTGATGCATCCTGAACGGATTTCTCTCTATCCAGGATGCATTGGGATTATCCTGATCAGTATCTTTCTGTCCTAGAGCCCCGAGGACGGAACTCTAGGACGGAAAGCAAAAACGCTGATGTGAAAGGGGCCTCAGTCAGATATGCAGTAGAGTAACATGTTCAATGAATCTATATGCGTAATCTCATACCTAAGTGTGACTTCTAACTCTTCTGCTTGTAACACATGTCCAGCCACAGGCTGAATGTGGACGGAATCACCCGGCTTCACCTTGAGATTCTTCTGAGCAGTGGAAGCTATACCAACCTTTCCAGAAGGAAAGCCACTGACCGGCCATGCAGTGCACACCTAGAGGAAGTAAAAACATGACATATATAAATGCCAAAAACAGTGCACAGGGCAGTTTCCTGCCTACAGCATGTGCAAACTTTTGGCAACCGGAAAAACGTTGGCCTCTAATCTCCTGTATACTACAATAAAGTACAGAAAATGAGTAAGTAAGCGTCTGCTACGGGGTAAATGTAGTGTTACATGTCGGCAAAGAACATTTAATGTGTGGTCAGGCTGGGTGTGCCGGAGAGAGAGCCGCTTAGCCCCCTGGGTTATAGATGGGGGTCCCAGGCTGGAAGACTCCGCTCTTTGTTACCCAGATATACTAATAGGAGATACAGAAAACTGGACAAAACCCTTTAAGCCAACTTATTTACTGCACAATGAAATGTTATGGAACTTACGACTACACTTTGTGCTTCAATCCCTCCCAGTTTTCAAGATCTCTGACTGACGTCAGTGAATAGAGATATCCTTGTTTGCACTCAGAGGCTAGAAACCTGCCCTGTTCATGAATTAAGGCAACCCCTGTCTAAACACCCTGTTAAGGTATATGGACATCATAGAGGACAGAATGGAGTGCCACTGTGGCAGATCCATCTCGTCCAAGAATTACATGGTCTCTATATTCATTTGAATAGCTGCCATGTAATGCCACCTTTCTGGTAAATGGGAGCTGAGCTGCAGTACCCCGGCACCGTCACTACGCCTCCTGCTTCCGGGTCCATCTACTGTTTAGGTTCTGGTGCAGGTGGCTCCCATAACCAGCTGATGAGTGAGGTTCCGGTATCAGACCACCACCAATCTAAAACCTGATATATACCCCTTGAAAGGGTTATTAAAGGGGTTTTCCAACATTTTTGTTTACTTATGTATGACCTATCCTCAGGTATCTGATCAGAGGGGGTCCGACACCCAGAACCCCGCCGATCAGCTGTTTAAGAAGGCAGGTGTCCTGTGAGCGCCATGGCCTTCTCCAGCTTTCCCTAGGCCAGTGACGTCATGTTCATCATTCACGTGGCCTGGGAGCAGCTCCGCCCTATCCAAGTGAATGAGGCTTAGCGCGATACCAAGCACATCCGCTATACAATGTACGGTGCTGTGCTTGGTGAGCACGGAGAAGGCCTCATCACTCACAGGAGTGCCGGTCCCAGGTGTCAGACCCCCACCGATCAGATACTGATATTCCACGTAAAGCGTACCTCCTGTCTGCCTTCTGCACTGGTGAGTAAAGCAGGCCGTCCAATGCACAGACCCGCTGACTTCATGCTGCTGATTCCAAGCTGTATAAAAGAGCATCTGTAAGCTTTCGGCACCTTGTCTTCCTCTAGAAAAAATCAGAAAAGCATCTAATTATCTTTACCATTAATTATAGCCTGTGCTGTAAAAACGTCACATGGAAGTTATTGAATACGTGGCAAAACAATGAAATTCATAAAACGGTAGCTGAACAGTCCATTGAGATCAAGAGCAGTTAGGCGGAGTTCAAATCCCGCTTTTCCTATCCGCTTAGCGTACACTCAGACTGATAACATACAGTGGCATCCGTTCACCATAGAGTTCCATTGTAAAATGGATCCTGCACTAGACTGTGCAGGATACAAGAACATGGTGTGCTGCATTTTTTTATCTTTTTTTTATCTAACGTATATGTCAAATGGAGGCATAAAACGTGATGTGAACCCAGCCTTATAAGTCATTGTTACAACTGATGCTCCCAAGATCACTCAAACTTAAGTATTATATCGTTTTTACTTAAAGGGTTTCCCTGACCACTAAACCAATGTCCTCTTTATTGGCACTCTGCTGCAGCTCCAAGGGTCCGGTCCCAGCTGCTTCTGGTCCCCTGTGGTCACATGCGCTACAGCAGCCATTCACTGGCCTCAGCACTGACGTGCCGGTTGGGAATGGGACCCTTGGCGCTGGAGCGGAGCGCCAGTTCAGAGGTTAGACAACCCCTTTAAGGCGAATCTCCTGATTTTGGAGAGACTGGCTGAGCACAGCAGCAAACCATTTACTGTTTATAACGCAGGTGGGCTATAAAGTCATGTTTTAAAAAGGGAACATCCCACACATTATTGATTTTGGTCTTGGGCGTGACAGATGTCGGACAAATAAGGATCACAGTGTAGTAGTACAGCCATAAAAATGAATGGGGTGACCCCAGCAAGGTTTGATTTTTTGCGGCCCTGGCGTCGCGTCAACTTTGACCCCATTCATTTCTATGGCTGCAGTACTACACGGATCTTTAGTCACGCAACATCTGTCACGCCCAAGATCGCAGTGCAGCCCAAGCCTAAAACCTTTTCAAAGGTCTTGCATACAGACAGAGACTGGGTGCTGCCTGTCAGCATTTTGGGGTATTTATGCTCATATGGTTATGTTCACACAGCAGGTTTAACCCCAGCAAAATCCACCTCCTATTCTGCGGCAGAAACCCCCTTGTTTTCGGTTTAGCCGCACTGAATGTAGCTAAACCACGAGCGGAGGCCGGCATCAGCATCTGTTCAGATACCGCATCATGTTCTTTCTACGCGCAGTAGCAGCTTTGTGGCCACCACCGCAATTATGGTGTGGAAGCCGCACCACATTTCCAGTGACAAAAGATGCCACGTGAAGAGTACCAATTTTTATTTTTTTTGCACGCTTACTTTTCCTTGTTTATAGAAAAGTATGTACCCCAACTTCCTGTGTAGAGTAGATTGGTACAAGAAAAAAAAGTAATTTAAGAACACACTGGCAATGGCGTATTTCAAGAAGAGCGAGAAAGAAAAATCAGTGGATGTCTGGGATAAAAAATAAAAAAAACATCCACAGCATGCTGCAAATTAAATAAAAATGCCAATGACCTGAAAAATGCACCTCCAGTGGGGAAAAAAACCCACTAAAAAATACACTTGTATGTGCTGCATTTAATAATTCCCATAGATTTTCATGTCACTTCTGGGGCTGGGTTTTCTTGACTAATAAATGTCAAGCAAAAATGCACCAAAAACACCTCAAAAAGGTGACCCCAGCCTAACAATCCCATAGATTTCTATGGAGCAGAAGTATGTCGACGGGGTTTTTTTGTAAAATGTGGGAGCAACCAGACAAAACTCACATACTACAGAGGTGGTTACTGGTGGCAGTGGCCGTCACATAATGACACGCTATGAGCCCCCATAGTCTCAGTCTCTATTAGCAGAGATCAATGCAGAATAGGTATACGTATACAACAGGCTGCTGTAAGTAGCTCGTGGCCAGCAGAGGGCGCACTACTGTATGAGGACAAAGTGCTGCTAGTCCTACTACACTGCTGCTACTACTGCTGGGGGAAAGATAACAAGCCCTGGCTGCTACTAGAGAGGGGTCTGTGGGAAATACTGGGAAATACTCATATAACCCCCAGCACCCGCACTTATCAGCTGTTGGAATGCCTCCTTGCAGAGTACCGGGCACGCCATACCTTGTATAGCGGCTGTCAGAGGTTGCAGTACATTTTTTTCCGGATGAGTAAAAATACTCCTTTTAGTATTTTCAGCCGAGGACAGGTATGGCCATAACTTTTTTACTTTTCTGTCAACGCAGCCGTACGAGAGCTATTTTTAAGCAGGGGGCAAATTGTAATTTTAGTGACACCATTTTGGAGTACATAAAACGTATTAACTTTTATTTTTTTTTTTTGGGGTAGTAATGGGAAAAAATCAGTCCTCCCAATGTTTTTACGACGTTTACCATGCGCATAAGGCCTCTTTCGCACGAGCGTGACGGATTAGATCAGGATGCGTTCAGTGAAACTCGCACCATTTTGCAAGCAAGTTCAGTCAGCTTTGTCTGCGATTGTGTTCAGTTGTTCAGTTTTTTCCACGCGGGTGCAATGCGTTTTGATGCGTTTTTCACACACGTGATAAAAAATGAAGGTTTACAAACATCTCCTAGCAACCATCAGTGAAAAACGCATTGTATCCGCACTTGCTTCCGGATGCAATGCGTTTTTCACTGAAGCCCCGTTCACTTCTGTGGGGCAAGGGCCGCGTGAAAAACACAGAATATAGAACATGCTGCGATTTTCACTCAACGCAGAACTGATGAGTGAAAAAAAACGCTCATGTACACAGCCCCATTGAAATGAATGGGTCAGGATTCAGTGCGGGTGCAATGCGTGATGCGCGGAAAACTCACCCGTGTGACTGCGGCCTTACTCTATGGGTCAGTACGATTACTGTGATACTATCTCTAAATGTGCTTTTGCTCTATTGTAGCCGTTATGAGGGTAGTTTTCATGGGTAATAAAATGTGAAGTATTCTAGCAAAGCATGTTATAGAGCAGGAGGAGCTGGATCTTATCCTACAAAATTATCATATTTTTTGCCCTATAAGATGCATTCCCTCCTCCCCCACCAAAGTGGGGGGCAAATTTTTAGCGCGTCCTACAGGGCAAAAAATAATGGCGCTTCCATTATGGACACGCCCATGAGTACAGCAGGACCAGGGGCTCTGTACTCACCGCTCCCTGGTTTGCGTCAGCTGCCCGCTGTGCTGTGACCTGCCCGCAACGTGAGGACGTCAGTGCGCTCTGTGACGTCAGGTCATAGCACAGCATGGCAGGAAGAGCAGGAGAGGTTAGGCTATTTTCACACTAGCGTTTTTACTGGATCCGGCAGGGTTCAGCAAAAACGCTTCCGTTACTGATAATACAATCATCTGCATGCGGTATGAACGGATCCGGTTGTATTTTCTTTAACATTGCCAAGATGGATCCGTCATGAACTCCATTGACAGTGAATAGGGGATGGATTCATTTTCTATTGTGGCAGAGAAAACTGATCCGTCCCATTGACTTGCATTGGGGGTCATGCCGGATGCGTCTTGTTCCGCATTCCAGGACAGAAAGCAAACTACAACATGGTGCGGTTTGCTCCCCGGTATGGGAACGCAACTAAACGGAACGGAATGCATTTTGGAGCATTCCGTTCTGTTCAGTTCAGTTTTGTCCCCATTGACAATGAATGGGACAAAACGGAAGCGTTGTTTCCCAGTATTGAGCCCCTATGACGGATCTCAATATCGGAAAACTAAAACGCTAGTCTGAAAGTAGCTCAAGTTTTTTTATTTTTTTTTGATCTGACGTCTGATTAACATGGTAGTCTTATTAACATTGGGCCTGAGCTGAGGTCTGATTGGGGGGTCTTATCAACATTGGGGGTCCGTTCTGAGGTCTTCACCACAGCTCAATGTGACAGGTTTCCTTTAAAAAAAAACATTGGGGGTTATTTTTTTCACATATATGCCCCTTTTTGGCATATAAAAGTTGAAGATTTTGTTGTACAGGATTTTTGTGGCAAAATCTGCAACTTTTTCCCACTCACACTAAAAAAAAGTAGGCTTGTACGGGAAAGCGAGCCGGCCAGCCTCATTTATCATTTTCCATCCAGGGAGCTGGTGTAGATTTACCGTAAGTATGTTGCACGGCCTGCTGGAGAAAATGCCAAAATTACGTAGAAACCTGCGCCTTCACCAGCCGTGCAGAGGGACTCCGGTCTTAATAAGCTCCCCCATTATCTTTATTATACTGGTTGACGCAAACATGGTGTGATATCACGTGTGTGTTTAACCTCTTTTACAAAATTAAACTACTTTTTATGGAAAAAAAGTTTTGATTTGTTTTTTTAATAAAGTTTATTTATTAACTTTATTCTTTTTTTGGTCCTACAAGGAGGCATAACTTTTATAATGTACTGGTATACCATGTATGACTATGGATTATAGCCCATCAGTAACAGGCTGTGGCATAGTCTGAATGGGCCTGACGGCACCAATGTCTGGCGTGGGCCAAAAGCATGGAGCGCTTCTATATATGTACGGTGGTACGTGTTTACACCCAGTTCACTATATACAGATTTTATGGATAACAGTGGTATCTATTAAAATGGTTATTCCCCCTACTTCCCTAGTAGTACGTGTGAAAAGATCTATACTTATATCTGCTCCCCGTCAATCTCTTTCGGCTCCATGTCTCTCAGCCGTCCGTCTCCACTGGACATCTGGTCCCCGCCTGTCAACGTCCATCAGTTGGCCTCAGCGTTGACATGTCCCCAAGTGGCCCATCACTACCACACATGCCGTTGGGGATATGCCATCGCATGACAAAGAAACAGAGAGCGGGAAGTATAGACCTCTTCGCAGGTACCATTGGGGTGGGGTGAATTTAAACTCCTTCAAGGATATAAATCCAAGGTTTCCTTTAGGAAATCCTCCCGATGGAAACCTCAGACAGTGGATCAGGACTGAAAAGAGTCTTATAGCCGTGCCCGTGTTGTACGTTCATCCATGAGCTATGTGATGAGTCCAGTGACCTACGATACCTCCCATCTATGACAGAACATTATTGGATCCACAATCCAAAAGGACAGCACAACACGGTTCTCTCCAGGATAGTCAGCGATAAAAAATTCATGGTGGGAGCCGGCGGTAGAAGACGCCAGCCATCAACCCCCATACACATTACAACACACTGCAGCAGGAAAGTGATCCTTTAAGGCTACGTGCACAAGAACATGGTTTGGTTCCACATCCGAGCCGCATTTTTTGCGGCTCGGGTGCGGACCCATTCACTTCAATGGAGCCGCATCCGTTGCTCCGTTCCATAGCCCTGCCAAAAAAATATAACATGTCCTATTCTTGTCAGTTTCGCGGACAAGGATAGGCATTGTTACAATGGATCCGCAAAGAAAAACAAATGCCATACAGACATCATCCGTTTTTTGCAGACCGCAAAACAGATACGGTCGTGTGCATGTAGCCTGATTCGCCAAATATCTGAAATATTTCGAACCATGTCAAGTTGCTTAAAAAAGGATTCGATGACTTAAACGCTGCAGGTACTTGGTGAATTCAGGGATCACTTTCTATTACGAGTTCTTTTTTTCTAATTGGTAAGACCCTCATTCGATGCGATCTCCCCTTTAATTATAGAGTAAAGACAACAGCCACAAATAAGAGGCAGACGACTCCGGGGATATCAGCGGCTTTATTCATTCCACAAGCCAACAGGTTATACGTCCGTCTCATGAAGGAGGCGTTTATCGCCAGGGTGCAAGCAGTGCACACAGGCTGCACAAGACTGACCAGCCCACCTACCACCTGTCAGTACCTACAGTCTTAAAGGGGTTGTCCCATAAAGCATACTTATCAGTATTGGGCTGTGTCCAGCAGCTTCACAAACACTGAACGGAGCGGTAGGACGCATATGCGACCACCATTCCACGAGAGGCTAAATCTGGTGCAGGTCTAGGCCGCTTGGGGGGGGGGGGGGGGGGTTGATGGAAATACTAAACGTGTGGTACAGATGGCAGCCACATGTGGGGAGTGCTAGTATTTAGCCCCTTAAAGGGGTTGGCACATCTGGGACATTTATGGCATATCGCTGGGAACTGGCTGCAGATGTGGGACTCACACATATCCCCCCATCCTCCCCAAAGCAAAGGAGAGCATAACGTTTCATGCTCTTCTTTCATTGCTATAGGAGTTCTGAAAACAGCCGAGTGAGCATGCTCAGAAGTTCCACCGTGTTGTATAGATCGCGCACCGCACAAGCGCGCCCACTTTCCTTTCCATGCTGTGGCACTGCCAAAAATAGCCAAGCCAGCGGAACTCCCATAGAGGTGAATGGGGGGTGACTGCTCTCTGTTCACAAAGGGGGTCAATTATCAAACTGGTGTAAAGTAGAACTGCCTTAGTTGCCCATAGCAACCAATCAGATTCCACCTTTCATTTTGGACAGCTCCTCTGGAAAATGAAAGGTGGAATCTGATTGGTTGTTTTGGGTAACTAAGCCAGTTCTACTTTACACCAGTTTGATAAATGACCCCCAATGTTCTAGAGATAGAAATGGGTGCCAGGGGTGGGGCCCTCCTATCAGACATTGATATGCCAGCTATGCCCCAGATGAGACAACCCCTTTAAGCCAGTTTCACACAGTCCCCTGGAATCTGACACACTCAGGGTGACACTTCACTTCCCAGACTGACCCCCAGCTTACTCCCTGATGGTGATGAGGGTCTACCGTCCGTACCTGACGCGGTGAGCACAGTACATGCAGGCTGGCGGGAGGTCACTAAGATGCAGTGGGTCCTGTACACACAGCGCGATTCACAGAAACCGGCCTTACAGCGTCACTCACATGAGAGGACAATCTCCCATATTCAGCATTTACACACATCCCCGTCTATAACCCTTCGTGGATGTTTGAGATGACATAGTCCCTGCTCCAATCGAGCCCTATAATAATAATTCGATGTCGGGGGTGACAGCGCGGTGGCTACTACCTTTCTCTAAGAAGTCGGTAACTTTAAACAGAGAGGGCTGACTGCCGGCAGCAGCGAGCTCGGGCCCCGGGGAAGCGCCCAAGGAGCCGGGCTTCCCTCTGCTCTTCTTCTTGCTCGCAGACATGCCGCGGCGTGCTCAGCAACAACTTCAGGAGTGTCTAAACTCCATGCGCCACGACATCACGTGACATTCCTAGGTCACGTGGGTCGGAAGCTGTACCGTGCGTGGAGTTTTGACGCAACCTAAAAACTTCCCATATGCGCCGTATAGCATGTGCTAGCGATACAAACCTCTATTTGATGCGACCACGCAAAAAAATAAAATGCGCCTGTATTATATATATTACGATAATACGTCACTCTGTAGCTGCCGGCCAGTTGATTGGCTCCCTGTAGATGACGTTTGTGAATCCTGTTCTGCCATGTTACATTATGGTGTCAGCTCTTTGCGGCCTAGTCATAGATGTATTACGGAATGCGAGGCTCGGTTTAGCTTTGTCATAGTGCGCGCGCTATAGGTCATGCCTTGTTTCATGTGTAAGACGATGCTCCTTCCTTGAGGCCTTAGGTTTTGGGACACAACATGCCAGTAGTAAACATGGCGGCTTGCGCTACCGCGGATTAGATAACAGTTTGTTTTGGAATGTTCTGCCTGGTAGCACGCCGGTACTGGGGCGCAGGAGCCCGGTCCTCAAGGCTTTGGGGTCGTTCTCTCGCCTCTCAGACGGATCTTTGGCCGGTGGGCAAGGTAGACCGGTTTGGGGGAGTAAGTGTACGGCTGCAGCCGGGACCCCAGCGAGACGAGGCTGCCTTCAGGAGCTGGTTACAGGGCAAGTGTTTTCTGCCAGTAGTAGCTGTGCCAGGCTGGCTAATCCATACCCATTGTGTGGTCGCAGTGTGTAGCCTCAGCAGTGTTACAGCTCAGGCTTTCTTCACATTTGCATCAGATTCATTGGAAAACTAGTGCTGTATACAGTAGTATTTTCCTATAAAAGTGGCAGACATAAGAGGCAATGCCATTTTTTTATTATATCATTTTACTAATTTTTGGCTAAAAATCATATTTTCAATGGGCTTTTATTAAAAATATTGAGCTGATCTGTCAGAAAGAGTTAAGTTTTTCTGGTACTTTCACATTCACTTTGTGCAGGTCATCTATTAACCCTTATCTCTAAACTAAGAGGTCATGAATAAAGTTGAGCGAACTTCTGTTTTAAGTTCGGCTTCCAAAGTTCGGGCTCGGGTTATCGAAGCATCCCGTTATGGATTCCGCTACCACGGACCATAACAGCATTTGGAACACGGGGTGAAGGACCTGGGGTGACGTCACCATCATGTGATCAGTGCAGGGGGCGTGGCTCAGTATTGGACTGGATAAGAGGTCGTAGGCTACCACCTCTTATCTAATCCAGTGCTGAGCCACGCCCCCTGCACTGATCACATGATGGTGACGTCACCCTAGGTCCTTAGGGTTGTCCAAGGTTCGGGTTCAATAAAGCAGCCCCTTATGGATTCCAAATGCCGTTATGGTCCGTGGTAGTGGAATCCATAACGGGATGCTTCGATAACCCGAACTTTGGAGGCCGAACTAAAAATAGAAGTTCGCTCATCTCTATTTATAATGCAACACCAAGCAAAGCAGCTATCAAATGGACAGCACTGCCCTGGTAAGGAGGCTGCGGAACTCTGAGCAGGGATCCCAGGAGTTGTAACCCTGCGAATCTCATATTGATAACCTATCCTGAGGATAGTCATTATTATGATAATCCCAGAAAAGCTCTTTATCATTAGTTGCTATATACGCAGGGCTACGCTGCCATCTGTGGCCGGGCAGTGTGTGCCACAACCAAAGCTGCCGTGTAGCTCTTTCACATGAGCGGGTGTCAGCGGGGTCCTCCGTCCTGGACTTGCAGGAGTGCAGGGCATTATACTGATTTATAATGCTGTGTGCCTCTGCTTGTCCTTACTTCTACAGGATCCTACTGACAGCTGTATGCCACTATAATTCTGTATCTGTGAGGTCAAGCAGAGGCACATGGCATTATAATTCATGATGACAATGCCATGCGCTCCTGCAAGTCCCGAATGGAGGATCACGCTCCCACACAGAGCCAGTGTTAAGCTAGTGATCTTTTTACATTAGCAGAGGATACAAATAAATATTTGAAATACGCAGAATTCCTCACTGTTCGTTTTGTAGATAAAAAAAATGCACATTGAGGTACTTCATACATCCGTATTTCACAGGGATTATCTTCCGTCAGATATGTCCTTGTGATCTAACACAAGATCCTAAATGATTCATAAATGTGGATGTTTTACTATTCCATATCCTGCATATATCTGCATACGCCTCCGGGACATTGGCCAGAGGCTTCCGTTACTTGCCCATATATCTGCAGTCCATGTGAGAGCTATCCATTGGGTCCCTGGAGTCAGATCCGATCCCTAACCATCCCATTTGAAGAGGCTTTCCAATGAAAACTAGCAATGTTCAATGGTTCCTCCTTGGTGTCCAATAGGCAATAAAAGAAATCTAACCCAACTGCATGTTTCCACTTTAGGTTCCATTAAAAGATGGAGAGAAGAAGGCAGGATTGCGGTGTGGATGCGCATTCCGATCACGCTAAGCGGGCTGATAACCTGCGCTGCCTCAGAAGGATTCACATTTCATCATGCGGAAAATGACACATCCACATTGACCCTCTGGTTAAAGGACGGGCCAAGCAAGCTGCCCGGGTATGCCACACACCAAGTGGGGGTCGCAGGTTAGTTAAACACCTAACACTCAGAATTTGGAAGAAGGCAAATTTCTGGCGCAGGTTTGCGACTTTTTCCTGCTCACGCCAGGTCTAAAAAAGTGGGCGTGGCATTACCATTTTCTACGCCCTATTTCGGAGTAGAAAATGGTCTAGGAATCTGTCTTACATTTATAAGGAGCACTGGATCCACCAAAGTTATATACAGCCCAGAGCCTCTATATAACTCTGGCGGTTCCACTGCCAGCTATAGGGGATATTAAAGGGGTTTTCCAAGGCCTATAATTCCCCCCTTTTTGCCCGGGCCCCTCACACAGATAGTACTTACCTCGCTCCACGACGCCCACGTCGCTTCTGACGCCTGCCGCTGCATTTCCAAGTTGCTCGGATCAAAACTTCCGGCATCTGGGGGGCAGCCAATAGCAGGCCACGACGGGAACGAGTTTTCATCCGCGTGACAGGGAGATGCAGCGGCAGCCATGCTCACAGTGGCGTAATTGCTGTTTTTTTCCATTCCCTCCAGAAAGAGTTAATACAAGTTAATCAAAAAGTTATATGTACGCCAAATGATGCCATTGAAAAATGCAACTCTACTCTAAAAATAGGGCTACTTTCACACTAGCGTTTTTTGCGGATCCATCATGGATCTGCAAAAACACTTCCGTTGCAATATTACAACCGCATGCATCGGTCATGAATGGATCCGGTTGTATTATGTCTTCTATAGTCATGGCGGATCCGTCTTGAACACCACTGAAAGTCAATGGGGGACGGATCCGTTTTCTATTAAGACAGATTGTGTCAGAGAAAATGGATCCGTTCCCATTAACTTACATTCTGTGCCAGGTCGGATCCGTTTGGCTCCGCATCATCATAGGAGGACAGCAAAACACTGCAGGCAGCAGTGTCCGCCTCCAGAGCGGAATGGAGACTGATCGGAGGCAAACTGATGCATTCTGAGCAGATCCTTTTCTATTCAGAATGCTTTAGGGCAAAACTGATCTGTTTTGGACCGCTTTTGAGAGCACTGAACGGATCTCACAAATGGAAAGCCAAAACGCTAATGTGAAAGTAGACTTAGCCATACATCAACAGAGAAATGAAATTGTTATAATCCTTGGAATGCGACGATCCTATAGACCCAAACTAGGCTGGTCCTTGAAGGGGTTAAGGCTCATTTCAGACAGCAGAATTTTCCCATATTTTCAATGTGGATTTCTACACTGAAAATTAGCTGGGTAAATGTGAATACAATTTTTCTAAGACCTGTTCACACACTGCTGTGTGCTCTACGCACATTTTAGGACACAGTGCTGAACTTTAAAGGGCATCTCTCTGCAGATTAGTACCTATGAAACTGGCTGACCTGTTGCATGTGAAGCTTAAAAGCTTAAGGCATCTGTGTTGGTCCCATGTTCATGTGTCCTCACTACTGAGAAAAATTATGTTTTAATATATGCAAATAAGCCTCTAGGAGCATTTCCATTACCATAGAGTCTCTGCTACTGCTCCCCCCCTGCACTTTGATTGACAGGGCCAGGCATGATCACTTTTTTCACTTCCTAGCCCTGTCAATCAAAGTGCAGAGGTGGCAGCAGTTGTAGAGAGCAGAACCTCTAGGTGTAACGACAACGCCCCTGTTGCTCCTAGAGGCTCATTTGCATATATTATATCATCATTTTTCTCAGCAATGTGGGCACATGTGCACATGGGACCAACACAGATGCCTTCAGCTGCCAAGTGCACATGTAACAGGTCAGCCAGATTCATGGGTACAAACCTGCAGAGAGATGCCCTTTAAATGTGCAGCATTTCCTGGCACTTCTATGTACCTGGCACTTATAAAACAGGCCAATGGGAGCTCCTGCATCCAGTAATCAGCGCCCTGGGCCTTCAGGGCTTTTGAGGTGAGCTCAGTATGTGAATGACACATATCTCTCCACCTTCACTGTAAACTTGTGTGATCTGGTCACGTAGTGAGAGGTACATGTAGGAGATGCCCAAACTTCTCCTGGTTTGGCCATCTATGCTGTTTGTTCTCCTGCATAATATGAGGGAGTCATTATGACTGAAGCAATGTATAGTACCCATGAGAATGGGTGTAATGCAGTTTTACATAGAATTTACATTTCCGTAGTAAAACCAAAGCAACAACATCTAATAAGTAAAATTCAGAAGCTGCCATCTAAGACTGTATACAAAACGGGCGGAGAATTGCATATTTTCCACTATTCTAGTGCAACCATTTTACTGTGCCTTGTGAATAAACTCTGATTTTATAACTGAATATAATGCAAATTGTTATTCTTTTTCTGCCCAGCAGAGGGCAGCATCTCAAGAAAACACTATGACAGACATGTTGCTACATGTTCCGGACTGTATTTTGTTGTCTGTGAACTATAGCTATAGATTTGAGTTAAAGAGGCTTTCCAGGTGTTTAATATTGAGGGCCCATCCTTAGGATACGTTATTAATATCAGATAGGCGGGGGTCCAATACCCGGCAACCCAGCCGCTCAGCTGGTTTGAGAAGGTTGCGGAGCTCACTGAAGCTTAGCAAGTACAGCGGCGTCCATTGCATAGCAGCTGTGTCTAGCATTGCATCTCAGCCCCATTCACTTGAATGGGACTGAGCTTCACCTAGGCCAATGTGACCGATCAACATGATGGCACTGCCCTAGGAAGAGGCCCCAGAGCTCAGCAGAGCAATGCTGACCCTTCAAACAGCTGATTACCAGGGGTGAGGGGAGATGGGCCATCAGTATGAAAATGTTGGACCCTGTTAAGCCTTTAGGCTTAGCGCACTACATTTTCACACAACTTTGCCGAAAGTAGTACAAGAGACCAGAAGAAACTTTGTAATATATCTTATCAGAGAGAAATGTGTCGTTCTCTTATGAGTTGTTAAAGGGGTTCTCCGGGCTTTTACTATTGATGACCTTCTCTCGGGATAGGTCATCAATATCAGATTAGCAGGGGTCCGACACCCGGCATCCCCGCCAATCACGTGCTGTCTCCCTTCTCTCTATGTCTATGGCAAAGTAGCAGCAGAGAAGGGAGAGAGCACGTGCACACTGTGCGCGCCTTCCCTTTATACAGCTGATTGACGGGGGTGCCGGGTGTCGGACCTCTGCCAATTCTGTCAATTCAATCTGATATTGACCTATCCTGAGGATAGGTCATCAATGTTAAAAGCCCAGACAACCTCTTTAACCTCTGCTCCGCCACTTACTAAATGCTTTTCTCTTTGAAAATTCTCTTGAAACCGTCCAGGACGGACCAGCTCACTGAACCATCAGATTACATCATCACATACAAGTTCATGGAGGGGGGAAGGCACTCCATCTATACTATACTTAGTAATTTATCCAGGCAACTTTCATGGTGCTAGATACATTTCAGATGTATTACATTTAATGAGATAATCTAATCTTTAAGAATTGGGTTTTGACCACACATTTAGAACAACATTTAAGTGACATTGAGTAACTAAAGGGGTATTCTTGTAACAGCAAGTTAACCCCTATCCAGTAGTCAGATTGGTGGAGGGCCAACTGCTGGATCCCTACTGGTCACGAGAACCTACACAGTGAATGAACTGGCGGATGAGCATGCCCACTACCACTTCATATAAGCTCTATGGGTCTCCTGGAGATAGCCGTACTCTGGAGAAGAAGGGATTGTCCTCAACTGCCTCTCCATTAGGGTGGCCACTGGCTTCACCCCAGAAATCAACCCCCAAATCGATAAACCACGCCGGCTCCGTGAAGCCACGACCCTACTCTCCATTCATGTGGGCCACACAGGACCCTCATTTTCGTTAGTGGTGGTGGTTACAGCATTCGTCTTTCCACTGATCTAACAGTTATCCCCAATCTAGTGGAATGAACAAACAAAGAGAAACTGACATTTTTTATGTTTTTTTTTTTTTTACAGTGTTTCCTCCGCAGGATAAAAATTGTGATGATTTTATTGTGTGGGTCATTACAGATGCGTCAATACCAATTAAGGAGGTTCTAAGCTAGCCAGTCCAGTGCCATAAAGGTCATGTGACCACACTGCTCACTAGTGATTGGTAAACACTGTGGAAAACAAAGTACCTTGTACGAAACCCAAGTAGGGGAAAGTAGAGTAGGGTAGAGCCAGTATCATGGAGTGGAAAGGTAACTTATAATCAGAGCTGTTAGAGTGGGGTGCTAGCTGTGTAATACAGCCCGAACCCAAAAGTGATGGCACAGCTCCCAAAAATCTTATCCAACTGTGAGTCTTAAGAGAAGCCTGCCTGTTTTGTTTGTTGCTTGCATTACTCAATACAGGAACATAATATCATTGGTAATCTTTTCTAGGTGCTGTTTTGGATGAAGCTTCTGGGAAAGTATTGGTTGTACAGGACAGAAATAAGGTATGTAAATTTATTAACCCCTTCCTGATACAGCCAGTTTTAACGGCTAGCATGGGCGTAGCTATAGGGGGTGCAGAGGTAGCAGTCGCCACCGGGCCCAGGAGCCTGAGGGGGCCCAAAGACCGTTGTGCCGCATAAGAAGACACACAAAGCACTGAGGGAAGGGGGGCCCAAGCTGAACTCTTGCACCAGGGCCCATGAGCCGTTAGCTACGCCCCTGACGGCTAGGTACACCTTTGGTAACAATTTTTTTTATTATTGCATTGCATTCATTTTGAGCTAAGACATTTTTTCAGTTGGTCTTTATTAAAAATGATGAGACGTTTTCGGTGCACAGGTTTGGGTTTATCTACTAGCAGGATCTGTATTCTCTCTCTGCTTGGTCAGGCTCCTTATCTCTGCTCTCTGACCTTATAAACACTCATTAGAGCTCAATTCTTATCTTACTGATAAGAACGTGGCTTAAGGCCAGGTTCACATCTGTGCCTCTGCATAACTTCGGGCAGATCCACCTCCAGCTTAGGGGTTTATTAAGACCTGGATCTAAAACGCCAGTCTTAATAAATGTGCCTCCAAGTTTTTTAAGGACCAATTCAGTTCTGAAGTGACTCAGTGGGGCTTACATAATACAAACCACCCATAAATTACCCCATTTTAGAAACGTAATCGCTCAAATTATTCAAAATTGATTTTATAAACTTTGTTAACCCTTTGGTGCTTTACGAGCATTAAAGCAAAATGGAGGTAAAACATGAACAAAGGAAAATAAGCACAGCTCAACCAGAGGCAGATGGTCTAAACTGTGTCCTTGGCCACTGTAGGGCGGCACAGATCCTTCCTCAGACCTCTGGTATACAATATCTTTAAAAAAAATAGGATAATCCTGCTCCTAATGAATACAACGTAACTTTTAATTTAACATGTTAAAACTCCATGGCTGACATGTTTTGCGCATGTAGTGCTTACTCATAGCTCAATATTTATTACCATGGTTCTGTAGTTTACAGAAACACCCCATATGTGGTCGTAACTGCTTTGTTGGCACAATAGAAGGTTTAGAAGGGAAGGAGCACCATATGGTTTTTGGAGGGCAGATTTTGTTGGAATGGTCTTTGGGTGCCATGTTGCATTTGAAGAGACCCTGAGGTACCCCTCGAGTGGAAAACCCGAAAAAGTGGCCACATTTTGGAAACTACACCACCCAAGGAATTTGTAAGGGGTGTACTGAGCACTTTGACCCAACAGGCGTTTTTATAGAATTTAGAACACTTGGGCGTGAAAATAAAAAATTAAATTTCTGCCAATGAAATGTTGCTTTAGTCTCAGATGTTTCATTTTCACAAGGGGTAACAGGAGAAGAAGAACCCCATAATTTGTTATGCATTTGTGGCTCAGAAGGCAAGGAGCATAATTTGGCTTTTGGAGGGCAGAATTCACTGGAATGGTTCTTGTGTGCAATGCCAGATTTGCAGAGCCCCTGAGGTACAAGTATGGTATAAAAACCCAAACTAAACCCTTTAAGGAATTCCTTGAAGTATAGTAATTGGCTTGAACCCATAGGTGTTTCATAGAATTTGAAGAAAAAAAGCTAGCCTTCAAAAGTGGTAATAGGAGAAAAAGCACCCCAAATGTTGTTATATAATTTTTCCCGAGTGCGACACCATCCCCTATGTGGTTGATGAAAAGCTTGTGGCACACAGCTGGTGGTGCTAGAAGTAGGGTTCCCTAGGGTTGCGTCGTAATCCGCTAAAATAACTTCAGCATGAAGAAGTAGTGTTGCAAATCAAAGATGTGTTTTATTCAGAAGCGGCTGTACACATTAGTCAGTGATGTTTCGGCCTTCCGGTCTTCTTCAGACAAATGTCGCTGGGAAAGTAGCAGGAAGATGTGCTCAAGTTCATGTGTGGGTTTATGCCATTCCTTACAGTGTGAACCCACACTCCTACTACTTTCTCTGACTGTACCATGGGCACTAATCTGAAAAAGACCGAAACGTCACTGACACATGTGTACAGCCACTTCTGAATAAAACACATCTTTGATTTGCAACACTTCTCGATTTGCACACTGCAGGGTTCAGAAGAGAGAGTACCATGGCCATTTGAGGCCTAGTTTAGTGATTTATACAGCACCAACCGACAACTGTAGAGACTCTGAGGTGAAGTGACCCCCTTTTAGAAACTACAACCGTCCCAGAATTTACCAAGAGGTGGAGTGACCATTTTGTCGCAACAGATATTTTGTAGAAATTAATGCACAGGAGTCTGTGCAAAATAAAAATTGCAATTTTTCCACAAATATATCATTTCAGTGCCCAATATGGTGTGCCCAGTTAGTCCCATCAGAGATTTACACCACATGAATTGATAGGTGCATTCTACTGTGTGCGGAAATGCCATAATTGTAGGCGTAAGCTGCTGTATGGGCACACGGTAGGGCTCAGAAGGGAAGGAGCACCATTTGACTTTTGGAGCATAGATTTTTCTGGAATGGTT
Source organism: Bufotes viridis (assembly GCA_033119425.1). NCBI lineage: Eukaryota > Metazoa > Chordata > Amphibia > Anura > Bufonidae > Bufotes > Bufotes viridis. Next base: position 445,180,954 of record CM065589.1, on the reverse strand, counting down.
TTCAGGTGCTTCATCACATTTGTGGAGACCCTGAGGTACCCATACAGGGGAAACTGCCAATAAGGGACCCCATTTTGAACCTAGACCCCACAAGTTATTGAGGAGCATGGAATGAGCTTTTTGACACCACAGTTATTTTTTAGAAATTTACAAGCAGATAAGACATTTCAGTGCCCAATTTGTTGGGCCCAGTGTGCGCCTTCTGACACTTTTGTCAATTTCATACCACCTGTTGGTTGACTTACTTTGAGAAAACGTTTGACACCATTTTGGTCCTTCTTTCCTATAAAACAAACTCCTTTATGGTTAAAAACATGCTTTCTAGGTGCATTGGAATTTTCTAAAACGAGTTACATCCGAATGTACAATCACATTTTGTAAATGTGGACCAGTACTTCTAAGGGTCCATTCACACGTCCGCAATTCCGTTCCGCAGAATTGCGGACCCATTAGTTTCAATGGGGACAGACGATGTCCTGACCGGGTCCGCAATTGCGGATCCGCACTTCCGGGTCCGCAATCGCGTTCCCGAAAAAAATAGAACATGTCCTATTCTTGTCCGCAATTGCGGACAAGAAAAGGCATTTTCTATGAGAGTGCCGGCGATGTGCGGTCCGCAAATTGCGGAACGCACATTGCCGATGTCCGTGTTTTGTGGATCCGCAAAACACACACGGACGTGTGAATGGACCCTAACAATACAGCAATATGTTACTCTCCGGCATCATGTCATTTCTACATTGTTTCTCCCACGTGGGAATGTCTGTGCTTTAACATTTTTTGTACTTTGTACGAAGACAAACACTGTCCATCTCCATAGATGTCAGCTGTCTTAGACAGTCTCATTCAAATCAATAAATAGTGTAGTGTCCTCCTGCTGTATGGAAAACAAGACTCCTTTAAAGGGAATCTGTCAGCTCCAAAACACCCCCCAAACTAGAGTAAGCGGTGAATAGTGTAGGTGATGCCGAGTCCGGTTATAGAATTTTTATCTTCATACTCACTTGCATCCTGATGCTGTGCTCCGACAAACCAGCAGTAAAATGCACTGAGAGGACTCCTCTTAGTCCTCTCCATTATATGTGTGAGCTCAGGAGTCCTCTCAGTACATTTTACTGATGTTTGTCAGGGTCCACGTCTGAATGTAAGGGAGTATGAAGAGAAAAATGACCTAACCGGACTCAGCATGACTTACACTATACACTGCTTACTCTGGTTTGGAGGCGTTCTGGAGCTGACCGCTTCCCTTTAAGGCATACATATACACCAGATGTAAGCTCACAGATGACTGCTTAGGTGGGAGATCTGTATGAAGTACGTATCAGACTGTTAATATGGCCTGAGAACTATTTATTCGCTTTTGTAGAGTACCCCCCCCCCCAACTATCTCATCGGCAGCCAATAAAAAGGGCTTACTGCAGAATGGTGGATCTTCATTCAAGACAAGCGTACAAACACTTCATAACAGATGTTTTATGGCTGAAGAAAAACGAACTCACCCTTGTGTTCAGCAGATGTCCTGTGTAATAATCGTTATCTTCTGTTAAAGCAGTTGTCCAAAGTAGAAAAACATGGCTGCTGTCTTCCACAAACAGCATATGTTTATGGGTTGTGTCTGGTATTGCAGCTCAGCTGTCTCCAGTACCACGTGCGGGTGTGGGTTGTTTTGGAAGAGGCATCCATGTTTTTCTAACCTTGCGGAATCCCTTGAACCTTTCAGTGGCTAAAACAACCTACTCTGGACATTGCTTACAAATTTTATTCAATGTCTTTACTAGTGCTGGGCAATTTTTTTTAAAGTAAAATAATAAAAAAAATCTTGATTATTTTCAATTTTTATTTTGTCATAACCTTTTTATTTTTCGGTCTATGTAGCCACATGACGGCTTTATTTTTATTTTTTTTTACAGGACAAATGGTATTCTTGGTGACACAATCTTTGGTAATGGGGGAAAAAAAGCGATTCTGTCATTGGTTTTTCACTTTAATCCTGTGAGCTCCAGCCTTGTCCTCGTTCCGCTCAGCTCTGCTAATAGCTTGTACCGATGCGGGATGCAGACTATAAGCAGAGTTGAGCTGAGCAAGTGCAGGGCAGGAGCTCACATAAGACATGGCTCTCCTGCTTGTGCCCGCTTTGCTAAAGCCTGACGTTGCCCATGTGTGCTAGGCTTTAGCAGAACAGCGCGGGTAAAGGCAGGAACAGCGCTTAGTACGGCCACAGGGGAATCCATACTCCAGCACAGAGAACTTTATGGGAGCACGAATTCTAAAGCGTGATAGGCACCTGGACTTCAGTCACCTATTTTGTATGGAAAAGTAAAAAAAATAAGTGTATTAGAAAAGTCATTGTTAGCACATTTAGAATAGAATTTAATAAAGTTTGGTAAAAGTTTTAGGTACACTTTAAGTTGACAGCTGTATAAAATCTCCTGAGCACGTTTTTTAAGGTCACTTTGCTTTCCATACATCAAAGTCTTTCACACGGGCGTCATGTTTGACAGCCAGATAAGAGGCGGGTGCGTTGCGGGAATATGCGCGTTTTTCCCGCACGGGTGCAAATGCTTGTAACGCGTTTTGCATGCGTGTGAGAAAAATCGCCATGTTTGGTACCCAACCCGAAGCCGGACTTCATCACTGAAGTCCGGTTTCGGGTCTTCTGGAGAATTGATTATTTTCCTTATAACATGGTTATAAGGGGAAATAATAGCATTCTTAATAAAGAATGCATAGTAAAATGAAGAGGAAGGGGTTAAAAATAATTAATAAAAGTTAACTTACCTTAGCCACTTGATCGCGTAGTCGCGATCTGTCCTCTCTTTCCCTGCATCAGCTTAGATCTACAGGACCTGTGATGACGTCACATCACATGGTCCAATCACCTGGTCCATCACCATGGTAAGATGGACCATGTGATTGGACCATGTGATGTGACGTCATCACAGGTCCTTTAGATCTTAGCTGATGCAGGAAAGAGAGGACAGATCGCAACTACGCGATCAAGTGGCTAAGGTAAGTTAACTTTTATTATTTTTAACCCCTTCCTCTTCATTTTACAATGCATTCTTTATTAAGAATGCTATTATTTCCCCTTATAACCATGTTATAAGGGAAAATAATAGAGATCGGGTCCCGTTGCTAAGCAACCATGCGGGAAAATCGCAATGCATCCGCACTTGCTTGCGGATGCTTGCGATTTTCCCGCAGCCCCATTCACTTCTATGGGGCCTGCGTTGCGTGAAAAACGCACACTATAGAGCATGCTGCGATTTTCACTCAACGCAGAAGTGAAGCGTGAAAATCACCGCTCATGTGCACAGCCCCATAGAAATGAATGGGTCCGGATTCAGTGCGGGTGCAATGCGTCCTCCTCACGCATTGCACCCGCGCGGAAAACTCGCCCGTGTGAAAGGGGCCTTACTATATCATGAATCCCTGACAAATGTTATGTTTATTGTTAAAGCAAATTTCCAGGTGAGTTCTTTAATACAGAAAAGCCCAACATTTCATTGTTGGTCAGACTGAATATGTGCTGTTAATATTTCAGGTGCAGAAATTTGACCTGGTAATGAAGGTGTTAAATAAAAAAGTATTTTCTAAATGTCTCATGTATACTAACTACACTGGCAGCAGTGGCTGTTTTTCCATTTGGGTAAATAATGACATGTCTTCAGCAAAGAAAAAAAACCTAAATATAGTATTAACATTTAGAAAACTCCGCAGGACGCATCTAATAAGCACCATCTTTTCCACACTCAGCCTAGCACATCATTAGCACAATGCAGTGGAGGCTGGAGCCGACCAGACATCCCTTTATTTGTTGAATGTGTGCAGAGCATACGGTAATCCTTGAGCAGGGCCCCAGCCCTCTCTCTGGCCATTTTTCCTGATGAGGGATATACTTGGCAGAAAATGAAAAGAACGTTTGTCTTGGAAACTAAATAGAAGGCACAATAAGATTGGAGATGATCATCCTTGTACTTTTCATTGTTGGAAAGAAATGTTTTAAAGGGTCCTTATTCATTACTTAAAGGGGCTTCCAGTTCTGCATTACAACCCAGTATGCTACCCAATTTACCCAAAGATTCGTCCTAATCTCACAGTTAAATGTATATGATATATAGAGGGCTGCCACGCAGCTTGAGCATATGCATACCCCTTCCTCCCCGAAATAAGTGGCAGGAAATTTCATGTATGTCATGACATAGGATAGGACAGGTCCTTTCTACTCCTCATCCATTTTAATCTGAACTAGATCAGTCAGTAACAGATTAGGGTCAAGCAAGAATAGCAAAAGTACTGGAGCCTGAAGGCTGATAAGTGGATCTTCAGCAATACCAGGTACGTTACAGGGACAACGTCTAAATCTGGCCATAATAATGATAAACATTCAAATGGTCTAAAAATGGTTGGGAAAAGATATGTCCATCACATATGTCCCTCATGTAAGGCACATTGGTAAATTAGATAACTGTTTTTCCACTTATTGATCCAAAATAAAGTAAAGGAAAAAAACATAGAGCGAGCATTTGTCATTTGCCGTGGTTTTGGTATCGGTTTTAAGTCTGTCTTTGCTTTGTGAGGTTGCGCCAAATTTAAGAAATGGCACACAGTAATAATAGATTACAGTAAGTGCAATGTAAGGTATGCTTATGTCTGTAAAAGTACATCAGGGGCTTGCATGGCGTGTAGATGCAACTACACGTCATAAATGAGACTTAAAGGTGTTCTAATCTGAAGTCCTGACCTACTTTTTACACCACTTCTAAAATTTTACCAAATGAGGGGCTGACGGGAAACGAGCATAAGATGTGCAGAGCGAGAAAGCAAGGCTTGCAGATTCTCCACCTGTCCCTGTATGGCTTTAGATCATCCCAAGCGGACGGGTGACTTAAATTTTTGTTTACCACCTTACTTAGTAGAGAGCAGCTTATTTCTGATTGTCACCCTTTTTTTCCAGAGAAGGAGTGGAAAAAAATAAGCATCCGCTTACCTAATCATGCCTGTGCACCTACTGTAAGCTCAGTACTTGGGTTTTTAATCCCTCAGATGCAGCGGTAAAATGTTTTAAAAAAACTTTTTCCCCCTATACCTTGTTTTATTACTGGAAAATAAAAAGATCTGTAACAGCCATTGTTATAGAATTAATGTTTTTTTATCCCTCGGTAAATGGCGTAAAAAAAAAAACCCACCTGTGCCAAATAAAAACAAGATTAAAAGTGATCAAAAATTCGTAAGTAGCCCAAAAAGGCACCAATTAAACTTCAAGTCGTCCTGCGAAAAACATGGAAAAATACAAATGTTACAGGTTTTGTTTTTATTGTAAAACAGCAGTACAACATAAAACTCTATAAAATCGCAGTAATCATAATGACCCGTAGCAAAAACAATTGACATAATATTTATACTGCACAGTGAACATCATAAAAATAAATCCCAAAAAACTGTGGCAAAATTGTTGTTTATTTTCCACCTCCCTCAAAAATATTATTCAGCGTGGTATATGTAGCCCAAAATGGTTCCTATAAAAGCTACAAGTCTTTCTGCACAACGCTAGTTCTAATACAGCTACAGTACATTGAGGTAAAAAATAAGTTATCATTGCTGGAAAGACTGGGGGAAAATTATACTGGCCGTTAGGGCTACAATTCACTACACCAAGGGGTTAAAATACACTTAAAACACAAGAGTTGTGCGCCAGCTTTCTTTAATTGAGACCAATTTTTAAATCTACCGTAAATAAGTGACGTTTTCAGGAGGGTTTTTCCAATTTGATGGTCCTGTTAGGAGGTGAAAGCAGTTTAGTCCTTAGTAAAACCATGTCTTATGTCTTCATGACTTATAATACAATTAAGCTTACTGGTCTATAATTATGTGGGAAAGACCTAGGGTAGGGGTAGGCAACCTCCAGCTGTTGTGAAACTACAACTCCCAGCATGCACACTTGCCCTGCTCTTCTAAGTACTCCCATAGAAATGAATAGAGCATGCTGGGAATTGTAGTTTTACAGCAGCTGGAGTGCCGAAGGTTGCTGAGCCCTGACCTAGAGCCACATTAGCCACACATTTACCAGTCCCTCAGTACCATACCAGTCACTGGAGAGTCTCTCAATGATCAACATGAATCAATGTTTTCCATGGAAAATAGTTTTATAGTTGAGAATACTGTGACTTCACCAATAGTAAACGCTTTTACCACGTCGATGGATTTGGAAGCTTGGATGACAAGTGCTCAACCAATGAAGCAGACTTCCACCAGTCAGAGACAGTTGTTTCATTGTTCTGTAGACAAAGCTAGCAGACAGACTGATTAGTATGATGATTATAAAAGACCATAAGAAAGCCAACCACGTGTGGAGAGAAACGATTCAATTCTGTACCACCGCTATAGGTGTCCAGCTGCTCTTCAGGAAATGTTTCCCAGCTCTTCAGATTCTTGTTGGTCCCGCCTTACTGATATAGGCACACATACCGTAGGCATATTCGGTCCAACTGGCAATCCCTACAACCACTCTGGAAGGCTGCTTTCACTACTGCCGGCCATCCAGTGGTTGAAGTGGCTTCATCGTTTTATGGGAGCTGCTAGAACTCTCATCAATAGACATTGGAAAATATCCTCGATCCCTTCCAGATCGGAATTTGTAGACTATCTCAAGCATATCATGCGATGCAAGAATTGACTGCAGAAAATCTAGATTATTATTACTCCCTTATTATTAACCCCCCTATTGACAGCCCCTCGTGAACCATCTATTGATGACTGATGACCTCTCCCCACCCCCTTTTTTTTTTTTTTCGTTCCTTCATGTTTTTCTTACATTATTATAGTGTTTTATTTGGATCTTCATACAATATTCCATAGCCTTGCTTAAAATAGTGATTACCTATATTGTGAACATGGGTCGCTATGACATATGTCGACAACTGCGGTGTAATTCTGTATATCATATGGTCCAGTGTATTTCATGGTTGTTTTAGGGTGTATTCACACGACCATATGTATTTTGCGGTTTGCAAAACGAGATCTGCAAAATGGTAAAAGATAGGACATTTTCTATTTTTTTTGCAGGACTGGAGAGCGAACATACGAATGCAGACAGCACAATGTGTGCTGCCTGCCTTTTTTCGGCCCCATTGAAATGAATGGGTTCACATCTAATCCTCAAAAGGTGCAGATCGGATGCAGACCAAACATATTGATGTGTGAAAGGGGGATAAGTCTGTTTATAAGAATGCAATTTACCACGAAAGACCATGAAAAAATAAAGCACACACAAACTAGTTCATTGTATTAAATACAGTAGGTACATTTTATTAGTCTACAAAGTGACATCACTGAAATCAGTGCACCGAGAACAACACTACAAATCATCTTCTGTATTAGGATGTGCTCACATTTATCCTTCTGTTGGGCTGTCCATCAGAATACATTTGAATACCCGAATACAACATTCGAAAACGTACTACATCGGGTCCTTTCACTTGAATGAAGCAAGAACGTTTTAGCCCTCTGCTGGCCTTTCCATTGGGAGAATGTGATTCTCTACCAGAAAACACTATTCAAACTTAAAACGCATTGGATCCATTCAGTTTAATGAGGCAAGCGAAGTCCAAAGGATTGAACTGTTGATTTTGTTTGACCTGGTTTCTATTCTTTTTTGGTCAAACGAAGTTTGAATTCCTTGGACTTCGCTTGCCTTATTAAACTGAATGGATTGAATAGTGTTTTGGGGTATTGACACATATCCAAAGCCTAGCAGAGGGCTAAAACGTGGTGTGAACACACGCTTGCATATAGATTAAAACAGTCACTTATATTAAATATATTTGTGATTAAATAAAAGCTATTACACTGCACAAGTATCCCTCCCCATAGCAGCATCTGTATCTTTATCATATTATAAAAGAGATTATCTCCCTAATGTATATTTAGAAAAATCTGATTACTAGAGCCAGCTGGAATAGGCAATCTCCACCGAGCTCTGCCAGGGACACAGTGCTATTTCCAAACATTGAGCTGAGCGACCAGGACATGTCAGCAGCCTCTCCTATGAGACAGGATTATAGGGATGTGTGTATATATATACATATATATATATATACCCGCACGCTCAGTGGAGCTTGGTAATACTCAAACCTTGCTTATTTCTTTCTTTCACTGCTATATGAAAACAGTTGGCCTATAGGCAACAGTTATCACCTACCCAGAGTATAGGTAATAAATGTATGGTTGTTAACAGTCTCCCCCCCCCCCGAGAGCATTGTCAACACTTATAAATTGTAACAAACCTTCAGCTGCGACAGATCCCAGAAAGGCTGAAAAGTGAAATCCAAGAGAACTTTTAAATAATTGTATAGTAGAAGACCCCTTCATAGTGTAACTCAAGGGAAAAAAGTAGAATTATGTCTGGAGCTGCAGTTGGATCTCCCGCTCACTCCTAAAATCTTACTTTCCTGAATTACCGTACCACATAGATGTCTCATTGTCCCGTCCAGTTTGTCTCTGGAGCATGTCTACCAGTCTGCTTCTAAAGGTGCAGTGCAATGTGATATAATTACTGTAAAAATTAGTCCACTGCCATAAGCAACCCAGGAATAATCCCTGCCCTATGGTGCAGACCCAGTGGAGCGAATGGGCATGATTGATGGGAATCTTAGAGTGAGGCCTTATTCATACGACTGTATGCATTGTGCAATGTGCCAATTGCGGATCCGCAAAATACAGATACTGTCCATGATGCATCAGCATTTTTTTGCAGACCCTTTGACTTCAGTGGGCCTTTGGTCCACATTTTGCGGACAAGTATAGGACATGTTCGATCATTTTGCGGAATGGACGTGCGGATGCGGAAATCGGACAGATCATTGGTGTGCTTTCTCATCCGTTTGTCCACTCCGTAAAATGCGGACCACAGACCCATTGAAATCAATGGTTCTGCAGAAAAAATGTGGACAGCCCACGGAGCGCATCCATGTTTTGCAGACTTTAAAACTGACACGGTCATGTGCTTTAGGCCCTATGGTAGTCATTCGCAGAGGGCATTGAGCAGAAGAATCCTGACATGTAAGACTAGGGGAAGGCAAAATATTCCATTGTCAGTGTAAGTCTTTTTACTGTGCACAGTGAGGTTTTTATCAATGTTCTAAAGATGAGGCTTTCCCATCATATTCTCATATGTAGCAGCTGGGCTCTGTTCACACTTGTGTTATGACACTCCATCTGGGTTTTCTGGTGTTTTCTGGTATTTTCTAAGGCAAGAATAGCACAGACCTGCCGTCAAGCCATGGCACTAGTATGAAGAAAGACGTACCGTATATTTGTGCACTGTTAAGGGCTCATGCGCACAAACCTATTTTCTTTCCGTGTCCGTTCCTTTTTATTTGCGGACCGTATGCGGAACCATTCATTTCAATGGATCAGAAAAAAAACTGAAGTTAGTCCATGTGCATTCCGTTTCCGTATGTCCGTATTTACTTTCCGCAAAAAAACATAGAACATGTCCTATTATTGTCCGCATTACGGATAAGGATAGTAATGTTTTATTAGGGGCCAGCTGTACCGTTTTGCAAAATACTGAATGCACACGAACATCATCTGTATTTATTGCGGATCCGTTTTTTGCGAACTGCAAAATTCATACGGTCGTGTGCATGAGCCCTAAAGGGAATCGGTCACCAGTTTTCTGCTGCTAGGTTCTAACAGCTCCAGCACATGCCAATGAATCCTCATATTCATGAGCTCACCACTCTCCCCGCCCACTTGCTTGTGATTGACAGTTTCCCATATGAATCAGCAGCAGGTGGGCGGGGAGAGCCGTGAACTCATGAATATGGGGAGTCATTGGCGTGCGCTGGAGCTGTTCAATGCAAGATTCTGGCAAAAAGGGCTGGGTCAATTAAAGAAAGTGACCCAGCATTTATCTAAGGGGGAATGTGACTAGTTTGTTCCCCTTAGTTAGGACACCATAAAACTGGTGACAGATTCCTTTTAATTAAGATTTTCATGGAGTGTGTGTATATACCGTTAAATAGTTTTGGTTTAATTGGCTGTGAAATTTGAGCATAAATCCAGTTATAAAGGGTGTCTCTGCTCTATATATTGTTAAAACGTGAAAAATGCCCCAAAAAAAAAAAAAGAAAATGCCCATTGGCAGGAGGATTATTTTATTCGGTCTTCCGTGAAGGTTCTCATTTATCCAGATCATGGTATATCAGTTGTAATAGTAGGAATAGTACATGAGGAACACAAAACAACAATTACACCAATATATGGCCCAGCACAGAAGAGCCAACCCCGGCGGTCAGGGCACAGCTGTGTACCTACATCTTAAGGGCACTCATTTTATGACAGCAAGGTTTTTATCTTAGACGCAGAGGAAGACTGGCTCAAAAGAAGTGTGATGGAAGCTATTTACGTTAAATTGGAGAAACCAGTTTGAGTGGAGTTGGAGGGGTGCGACATCTGTTGTCTGCCACTTACAATGCTATTTTAACACTTCTCCCCAAGCAGTTTAATCACACCGAATAGCTTTAGTCATGCAAATGCCATCAACACCATGACTGAAGCGCACCACCCTTATTTAATGCCGGAGATTTCTCGTACAAGCCATTCTAATTGAGAAAGCCAGTTGATGAATAGAAAAACATCTTCAGGGATTAAAAATACAAGTCCAGTTGCTCTGACTTATATTACTACTTATATGCTATTGAGCCATTTGTGACTTGTGTCTGTGTTTGACCAAGCTTAGACACGACCATTGCCTGAGATCTTCTTTTCCTACACCCTTGAATAGTAAATCTGTGCGGAAAGTCACTTAAGAAAACTTCTCCACTTTTCCTCATTAGCTCAGATATTTAGTTTGTACATGTATTGCACCTATTATCACGCGACTGCTTTGTTAATTGCAATGTTTCTGGCAGCCTGACCCATAGTACTGTGACAGCGGGACTACAGTACAATAATTGTACACCGCTATATAAATAATAACTACATGATGCGTCTAGTATTAACAGCTCATCCTTTTGTACACTAAAATTATTAGCTTATTTAAGTTAAAGGGGTTCTCCGGAAATTAAGAAAATGAAAATACTTACCATAAATATTACTTTATTATACCTTTCATTATTTATTATGGCTTGTTTTGTCTGGGGAGCAATCACACAAAACCTGTCCTGATCACACATGAGGACAAGTTAGGCTACTTTCACATCTGCTTTTTCAATTCCGCTATTGAGATCGTCATAGGATCTCAATAGCGGAAGAAAACGCTTCAGTTTTGTCCCCATTCATTGTCAACTGACTTTTAATGGTGTTCATGACGGATCTGTCATGGCTATAGAAGACATAATACAACCGGATCCGTTCATGACGGACGCATGCGGTTGTAATATTGTAATGGAAGCGTTTTTGCAGATCCATGACTGATCCACTAAAAACGCTAGTGTGAAAGTAGCCTTACTTTACAACACTGAGGTAAAGAGCTGCCTCATCCTCCTTCTCCTCTCTACTTGTCAGGGATTATGATCCTAAATACAGATGATAAGAACTTTAGCTGAATCTCTGTGGAATTTAGTTTATGAGGAGACATGAAATACAGAGAGGGCGGACAGGACAGGCTGTGGTAATGGAGGATACATACAAGTGCTGCTGCTCATTATCCACACCTCCCCCTCCTCTCTTGTCTCCTCATCATCTCCATTCCCACAGAGATTCACCTCTATTCAGGATCATGATTCCTGATAAGCAGAGCAGAAAGAAGGATGAGGCAGCACTACGGCTCATTGTGGTGAAGTAACTTGTCCTCCTGTGTGATTAGGACAGGTTTTGTGTGTACTGATAGGACGGCGGTCATTTTATTTCTCCTAATGATTGCTCCGTAGAGAAAACAAGACATTCTAAGTAATGAAAGGTATTTGTGAATATATTTATTATAAAATAATATTTAAGTATTTTCATTTTTTTAATTCCAGGAGAACTCCTTTAAAGGCTATGTACACCTTTGGGGACATTTGTTATGATTGCATTTTACTCATTTTGGGCTAAAAATCATTTTTTTTAATTGGTCTTTATTAAAAATATTGAGCCGTTCTGTCACAAAGGGTGAACTGTTTTTCTAGCTGTGTGAATGTGCTTTGTACTTTCACTTTGTGCTGGTCAACTAATAAACCTAATCTGTAAATTACTAGAAGGCCATAAACACTTATTTAAGCCACATTCTTATCAGTAAGATCAGGCTTGAGCTATAATAAGTGTTTATAAGGTCAGAGATTTAAAGGGGTTTTCTCACCTCATTAATCCACTGTATATCAATTCCTTGGCCTCCAGCAATGGATGTAACTCCTGTAATTATCCTTTTTCTACCCCCAAACTGCATGCTCGTTTCTAGGGGTTATGGCCACCGCTGTAATGATACTAATCCCCTATGCTCCGGCTGCAGAGGTGGCCGGGTTTCACTAGAGTGAGTGCACACTACCACTTGCGTATGCACATTCACCCCCGGCCACGGCCACCCCGTATGAGCTGTCAATACAGCAGGAACCATTATCACAGTTACAGGGCGTGCGCTACAGCCCTGTAACTGTGATATATAAAGGTAGTTGTCTTCACTGTCAGTCACACTAGGGCAGTAAACTGTTGATGACAGGAGGGGAACCTTTACACAGCACACAGAACAGATCGTGACGAGCAACTTACCATTGGATGTCAAGATCTGCTCTACTCTGATATCCCAGAGGCTGACACAGAATCTCCTACTGTGACATCCTCAGGAGGGGGCACATACAAGCAAGGGGGAGGGCTTACTTCCTCCCTGCCCGGCTTGCCTTGCTTTATATCTTAGAGATCAGCTCCGCCCTCAGCAAGCAGGGCAGAGAGGCCATGAGAGTAGCAAAGCAAACAGGGAGGTGAGACAAGGGCCATCAGCAGAGCCGCCAGAGTAAAAATTCAGATCCGCTACTAGAGAAACTCAATGCTGCACAAAGACAGTGGTTCAAAATTTTTAATAAAGACCAATTGAAAAAATGTTTTTTAGCACAAAATAAGTACAATGCAAAAAACAAAACATTGCTCCTAAAGGTGTGCATAGCATTTAAAGGCAGAATGATTGGTGCCATTTGTTACATATTTGATTGTACTAGATGTCTAGCATCTTGTGTTTAGCTTTTTTTATACAGTCGAAAGTGAAACCCTCATCAAATACAAATAACAGGACTCCATACACCCACCGCTCTTATTTAATACAGTCCATAATCTGCCCCTAGAGGTTAGGTACTGCCACCCGGGGCAAATATGCTGCAGATTTTCTGCCATGACATTGTGTTCGGGTTCAAACCTTTTACACTAGCAGCAATGCTGCATAATATCTTTAGAGGAATCGACCTGAGGAACAGATCTGCGACATGTCAATTTATGCTGCAAATTCTAACGCTTTGCAATTAGTAGGCTGAATTCCACATCGGGTATACAGTAAAATTCAGGACAAATCCACATGTAACATGTGGATTTTGCTATGGATTTGTTGCCCATTTATCTATGGAATCATGGCAAAATCCACAGCAAAAGTTCCTCTGTGGAAAATCCATCCCGCGTGGCAATGCCTGTAGTATAGGCCTCACTAACGTGAACTCCTGGCTGCATTGGGTATTTGAGATTTTACACCTTTACCAGGCTTTTATAGACAGTGGCTGTTCATGAATATTATACAAAGTACTCACAAACCATGGTTCATCATGGGACCTAATAGCAAATTAGGGTGAGAGTGAAGTGACTGTCGGACTTTGTGGACTATCTGGACTGCGTCAAGTAAGTAGGAAAGAGAAGGACAACACTTTCCATTTTTGAAAGCATAGCCTTTGTTCACATAGTGTTTGAAAGATGCGCCAAGAAAGCTACCAGCGCATATGTCAAATTTATCTATAGGCCCACAATTGCCAAGCAGATGCTAAAAGGGTGTTGGTTTGGCCTTTGTTGGTGGGCCATGCATTGTATACTTACTTTAACCTAGAAAGAGTGGAAAGCCACTGTCTGCCCTGCACGCCTGATTGCGCCTGTATGTCTCCCTGACAAGTCGGGGAATGTGAGTGCAGGGAGCACAGGTTATGGTTCCAGTGGTCATGAGGTCATTCTTTTAAGGACGGGTGCCCAGCTACAATACCAAGAGCTAAGGGTAGCTGCAACTCAGGGCTACACTATTGCTACACTAGGGTCTACTCAGATATCAGCAGACCCCAATGGTGTAACTGTATATATACCCCAGATATCTGAACCCCAACAGAGACTATATACAACCCACAGGAACTGGTGTACCCACAACCGCTGGTTCCCCCTGTGTTTTATACGTTGAACTGTGATGGTTTTTAATAGGGATTAATAAAAGATTGAATATTTTAATGGTAGAAATCCTTCCTCAATATTTGCATTATATATACTGAAAGAGCAGCGATGAAGGGACTGAGTGTAGAATAAGCGAGGCTGTGCTTTCCCATATAGTGAGCTTTGTTCACATTGGTGGCTATGGACTACATGTGACGTATGCCTATACAGTAGCATGATCTGGAAAAATGCCCGCCATACGTGTCTGGATTGTAGTTCTATTTCTTATTTACTCAAGTACAATTTGTCTGATAAATACACATGTAAAAGTTAGACTCAATAAACTGCAGAAAAAAATAGAAATGTAACATTTGTCATTTAACATTTCAGACTCTAAATGCATGGAAATTCCCAGGAGGATTGTCTGATCCAGGTGAAGACATCGGTGAGTACCCTTTGCTTTATAAGAGGATAAATGTATTCACTGTCTGTACTGAAACGGGCGTTTCTCCCGACATCTCTGTTTTAGTAACATCTAGAAGCATCTATTCTTATGACTTCTATGTTGTGCCATTCCTCTATTATTCCTACTAAACTAAAACTAAATGTTCATAAATGACCAGTAGTCCACCTACCAGTTAGGGGGCATACTCTCTCACTGACAGCACTTATTGGATAGTCCCTATTGCCGCTATTTTCAATACAGCAGTGCTCAGTGGGCACCGTAGAAGTAGCAATCTGCCCGCTCCTTTTACTAGTGCATTTCCATACAGTACAGACAGGGAAATAACATAAAAATGAGCTCTTGGTTATCTTTTTGAAACATTCTAACATTCACCTTGCTTAACTTAGACACTAAGGCCATGATTTATCATACCTTCACTCCAGAATTATGGCATCAAAAAGTCGCTAAAAAAGTCCCAATTTCACTCCAGGGGGACCATGCTTATCTTATGCGACTTTTTAATAGAACATGCGACTTTTTTGTAAATATGTGCGACTTTTGTAAAGCCACTTACTGAAGGATGAACTGCTGCCATCAAACCACATTTATCACAGTATTAAAGGAGCATTAATAAATCTGACTGAGCCAAAAGTGACTTTGGACTTACGTGAAAGTGGAGGAAGATGGAAGTGTAATGATAAATCTGGCCCTAAGGCTTCTTTCAGATCTCTGGCTTTAATTCCAGCAGAGAACAGCCTACCGGAATTCTTTGGATCCTGAACTGCCAGATGTGGACAAAATGTCCACCAGCCCAATTAAGTATAATGGGGTCCAGTGCAGATCCATATGTATTCCAGATTGAGAACCGGCCAGACACAAACTGCTGCATGCTGCGGTTTGTGTCAGGTCGATCATCCGCTTGTCTGCTAGAACCGCGATACCAGAGTTTCACACCGGAGATGTGGAAGTAGCCTAACAAAAACCTGTAGGCAGTCCAGTAGGTAAAGGTTATGGACGCTTTTGCAGGCATTTTTTACTTGCACTGTTAGTATTACATGAATTAACAAACCACTACTTCTACAACTTGTGTGTTTGATAATATACAGTATAGCAAGCAGCTCTCCTTCCCTCAGATCGGCTTTCTGATGGCTCAATTTTAAAGCCCCTCTCTGCTTTCAGAATAAAGAAGCATAGGCATAGCTGTTAAAGATTGAAAACAACCTGAAATCATTGACTGTGTGTGTGTGTATATATAATATACTGTATCTATCTCACATCAGGTTATACCTGGTGCAAAGACTACAACAGGGTTCGGCCAACCGGGGCTGATTTTTTACAGGGAAATTCAGCTGCAGATTTTGCTGTGGATTTGCCGCAGTTTTACCCTAAGCATTTCAAAGGATGAAATCCATGGTAGATATCGGCTGCATGAACTGACATTTACGCTGGATCTTGTTTTTTTGTTTTTTTTGCAGCGTGTGGAGGAGTTTTGTTAAAATCTCATCCACTATGCTGGTATTGTAAAATGCTGCAGCTCTGTGTGGAGACGGCTGGGGGATCTCAAATCCTAAAGCCTTATTCACACGTCCGTAGTGTGTTGCAGATCCGCAACACACCTTGCCACCAGCCCCTTAGAGTTCCCTATACTTGTCCGCAATTGCGGGCAAGAATAGGACATGCTCTATATTGCGGAGCCGCCGGCCGGAAGATCAGCGGAGAGCACAGTGTGTGCTCTCTGCATCCATCACATCCCCATTCAAAATAAATGGGTCCGCACCCGTTCCGCAGATTTGCGGAACGGGTTCGGACGAACATTGCAGACGTGTGAATGGGGCCTTAGTCTGCAGAATTCTGACAGCTGCTCTGGGCTGTCCAGTGATAGAGAAAGCAATGCATGGTCAAAGTTTCTGAGCTTTTTACATACTTCATACATACAAATGCACTGTTCTCATAATGCAAAAAAAAAAAGACGTGACAGGCTTTACAAGTATAAAGAATACAAACATTCATAGAAACTGTGTTCAGATGTAACGAGAGCTCATGATACTGTATATAGGGAAGTTTCATGTCCTCTTTCCGCTGCTGACATACTGGAATACCGCTGCTCCAGTAATCCTAACATATGTTCTTATTGTCCTTTGCCCTGCAGGAGCTACTGCCGTACGGGAAGTCCTTGAAGAGACTGGCATCAAGTCAGAGTTTCAGTCCCTCTTGAGCATTAGGCAGCAGCATAACCACCCTGGTGCCTTTGGGAAGTCCGACATGTACATCATATGCCGTCTGAAGCCATTGTCATACAACATTCATTTCTGCCCCCAGGAATGCCTGAGGTGTGAATGGATGGACCTTAAAGAACTTGCCTACACTAGCGAGACCACCCCCGTCACCAGCAGAATTGCTAAGCTGCTACTTTATGGATACAAGGAGGGCTTTCACAACATTGACCTTACTATGAGGACCTTTCCAGGGGTTTACTCTGGACTCTTTTACTCCCTGTACCACAAAGAATTGCCAGCTACCTATGAAACTGAGCAATGACTGCTGACAAGTTTCACATTGAACAACACATATGTCAGTCTCTACCCAACTGACTCTTCAGGAGTGAAAAATACCTCAACAAGGGCAACCTATGTGTAGCAAATATGTACACAGGTTTTGCTACGTATTTACAGCATTTTAAATGTAATTATGGTATATTTTAACATGATTATATGTACTTTTCCAAAAGAACGTATATAAATCCCTTCTGATCACATTTAATATATTTACAATACAGCCTGTTTAGAATCCCTTCTGAGTCATACTCGTCTCTGGTAGGATCAGCTCTTTGCAGACATGGGAAGAAACAGGATAGCCTTTTGTCCTGGAGAAGTCTGCGATCCATTTTTGTACTGCCCAGTTCTCTTTAGTGCCACGTACCAATCGCTGTATTTGCGAGACCGGTAAGTGTTGTAGTTGTTGGCCTCTAGTCGTTCGAAAAAGAAGCATTCGTCAGTTACGCACTTCTGGAAGAGAAATTAAAGCGGGTTACTCTTTAGGATTAATGCATCATCATGACATTTTATCTAGTAGTTCACCTCAATGTCCTAAAAGGGCTGTCTGGTTTCCTATATTGGTGACCTATCTTCAGGATAGGTCATCAATATTGGATCAGTGGGGGTCTGGCACCCAACACCTATCTAGAATGACATCATTTATTGGCACGGAATATTGTATAAATTGAACTCCACATAAGCATGACATATTTATTTTAATTATATCCAAATGATCCAGTTGGGCATTGCCAAATGTCACATGGCACAGATGAAAGTTTTTACTATGACTTGGGCCTCATTCATACTAGCGTTGTTTCTTTCCGTCCTAGAGTTCCGTCCTTGGGGCTCTAGGACGGAAAGAAACTGATCAGGATTATCCTAATGCATTCTGAATGGAGAGAAATCCGTTCAGGATGCATCAGGATGTCTTCCGTTCAGTATGTGAACGTTTTTTGGACGTTGACAAAAGCGCAGCATGCTGCGGATTTGTCTCCATCCAAAAATCCGGAAGACATGCCGCAATGCCGGATCCGAAATTAATGCCCAATAAAGAGCATTATTCCGGATCCGGCATTAAGCTAAACGTCGATTCGGCGCATCTCCGGATCCGACGTTTAGCTCTGCGCATGCGCAGCAGCCGTTCCGATCGGCGCCCCAGTGTAAGCTGGGGCTCCGATCGGTTACCATGGCAGCCAGGACGCTACTGGAGTCCTGGCTGCCATGGTAAGTACAACACAGCAGTGTACTTACCTGCGCTGCGGCCGCCGGGCGCTCCATTATGACATCACAGGTCCGGGCGGCGCAATGATCTATGCGCTGCCCGGACCTGTGACGTCATTAAGGAGCGCCCGGCGGCCGCAGCGCAGGTAAGTACACTGCTGCTGAGTACCATGGCAGCCAGGACTCCAGTAGCGTCCTGGCTGCCATGGTAACAGTGAAAGCATGTTAAAGACTGATCAGGAAACTGATCAGTCTTCAAATGCTGTCAGTCCACTTGCGTTCTGACGGATCCGGCGGGACGGAAGTGCCCGCCGGATCCTCAGAACGCAAGTGTGAAAGAGCCCTTATGTAAAAAGTGAAATTCGGACATCATCTAGTACTTGACAATCTCTTTCTAACAAAGCTAGAAGGCAAATTGCAAAAGGGGCAGTAACATGCTAAAACATAACTTTTAATAATATTTTATATAAATCGCAATTCATCAAAGGGAGCCCCTTACAACATGAAACAGCTGGGTCTGGGGAGATGAGCGCACTTTAACAGTTAGACTGGTTCTGTAGGCACAGAAGTGTCTTGTGCAGAGATGCGCTCTAATTCCAGTCAGACACCAGAAAAAACAAATGGACAAACGCCTTGCCAATGTGAATGGTGGTTATCTAACCAGGTAAAACATAAAGCAGGTTAAATGTACACACAGCTCAGTCCACCCATCTGAGAGTGGAAAACACAGTTATATTGTCAGGGAAGGGGAGGGTAAGAAGGCAACCACGGTGGGCAACAGTGCACAGTCCAAAGAACGAGCTGTCCCTGTTGACCCTCACAACCTAACACGGGGTCCTTGCCCCGCAAGGGGTGGCCCCGTCCGGAACCTGACCCTACACTGGAATCCCTAGGGGTCCCTGCATGGGGTGTCGGTTAGGACTATGGTAGATATATACTAGGAAAAGAAAAGGTGAAAATTGAAGTGACCTATGTTTTTTTACACCTGTCCTTCGTGTGGGACAGTCATTGTCTCTTTTCATTTTTAACAAAGCTAGAACCAGCCCTGTACCTCACACGGATATAGAGATCTCCCCATTCATTGCTCTGCTAGATTTATATCAAGCTGACAGCTCAAATGGAACATCCTTTCTGCTGCAGCTCAGGGGGTGTGTCCATTCTGCTGCAGCTCTCTCCCTTTCACAGATCAGGATGATACTGAGCATGTGCGCCATCTCAGTGAGCAGGTCAAAGAAATAGGAAGAATAACAAACAGCAGGTGGCGCTATACAGGTGCATTTTATTGAATAGCCGAGTGGCTATGCTAAATTTCTAATTGCATGCAATTACAAAATTATTCAGACCCAGGTGTTGGTTTAAAATCTCTAGAATATTTTTCATGGGACAACCCCTTTAACTAGTCAGTACTGACCGCATCATATAGTAGGGTGATCCGTGGAATTTCCATGGAGGAAAGTGCACTGAATTCTTTGGCCACATTTTCCTCTATAATCTGGGGGGGACTATTTTGCCCCCAGATTGCCCAGATCCTACATAATTGTACAACCCATGGCTGACCGGTGATCGCAATGTTTTTAAAAACTTTACTGTTTCAACCCAAACCTAAGTAATACACAAATTCATATTTATCTGAATAGCACCCTCTCCTCTTAAAAAATAACTTTTTCTAAAAAAAAAAAAAAACAGGCATTATACAGCCACATGGAAATAAAATGTGATTAACTCTAGAATGACAGTTGGAAAGGAATGAAAATCTTTGTGGACCTATAGATATTGATGGGCTGTCTGGTGGTGGGATTCCAACTCTCTGCAGCCTTCCCCAGGTGAGCTGGGAGCGGCCTTTTACCTGCATGCCAGCTACTTAGTAGCACTAGTGCAGCGTGTTAAATCTTCATCCATTTCAAGTGAGTAGTACAAAGTTGAAATCCCTTGCCCTATTAAAGAGGATCTTTCACCTCTCCTGACATGGATGTTTTAATAGCTTCATGCATTCCCCATGTAATAACTATTCTGGAGCATCTATTCTTATGGCTCCATGTTCTGCCATTCCTTTATTATTTCTACTAGAAGTTATGAATGAATTGCTAGCAGTCTGCAGTAAGGGTACAGAGGGGTGGTAACAAGTTGTAGGGTGTGCCTGCAGAGTCTCACACTATCCAATCAGTGCTGCCATTTTCAGACTGTGCAGGTACACCCCCCCAACTGGTTACCACCCCTCTGTACCCTTACTGCAGACTGCTAGCAATTCATTCATAACTTCTAGTGGAAATAACAAAGAAATGGCACAACATAGAGCATGGATGCTCAACCTCCGGCCCTCCAGTTGTTGTAAAACTACAACTCCCATTATGCGCGGCTGTAGGCTGATAGCTGTAGGCTTTCCATGCACAATGGGAGTTGTAGTTTTGCAACAGCTGGAGG
This sequence comes from Bufotes viridis, assembly GCA_033119425.1. Classification (NCBI taxonomy): domain Eukaryota; kingdom Metazoa; phylum Chordata; class Amphibia; order Anura; family Bufonidae; genus Bufotes; species Bufotes viridis. The sequence continues at coordinate 445,160,026 of CM065589.1, read as the reverse complement.
GCCACAGGTTGGGCATCCCTGACATAGAGCCATAAGAATAGATGCTCCAGAATTGTTATTACATGGGGAATGCATGAAGCTATTAATACAGGCATGTCAGGAGAGGTGACAGGTCCTCTAAGTCAACAGCGCCATGTGAACAATAAGAGGCCACAGAATTCCCCTTCCAACAGCTGATGTTTTGGGGGTACAACCCCACAGATCTGATATTGACGGCCTGTTCTGAGGATAGACCATCAATATATAGATTCAGGAAAACTACTTTGAACTCTCCTCAGGGGTATCGCCCATTCCCACTGGTCTGATTTAGCTAATTGGTTCAGAACTGTCTCTCGTGTTTGTAAAGGGTAAACTCAATAGAGAGCAATACTGTAGTAAGGATTGGAATATGGTTGCAGAAATCCCTGGCTAATGATGGCTGCCACAGCAGAAGCTGTTTTCTGTCATATGACGTCAATGAGGTTACATTATTTCCTGTGTCGACTAATATTTAGATCTTTGGAAATTTGTTTTAAAATGGTATAAACATTGTTGAGTGCCAGAGGAGATAACGTATAGTAGACAGTAATTCATGCATTCCGGTTTACGTGAATAGAGTTAAAGTGGTTGTCTGGGATCTTAAGAAATTTGACAGTGCAGGAAATGCTTTAAAGGGGTTGTCTGTTGTTTTTTTTTATATTGATGACCTATCTAAACACAGACAACCTCTTTAATATAAAAATAACCATTAATTACCCATTAAATCCCAGTCCATTCAAACACTGTTGCTCTGGTGGCCCCCACTTTTCCTGCTTCAGTTGTGTTATGTACATCATTCACCAGTCACTGGTCTCAGTGGTAACTCTTGCATACTGTGCCTTGAAAAAGTATTCATAGCCCTTGAACTTTTCCACATTTTTTTCACGTTACAGCCAAAAACTTAAATATATTTTATTGGAATTTTATGTGATAGAACAACATAAGTAGCAAGTATGTGTGAAGTGAAAAGAAAATTATATCTGGTTTTCAAATTTTTAATAAATAAAAATCTGGAAAGTGTGGCGTGCATTTGTATTCAGCCCCCCTGTCAATACTTTGTAAGACCACCTTTCACTGCAATTACAGTCTTTTAGGGTATGTCTCTACCAGCTTTGCACATCTAGAGGCTGACATTTTTGCCCATTCTTCTTTGCACTGGACTTTGACTGGGCCATTCTAACACATGAATATACTTGGTTCTAAACCATTCCATTATAGCTTTGGCTGTATGTTTATGGTCGTTGTGCTGCTGGAAGGTGAACTTCTACTCCAGTCTCAAGTCTGTTGTGCTGCTGGAAGGTGAACTTCTACTCCAGTCTCAAGTCTGTTGTAGCCTCTACAAGGTTTTCCTCCAGGGTTGCCCTTTATTTAACTTCATCCATCTTCCCATCAACTCTGACCAGCTTTCCTGTCCCTGCTGAAGAAAAGCATCCCTCAAGTCTTTTGTAGCCTCTACCAGGTTTTCCTCCAGGATTGCCCTTTATTTAGCTCTGACCAGCTTCCCTGTCCCTGTTGCAGAAAAGAATCCACATGGCATGATGCTGCCACCACCATTTTCACTGTGTTTTTGTAGAGTGATGTGCAGTGTTACTTTTCTGTCACGCATGCCATTTTGCATTTAGGGCAAAAAGTTCAACTTTGGTCTCTGACCAGAGCAACTTCTTCTACATGTTTGCTGTGTCCCCTACATGGCTTGTGGCAAACTGCAAACATGACTTCTTATGTCTTGCTTTCAAGAATGGCTTTCTTTTTACGACTGTTCCATAAAGGCCAGATTTGTGGAGTACACAACTAATAGTTGTCCTGTGGACAGATTCTCCCACCTGAGCTGTGGATCTCTGCAGCTCCTCCAGAGTGACCATGGGCCTCCTGGCTGCTTCTATAATTAGTGCTCTCCTTGCCTGGGCTGTTAGTTTAGGTGGTAGGTTTGCAGCTGTGCCATACTCCTTCCATTTTCAGATGATGGATTGAACAGTGCTCCGTGAGAGCTTGGGATATTTTTTTTTATAACTTAATCCTGCTTTACAATTCTTCACAACTTTATCCGTGACCTGTCTGGTGTGTCCCTTGGTTTTCATGATGCTGTTTGATTACTAATGTTCTCTAACAAACCTCCGAGGCCTTCACAGAACAGCTGTAGTTATACTGAGAACAAATTACCCAGAAATGGGCTCTATTTTCTCATTAGGTGACTTCTGAAGGCAATTGGTCCCAATTTATTTAGGGGTATCACAGTACAGGAGGCTGAATACAAATGCAGGGCGAACCTTTTAGATTTTTATTTATAAAAACATTTAAAAAACCGTGTAAGTTTGTGGGTGCAACGTGAAAAAATTTGTAAATTTTCATGGGGTATGAATTTGTTTTTCAAGGCACTGTATGTGGCACATGGTTATGTGAAAGATGTATGTGATGTCATCACTGCAACACCAGTGAGTAAAGAATAAAAGTTTTTTTTTTTCCTCAGGAACAGCATAAGTGATTTTCACAAGACACATCAGCAAAGTTAACCCTACCAGGCAATATGTCTGATTTAATATAATACACATTCTGCTGATGTGTGCTCTTTAAGACATTTTGTCTCTGAACGGTGGGCATTCAGAAGTGAAGCTCTCCCTTTCAATGCTATAACCTGTATGCGTTTGTCCCCCTTCCCCCCCATCTCCCTAATACTGACACTGATTTCTATAAGAGAACCACCGACCTTTCACCAGGTGTCTTACAGTGCTCTTGGGTAGGTTAGCAAGAATCTAGGGAATAGCACATAACTGCTGGCAGGGGTACACCTAGCCTTTCTGCTGCTTGAGGCGAAAACTGAAACGTTGCCCCCCTAATGACAATTTCTTAACCTAACCCCTTTGCCACAATGAAAGAGCTCATTTCCCATGGCCTTTCCGCTGCCCCCCCTATTGCCCCAACCTGGTGCTGCCTGAGGCGATCGCCTCACCTGCCCTCATTAGTGGTGCACCCCTGACTGCTGGATGAGACTACAGAGGAGGTTTGGTTGTTTGTAACCATGGGTCAGCAGCTGCATCATTTTAGCCCACAGAGGGCTGTATAGGAGCGTTATATACAAAGCGGTATAAGATTTTTTAATAATTTTAATAATTAGTTTTTTTTTTATCCATAGAAGGAGATTATAAATGGTGCACATGTATGTCATCTGCAATGTGTACTTGATGTAGAACCACCTACATATACATCATTGTAAAATGTACCCGTGTAATCATCGGGGAGCCTGGCTGTGACTGACAGGCATTAGTTAACATACATGGTAAACTCTGTAGAATAATTAAAAATTACACCCACCCCAAAAAAAAAAACTGAATAAAAAGCAATCAAAAGGTTGTATGTTCCCCAAACTGGTAATAATTAGAGATGAGCGAATGATTCATGCAGATCGATACATTCATTAAACAGAAATCTTGAACAGCGAGGGGCTCCCCCCCCCCCTCCTTTTGTCTGGTCCTGACAATTGAATGTATGCGGCACTATTCTGAGTAGCGGCACATGCGCAGAGGCTCTGCTGCTGCTACAGGCACATGCACAGTTGCTGCTCCACTAGCACTTGCACAACTAATCAAAGCTGCTGGGCAGGCGTGAGATTATCATTGCTGGGCAAGATGTCCAGCCTTGTCAATCAAGCAGCATTGGGGACTACGCCTCGCAAATTATAAGCAAAAGCAAATGATTTAAGAATAAATAAAAAGTTAGATTTTTAGTAAAACATAAATACCTATACATATGCAGATCACCATAATTGTACTAACCAGCAAAATAAATTCACATTTTATTTATGCTGCATGGTGAACATTGCAGAATTTATAACACTAAAAGAACAATGGCAGAATTACCTTTTTTCTATTCCCCTAGAAAAAGTTAATACAATTTAAAAACTATAAGCTATAGTGGTCATACAACTACATCGACAAACAAAAAAGTTATGACTCGTAAATGTGGCAAAAAAAAAAATCTCTTGGTCCATAAAGGGGTTTTCTACTTTATATCCTTTAACCCATTAGTGGCCACCAATACACCTTTACAGAAAAGAGCAAGAGCTCAGCTCTCTTATGGCAGCCGAGCCCTGCTCTAAAGACCTGAATTGGCAGAAGCACCGATCCAAGCCGTTTAACCATGCTATTGACCGTGGGAGTTGGGGCTTCCTCTATCACTCATCAGTACCAACACGATTGAGGCAGAGAGGCTAGTAAAGGCCCCGAAGTCTGACTTTTAGTGTATGCCTATTAAACCGTGCCAAAGGCAAGGCCCAATAGATTTCCTGTCAGTTTCCTACTGGCAGCATAATACACCGTACTACATAAGTAGATCAGTGTATTATAGAAGGATCGCATGTCAAAGTCCCCATGTGGGAGTAATAAGTAGTAAAAGTTTTTTTTTAAATAAAAATCAGGGTCGGAGCCTGGCCACTGGAGAAGATGGCAGCGTGAAGCCACATCTTCTCTGTACTCAAGCACTATAGAGCCAAAAAAAAGCAAGTAACCGGATTCATCATGGTCAAATATGAGAGAGAGCAAGGTGCTGACTCTCTAGACTCCCCTAGACCCCACAAAGGTCAACAAGATATGCAGAGATTCTTCAAAAAAAAACAGTGCGCACTCACAAGGAGGTGGATCTAAGATGGCCGCAGGATCAACGGCCTCGGCAACTGCAGCTGAAGACTCGGAGCCGGAGAGCGCACTGGAGGAGGAATCAGATAGCATCAACATCTCCAAGGCCTTCCTCACTAAAGCTCTGGAGCAGGCACTAAGACCGGTGATGGTGGAACTATCGAACATTAAGTAGGAGCTTATACAACTGGGCCACTGGGGGGGGAGTCTGGAGAACATGGCCACGGAGATTGTAGTGCATTCCACAGCCCTGGGAGGACATGTGGCGACCCACACTGATTAAATTAACAGGTTACAGGGGACTCAGTCAATTATAATTGAACGTATTCACTGGGCATTGAGACCGATGCCAAAACCCGTAGAGAGACCCTGGGATGTAGTTTGCGTTCTATTGTCTTATGTGGACACAGCGCGTATTCTAATTGCCGCCAGAGAAAGAAACTGAATAACATACGAGCATACGGGAGCAGAACTAGCGATTTATCAGGCCATAGCTCCACATCTACACTAGCCAAAAGGCGCCTCCTGAGACCGCTACTGGAGGCTCTCCGAGCCGCAAAGATCCCATATAACTGGCTCTACCCTTTCGGCCTCTCCATCCTTAAAGGGAGCAGACATATCGTCATTCATACCCCAGAGGACCTGGAGAAAGCATGGCCACAGGGCCGGTGCTTCCATATAGGTAAGGGGGAAATTGCCACGGAGTCCTTAGGGGCCGCCAAACCCGACACCAGCACCAGCCCGCAACAAACTACAATATAATATTTTCGTGGCGGTCAGCTAACAGCGATAAGCGGACGGACTATGGAAAGAGGCTGAGCCAGACGAGCCACACTGCAGCGGGGCCCGCGGCCGCTCTGAGCCCCTCTCTGCCTCTTTAAAAGAGCAATGGCTGCTGGGGCTCGGCGCGTGCCGCCGCACAGGCACGTTTTCGCATCTCTGACGGTGCCAGCTCCGCCCCTAGAGAAGAAGAAGGAGTGAGCACCGTGGCTGCCATGCCGTTCAACTTCTGCCCACACACAGCCATGGTACAAATTACAAGATCTCACCTGTCCCAGTGGGATAAGAGATGTGCTAGCCTGGAGAAATGTGCTGGGGGGGAAGGAGAGATGTTCTGCTGCCAATGGCCCATGGAGGGGGAGAAATATGCCATTCGGGGGGGGGGGAGATGGAGGTTGGTAGGTGTGCTCTGCCATTCGGGGGGGGGGGGGAGATAATCAGACGCGAAGGGGGTGATGACGTGACATGGAGGAGAGAAATGTGACATGGGTGGAGCTGGAGGGGGGGAAATGACATTGAGGGTGTAAAATGTGACATGGAGAGGGAGTAAAGTGACATTGAGGCCGGGAGGCATTATTGGGTGCACTTTTTACTGGCACATTATTAGGTTGCACTATGGGGGTACTTTTTACTGGTACATGATTGAGGGGCATCTATGGGTGCACATTTTACTGGCACATTATTGGGGGGCATCTATGAGGGCACTTATTAATAGCACATTATTGGGGGCACTTTTTACTGGCATATTATTAGGTAGCACTATGGGGGCACCTCTTGCCGGCACATTATTGGTGGTGGGCACTATAGTGGCATCTACTGAGGCTACAAAGAAGGGGTATGTTATATGGAGGGCTCTGTATAGTGGCATTTTATGCTGGGACACATTATGGTGGGTACTATAGCAAAGGGGGAAGAGGAATACTATGGGGTCATCTACGGAGGCACTAAGAAGGGCTATTTTATGCTTGCAAATTATGGGGGACACCAAGGGCATCTACTGGGGCACTATTTAGGGGAATATACTAGTACATTATGGGGGCACTAGGAGAAAGGGGGGAGAGTAGCACTATGGGGCATTTACTGGGGGCACTATATAGGGGTATTTTATAGTTTATACTGGTACATTATAGTGGCAGTATGGGAACATTAGATCAACTGGGGCCATTACAAGGGGGTATTTTTTGCACTGTCTAATATAAGGAGAATTATTACTACTGGGGGGGCATTATGGGGGTCTTTATTACTCCACCATGGTATGACCCCTAGTAGCAGTACCAGCCTCTCTCTGCTCTGCTATCCCTATGCCCCTTCTCCAAATCCAAAGTATTGATAACTGCAGAGGTCAGAGCTATGATAATGGCAGTAACATGAAGGGGAAGAAACAGGGTGCCCAAACAAGGATTTTGGCCATTAATAAACGAGCAGTCATACTTTGAATTTAGTAATACTGGATGCTGCAAAATCTTCTGTTTTTCCTGTCACATTTTTTAGCGTTTTACAGAGAATCTATGTTCTTTTTAGTTCCTCTACACAGTGGTGGGCTATCTTGAAGCAGAACTGCCCTTGTCTCACTGTCAAAACCCTTTCTGACACTCGATGGTAGTGTGTCAGATTGATAGTGTTAAGGTTCTGCGCTTTAACCTAGGGGATGTTGTTTCTGCACATGAAGATCTTTTTTTTTTTTTTTTAACACTTTATTTATAATTTTATACAGCAGTGTATCGTTGCATAAACATCCTTACAGGAAAAAAATCAACAGTACAAACTGCGTATTTAAGGCATATAGTACATAGAGTCACATGTGAAACATGAAACAACCCATCCCCCCTCCCACCCCAACATGTGTGCGACTTCACAATACACCTGAGCTCCTGAGTATACCTCACTAAATTGTCATTGTAGACAAAGGTGTGCGTCCATGAAGAGTTTCATACAAATACCACGAGGTATTTTAAAAATGCGAGATAAGCTTGGTCTTAACCGAAGGTGATAAAGTCTGCATAAATAAAGCCCATTTTTCAAAAAATTTCTTGGTCAATTTTTCTTTCTCAGATAGTGCAAAAATCCAGTCCATCTGAAAAAGGAAATCTATCTTAGTCGCACATGAAGATCTTGTCATCCATGCAACAACAAAGAAAGATGATGTGACAGTTGCAGAGGCTAAGAGCCTTTCCGAGGAGATATCTTCAGGTCAATTCACTCTCTGCACTGTGGTGTGGTATGATGTTTTGTACCACATTAATCGTGCCAGCAAGATCTTCCAAGTATTGGGATGGATGTCCTAACAAAAGAAATTGAAGCAGCACTGGAATTCTTGCAAGAATGTAGAGATACTGGTTTTGAATCAGCCCATTCCATTGCTAAAAACTTTGTAGAAGAAATAGGTGTGGAATTTGTGTTGCCTATTAAGAGAAAATGATCAAGAAGAATGTTTGACTATGAGGGAATAGATGAGGTGAACTGCACCCCAGAAAATATATAAAACTAGTTTTCTTTCTACCCCTAATTGATGTTGCCCTGACAAGCATAAAAAAAAGATTTACTCAAGTAAACACTTTCTACAATCTTTTCGATTTCCTCTTTAGTTCAAAGGAGATTAGGGCTGCTAAGTATCAACAAAGTCTGGAAGAAATGGGGGACATTGATCCTAATGACTTGAAGCTAGAAATAATTACTGCCATAAGAAGCATGCCTGATGACGTATCTGATTCCACCCTGAATATATCACATATACAAAGCAAACCTTTTGGATCTGTACCCAAATCTCAGTGTGGCCTTTGTCTCCTTCTGAGTGTGCCAGTTAAAGTGGCATCCGGAGAGAGAAGCTTCTCACGTTTAAAGCTAATCAAGAACTATTTACGATCCTCCATGTCATAAGATCGGCTAAATGGCCTGGCAGAGATTGCAGATGAGCAAGACATTAGCAGAAATCTAGATTTTTCAAAATGATAGAAGAGTTTGCCTCAGCAAAAGCCAGGAAGGTTCACCTTTAAGAAGTCAAAAAATTTAAAGCAATAATTTTGTTGGTTCTCAACCCATTGCACTTTAAAGTATTTATTTTTGCTTGATGTTGCAGTATTTTTTTTTATCTAACGTTAAATTAAAACATTTATTCATGTTAAATTATTTGTTTATAATATTTCTATTTATTTCTATTTGTTTATAATAATTCTATTTATTTCTATTTGTTTATAATAATTCTATTTATTTCTATATGGTCATTCTAATTATTTTGATAGAAACACTTTTGTTATAGCTTATGTTGATGTTGCATTTACTTACCTGGGCTGACTTTTTTGTAATTCCCATGTCATAGTTGATGTAATTGCACATATAATTTAAGAGCACTTTTTCAGACCACTTTAAAATGTTTGTTCACATGCCATAGGTTCATTTTGAATTAGCGAACTTATATTTATCTGAACATTTGTTAGAGCCCAGTTTCAGGAATCATTTTTATTTGACTATTGCACGGTATGGTTTGTATAGTGTTTTTGTTTGTAGTGTGTTATGTCCCCATTTGGGAGAAAATACTGAATTTTTCCCTACAGCTGGGTTTTAGGCCTACCCAAAAAATCTAACCGAACTGTTTATTTAAAAAATACTTTGGTACTTGGAAATTTTTATATTTGATTCCTTTTTTGTTGCATTTATTTATTGCAATAATAAATATAACAGAAATGTTTACTCGTACATGTTGCTTTGCCACTTGCATTTGTTTACAATACGGGACATTTAAGTCAGCAGGTGTCATGTGGGTGGTGGGCCTTATTGTTTTTCGCCCCAGGGCCCCATTTCACCTAGAACCGGTTGAGACAAGCTTGGTCGCGAAAAAGGTCATCCTCAACTGTCCTATAGTGGACATGACTGCTTATGATCGCCCAGGCTGGTCATTAACATCCGGGTCACAAGTTAGTTCTCTGTTTTTTCTTTTCACTTAGTTCAGATGGATGTGTTTGGGTACAGAGCTAGGCCGTTGTTTAAAATACTTTTTCCCCAATTACAACTTTCCCCGCACCACTAATAAGACGTTGCTTGGATTAGCATCGACCATTTTGGAGTGTTTAGGCTTAGAGCCTATATGGAGTTCCTGGGGGCCAAGATTTGATATAGTCTTTGACTGGCCCCAGTATATCTAAGGACTCCAGATTCCTGTGTAGCCTGGTTACAGTGTTACCTTATAGCCACTCACCCTATTCCTACCTTTTTGTCTATCTTACCTCCCTCCCTCCTCCCTAGGGATTAGGCTCTGTGGACCCTTTGGCCCATCCCTAAGCCCCAAACCCGTACTGACACATAGCTTTGTAACTGACAGCTAAGCACAGGGAGAACATTTCACCCAGGACATAGATGGCTGATATATTGCTCACTACTTTCAATGTGAAGGGTCTGAATTCCCCTAATAAGAGGGGTCAACTTGTACTTATCTTACACAAGCTTAATTCCCAAATAATCTTCTTAGAAGAGACCCATTTCAAGCAAGGGAGAATACCGAAGTTACCCTTACACCCATTTAGACAATGGTTCCATAGCTGCCATCTTTCCTCCGCCTCCAAGGGGGTTGCCATTGGATTCCACCACACAATACCTTTTGTACTCCATCAGCAGTCGGTAGATGCAGAGGGCAGACTAAAAGGGGAAATAGCTTCTAAGAAAATTACTTTCACCAATCTATATGCCCCCAATGCTTCCAAGGTGATCTGGCTTCTAAAAGCTCTGGACACCTTGAAAGTGTTTGCAGAAGGAACAGATCTTGATCTGGTACTCAAACCACCTACCAACTCCTTGTCGGGCAAGTCCCACATCTCACAGAGTCATCTGTGTAAACTTCACAAGAAACTACAAGAACTGAACCTCATTGATATTTGGTGACATCTCAATCCTACCACTAAAGACACATTCTATTCTAACCCTCATTCATCCTTTCAACTTCTTGATCATATTTTAATCTCTACTTCTCTCTTACAGTTCTGCAGCATGTTTAAGATAGGATCTATTACGATCTTGGACCATGCCCCCTATGTGGAAACTCTCACCCTGACTTCCCTGCCCCGCAGAAATTGGAATTGCAGACTAAATGAATCACTGCTACATAACCCTTGGCACTGCGAGCAGATCAAAGATTCTCTATCTTCCTACTTCTCCCTCAATGCCTCATCTGATTGTAAGTGCCCGATTGTATGGGAGGCGCAGAAGGCATTTGTGAGGGGGACCTTTATAGCACTAGGCACTAAAGTCAAGAGGGATCAACAAAAAGCTATAGACTCCATATTAGCACAAATTGCAGCCATAGAAAAAATACACAAGAAATCCGCTAGCACTACGGCACAGGCAGACTTGGCGAATCTTAGGATGGAGTTAAAGAAACTCCTGTCACAGAAAGCCGAGAAAAATCTGCTCTACTTCCAACACAAAATTTATGCCCATGGGAACAGGGAACTAAGATGGTGACCTCACTATTGAAACAAGTTAAACAGTCATCCTATATTGCCAAGATTACGGGAAAGGATGGTACCCTGCATCTCAACACATCTTCAATTGCTAAATACTTCCAAGAGTTTTACTACAACCTTAATAAGGGAGTAGAGCAGGAAGAAACCTTTAACAGAATAGACCAAATAAAACAAGTCCTTAAAATCCCTTAACCTGCCTTCTCTCTCATCAGAGATGGGAGCCCATTTGATTAGACAAGTTACCCAGTTAAAGGTGAGAGCAGTAATCCACAGCTTTACCCCAGGGAAAAGTACGGGTCCAGACAGGTTTCCATTGATTTACTACAAGAAGTTTCAAGAAGTTTTATTTCCCCATCTCACGGAGGTCTGCAACAAACTAATGAGAGGAGAGCCCTTCCCCAGGCAATCTCAAGAATCGTGTGACATACTTATACCTAAGGAAGGAAAAAAGGAAACGACCTGTTGTGCTGTGACAGCTACAGACCCATCTCGCTTCTGAATATTGACTTTAAAATATGGGCTAAAATATTGGCCATCAGATTGGGTTCTGTCCTGCCACAGCTCATAGGGTGTGAACAATCGGGATTTGTGAGAGGTAGAGAGGGTCAGGACAACGCCCATTGTACATTTCACTCCATTTATGAGGTGCACCATAGGAAACTTCCCTTAGTGCTTTTGAGTATCGATGCTGAAAAAGCATTCAACAGGGTCAATTGGGCATTTATGAGGATAGAACTTCATCAATTCAACATCCTTGACACATTTATTCAAGCGATTTTTTCACTATATGGACAACCGCATGCCAGGGACAATATCCCCGGTCTTTGAGCTCTCAAATGGAACAAGACAATCCATTCGCCAGGAACCCTTAATTACGGGCATCCAATATGGTGAGAGGGACCTTAAGTGCACAGCGTTTGCTGATGATCTGCTATTTCTTGTCACCAATCCGGAAACAAGGCTACTGGCTTTGAACAACAAACGTAAAACTTTTAGCACACTCTCTGACTTTAAAGTTAACCACTCAAAGTCGGAATTGTTAAATATTACAGTTTCTAAGGAGGAACTACACGTTTGTGTACCATTTCACCTTTTTAACTATCAAAGGGACCCCCGACGTACCTGGGAATCAAAATCCCCAGTGACTTGCGAGAGCTGTACATGGTTAATTATGCTCCCTTATTGGAAAGTGTGAAAGGACTACTACGAAAATATGACATCCCTTTCCTATCCTGGATGGGACATAAGAATGTACTGAAGGGTTACATTTTCCTCAAGCTCATGTAAACACTCCAGATGGTCCCAATTGCTTTAACCTCTAGATTTTTTGCAGACATTAAACAGGCCTTCTTGGGTTATTTGTGGAAGAGGAAGATGGCCAGAATCCCCTATAATGTATTGGTTAGCGGCAGAGAAGAGGGAGGATTGGGGGTACCAGATGTCTATATGTATTATCAAGCTATGCAATTAAACAGATGGCTAGAATTGGTAGATGCAAAGAGACAGATTGATGTAGCCAGATTAGCGGAACATGTTACAGGCCCCTCCCTCCTCCAACGCCTTTGGCTTCCAAACTGGCACATTATAGACTCGGAGGATTGTGACCCTCTGTTGAGGGGACTGTGGGAGACATGGTCCAAAGTACGTAGCACACTTATACAGAGGCCTTCCCCGCTAATGCTGGCCAGGCTACTTCCAGGCCTTATGGGAACTCCAGTGGGGACCTACCCAGAACTATGGAACTTTTCTGCCTCTACTTCTTTAGGGGAATTCCTTCAGAAACAAAAGTTTCCACCTCTTGAAGCTCTCCCTGTCTCTCTCAGACAATCTTCTTCCCTCTTTCTATACCAGTATCACTTTCAAACGGTCTTCCACAGTGCCGTGAGGAAATGTGAACTACAAAGGACATTAACCCCTTTGAAAAACGTACTGCCTCCCCGATTCTGAAACACAAGAAAGTCTCTGCTCTATATTCGCTGCTGGGAGGTCAGAGAAAGGACCTGGGCTTAGTGCTGTCAGACAAGGAGATGAAGGGAGTGTTGGCATCATCACACGGCTTTTCACCTTGCATTCACATCCAGGAAGGTCATTACAAACTACTCTCTAAATGGTATAGAACTCCCGAATTGCTGTATAGGAGAGGGTTATCTTACTCGACACACTGTTGGAGATGCAGAGGTGATGTGGGTACTTTTTTACATATTTGGTGGCATTGCCCTGTGATACGCCCCTTTTGGGATGGAGTACAGGATGTGTTACGGAAACTTACATGCCCGGACTTTCAGGTCTCACTGGATATTATAGTCCTGGCTAGGGTTGAGCGAACACCTGGAAGTTCGGGTTCAGCCGAACTTCGCCGCAAAGTTCATGTTCGGGACCCGAACTTGACCCCAAACTCGAACCCCATTGAAGTCAATGGGGACCCGAACTTTGGGGCACTAAAATGGCTCTAAAAAGTCATAGAAAGGGCTATAGGGCTGCAAAAGGAAGCAAAATAGGGGTAAGAGCAGGACAATTGCCCTGCAAACAAATGTGGATAGGGAAATGAATTAAAATAAGATAGAATTTAAAAAAAGTTAAAAATAATGATCTTGAACTAGGAGGCGGAGGTCAAAGTGGAGTAGGAGGTTGAGGAGGCGGTGGACGTTGCAGTGTAGGTGGAAGCGGTGGAGGAGGAGGTAGCCAACACTATTTTTGTAGTTTTTTATCTTTTTTTTATTTATTTTTTATTTTTTATTATTTGGGAAGACCCCAAAACATTGGGAAATATAAAAAAGAAAACAAAGAGAAAGTGTGCTGGAGTATAACAATGGCTGGGTGCGGCCAGTATACTTGTCTATTCTGCACAAGGTACGGACAAGTCCTGTTGGATCCATGCCTGGTTCATTTCAATGAACGTGAGCTTGTCCACATTGGCTGTGGACAGGCTGCTAAACACACATTCAGACAATACACTGGCCGAAGGGCAGGTCAGCACCTCCAAGGGGTAAAGGGCAAGCTCAGGCCATGTGCCCAATTTGGAGACCCAGAAGTTGAATGGGGCAGACTCATCAGTCAGTACATGTAGGTGTGTGCACACGTACTGTTCCACCATGTTGCTGAAATGTTGCCTCCTGCTAAGACGTTCCATATCAGCTGGTGGTGCTGGTTGTTGTGGCGTGCTGACAAAACTTTTCCACATTTCAGCCATGCTAACCCTCCATTCTCAGGTGCTGGAGGTGCCCCAGCTGCGTTGGCGACTTCTTCCTCCTCCTCTGCCTTCGTCTTGTGCTTCCACTGAGCCCCCGGTGTCAGTTGGGAATGCCATCAGCAGCGTGTCTACCAGCATGCCCTTGTACTCGCGAGAAGACAACAGGAGGCAAATAGAAATGTCCTGCAATCCTCGGTGGCAGAAGGACATGCGCCAAAGTGCTATCCACCTCAGGCCCAGCCGCCACTGCATTTATCCAGTGTGCAGTTAGGGAGATTTAACGTCCCTGCCCGTGCTTACTGGTCCACCTATCGGTGGTTATGTGGACCTTGCCACAGATGCCGTTGCGCAGTGCACACCTAATTTTGTCCACCACTTGGTTGTGCAGGGCGGGGATGGCTCGGCTCGAAAAGTAGTGGCGGCTGGGAACCACGTACTGTGAGACAGCCACCGCCATAAGTTTTTTAAAAGTCTCAGTCTCCACCAGACGGAATTACAGCATTTTAAAGGCCAGGAATTTTAAAATGCTGGCATTCAGGGCCAAGGATCGCGGGTGGGTAAGGCGGTACTTCCTCTTTCTCTACAGTGTTTTGGAGATGGGCAGCTTCCATAGGACATTGTGCAGATGCTTGGTGATGGTGACGAACGTGGTGGCATTGATGAACGCTTCCATGGGACAGTGTGTACATGCTGGGTAACGGTGGTTGAGGTGGCGGTGTTGCTGCCACATCCTCTGTTTGCGGGGTGGCAGGTGCCACTGTCACTCCAGAGGGGAAGGAAGAGGCTGAGACTGCAGCAGAAGAGGGTTCAGGAGGATCCTGAGATTTTTCGTGGTTTTTGAGGTGTTTACTCCACTGCAGCTCGTGCTATCGTCAGCACATTGTCTGAAGAACTGCCATGTAAGGGAACTTCTTGGAGCTGGCTTTTGTGTTCTCAGTCCCTGGGTGCGGTGGGCAGTAGCAGGCGTACTGGCTAGGGTACGGCCACTCTGCTTTTGCACACTGCTCCCTCTTTTGCTGTGCGGCTGGTGCTGTGTGACCACTACCTCTTCCTCCAAACTGCACACTTCACTCGCATGACCTTGATTCCATGTGGGGTCTAGGACCTCATTAATCCTCCACATCATCTTCCACCCACTCTTCACCCCTGCCCTCCTTGCCGGTCTGCACACTGCAGAAAGCCGCAGCAGTTAGCACCTGTGTTTCGTCATCATCAGAGATGTGCTGCGGTGGTCCTCCCATGTCCACATCCTGAAACATAAGTGGTTGGGCATCAGTGCACTCAATCTCTTCCACTTCTGGAGCAGGTCTATGTGGACGGAAACCCTGCCAGCAGAGTCATCAAAAATATAAGAGACTGCTGCATGACTTGGGGCTCAGACTGCTTTGCTGATTTGCAAGGGGGTGAGGTGAAAGACAGATACCCATGGGCTGTAAGTGCCAATTCTGTGCTTCCAGCAGGGGACAGGGTGGGAGACAATGTGAAGGAACTGGAGGCACTGTCAGCCACCCAATCTACTACCGCCTCTACTTGTTCTGGCCTTACCATTTGTACACCGGTATTCGGGCCTACAAAGAAACGCTCAATGTTATGTTCTACGTGTACCTGAGGAAGGTGTTTTATTTCGGCGTGTAGCTGGCACAGATCGACCACGTCCTGCAACAAGAGCTCCACCAACCCCAGCAGCACCACAACCAGGGCCACATCCATTATTTGATGCTTTCCTCATTCTTTGAGGTCACCCACTGAACTAACAGACGGATTAACTATATCAATTTCCCTGTCACGTATGCAGTGCAGGTGTACTTCACGCAATAAATGGGTATATGACATGCACCTAACTAACAGACGGATTAACTATATCAATTTCCCTGTCACGTATGCAGTGCAGGTGTACTTCACACAATAAATGGGTATATGATGTGCACCTAACTAACAGACGGATTAACTATATCAATTTCCCTGTTACGTATGCAGTGCGGGTGTACTTCATGCAATAAATGGGCATATAACGTGCACCTAACGGATTGACTATTATATTTGTGTGTCAGGGGTACAAAGTACAATGTTGCATTGCACCTACAAAAAAAATTGCTGTAGGTCACCCACAGAATTAACAGCCAGAGTTATGATTAGCTTTCTGTTTCAGGGGTGCAAAGGTGGTGTATTGCACCCACAAAAAATCGCACTAACACTGTCCCTCACTTCAGCTGCCTGCTTTCTGTCCCTTCACTACTGAGAGCTGATAGGCGGTGCTACACGTGATCCAGCTTATATAGGGGCTGGGTCACATGATGCACCGACTTCTATGGGCACACAGCTTAAAAACTTGTTGATTAATTCTCAGATCCGACAGTACATTCTACTGGAAACCATGGAAATGAGCAGTGTACAATGTGATGGAAAAATGAATCCAGCCAGCAAAGGAAGCAATATGGACAATCACAATACATTAGTAAGTGCCTTGTATTAACTTTCTCTACATGATAAAAAAAAATGCCACATGCTGAAGTGAGACAACCCCTTTAAGTCTAAGAAATTTGATTCTTTACAGTTAATTCACTGTGAGTACACAGTTTTGGATGGAATAGCATTTTAAGATTTTTCGTGTGAGGTAGGAAGATTACCGGTAATTATATTGCCGTGTTACTGACTATAAATAAAGAGCAGCAATGATTTCTCATAGAAAAGAACATTTCCAAACATCTCTGGTAAATCTTGCGTGCACAGTTGTTGTTACTGCCACTTTTGTTTATTTGACTAATGTCATTTCTTTTTGGCGTACATGTTCCACAGAAATTATGGACACATTATACGAATGCTTAATTTGCTTTGTGTTAAGAGTTTAGGTTTTTTTTTGGGTGGGGGATAAAGGCAGATGTTAGAAAATGCCAAATAGGATACCTCAATTATTACTTTGTAAAACATAAAAACAGATACAACCAGCCTTTAATTTTTACACATTCCATTGTTATATTAATTAAAATACACATATAACTGTGTATTAGAAACTTGGAAGTATGGTAGATTACTTGGATTTGAAGCAAAAAGTAAGTACTCTTTTATGCTTTTTCAGTTAGCAAAGCTACCGTAGTTGGTTAGGATCCCTTTTATTAACCAAAGCTGCTAAAACAACAGATCTTCTTTCTGGGGCAAAAGTCGTTCTTATATTACATGGGCACCATTTGCTTGGATTGTCACCATATTCTGAGAGCCATAACGTTTTTATTTTTCTATAGACTGAGCTTTGTGAGGACTTATTTTTTTTCTTTTTACAGAATGAGCTGAAATTTTAATTGGTAACATGCTAGTTTTTGATCTTTTGTTATTTCATTTTATTCAGGAGGCGAGGTGAAAATATCAGTTCTGTTTAGCTTTGTATGCTTGGATAAATAACGTGAGATTGTAATATTTTGTATATTTTTGTATGCAGCAATACCCTTTTTTATTGTATTATACATTTTGAAAGGCTTAAAAAAAATGTTTGTGTTTTTTTATATTATTTTTTGTTTTTATACTACCCTCAAAGGGACTTGAACTTGTGATTGTTAGATCAGCTGCATAATACACTGCAATACTTCTGTGTATTGTGCCTATTGCAGCTTCCCATTGGGTTCTGCCTCTAGCAGAGCTGTATAGTACTAGAATGACAGGCAAGGGAGCTTTCAGTAAGGCCTCTGCTGCCATGGAAGCTACTTAAGTTAGGTTAAGTTTTAACCACTTCAAGGGTTACCCTGCACAGGGATCAATTTAGGGTTGAGAGCCCCCTTTTTTCTCTTTGTCCAAAATCCCCATGGGATTCACCCTCTAGAGACTTTCGTTTTTTTTTCTATGCTTAGCGGAAGACGCATTGGCATATAAACAATACAGCCCCTGTTTAAAACACATTTGAGGTAAGAAGTAGTAATAGCTGAGTAATAGCTGTTACTGTACATACAATATATTCCAAGTCTCAGATGCACAGTTATCATGGGCCCGGGATTTCTTTGGCAAATAAGATCTGTTATATTCAGTACATAAATGTAGCTCACATGGAAAATATTTACTGTGTGGACTGAATGTATCGCTGCTAATCCAGGGCCAGGAAAATCATTGACGTGGATTACCCTTAAGCCCTGACCCTAATACAAGCAGGAGCCATCGCTCCATCCACCTTACAACTTTACAGTCCAAATCTGCCCACTTTCCTGTGACTTCTTCCACTTACACAGTGGTGACTCAGTGTCATCGGAAGATGTCACAGCTACCGTGTTATGCATAGTGCAGTATGTCAAGACTTAAGACCTATGACTAAGGTTTCTTTTCCAAATGATTGTCCAGGGTTTTGTGGAAACAACTAACTACAGTATATGTAATCTTATTTTTATACAATTCAATTCATTTAAGCATTGTTTGTGTCTAAAAGGATGATAAATGTATTCTTTTCATTTACTTAACCGCAGGCATGCACCTAGCCTTTCTGCTGCCTGAGGCGAAAACTGAAATGGCGAATGCCAATTTCTTGACCTAAACCATCTGCCACAATGAAAGTGCTCATTGCCCATGGCCCTTCCACTGCCCCCTCTTGCCCCTACCTGGTGCTGCCTGAGACCTGGTCTCATTGGTGGTGCACCCTGTTTATCCGCCTATTTTGTATAGAACAGACCTGTTGTAATGAGATCAGAGAGGACTTCAGTACTTGACAGAGCGGGCGTAGAGTTGGTCTGGCACCCGAAAGAGCCAGAGAAGAGTCTGCCTGGCACACTACAAAATGAAGAAGGGTCGGTTTAGCAAAACAGCTCTGACCCCTCGAGGCATGTACTTAACGGAACCACATAATGCCATATGGTTTACAGACTGCTTTTTGGTCTCTTTATCATTGTAAGAGCATGTTAGCCCTAGGTGGTATTGGGTAGCAGTTATATTTTGTCTTATATCTTACTTTTCTTTTGTGAATTCAGACCTGGATATCCCTATACATCTTGGAAGGTTACTTAATTATCTATATAGACCCTCAAATTTTGTTAGACTCCCATAGAAATGCACAACTGCATATGGGTATGAGCGCATCCTGCTTTCTTATCACCACATTTTTGATGGTTTATATATATATATATATATATATATGTACGGAGGTGTATAAACTCCAATTTAAATGTGCCTGTTTCTCATCTTCAGGTCACATTTGGGTGCACCTGCTAGGCTTTGGGCTATATCAGTCAGTCTTGGGTAGGGCTCATAGACACCTCCCACCTCCCATTGCAAGCATGGCTACATGCTGGAGGTAACAGAGGAGATGTTTGTGAGTCGTCCTAATGCTCCTGTATTGCCCACTGGCCCCTGATATCGCCCATATGGCGCAGGTAGGTGAGTGTTAGGGCCCTTGGGCTACTTGAGAGACCTTGACGCTGGTGCCCGAGGCTTAAGACATGTCCTCCTAGTAGGATATGTCGAACTAACCTCTCAATTTTTAACATCAGTGTGAGGGTTTAGTGTGACGGCAGTGTGCACCTATCTCTGGTTCTGTGTTTGTTTTGAATTCTTGCCACATCCACATAAATTTCATCTTATGTAGGATGTCCATTGTGGTACTTGTAGTCCGTTGCTGGCATCATCCATTGTATGCATTTTTTGCTGGTGATTGCCATTAGCAACGGACTACAAGTGCAGGATGTGCTCCCCTATATACATGCACAACTGCATATGGGTATGAGCGCATCCTGCTTTCTTATCACCACATTTTTTGATGGTTTATACAATTGTATTTAACCCCTTAATAAAATATAGAAATTTCTTTCCTGAGTTTCTAGGGGTGACAATTAGCACAGCCAAGCCCCTGATGTAGGATATAGCAAAAAAAAAAAAAAACTAGTATTGATGGATTGATGGACTTGGTGGCAGCTTCTTCTGGCGCACCACAAGTCACAAAATGGCCGCCGATCAACCCAGAAAATAAGTGACAGAAAAACGCTCTGTGCAGCCTAAAAACCAGCGAGCAAGTAACTAGCAGAAGTTCAATGATTCTCAGCTGTAAATTGATCCGTTCATTAGGTGCTGTTGCTGACTTTAACCTGCCTAATCTCGCTACACTAATCAGAGCAGTGTGACGTGCGGCGCTACGTGACTCCAGCTTAAATAGAGGCTGGGTCACATGCTGCACTTGGCCAATCACAGCCATGCCATTAGTAGGCATGGCTGTGATGGGCTCTTAGGGCAAGAAGTAAAATGCTAGCTGATTGGCTGCTGTGCAGCCCTTCAGAAAGCGGGAAGTAATCGACGAACACCGAACCCGAACCCGAACTTTTTGGAAAATGTCCGGGTTCGGGTCCGGGTCCCGGACACCCCAAAATTCGGTACGAACCCGAACTATTCTCGAACTGTTCGCTCAACACTAACCACAATCTCCAAGAATTTGTACCGAACTCCTGCTAAGAGTCCGGTCTACAGAAAGCATTTTATTTAACGATCTATATTTTGAAAAAGATTTATTTTGGTGACAGCTAATGATTTTTCAGTTATACAGATAGGGTATTTGTAGTAACAGGTCCTCTTTAAAGGGGTTGGATAATTTAAGCAAATAGCATTTATCATGTAGAGAACGTAATACAAGGCAATCGAGCAGTGGCAGCTGTGGTTACCCACTATAGAAAAAGCACCAGCCTATGTACAGTCCCATGGTCCCCACCACCAGAGAGGATGGCACTTTTTCCTATAGTGTGCAAGCACGACCACCACTGATGGATTGCACATTGCTCGTAACCATGGAAATGAGCAGTGTACAATGTGATGGAAAAATGAATCCAGCCAGCAAAGGAAGCAATATGGACAATCACAATACATTAGTAAGTGCCTTGTATTAACTTTCTCTACATGATAAAAAAAAATGCCACATGCTGAAGTGAGACAACCCCTTTAAGTCTAAGAAATTTGATTCTTTACAGTTAATTCACTGTGAGTACACAGTTTTGGATGGAATAGCATTTTAAGATTTTTCGTGTGAGGTAGGAAGATTACCGGTAATTATATTG
Source organism: Bufotes viridis (assembly GCA_033119425.1). NCBI lineage: Eukaryota > Metazoa > Chordata > Amphibia > Anura > Bufonidae > Bufotes > Bufotes viridis. Next base: position 445,138,950 of record CM065589.1, on the reverse strand, counting down.
CCGTGTTACTGACTATAAATAAAGAGCAGCAATGATTTCTCATAGAAAAAGAACATTTCCAAACATCTCTGGTAAATCTTGCGTGCACAGTTGTTGTTACTGCCACTTTTGTTTATTTGACTAATGTCATTTCTTTTGGCGTACATGTTCCACAGAAATTATGGACACATTGTACGAATGCTTAATTTGCTTTGTGTTAAGAGTTTAGGTTTTTTTTTGGGTGGGGGATAAAGGCAGATGTTAGAAAATGCCAAATAGGATACCTCAATTATTACTTTGTAAAACATAAAAACAGATACAACCAGCCTTTAATTTTTACACATTCCATTGTTATATTAATTAAAATACACATATAACTGTGTATTAGAAACTTGGAAGTATGGTAGATTACTTGGATTTGAAGCAAAAAGTAAGTACTCTTTTATGCTTTTTCAGTTAGCAAAGCTATCGTAGTTGGTTAGGATCCCTTTTATTAACCAGAGCTGCTAAAACAACAGATCTTCTTTCTGGGGCAAAAGTCGTTCTTATATTACATGGGCACCATTTGCTTGGATTGTCACCATATTCTGAGAGCCATAACGTTTTTATTTTTCTATAGACTGAGCTTTGTGAGGACTTATTTTTTTTCTTTTTACAGGATGAGCTGAAATTTTAATTGGTAACATGCTAGTTTTTGATCTTTTGTTATTTCATTTTATTCAGGAGGCGAGGTGAAAATATCAGTTCTGTTTAGCTTTGTATGCTTGGATAAATAACGTGAGATTGTAATATTTTGTATATTTTTGTATGCAGCAATACCCTTTTTTTTTTGTATTATACATTTTGAAAGGCTTAAAAAAAGATTGTGTTTTTTTATATTATTTTTTGTTTTTATACTACCCTGAAAGGGACTTGAACTTATGATTGTTAGATCAGTTGCATAATACACTGCAATACTTCTGTGTATTGTGCCTATTGCAGCTTCCCATTGGGTTCTGCCTCTAGCAGAGCTGTATAGTACTAGAATGACAGGCAAGGGAGCTTTCAGTAAGGCCTCTGCTGCCATGGAAGCTGCTCAGAGCTGAGGGCCCCTCCCTTTATCTAACCACTTACATGCCACAGCTGTTATTGCCGTGGCATCTAATGGGTTAAGGGGGCAAAACTGAGGGACATAGGGACTGCGGTTGGCACTCCAGTAGTCCCTCCTTTGCTGACACTGAAGACCAACCTAATATTTAGACTCCGATCCTTTGTGTAGCCTGTGCTTACCACTAGTGGCATAGACAACATAGTATTGTGTAATGGTTACATTTTTGTGCCGATCAGTGTATTTGTTTTCTGGTTTAAAGTGATTTCGAATTGCCACTACATTATGATACGAACATGCATTTTTCAAGACACGAGTGAAGGTGCAATTTAGGCTTCTTTCACAATTGCGGCACAGCTCTTCGGCAGGCTGTTCCAGCATAGAATGCCGGGAATCGGCCGGACCAAAACCATTGCGTCCAGTGGTTTTTGTCCAGCCAAATCCTGGCATATTTTCCAGGTAGCAGCCGAATCTGTGTCAGACCCTATTATAGTCAATGGGGCCGGCGAGCGTTCCGGTAGCATCCGGCAATGCCAGATCCAAAGAGGTCTGGCAGACTGCCGGAGAGCTGAAAAGCAAAATATCAGCCCTAGGTCAGCTGTCTCTAGCAATAATTTCTTACATGTGAAGAGGATTGGAGGGCAATGTGTACCTAATGAGTACTAACTCGTTGGTAAAAACGTTTGTATGCTTAGTGGAAGAGAAAAAAGGGGGCTATCAACCCTAAATCAATCCCTGTGCAGGGTCACCCTTGAAGTGGTTAAAACTTAACTTTTAATGTTTATATTTATAAAAGGATACGACAAGTGTAGTCCATTAAAACTAAAACTGTATTTTGTGGCCCAATGTCAATTAATGTAATGGTAGAGTGTGTTGTTGGCTCTCTCCCCTTGCTTCTTTATTACACCCCTAAGTGGGGGAAGGAGAGGGAGAGGGGAGAAAGACGACACTCAGACCATTCAGTCCCAGCTCTGGCGAACTAGATGTAGTGTAGGTCAAAGCTGCTTGCTGTATCCTTGCAGAATCCAGAGGCTGAATATTCACATTCAAAGCAGTTATACTCGGTGTGGAGAGAAACCTCTTCCACTCCTGGGGTCTGCCCTCTCCCTCTCCTTCCTCCACTTAGGGGTGTAAGAAAGGAGCAAGGGGAGAGAGCCAACAACGCACTCCACCATTACGTTAATTGATATCGGGCCACAAAAAACAAGGTGCACGCCGATAGTTTTAATGGACTATGACACTTGTCATATGCTTTTATTAATATAAACATTAAAGGTTAAGTTTTAACCACTTCAAGGGTGACCCTGCACAGGGATCAATTTAGGGTTGAGAGCCCCCTTTTTTCTCTTTGTCCAAAATCCCCATGGGATTCACCCTCTAGAGACTTTCGTTTTTTTTCTATGCTTAGCGGAAGACGCATTGGCATATAAACAATACAGCCCCTGTTTAAAACACATTTGAGGTAAGAAGTAGTAATAGCTGAGTAATAGCTGTTACTGTACATACAATATATTCCAAGTCTCAGATGCACAGTTATCATGGGCCCGGGATTTCTTTGGCAAATAAGATCTGTTATATTCAGTACATAAATGTAGCTCACATGGAAAATATTTACTGTGTGGACTGAATGTATCGCTGCTAATCCAGGGCCAGGAAAATCATTGACGTGGATTACCCTTAAGCCCTGACCCTAATACAAGCAGGAGCCGTCGCTCCATCCACCTTACAACTTTACAGTCCAAATCTGCCCACTTTCCTGTGACTTCTTCCACTTACACAGTGGTGACTCAGTGTCATCGGAAGATGTCACAGCTACCGTGTTATGCATAGTGCAGTATGTCAAGACTCAAGACCTATGACTAAGGTTTCTTTTCCAAATGATTGTCCAGGGTTTTGTGGAAACAACTAACTACAGTATATGTAATCTTATTTTTATACAATTCAATTCATTTAAGCATTGTTTGTGTCTAAAAGGATGATAAATGTATTCTTTTCATTTACTTAACCGCAGGCATGCACCTAGCCTTTCTGCTGCCTGAGGCGAAAACTGAAATGGCGAATGCCAATTTCTTGACCTAAACCATCTGCCACAATGAAAGTGCTCATTGCCCATGGCCCTTCCACTGCCCCCCTCTTGCCCCTACCTGGTGCTGCCTGAGACCTGGTCTCATTGGTGGTGCACCCCTGTTTATCCGCCTATTTTGTATAGAACAGACCTGTTGTAATGAGATCAGAGAGGACTTCAGTACTTGACAGAGCGGGCGTAGAGTTGGTCTGGCACCCGAAAGAGCCAGAGAAGAGTCTGCCTGGCACACTACAAAATGAAGAAGGGTCGGTTTAGCAAAACAGCTCTGACCCCTCGAGGCATGTACTTAACGGAACCACATAATGCCATATGGTTTACAGACTGCTTTTTGGTCTCTTTATCATTGTAAGAGCATGTTAGCCCTAGGTGGTATTGGGTAGCAGTTATATTTTGTCTTATATCTTACTTTTCTTTTTGTGAATTCAGACCTGGATATCCCTATACATCTTGGAAGGTTACTTAATTATCTATATAGACCCCTCAAATTTTGTTAGACTCATATGGGTACTTACCTACGGAAAAGTGTTAAATGTTCAATATGTGGCCACAAGCCCCCTTCCACACTATTATTTTGTTGTCATGTATTTTGCTATACTTTGTGATTTAAAGTGTACCATTATGTTAAAGGGCATCTGTCAGCAGATTTGTCCCTATGAAACTGGCTGACCTGTTACATGTGCGCTTGGCAGCTGAAGACATTTGTGTTGATCCCATGTTCATACAGTGCCTTGCAAAAGTACTTTTTTCGTATTTTGTTACATTACAGCCTTAACCGCTTCCCGACCGCCGAACGCAGGATTGCGTCCTGGCGGGGGTCGGTTTGTTCCTCCTTGACGCGCGGGCGCGTCATCTTGCAAGACGCGCGATTTCCTGTAAACGCGCGCGCGTTCACAGGATCGCGTCGGGGAGAACTTTAACTACAGCCTGCCAGCGCTGATCATGCGCTGGCAGGCTGTAGAAGTAAAAGAAAAATCGCATATCAGACGCTGTTTTGTTAACAGCGTCTGATATGCTTGCTGTTCGTTCCTTTGGTGGTCCCTTTTGCTTGGGACTACCAAAGGAAACTTATGTAAGTGCACCAATCACCACACAGACCCCCCCATCCAACCCCCCCCCCCGTCACTGATTAACCCCTGATCACCCCATGTCACCCCCCGTCACTAATCACCCACCTGTAAGGCTCATTCAGACGTCCGTATGTGTTTTGCAGATCCATGGATCCGCAGATCCGCAAAACACGGACACCGGCAATGTGCTTTCCGCATTTTGCGGATCCGCACATTGCCAGAACTATATAGAAAATGCTCTATCTTTTGCGGAGCTGCGGACGGATGTTTGGGGGCCGAAACCCGGAAGTTTGCGGCCGCAGCTCCGCAAATGCTGATGCGGCGAGCACATAGTGTGCTCTCCGCATCACCGCCGGCCCCATTCACACTGAATGGGTCCGCATCTATTCCGCAGAATTGCGGAATAGATGCAGACATTTTTGCGGACGTGTGAATGGGGCCTTACTACTTTTTTTTTTTTGCACATTTTTTGGCAGAGATTTTTTCATCCACATTGATTGATGCGAATGAGGAAATCTGTGCCGTTCATTTTTTCTTTTAGCCCAGAGGCTGAACGGAAAAAAAAAATCTCATTACCCGTATGCTCAATATAAGGAGAATCGCAGAAACTCCTAATGCTGGCCATACGTGTAATGATTAAGGAGACCCTCAAATGCCAGGGCAGTACAAACACTCCACATGTGACCCCATTTTAGAAAGAAGACACCCCAAAGTATTCCGTGCTGGGTATGGTGAGTTCATGTAAAATTTTATTTTTTGTCACTAGTTAGTGGAAATTTGAGACTTTGTAAAAAAAAAATATATATATATCAATTTCCGCTAACTTGTGCCAAAAAAAAAAAAAAATTCTGTGAACTTGCCATGCCCCTCACGGAATACATTGGGGTGTCTTCTTTCCACAATGGGGTCACTTGTGGGGTATTTATACTGCCCTGGCATTTTAGGTGCCCTAAAGCGTGAGAATCCATATGCGTAAAAATGCCCTGTGAAATCCTAAAGGTACTCATTGGAATTTGGGCCCCTTTGTGCATTTTGGCTGCAAAAAAGTGGCACACATGTGGTATTGCCATACTCAGGAGAAGTAGGGCAATGAGTTTTGGGGTGTATTTTTATATATACCCATACTTTGTGTGAGAAATTTCGCTGTAAACGACTTTTTAATTTTTAAAAGTTGTCAGTTTACAGAGATATTCTCTCACCCAACATGAGTATATGTAAAAATACACCCCAAAACACATTGCCCTACTTCTCCTGAGTATGGCGATACCACATGTGTGACACTTTTTTGCAGCCTAGGTGCGCAAAGGGGCCCTAATTCCAACGAGTACCTTTTAGGAATGCATTTTTACGCATTTTTCTTCTCACGCTTTAGGGCCCCTAAAATGCCAGGGCAGTATAAATACCCCACATGTGACCCCATTTTGGAAAGAAGACACCCCAAGTATTATACTGCCCTGGCATTTTAGGGGCCCCTAAAGCGTGAGAAGAAGTCTGGAATCCAAATGTGTAAAAATGCCCTGTGAAATCCTAAAGGTACTCATTGGAATTTGGGCCCCTTTGCGCATCTTGGCTGCAAAAAAGTGTCACACATGTGGTATCGCCGTACTCAGGAGAAGTAGGGCAATGAGTTTTGGGGTGTATTTTTACATATGACCATGCTGGGTGACACTTTTTTGCAGCCTGGATGCGTAAAGGGGCCCAAATTCCAACGAGTACCTTTAGCTTTTACATGACTGCTCACAATTTAGCCCCGCCCAAAATGCTAGAACAGTAAGCACACCCCACAAATGACCCCATTTCGGAAAGTAGACACCCCAAGGTATTCACTGAGGGGCATAGTGAGTCCGTCTGAGATTTTAAATTTTTTTTGCTAGAAGTTAGCAGAAATGGAAACTTTATTATTTTTTTCCTCAGAAAGTGTCATTTTCTGCTAACTTGTGAAAAAAAATGACATGATACATGAACTCACCATGCCCCTCCGCGAATACTTTGGGGTGTCTTCTTTCTAAAATGGTGTCATTTGGGGGGTATTTATACTTTCCTGGCATTCTAGCACCTGAAGAAACATGACAGGTGCTCAGAAAGTCAGAGCTGCTTCAAAATGCAGAAATTCACGTTTTTGCACCATAGTTTGTAAACGCTATAACTTTTACCCAAACCAATAAATATACACTTATTGGAATTTTTTTTTTATCAAAGACATGTAGAACAATACATTTTGTGAAAAATTTATATAGAAATGTAGTTTTAAAAAAAAAAATTACAACAGAAAGTGAAAAATGTCATTTTTTTTGCAAAAATTTCGGTCATTTTTGATTAATAGCAAAAAAAGTAAAAATGTCAGCAGCTATGAAATACCACCAAATGAAAGCTCTATTAGTGAGAAGAAAAGGAGGTAAAAATCATTTGGGTGGTAAGTTGTATGACGGAGCAATAAACGGTGAAAGTAGTGTAGTGCAGAATTGTAAAAAGTGGCCTGGTCATAAAGGGTGTTTAAGCTAGGGGGGCTGAAGTGGTTAAGTTCAATGTTTGGTTGATCTGAATTTTGTGTGATGGATCAGAACACAATAGTCTAAGTTGGTGAAGTGAAATGAGAAAAATATATAAATAAAACTATTGTTTAGAAATAGAAAACAGAAAATTGGCATTTGCGTATGTATTCACCCCCTTTGTTACAAAGCCCATAAAAAACTCTGGTGCAACCAATTACCTTCAGAAGTCACATAATTAGTGAAATAATATCCACCTGTGTGCAATCTAAGTGTCACATGATCTTTTATTACATATACACACCTTTTTTGAAAGGCCCCAGAGGCTGTAACACCTAAGCAAGAGGTATCACTAACCAAGCACTGCCATGAAGACCAAGGCACTCTCCAAACAAGTAAGGGACAATGGTGTTGAGAAGTACAAGTCAGGGTTAGGTTATAAAAAAATATCCAAATCTTTGATGATCCCCAGGAGCCCCATCAAATCTATCATAACCAAATGGAAAGAACATGGAACAACAGCAAACCTGCCTAGAGACGGCCGCCTGACGGACCGGGCAAGGAGGGCATTAATCAGAGAGGCAGCACAGAGATTTAAGGTAACCCTGGAGGAGCTGGCAGAGTTCCACAGCAGAGATTGGAGTATCTGTACATAGGACGACAATAAGCTCCATAGAGAGTGGCCAGAAGAAAGCCTTTACTTTCAGCTAAAAACAAAAAGGCACGTTGTGAGTTTGCGAGGCATGTGGGAGACTCCCAAAATGTGTGGAGGAAGGTGCTCTGGTCTGATGAGCTGAACTTTTCGGCCATCAAAGAAAACGCTATGTCTGGCAAACCCAGCACATCACATCACCCAAAGAACACCATGGTGGTGGCAGCATCATGCTGTTGGGATGTTTTTCAAACAGCCGGGATTGGGAAACTGGTCAGAGTTGAGGGAAAGATGGATGGTGCTAAATACAGGGATATTCTTGAGTAAAACCTGTATCACTCTGTGCGTGATGTGAGGGTAGGACGGAGGTTCACCTTCCAGCAGGACAATGACCCCAAACACACTGATAGCTAAAGCAACAATTGAGTGGTTTAAGGGGAAACATGTAAATTTGTTGGAATGGCCTAGTCAAAGCCCAGATCTCAATCCAATAGAAAATCTGTGGTCAGACTTAAAGATTGCTGTTCACAAATGCAAACCATGCAACTTGAAGGAGCTGGAGCAGTTTTGCAAGGAGGACTGGGCAAAAATCCCAGTGGTAAGATGTGGCAAGCTCATAGAGACTTATGCAGCGTACTCAAGTTGGGGTTAATAGTGTTCCTGAATGTTGTAGTGCAATGGTGACCACTAACCTGAGACGGCTGACTCTCTGCAAGAGCAGGTAGTGAAAGGTAATGTTCGTGACGCCAGTGCCAAGTAACGGTGGCACGCCGTTTGCTGATAGGTGGAATAATAGAGGAGTCTCTGGATCTTTAAATAACGGGATAACTTTACTTAACGTAGTTGCAGACAGATGTACAGTCATCAGGTACAGCTCCAGAATGTTCCACACGTTATAATACAGTCACAGAAGTGGTTCAAGTTATAAATCACAGTCCCAAAGGGCCATCCTCAAGACAGGCCTCTTAAGATCGGGTTTTAATCTTACTTTTAATGCAGCAACACACTTCAGGCAACTGTCCTCTCTCTCCAGGGATACTTGTCCTGCTTGCAGCTTGACTAAGGAGGCAACACTTCTCCACTAGTACTAGGGTCTGGACTGCTCCTCCTAGGGCATGAATCTTCCTAGGCTGGACCCCCACAGGCGATAGGGCCTGGGCTGACTTCAGCGGGTACAAGGCCTGGGCCTTGCCTTCACAGGCTCAAGGCCTGAGCTGGACTTCACAGGCTCATGGCCTGCACTTCACTTAGACACAGTCTAATCTGCCTTTCCCTCCCCTGACTGGGCCTTATATAAACTAGGGCTCCCTAGCTCCCTCTAGTGTCTAGAGCTGGAATGACACCCCTAGCAGGCCTGCACATGGCACATTTCACAGTAACAGGGAAATACACAGTATTGCATTACATGAAGATGTATTACACCAATCTCCTCAAAACTGAGGGGAACAACAGCACACAAGTGACCCTTCTGTAGTGACGGGCATTACAGCTCCCGTACACTACATACCCCGCTGCTTTAAGCTGAGTACGACCTCGTACTCTAACAGGGCCCCGCCCGTCTGGAATTTTCACCTGAAAGAGAAAAGGAACATGCAGGCATACATACACATCGGTATCAATTTCATCTGCATTGACAATTTTTATCAGGTCCAGCTGGCAAAGGAGAAGTGCGGTGACAAGGGGGCGTCGTTCTCTTCCTTCAGGATAATGAGTGGAACTGGGGCGCTGACCTGGCACAGCGGATGTTAGGGAATACCAGGATAGTCCATGACTGAATAAACGATAGGTCCATAATAAGAGCAGTATCTCAGAGGCTCTCTCATAGGAAGTCCATCTCTGGGCACATAGACTTGGATAAAATTTGTTATAAAAAAACAGTCAGCAGCACACATATAATCTGACAATACAGGACTCTGACAATACCAGGGAAACACCTTCCTGGCAAGTCCTGCTTACCCTTTAAAACAGTGCTGACATAAAAGCCCTTTTCAACCTGAAATGGGGGTTAAAAAGGGGATAAGGTGCAAACAAAAGCACAACTGGGATTTATTAAAGTACTTTTTTTTTTTCAAAAGCAGGCAGGATGTCCCGGAAACAGAAAGAGGCAGGCTGGGAGCAGTGGTTCACAGTGGCTACTGATTTTTCAAACATGCCACCGGCCGTGGGGAACTGGCAGCAAGCTCCACCAGCCTGACAAACTTAAAGGGACAGTTCCTGCAACAAAGATGATGTCCCTGTGAGGATGAGCAAAAATGGCCTAGCAGGCCTGCTCACAGGTAGGTATCAAAGGAACCCTGTTCATCAGAGGTGGTGCAGCCCTGTGCTGCCGGTAGCCTGGGCCATGCACCAGGGCCACTTGGAGGTGGTGCCCACCAAACAGAATGGGCTGGAAACATCACAGGTATTGGGCCTACCCACCTCACTGGCCCGCTGGGTTGCGGACATACAGGAGCTGCTGGCCTCGGGACACGGGCCGGCGCTGGGCTAGGCGCTTCCTCTGGCCGGGACATGATGCTCCCTTCAAGGCGGACTCGGCTCCTGGTATATGTCAATTTATCCGCTTTTACACGGACCTTGGGTGGCTCAGCGCTATCTGTAGGACTTTGGACTACGGGTTCGGGCGGTACAGGGGGCACAGGTAACTCACCACCGCTGGACTGCTGCGCTGTCTTCTTGGAATCTGCCACTTGCCGCAGGCCATCCAGGTAAACTTGTAATGAAGCGATCCGCTCCTCCAGGGCGGAGATCTCGCTGCTGGATTCCGGCACACTTGCAGCAGGCTCAGACGAGGTTCTCTCATTACGGTTTCTCCGCAGGTCATCCATAGCCTCACTAAACTGAGCCATCCGCGCCCAGTCAGCAGCTGTCTTCTCCCGTCGCGGCAGCTCTGGAGAGGGGTAAGGACTGGGAGGCTTGTCCAGAATAGTCGGCTGCCAGAAGATGTTCGGGCCGAGAAAGGAACTCTTCTCCTGGTACGTATTTCTGATTGGTCCCGGTGGGTCCTCTGCCTCCACCGGATCTTCTGTTCCTTCCCAGTCTTCCGGTACCGGTCCTGGACGGGTCACCGCGGTGGCATATGGGCCTCGCAGGCCCTCCGCGGGAGTAAACTCCACTCTCTCTCCGACCGCTAGATTATGTAGTCGCTCTGGGAGGTAGCTGCGCTTGACGGACCGGCGATTCACATAATAGTCCCGGTTGGTGCCGGTCTCCTGGATGAATCCGAATCCCCGGACTTTATCAAATTCCAGGACGACTCCGGTGCGGCGCTCAAGTTGGGGCTTGCTTTCCTTGGAATCTTCGTAGATTCTTTTAGTCACCTCTTCAAAGTATTTCTTTTGGGTGGTGGTTTTTAAAGTTGCCGCCACCCGGATCTTGGCCATCAGGGCCGACCACGCGGGGTTCCGCGGGAGGAAGCCTTCTCGCGGCTGGTGGAAACGGCAGGGTTCAGCTTGTGGCCATGGACAGGTCTGAGCCACTTCGCTGGGGGTATACGCTGGGGGCGCTTGGCGCTCTTTAGTCGCTCCTGAGGTCGCCTCCATTGCTCTTGCTACGGCTATCCCTCTGACCTAGGTAGGAAGTCCCGTAGCAGGGTGAGCCACTGTTCCTGCAGGCTCCACCCCGTCGTCCCTTGCACGCCCCCTAGGTATTTCAATATAGGGTAGGCGGCTTCCATAAGATAATCCTCAGAGGGAGGCGGTACCTCCAGGCAGTCTTTTCCTCCCCCTTGGAGGGTTTTGGCGCCAAATTTTCGCGCCACTGCAGACAGTGATGGCGCAAGAATAAGTCCAATGGCGCCGGCGGCCATCTTGGGCGCCATGATGCAGCTATTCAGTGACAGCAAGCAGGACGATGAAAAGTCCATAAAAACACACTTTGATGTGGCGATTCTCTTCCTCTCGATAGCGCAACACAGCACAGCGCTTTTTTAGAGGTTTTAGGGACACTTTTTGTATGTTTTTCAGTCCACAAAGTCCACTTTAAATAAACAGGCAATTTGTCACATTGGTCACAGGGCAAACTGGATAAGGCACAAAGTTCACGCTTCTTGCACTAGAAAGCGTGCACATCCTGTTCGTGACGCCAAAAGAGAGGTGCAGCGTACTCAAGTTGGGGTTAATAGTGTTCCTGAATGTTGTAGTGCAATGGTGACCACTAACCTGAGACGGCTGACTCTCTGCAAGAGCAGGTAGTGAAAGGTAATGTTCGTGACGCCAGTGCCAAGTAACGGTGGCACGCCGTTTGCTGATAGGTGGAATAATAGAGGAGTCTCTGGATCTTTAAATAACGGGATAACTTTACTTAACGTAGTTGCAGACAGATGTACAGTCATCAGGTACAGCTCCAGAATGTTCCACACGTTATAATACAGTCACAGAAGTGGTTCAAGTTATAAATCACAGTCCCAAAGGACCATCCTCAAGACAGGCCTCTTAAGATCGGGCTTTAATCTTACTTTTAATGCAGCAACACACTTCAGGCAACTGTCCTCTCTCTCCAGGGATACTTGTCCTGCTTGCAGCTTGACTAAGGAGGCAACACTTCTCCACTAGTACTAGGGTCTGGACTGCTCCTCCTAGGGCATGAATCTTCCTAGGCTGGACCCCCACAGGCGATAGGGCCTGGGCTGACTTCAGCGGGTACAAGGCCTGGGCCTTGCCTTCACAGGCTCAAGGCCTGAGCTGGACTTCACAGGCTCATGGCCTGCACTTCACTTAGACACAGTCTAATCTGCCTTTCCCTCCCCTGACTGGGCCTTATATAAACTAGGGCTCCCTAGCTCCCTCTAGTGTCTAGAGCTGGAATGACACCCCTAGCAGGCCTGCACATGGCACATTTCACAGTAACAGGGAAATACACAGTATTGCATTACATGAAGATATATTACACCAATCTCCTCAAAACTGAGGGGAACAACTGCACACAAGTGACCCTTCTGTAGTGACGGGCATTACAGCTCCTGTACACTACACTTATCCAAAGCGACTTGGAGCGGTGATTGCCGCAAAAGGTGGCTCTACAAAGTATTGACTTTAGGGGGGTGAATAGTTATGCACATTGGCTTTTTCTGTTATTTTCTCCTATTTGTTGTTTGCTTTACAATAAAAAAAGAAAAAACATCTTTAAACAATCAACGTTAATTCCAGGTTGTGAGGTACCAAAATACAAAAAAAGTCAAGGGGAGTGAATACGTTTGCAAGACACTGTATATGCCTGCATTGTTGAGAAAAATAAGTTTTAATATATGCAAATGAGCCTCTAGGAGCATTTGATCACATTTTCACTGCCTAGCCCTTTAATGACCAGACTAGATCTCATTTTCTCCAGATGCAACTTGAAAAAGGCACATTGTGACTGAAATCTCATGCTACTGATTGATATCTGGGTACATAAATAATAGGATGAACTATACTTCACTTTTAAATGAAAATATTTGATTTAATATGAGACAGATATGATCTGTTTGGTAACCAATGAAGGAGGCACAGCCCTCAGCGGATTAACATGGCCTATTCAATCAGCTGATCAGCAGGGATGCCAGGAGTCAGAGTACCAATGTGATATTAATGCCCTGTCCTAAGGATAGGCCATCATTTTTTTCAGTTCTGAATAACCCTTTTAAAGGGAATGTGTCAGCAGTTTTATGCTGACCTATCTGAGGGCAGAATAAACTACTGACAGATACCTTTTACTAAACACTTGGTCACTTACTTGGATTGACCCAGTTGTTTTGCTAAAAATCTGTACTGAAATGCTCCAAAGCAAACCAAGCTTTATAATGGTTCTATGTGCAACACGCACCATGGAGATCTTATATTCCTGATCTCCCAGCTCACCCCTCAATGTTGTTTAAGGGTATATGTCACCAGTTTATGCTGCCCTTAGATAGGTCAGCATAAAACTGGTGACACATCCCCTTGAAATTATGGAAAACCATGTCATGTACAGCAGGTCACAGCATCAGTGTATTAGCAGTTACAGGAACTGCTGGGAAAGCCTTCAAGTAAGCTCCCTTGAGGTTGATCCATCTTTGTTTGTACAAGTCCAGATTGCAAATTTATTTCCATGATACAATCTTATTTTTCACCATAACAATATACTTTACTTCCAAATAGATGTATTCTTTGTTACATCCAAAAAAAATCCATTAGTTTGCCAACAGCATGATGCCTTGTGCCAAAAACTGCTTGAGGCGGTTCTCCAGGAATTAAGAAAATAAAAAAAGACTTGAATATTACTTTATTATAAATATATTACCAAATATCTTTTATTACTTATAATTACTTGCTTTGTTTGGGAAGCAATACTTGCGAGGAGAAATAAAATGGCCTCTGTCCCATTAGTACACACAAAACCTGTCCTAATCACACAGCAGGACAAGTTACTTCACCTCATTGAGCTAAAGTGCTGCCTCTGCTTGTCAGAGATTATGATCGTGAATACAGATGATAAGGTGTTCAGACAAATCACTCTAGGAATGAAGATCATGAGGAGACATGAAGTACAGAGAGGAGGGTGGTGATGTGGCTAATGAGCAGCAGCACTTTTATGCAGTCTCCATTACCAGTCTGTCCTGTCTGATCTGTCTGTACTTCATGTCTCCTCAAGAACTCCATTCCTACAGAGATTCAGCTGAAGATCATATTAAACTGTATTCAGGATCATAATCCCTGACAAGTAGGAGATGAGGATGAGGCAGCTCTTTACCTCAGTGTTGTGAAGTAACTTATCCTCCTGTGTGATTAGGACAGATTTTGTGTGTACTAATAGGACGGCGGCCATTTTATTTCTCCTATTGATTGGACAAAACGAACCATGATAACTAATGAAAGGTATTTGGAAATATATTTATAATGAAGTAATATTTAAGTATTTTCATTTTCTTAATTCCCGGAGAACCCCTTTAACAAAGTATCTAACATCATATGCCATTTACTAAACAGAATTAGTTTCAATTAGTCCCTACACTTGTAATGAACTATAATGAATTAGTGTTATGAGTTGATTGAAATAAATTAGGAAAAGTAGTATCTGCCCTTAATATGTTAACTCCTTTCATGATCCACACCTGATTTACTATGAATTTTCTTAATATGCAAACTCGCCCTTGGGTGCAATGTGGGTGTCACCATTGCTCTTGTTGTACCCAAGCAGCATGCCTTTCTATGATTAGCCTTATCCTGGCTACTTTGATTGACAGGCCCAGCGAATGGCAAAGCAGCCAGAGAGGATCTGGACACAAAAAAGAAGTGGAGCTTGGGTGCAACAAGAGTAATGGTGATGCCCTTATTGAACCAAAAGCATATTAAGAAAAAGTATCATAACTCCTGAGCAGAGCCTCAGATCGAAAACAAAAAACAGCGTTTTAATCAGAAGAACTACAGCTATGTGCCTAAGCAAACAGTTTGCTAGGGCGCGCTGGTGACAGATTCCCGTTAAATGACAATTTGCTGTAACAATAAATGCACCTGCCTAATTTATTGTGCAGGTCCCCCTCGTGGAACCAAAACAGCTGCGACCCGTTGAGGCATGGACTTCAGAAGACATCTGATGTTGATGATGCTGTTTTGTGGTATCTGGCACTAAGACATTAGCAGCAGATCCTTTAAAGTGAGTCTTTCAGCGGTTTGGAGCCCTCATTATTGCCTACTTGGATATTTCCATGTCTGCAGAACTATTTGGTTGTCTCAAAAATCATAGTTCTTTTTCACAGATGTTTGATGACATTTTTTACTAAGCAGTATCATTTTTGCATTCCTCAGCATTTGCCCCTCCATGCTGTCAATGAACAGTCTACTATTCTGTTAATACAATCTATTCATGACTTTCCAGTAGACTTTGGGTTTCAGTTCTTCACCTGTTCAAAAATGTCTGCTTTCCGTCAATGCATTGAAACATTTTTCATTTGTTTCAGTTTGTGGGCTGAAAATCCATCCTGACCTAATCTTCCTCATACAGCTGTTTGTTACAATGTACCATGGCAGGAATAGGCAGATTTTTATAGTATGCCAACTACTCTTTGGGCAAAGTCAAGTGATCTACAGATAACTGACTAAATGGGTCTGCCCCCATAGTGGGAAAAGAAAAGGCAATCAATGTATCATATTACAAATGTTACTTTATTTTGACCTTATAATTGAGCATGCCAGTTAGTTTCTCAGTGTGCCAGGCTCAGGTGCCCCTCTTTACAGTATGCACCAACCACAGATGCCCCCATTACAGCCCACATCAGCCACAGATGGTATCCTCCTCCACGGAAAAAAAAATAAAATAAAAAAATATATATTTTTTGTTCAGTCCAATCACTTATCAGTAAACGAACTATACCATTCCAGAGGGGGAAAAAAGTTATACGGTATATAAACCATATAGAAACCTCTCACAGAACTTCCTTTCATTCGCATTATTCTAAATGTTCACACTTAAGCAGAGCTTTAAATGCTGTAAATCTGCCATCTTTTTACCGTGAAACAAGGTGACTATTGTGCCACGGATACTGAAATGTAGACGTCAGCCTCTCGATTTAGCTATGGGAAAATTTGCTATGTCTTATATTTGATCTCTTTATTTGCTGTGTTGGCATCATTGAATCAAGTCCTGTATGACTACTACTGCTCTGTGTTTGAAACTCCTTGACATACTCTGCATACATGCATGCGTGTAAGCCAATGTTGAGACCTAATGATCAAAAACAGTGGGTGAGATTTATCAAGATTAGCATTTTTCTTCTGTCTTACTGTCCAGTGTGCAACTGCCTCTTAATAAATGAGGTGCATGCCTGGCCTGCTGTGTGCTCAATCGGATGGGCTATGAAGGTTCTGACATCTTCTGCCAAGGCTGCACCTTTTTTTAAAAAAACTGCCAATAAGCTCAAAAAGTTGCTAATTATGGCTCAAATATGTTGTGCACCATAATTTTTTTTACTTTTTAACTCCCCTTTTGTGGTTTAAAATGATTTATAAATGTGACCAAGGCTTCTCCCAGGGCTGGAGCACTGGCCAATCACAGCGCTCAGCTCATATTCAGGATATGAGCTGAGGGCTGCGATTGGCCAGCGCTCCAGCCCTGGGAGAAGGAGACTCCCAGGGCAGAAGAAGAAGTCTCCGCCCCAGGCAAAATTAGAGCAGCAGGAGCGCCGGTACCGGGGGCTACAGAGGACGAACGGAGCGGCACCCAGGGATACAAGTAAGTGCAGGGACATCCCTGGGTGCCGCTCTAAATGTACATAGCTTTAACTCATAAACTGTGGACCAGTGAAAGGTCCTCTTTAAAGGGAGTCTGTCATCTACTTTGAGTATTTAGACTGCTCAGATTACTTTTTTAGAACGTTTTCCCCCCATTAAAATAGTACCTCTCTTGTTTCTGTCTCACGTAGAAATTCTGAAAAAAGTACTTTATAAAGTTAGGCAAATTAGCTGTTGCAAGTGCCCTGGGGCGGAGTTAAGGCCGCAAGTGACCAGGCCCCTCAGCTATGTGCCCAGATAACCACTCTTCTTGCAGTCCTGTGGCCCACCCTCCTCCTCTGGCTTGGAGATCTATGCGAGCATCGGTCACCACCTGTGCATGCGCACTGTTAAGATCAGTGCTCCTTCCCATAATGGGCCTGGCGGTGGCCAACGCTCGTGTGAGATCTCCAAGCCAGATGATGAGGGTGTAGTGAGATAGGGGCATACTTTAAGGAGCAAAGACCCCTGAAGAGACATTAAAAGGGCACCTGTCAGCAGATTTGTACCAATGTAATTGGCTGACCTGTTGCATGAGCGTTTGGCAGCTAAAGGCATCTGTGTTGGTCCCATGTTCATATGTGCCCGCATTGCTGAGAAAAATGTTTGAATATATGCAAATAAGCCTCTAGGAGTAATGGGGGTGTTGCTATTTCTCCTAGAGGCTTTGCTCTCTCTTCAACTGCTGAGCCCTCTCTACTTTGATTGACAGGGTCAGGTGTGATAACGTTTTTATTGCCTGGTCCTGTCAATCAAAGTGGAGAGGGCATGGCAGTTGCAGAGAGAGCAGAGGCTGTAGGAGTAACAGCAACGCCCCCATTGCTCCTAGAGGCTCATTTGAATATATGAACATGGGAACAACACAGAAGCATTCAGCTGCCAAGCGCACATGTAACATGTCAGCCAGTTTCCTAGGTAAAAATCTGCTGACAGGTGCTTTTTATACCAATCGACAGAATATCAGAGTGACATATGTAAGAGAATGAGGGTCTCCCATACACAAGGTAACATTTCATTGAGTCTATTCTAGTAGCCAATAAAGCATATGGCTATGACTTTACACATTTACCAAAAATTAGTTCTTACCCATTCACATATTGTACACTTTCTGTGAAGAACTTACCAGTGCTATTAATCTTCCATCTTCTTTCATAGCAAGGTATCGGTTTGCGCTGATTCCCTTGATTGATACAACGCCTCGCTCTTCTGCTTGAAGCTGCAACTTTACTGCAAACAAAATAAAATTGTGTATAGTATATTAACCTCTTTACAGTCATCAATCTCATCATCATTTTTCTCAGAAACAAAAAATGTACCTGTAAAAAAGTTGCAGTTATTTTTTTAAAGGAGCTGAGCTGATCTCTTCTGCCTCCTGCTCCGAACCACACAATAAAAAGTAAAGGCATTTTAACAGTACCAATGAAAAAAGCTTGGATGCACCCACCTGTTTTGTAAAAAATTAAATAATTGTGAGAATAGACACAAAAAATGCTCTTGCAGCGAGAGGAGAGGGCCCGCTATGTGAGTACTTCTCTCTCCTGATTTTAAAAGTTATGTAAAAGCTCAGTGACTCTTAAAACAACCAATATGACCAGCAAGACACTGAAAAATGCACCATCAATTGGCAGCCACAGATTGTTGTAATTATGGTTCAGAAAATCTGTGGTTTATGTTATGTTGGATCTTAAGTTATTCGTATTTGGTGGGAGTGTGAGGCGATTAAACCTTTCTGACTGACTGTCAAGGGAATTATCTCCTAATATATGCACTAAGTCTCCAACGCTAACCCTGACATTTATACTCCTGGGGCTTCCGCCCAAATTTCAATTTTCATCTCATTCAATAGATCTTTGTAGGAACCATTAATAGTAACAGCCAAATCCATGATACCCCTGTACTGGAAGAATACAACTGCCCTGTCCATCTCCCACTGGATACAAAAGGTCACTCATATCTCTGAATCTAGATCAGAAGAGATTTTGCTGACCCCCAACAAATTGAAACAGATTTGGAACTCCTGGCTTCAATTTATGCAACACTATGATACAACTTCGTAACTGCGATAGCCCCTACACAAAACATATGACTACCGAATCTATGTTATCTAATGCTATACTCACTCTATAAATAAACATGAGGTATTTAGCAAATGTATTGAGTTCAAAATCATTTGTGCCTGTCCACCACATCAAAGCAACCTCTTTTGAACAAAAACCTACACTAAATGCTTCCTCTTTTGGTGCCACCCGGCTTCCAATGAATTTAGGGAAGGCAGGCTCCACATATATACTAAACCCACACTGTATGCTACCTTTTCTGGTGCCAGCTGGCCATAAAATGCATATAGGGAGAACAGGCTTCAGCTTTATACTATGCTAATTCAAATCAGCATGTGGGAAAGATGGGCTGGTCAGGAGTGCATGACTAAAATGGAGACAGCAAATGCACACTGCAAAGACAATAAACAAAGTTAGAAACATCCTAATGTGCAAGTGTATATCAACATGGCTGAAAAATCTAATACAAAGCAACTTTGAGTTCGATTGGCACCAAAAGAGGTAGCATTTATCATAGGTTCCTGTCCAAAATAGGTCACCTTGCCGTGGTGGATAGGCACAAAGGATTTTGATCAAAATATATAAGTACCTCACATTTAGTGCTTCTGCATTGTGTTGTGTAACAGTTTTTTTTTTTACCAATCTTATGTTATTAGTTCTAACATATGTTTTTCCCTTATTATTAGTACCATTGTACGACATTCACTTTTTTTCTTATTTTGTATGACTCTGGACAGAGAAGCTTCAGGACATGGCTTGGAAACATTCCACAACATTTTCCTTTTGTCATTCAGTGTTACCCTATTGTTCATGCTTATAATAAATAAAAAAGAAATTTGGAGACTGGTGTAAATGATGACAATCTCTGCACATGGCTGCATAAAATGATAGTAATATCTTGGAAGTAGACAAAACTTTAGAGTGCAGGATCCAAAACCCTTTTTGGATAATTTTATAGCAAACATTTTTAAGGGTTAACCCTTTTTATAGCATGTCAGTATTTTTGTGTAATGGAATAAGTAATAATGAATATAAGCATAGTATTTTGTGTTCCTACATGATACTGCTTTACTCAGGCCACTTTCACATAATCAGAGTTTGATCAGTGATTTCTATCAGTGATTGTGAGCCAAAACCAGGCGTGGAGGTTACACAGACATAAGGTATAAGGGGAAGATCTGCACCTGTTCTGTTTTTAATCCGCACCTGTTTTCACTCACAATCACTGATGGAAATCACTGATCAAACACTGAACGTGGCCTCAAAAAAAAAAAAACATGCTTCATCACCCTCCAAGCTGGCAAAAGATGAACTGCACAAGAGGATTTAATTAGCTGAGGACTAGTCACACCAGCTTTCCAGGGGTTAAAGAGGCCCAGATGAGTAAGTCCCCCAGCTACAGTATGCTGCGGTAGTATTGTTATTCATTTGGTTCCAAGACTTGTAATTGCGTGCTGCAGATCCTGCCCCCACAACTCCAGCCAGCAGCCAAAGGAAACCACTAATAGTCTATGTGTTCCGCATTACAGTGAAGAGCCTTATAAAGTGTTATTCCGGCCATGAAGGTTAGACAGGCATCAGATGGAAAAAGTGAACTATATAAAACTTTACAAAAACGCATTGAATCATCTGACCTCAAAAGTAATTACCTGAACCCACAGTTAAAACAGTAAGATTATCAGTCAGTAGCCATTGTTCAGTACACACTGAAAGTGAATGGAGAGAACCATGCGTGCACGAGGACCTCTCCAGTCACAGTACCTGTGAGACGGTGGCCCCACTCTTGAGGTGTGGGTCCCAGGGGGTCCTGTAGATATGATAGGAATACCCCTTTAATCTATAACATTGAGAGCTTGTCTCAGTGAAGGTACCTTATAGATGCCATAAAATAATAAGGTCTGTATGTGTTTCATCAAATATAATTTGTGTTTTGTGTTATTCTTGTACATTTTTTACAGTACTTTATTTTAGCTTTTTTCCCCGCATTTTTATTGTCCTACATTGAAGACTTCAATTTTGCGCTAATTTTTTAATTACTTAAATTAAATTAATTAATAAACTGGCATACGGGGCAGCATGGTGGCTCAGTGGTTAGCACTAGTGCTTTGCAGGGGTCCTGGGTTCGAATCCGACCAACGACAACATCTGCATGGAGTTTGTAAGTTCTCCCCCTGTTTTTCGTAGGTTTTCTCCGGGTACTCTGGTTTCCTCCCACACCTAAAGACATACTGATAGGGAACTAAGAAGACAGGCACTCTATATCAAGTCACCACCAGTGGCTATCACTGATGAAGAAGGCTGCAATCCTTCAAAACGCGTATGGTTTCTCAAGCCCTGGGAAGCGCTTCCAAACTGCCCTGCACCATCAGGCTGCCTCCACTCACCGACGATACCGGGAACTAAAAGTGCACGAAAAAAGCGCGTGCAAAAATTGATGCACATGGCAAGAACGACAGACACAGCCAACAGCCCTCTGATTGGAGGAAAATGAACGCAACATTCGTATCGACCGTCCGCTTCGCAAACAGCAGCTTCTGGCGATCATCGCATCCTCCTGCAATCGCGGTGCCAGCTGCACCAAGTACCCACAGCACACAGAGGATCCTACGCAGAAAAGAGCCTCCGATCTTCGAGGAAAGGTAACAGCAACCAGTGAGCCAATTTT
Organism: Bufotes viridis; assembly: GCA_033119425.1. Classification (NCBI taxonomy): domain Eukaryota; kingdom Metazoa; phylum Chordata; class Amphibia; order Anura; family Bufonidae; genus Bufotes; species Bufotes viridis. The sequence goes on along the minus strand of CM065589.1, from coordinate 445,117,647 downwards.
CGGGGGGACGCCACCAGACACTGGTTTGCTGAAAATTATTTTCGCATAAATGAAAATCACTTTCGCATAAATGAAGATTATTTTCGCATAAATGAAAATCACTTTTACATAGCTGCATATACTTATACGTTGGGTCTGGAAGGCTGCTGCCGTACTTTTTTCCACTGAACTCATCCCAGAGCATTGACTATACTTTTACAATATTTTATCATTATTATTTTTTCTCTGGACATATAGCCCAATACAGGGTGTTTTAATATCATTTTAACACCATCATTTTTTCACAACCCCCTCTTTTTTATCTTTTTTCCTATCCCCATTTATTTCTTACCTTTTTATCCAATTTTTCACTACTACTCCCCTCTCCCTGTACATTGGGAGTGACCTATATTGAAATACGTTTTTTTTTTACCATTACTACTACTAAAATAAATATAGTTCTTTTTAACATACCTATACTATCCCTGTCTTTTGTTGATATCTTCTGGTGACCTGATATAGAGTGCCTGTCTTCCTAGTTTCCTATACGCCTGCCTCTTCTGACTAGGGTGAGTCAGTTCAGACACGTGCACCTTGCGTATTGTCCATACAGGAGAGCCACTGTATTTCCTTCTAAACATACTGATAGGGGCCTTATGTTTTGAGCCCCATTGGGGACAGTTGGATGCTAATGTATCTGTAAAGCGCGGCAGAATATAGTAGCGCTATATAAGTGCATAAAATAAATAAATACTTAGGTATGCCACTATACTGTGCTGGTACATAGAGGTATACACAGACATCTGTTTCAGCATACTACTGATATGTTCTAACAAGAACAGCTGTTTGTCCCAAATGCAAAATCTATGGAATCTGTAGCAGTAGCCACCACATGCCATGTGCTGCCTTTAATATTAGTATCTTCTTACAGTATGTCAGGTTTATCAGGGGTCTACCAGGCCCTGAGTGCAACTGCTACCTCTGTACCCCCTATAGATATGTTTCTGGGTTGCCCCTTTGATATACTGAACATCTGAATATTCTCTGATCCTGGCAGTACTGTTATATCAGAGTGCACCAGGGGTTATACAAGTGACGGATCATCTTGACAAATGACTTATGGAATCACAATATGACTGTTATACATATACTCTACTCATAAGCACACATGTAACATAGTAACATATCTGATATGGTTTAAAAAAGACACAGGTCCATCAAGTCCAACCTATTATCCTAGTCTATTGATCCAAAGGAAGGCCAGATCAACCCTCTCTCCTCATGATGCAAATTGCCCCATATTAAGGGAAAAAAATCCTTCCCAACTCCAGTTATGACAATTAGAATAAATCCCTGGATCAACCTCCCATCTTCAGAAATCCAGTGCTCACATCTGTATTTTACATTCCAGGTACCAGGTAGTGTATTTGGAGTGATCTTAAATTTATTCTGAACGTGGCCATGCAGAATGGCTATAAAACCTTTCCATATTTGAAAAAAAACATTTTGACCTTGACCTTCTGAACAGTTCTGAGTAGTGATTTATGGAGGGAAAGCTACTTTGTTGTAAGAGCATCTATACCTTTTTGATGCATACCAATGACATTTTACAGTTTGGATATAGAAGTGATCTGCATACAAAACTGAGCCACTGTGTACACTCTACATTACAGTCTACGTCATGGTCTAGGGCAGGGATGGGGAAAGTGCGGCTCTCCAGCTGTTGTAAAACTACAACTCCCACCATGCCCTGCTGTAGGCTGATAGCTGTAAGCAGACTTTGCATGCTGGGAGTTGTAGTTTTGCAACAGCTGGAAAGCCGCAGTTTGCCCATCCCTGGTCTAGGGTGTATTCACTATTTCTACAAAGATAACATCACCAGCATCCCTTGCTGGTTCAGTGTCTGCACAGTTTACTTTAGTTATCGTTATATTTGGACATGTAGACTTTAAAGCAGAAATTGTACAGTTATCTGTTGTAGAAAAAACTGTCTGCCCCCTAAATTATATGATCTTAGCTAAAGTGTTGAAGGCAAGCTTATCATCTGTTTCCCATAGTGACAAGCAGAACTATGGATACAGCTCTGGGTGTAATTTAGTACAACCTATGTATTGAAGTTTTTTTTACAAAACTACTAAAACTGTCCTTGTAATCAGTGTAGTAACATTACCCAAAATTAACAGTTTAATAATTAGCATTCCATTCCTCCAACATAACTCAATTTTAGTGAGTTATTGTCAGTATCTGCCCCCCCCCCCCCCCAAACCAGACTACTGCAGAAGATAGACACTTGCTATTGAACTGTACAGGAATTAAACAGCTGGCTTGCTGTATGCTGGTGAAACATTTTAATCCTAAATCACTTGCAGTTTAGTAATGTAATCTTACACCTGACGCGGTAAATGTAATAAGATTTATTTGATGATACGTTGGTGGTGTTCACCACAGAGAATTCAGGATGCCACAGCTGCTGGATGGGAAGCAAGCTACACATTTCACTCTGCACAGTAAAATCCCAGAGGGTGTTAGGAAAACATTTTTAATTCTCCAGTGAAGGTGGCCTAACCAGGAAAAGGAGAGTGAAAGGCATTTGCCCAACATCATACAGAGGCTAAGTGGCTAAGGACGAGAATAAACCCACAAACTTGTTTATTCAAGGCCAGCACATTAACCACTAATCCATTCATCCTCCTCGAAAGTGTACAGTCTGACTTTAGGGATATGTTGACTGTATGATACAAAGCTAGTTACCTAAAGAAGTAAGCCCAAGACTTTAACTTAAAGGGGTTCTCTGGGCATAAAATATTGATTACTTATTCACAGTATAGGCCATCAATATCAAATCTGTATGGATCCAACATAGCCACCGATCAGCTCCTTGACAAGGCTGCTCATCAGCCTCTTCACAGCATACCAAGCACAGCGCTATTTATCGCATATTGGCTCAGCTCGGTATAGCAGCCCAGGCTCATTTACTTGAATGGCAATAGGTTCTCCTGGACCATATGACCGATGAATGTGAGATCACTGGCCTACAAAGAGGCCTTTCCAAAAAAGCTGATCAGCAAGGGGTCCAGGAGTTGGAAGCCCACCAATCAGACATTGATGACCCATCTTGAGGATAGGACATCAGTATTCTAGTCCCAGAAAATTGTCTCACTTCAGCAACTGGCCAGGGTTTAATAATTACTAATATTATTTATTTATTTATTTATTTATTTATTTATTTATTTATTTTATTAGTAAATATCACAAGGTAGGACAACTGGGTATAAATAGCTATAGGGCAAAACACTGATTTAATATTAGATTTACAAAACTAATATATCATGGTGCAAATTTATTTTTATTTAAGTTACTTTCACACTCGCGTTTTGTGCGGATCCGTCATGGACAGATCCGTTCAGATAATACAACTGTCTGCATCCGTTTAGAACGGATTCGTTTGTATTATCTTTAACATAGCCAAGACGGATCTGTCTTGAACACCAATGAAAGTCAATGGGGACGGATCAGTTTTCTATTGTGCTAGTTTGTGTCAGTGAAAACGGATCCGTCCCCATTGACTTACATTGTGTGCCAGGACAGATCCGTTTGGCTTAGTTTCATCAGAGGGACACTAAAGCACTGCAAGCAACGATTTGGTGTCTGTCTCCAGAGCGGAATGGAGACTGAACTGATACAAACTGAAACATTCTGAGCGGATCCTTTTCCATTCAGAATGCAAACTGATCCGTTTTGGACCGCTTGTGAGAGCCCTGAACGGATCTCACAAATGGAAAGCCAAAACGCGAGTGTAAAATTAGACTAATTTATATAGCACATGCATACTGTACATAATTTGTCATCAATTCTGAATTAACTTTTCTGTATGTTTTATGCAAATGTCTCTAAATTCTGGTGCAAATGGTTTATAAATATGTCACCACAGCTCAGATGTTATTTTGGAGTAAATGCACCATGAAAGGTGCAAATGCCATAAATCTGGTTCTGTGTCTGTGGGGGATTTGAACCTAAGTATTGGAAAAAAATTTGAACCTATTAAGAAAATAATTTCAAGGATGGAAACTAACTTTAAAGCTTAAGACAGAATTGCCACAGATCTGAGGAAGAAGAAGCATGAGGGGGCTTGTCTGAAGTTCAGAACTTAAAGAGGACCTGTCACCACAAAATGCAGTGCAATCTGCAGTCAGCATGTAAAGAGCAGAAGGAGCTGAACATACTATATATAATTTTATGGGAAAAGATTCTGCAAAACCTGTAATTTATACATTTAAGGGCTCTTTCAAACTTGCGTTTTTGTTTTCCGGCATAGAGTTCCGTCGTCGGGTCTGTTCCGTCGTCGGGTCTCTATGCCGGAAAAATCCTGATCAGGATTATCCCAATGCATTCTGAATGGAGAGAAATCAATTCAGGATGCATCAGGATGTCTTCAGTTCAGGACCGGAACGTTTTTTGGCCGGAGAAAATACCGCAGCATGCTGCGCTTTTTGCTCCGGCCAAAAATCCTGAACACTTGCCGTAAGGCCGGATCTGGAATTCATGCCCATTGAAAGGCATTAATCCGGATCCGGCCTTAAGCTAAACGTCGTTTCAGGATTCTGAAGTCCTGGTTACCATGGTAAAGTGTGGTGGGGAGCGGGGGAGCAGTATACTTACCGCCCGTGCGGCTCCCGGGGCGCTCCAGAGTGACATCAGGGCGCCCCACGCGCATGGATCACCTGATTCATGCGCATGGGGTGCTCTGACGTCATTCTGGAGCGCCCTGGAGCCGCATGGGTGGTAAGTATACTGATCCCCACTACTACTATGGGAACCAGGACTTTAATAGCGTCCTGGCTGCCATAGTAACACTGAAAGCATTTTGAAGACTGATCAGTCTTCAAATGCTTTCAGTTCACTTGCGTTGTTACGGATCCGGCGGGCACTGTCGGCGACGGAAGTGCATGCCGGATCCTAACAACGCAAGTGTGAAAGAGGCCTAAGTCTGTGCTTTTTCTGAGCTCAGTTGTATACAGGGGCTGCCTTATCAGTAATCAAAAGCATTTTCTATAACTTCCTGTGTACAGCTGAAATCAAAAAGACTAGATATTTAAATGTATAAATTACAACTTTTGCTGCATCCTTTCCCATAAAACTATATATAAATCTGCTGAACTCCTCCTGCTGTACAACCTGCTGCCTGCAGATTACACTTTTACATTTGTGGTGATAGGTTCTATTTAGAAGGGTTGTCTGTTTTAGATATGCAGCTATAATACCCTCCACTCTAGACCCTGCTAAATTACTCAAGATTACTCTGGAGGACCTTGGTTGTTGCAGCTTTACACAGCCTTTGTCTTTGAATGAGCATGCACTACCCATGGATAACTGCCGTTTGTGGGTGTTTACCCAGCAGGACCCCAAAGCAATCAGCAAATATGGTGGAAACCTAGTGCAGAGGTGTAGTTATCCAAACTGAACAAAAATCTTTAAGGTATAGATTTCTTTTTTGTTCATCTCACATAAACCATATTGTTGTAACAACAACAATTTAAGGTGGGGAGCTTCTAGAGGATCTGCCAGTTCTGAATAAAAAGAACGGAGCCAAACCTATTTATGGAATTCCAGGAAGAGGTAAGAGTAAGGATTAGTAGAAGACTTCCACCAACTACTAATGGTTTCCAATTATTAATATCCAGACACAGCAGTCCACTAGTAAAACCTGGGATAATGTTAATTCCATATGACTAGGTGTCACCTCAGTCCATTTCTTATTCAGACATTCTGTGATGTATTACAAAGTGGAGAGGGCACACCCATTGTCTCAAATGACAGCAGGCATAGTAGTCACAGACTAAACAATCAGGGATAGAAGCTTGACATGGAAATGGGTCTAAGCAAAGTCTACTTTCTAGCTGTACTAGAAACAGAAATACAATTCATCTTGGCTCAAACATTAGATATATCAAAGGAGAAAGACATTAAAGAGGTTTTCCGGGTTCTAGATATTGATGAACTATTATCAGATTGGTGGAGGTCAAGTGGATGGGAGCTGAGCTGCAGGAACCCAGCACCATCACCACACAGTGGACAGAGCTGTATGCTTCCGGCTCCATCAACTGTGATATTCCTGGCACCTACAGCTTCTAAGAACAGATGATTGGAGAGGATGTCTGTTGTTGGACCCTCACTTGATCTGATATTGATGACCCTTTCTGAGGATAGGTTACCAATATCTAGAATCTGGACAACCTCTTAAAGGAGTATGAATACTTTTTCCAAGACAACATAATCTGATAATAATCATAATCATGCAGATCTTGAAGGAATTTCAGACTGGCCAGCCCACACACACACACTCTATATAAAGAATATCGGTTACGTAATGCTGTAAAGTCTCCATCATGAACCCTGTGTCAGATGCCCCTTACTATTCCTGCTTGTAAAGCTCTCTGTCCAGTAACAGAGAAAACTGTGCAGCTGTTCACAACTAACTCAATTCTCTCTGCCTCTCACTAATCTGTAAGATCTCCACAGAGCAGGATGGAAATCTAAGGCCCCTTTCACATCTGCGTTTTTGCTTTCCGTCCTAGAGTTCCGTCCTCGGGGCTCTAGGACGGAAAGATACTGATCAGGATAATCCTAATGCATCCTGAATGGAGAGAAATCCGTTCAGGATGCATCAGGATGTCTTCCGTTCAGTATGTGAACGTTATTTGGACGTTGACAAAACCGCAGCAAAAATTTGTTTCCGCCCAAAAATCCGGAAGACATGCCGTAACGCCGGATCCGGAATTAATGCCCATTGAAGTGCATTAATCCGGATCCGGAATTAAGCTAAACGTCGTTTCAGCGCATCGCCGGATCCGACGTTTAGCTCTGCACATGCGCAGCAGCAGTTCCGATTGGGGCCCCAGTGTAAGCTGGGGCTCCGATCGGTTACCATGGCAGCCAGGACTCTACTAAAGTCCTGGCTGCCATGGTAAGTCTCCGCAGCAGTGTACTTACCTGCGCTGCGGCCTCTGGGCGCTCCTTCATGACGTCACAGGTCCGGGCGGCGCATTGATCTATGCGCCGCGGGACCTGTGACGTCATGAGGGGGTGCCCGGCAGCCGCAGCGCAGGTAAGTACACTGCTGCGGAGTACTTACCATGGCAGCCAGGACTTCAGTAGTGTCCTGGCTGCCATGGTTACCTGAAAGCATATTGAAGACTGATCAGTATGCTTTCGGTTGTCTTGCGTTGTGACGGAACCGGCGGGCATTTCCGGCAACGGAAGTGCACGCCGGATCCACACAACGCAAATGTGAAAGAGCCTTAACTGATATGAGCACATCACATTCAGATCTCTACCAGTGATACATTAATGGAGCCTGAAGAGGTGAGTAAACCACCAGGCATTAAGCCCATCTAGAAGTCTAGACCACCAAAGAGGGCATTACCGTAGATCTCCAAGGAAGCATATAATGACCCTTACACTATCCTAGATATCCAAGTAGGAAAACTTTAACATCTCTACTGCCCTACACCACCAAAGGTAGTGCTATTAACCCTCTTTACTACCCTGGACCACCAGGCGAGCAGGCTTTAACACATTGCCACTACAATAGTTCACCCAAGATGATAAAACTAACCCTCTACTACTTCAGAGCACCAGAGAAATCTAGCTGACATGAGCACATCACATTCATTCAGATTTCTATCAGTGACATGACATAGCAGGACACATTAATGGAGACTGAGGAGACAAGTAAACCACCAAGTATTAACTCCACCTTGTAGTCTAGACCACCAAAGAAGGCATTACCCTAGATCTCCAAGGAAGCAAAAAATAACCCTCACACTATCCTAGATTTCCAGGTAGGAAAACTTTAACATCTCTACTGGCTTAGACCAGCAAAGATAGTGCTATTTACCCTCTTTACTACCATAGACGACCAGGCAAGCAGGCATTAACATGTTGCTACTACACTAGTCAACCTAAAATTCAGAAATTATTTAAATATGAAGTGATTTTACAGAAGAAGAAATCTCAGATTTTTACATTTCACGATTTATTTATTTTTCATTTCTTTTCATTTTAGTGTAAATGCTATTAGACATAATGGATGGCAGGCTCATGTGCTCTAACACATCGTCTTTCAGAAAAATAGTTCATGGATGTATTCTATTTTTCTAACACTCATCATGAACTCTGTTTTAAGAGCTTCCTGTCAGAATAGTCACCCAGAACAGTGAGTATGTATTTATTCACCGTTCTCTCAATCATTCCAATAATTTCACCCCTCACTTTATTTTGGAACACTTTTTTTCGTAATTCCAAACAGAAGAAATTTGTTTAAGGAGCTATTTGGAGTTGATTTTAGTGGAAATGACCGACATTCTTCCATAATTATGTACTTTAAGTCATCTAATATTTTTCTGTGTACTTACCATTTTCATCAATGGACTCATTGTCAAACCATTCGGAACTGTGACTCATGGAACTATTGAGTAAAATAATATTATATATGTGTGTCGATATGTAATGACCCTAAACATAACCTTGTGCATTACTTGAATAATGTCTACAGTTTGTCATTGTAGTAGAACTATAAAGTGATTGTCCCAACCTATAAGTGCAGGCATGCTCAACCTGCGGCTATCAGCCTACAGCAGGGAATGGTGGGAGTCGTAGTTTTACAACAGCTGGAGGGCCGCAGGTTGAGCGTCCCTGTATTAGGGCATACACAATCAACAAAAACATTAAAGGGGTTGTCTGGTTTTAGAAAGAAACCAATCAACACTGGGGAAAAGACTGCAATAAAGAACAGATCAGTACTTACCTTCGGAGTCTAGCTCCTGATCTTCTTGTTAGGCTGTGCTTACCCAGCTGCAGCAATGATACAATGTTACAACCAATCACTGACCTTTTCGGTGTATCACTGAGGTCAGAGATTGGCTGCAGCGGTCATGTGTTGTCAACATGATGTCATCACTGCAGCAGGGTAAAAAGAACTCGGCCAGGAGAACCAGAATGGTGGCGCTGGATCTGCTAGATGTAAGCATTGCTTTTTATTGCAGACCATTCCCCAGCGTTGACTGGGTTCTTACTAAAACCCTTTCAAGTTTGGTTTTACACAGAACATTTTTGTTCTGTTTTTGCTGTTTTTACCTGAGGCACACTGAAGCGCATGGGGAACAAAGGCTAGCCTGTCTGGTCCAAACTTACTGAAGAGCTACTGTGGCACAGATTTCTGAAAAAGTTAATGCTGGCTGTTAGAGAAGGCAGAATGCACCATGCATCACAGCTTGCTGCACATTGGGCTGCGTCAGAGTGTCCATGCTCACCCCTGTCTACCAATGGAAGCACTTACAAGATGCATGTGGGCATCAAAAATGAAACATGGAGCCATAGAAGAAGGTGGTCTGGTCTTATGAATCATGTTTTCTTTCTTCACAGCATGTGGATGCCCAGGTGTGTGTGCATCTCTACCTGGAGTAGTGATGGCACCAAGATGCACAATGGGAAAAAGGCAATTCAATGACGGCATTGTGGTATTCTGGCCAATGTTCTGCTGGAAAACTGTTCCTGGCACATGGAAGCCATTTTGACACATATAATACAGGGATGCATCAGCCGTGAAGCAGGTTGACACTCTGGCATCAGATGGCACTCTTCCAAGATGTCTTTTGTCCTGTATGCTGAGTGTATTTCTCAGTATCTACCAATATATATATATATATATATATATATATACACACACAGTGTCGGACTGGTATACCTAGGGCCCACCAGTAAAATTTATTTTGGGGGCCCACCGTATGGATACATTTAAATATAATAAATAATTTAGCAAGTTTTTTACATGAACATAGACTGGTTGCAGTGCTGTACATTAAATATATGTATGTAGTACATATATTATAATGCGTTATGTGCCACCTGTGCAGGGGGTGAGAGACTAGGGGCCCACCTTGCTCAGAGGCCCACCGGGGGATTCACCTGAACCCCTGTGGGCCAGTCCAAGTTTGTATATATATATAAAGACACTGCACAGTACAACTTCATCAGTCTTGTGTAATTCCCAATATCTGATATTATTTGGATTATTCTGTCCATCTGAACACTGCACAGTACCACTTCTCCTGTTCTTAGGTGTAATCCTCAGTGTCTGCTCTTGCTCTGTACATATTTATATATACTGTATATATTTGTGTGTGTCTGTACGGTGTATATATATATGCTTTATGTTTTGTTTGCTTGCTATATGTAAAAGCCTGTCCCGGACGGTTCCTATGAGTATAAGTGACTGTACACCTCTGACTGTCCCTCTAAGTGTTAGTGTTAAAGGGATTGACGGCCATCCAAATTCTACAGATCATCTATAAGATCTGGAGAAAAGTCTAATCCATGGAGGCTTCACCATGTAGCTACAGGACTGCCAATATCTTGGTGCCAGATACCACAGGACACCTTCTGAGGTCCATGTCTTGGTTCAGAGCTCTTCTACATGCATAAGGGGGCCTTATACAATATAAGCAGGTGGTTTAAATCATAGAGGGGGCCAATTGGCCCCCATTCAGGGCCTTGAGTATGAAAACTAGTGAGGATAAATGGGAAAGAGTTGCGCCTAATACTGGTGGGTGAGATGGACTTGTCTCAATTTTCTGGTTCAGCTAGGTTTCATGAATGAGTATGTCAGTGCGCATAATGATGTACTCACTGCTGTGTGCTGACCTTGAGGCATAAGTAAGAGTTTGTTAAGAGCAGAAAAACATTTCAATTGCTGATCTGCTAAGCTTGTGAATAAGGAGTTTCCCTGATTTTAATTCAATCTTAATGGAATCATCAGCAGTCTAAATTCAAGGAGGCTTCGTTTAGATATGTTATACACCTAATAATCCTAAAAGTTTTGTACAAATTTCATATAAAATGAATAGTAGATAGTTTGTAGGGAAGTAGGGACACAGTGTTGGAAATTGATATTTTTAATTCAGCAAATAATAGAGAGGTAAGAAAAGTAAAAGCTGAAAATTCCCATTAGACAAAAAGGGATCAGGCCCTGGACAGCCCTGCTAGACAGGGTGCCTGGTCCTCATTGCCAGAATTGGTTGGTTATAGTCATGCAGAAAGAGAATTAAAACCAAACACTAAAATGGAATATATTCCTTTTTTCTCATATGTTTTTATTTTCAGATTTTTTTTATTGTATTTACTGCTGCTGTTAGCACTATTAAACAATATGCCTTACAGGAGTCACATGGACCATAGGAACTGCAGGCTGGAGAGAGCTCTAAGGATACTCTGTGAACTATGCAGAGATCATTGTGCAGGGAGGGGGACAATGTGAGCAGTGACCATCGTCTATTGTAAATGGTGGATCCTGTGTCATCTATATAAAGGTGTATGCTATCATAGTAATCATGGCTGTGGTGATAATGAGATGGCTGCTGAACCGTGATCTCTACAGAACATGAAATGTCAGCCTATTATGAGACTTAATGACGAGAGTAAAAAAGTCTGGAAAACAGTCTGAAAGATTGACACGCAATTGAATATCAGTAATTCTGAACAACTACTAACTGGTCCAGATTAGACCCCCCAACAAGTTTACCCTAAGAACAGAATGCGAGATTCTGAAGAAGTCTCTTCTGATTCACACAGTAACATAAACATTTGGCTGTGCTAAACATGCATGTAGTGTACGTGGTTGTAATTAGGCTTCAGCGAATCGAGATTCGAATCATATATCTGAAGTCGATTTGTGCAAAAACTTCATTTGAAATGCTGTTTCCATACAGTATTAAAATGTATTAGCTCTGTGGAGTAAAACTTTGTCGCGCCCGAAGTTGCGCGAGAACTTTAAAGGTGCCCTAGGCAACCACCTAATACGCTAACCCCTTGTCAGGATTGCTTTTGTCCACATTGAGTGAAAAATACTACATGCTGTAGGCACTCCATTCAAAAACAAAGACAATCACTTCGGAGAACACAATGTTTTGCCTGGTGTCTTCAAAAAGCCAATTTATTGGTATTGTCTAATTGATAAATCGATGACAAACCCTAGGACCTCACAGGCCCCCATTGTGTGTAGAAGGGGTCCACTGGGCACTGGTGGTATCCACCATGCTTGGCGTTATGGTTCCCTTTATAACACAAGTGTGAACAGAGCCTTAAAGCTGTTTTCCCATAAATACATACATGAGGTTGATATAGAAGAGTGCCCAGCTATACATCACATTATTGAGGGTAGCACGGGGTTAATGTTACAGCAAAGTGCGGACAGAACACACAAATGTCACGTTTGATCCCCTGCGCCTGACCAGCTGGCATCCCTTCTGTGCCGCATGACATACATTTCTCTTTGTTGGTTTGATCGAAGTTTTTTTATTATTAGTCATTAAAGAGACATACAACTTTCAGATATATCAACCATTTTACAACTGTGCAACTGTGTCCACACCTATTGTAACTGTAATGGCCAGGAGCGGGGACGTTACTACTATACAAGTATACAAGGCTGCACTATCACCTCTCCTGCCATGTCTGTTTTAGTAGACAATTGTATTTCTCATGTAATAACAATTCTAGGGCATTTATTTTTAGGGCTCTATGTTGGGCCATTCCTCTATTATTCCTGATAGAAATATGTGACTAAAGGTACAACTGGGTGTTACCAGGTGAGGGTGTGTCCCTGCACATTAAGCCACTGTCCAATCAGTGCTGGCAGTGCCAGACTGTGCAGGAATACACCCCCCAACATGTACTCTTAAACTTCTAGCAGTAATAACAGAGGAACATCATAAAATACAGTTGCTGCAGAATTGTTATTGCAAGAGAAATAAGACAAACATGTCAGAGAGGCGACAGGTCCTCTTTAAGATGCAGCTAGGATCCGACACCTCTACTTTTCAGCTGTTCTGCACCAGAAGTTGGCACAGGAACTATAGCTCCACAAATTGTGTGTAGTGGATGGAGTTGTCTCCCATTCAATAATCACCTCTGCCCTCGACCTACAATGGACGGAGATACTGCACAACAGCTGATCGGGGGAGGGGCCCCATTGATCAATATAAAAGGACTAGAAAACCTCTTTAACAAAAATATGAGTCAATGAGAACCTGTCAGGATTCTAGCTGTTATGGCTCCATTATAAATGGAAGTGGTGCCACTAGTGTGAACAGATGCTTTGATTCCTTTATTACTAGAAACTGTATATCTAGTTATTAGGATATGGATATGGCCCTTTTACCCTGCCTGGTAGAGTGAACAAGTATTGGAACGACTATTCCTGATCTTTCCTGCTCGTTAGTTGTATTTACATCCAGCAATCATAGGTACTGTATGGGGATGAATGATCATTACTATGATCATTCATCCACACACAGTTACATAGTTTGTCAGCAGCAAATCTCCGTTTATACAGGGCAATGTGCTGTGGTAACATATGAAAGATATGATCACCCGACACACAAGCGTTGCATGCATTATATGGGACAATTATTGGGAGTCAGTGTTGAACAAACGTTCATTCCCAATAATTGCCTCAATCCTCAATTTGTGTAAAAGGGCCCTTAGTTTTCATTACAACAGTGATTCCTATTGGGATTTAATTTGGTAGGCAGGCTAAGGAGTTAGGGGAATATCCCCCTACTCAGGGGTGCACCTAGGCTTTCGCTGCCTGAGGCGAAAAGTGAAACAGTACCCTAAACCCCCCAATGACAAATTCTTAAAGAGAGTCTTTCACCTAATGTAAGCGTTTTAGACCGCTCAGATCAGGTTACAGACTCTTTGCAGCTCATTACTATAGTACCTTTTCTTTTATTCGTCCGTGGTCCAGATGATGATGATGAAAAAGAGACTTTTAAACCGTATGTAAATGAGCCGCTGAAGGTGCCCAGGGGTGGCGTTACTGGGCGATGTGCCCAGGAAAACACGCCTCTTTCTGCCCTCTGTCCTATTACCTCCTCCAGCCGAGCGGCAGAAGAATGGCGGGACGGATGTCTTTAGTTGGCCGGCGCATGCGCACTTCTCTGCCCATTATGGGCAGAGGAACAGCTTTTCATATTGCGCATGCGCCGGCCAACTAAAGACATCCGTCCCGCCACTGTTCTGCCGCTCGGCTGGAGGAGGTAATAGGACAGAGGGCAGAAAGAGGCGTGCTTTTCTGGGCACATTGCCCAGTGGGCACCTTCAGCGGCTCATTTACATACGGTTTAAAAGTCTCCCTTTCATCATCTGGACCACGGACGAATAAAAGAAAGGTACTATAGTAATGAGCTGCAAAGAGTCTGTAACTTGATCTGAGCGGTCTAAAACGCTCACATTAGGTGAAAGACTCCAACCCCTTCCCTCCAGCTCTACTGTTAAAGACATACTTGGAAAACACTACATACAGCGCCACATACTGTGCCCACTCTGCTTTCCAATACTATACTGCAGAAACAAATAATCCCCCTTCTGCTGCCCCCCCTCTTGCCCCTACCTGGTGCTGCCCGAGGCAGTCGTCTCACCTGGCCTCTTTGGTGGTGCTCTGTTGCCCCTACTACCACAAGAACAGGTTAGCAACGAATGACTCATTTAGGTGTGCTGAGCGAGCAGGCAATTATCAGTAAGGGAGTGGGACCGTTCCTTCCCGATAACTGCCTGCTCGTCAGTGGAGGTGGAGAACTACATTTACATTCAGCGATTAGCTCCACTGCATGGGGCCTGTACGGCTACTGCCATCTCTCCTCCTCAGCACAATCTGATTTAATGTGCCGCAATAAAGATACTTTCACCCAATTATTAAGCATTTTGCTCATTTATCAGGTGATCGTCAGCGGTGTAAATCCGCCTTAACTCAACGAAGATCGTGTACTCCATTTGGTTGGCAAAATTGGAGGTTATAATGCTGCAAATCATTTTTATATGGCGGCACGTAGGTACAGTATGGAAAAATCCATGGCATGCATACATGGTCATGGGTGCAAACAAAAGTGCACTTCTACAATTTCATAAAGGAAGCCCACGATTAAAGACTTACTCCAGGGGGCATCTGTTGATTACAGGAATGGTTCATCATTGGCTGCTAGTCTCAAGGGGTTTCTTACAATTGTAAGCCCTAGAGGGCAGATGCCTCTGTCCTGGATTTCATTAGTGCCAGATGCTTGGCTTTCAGAATGTTTCATTCTGTATGTTTTCAGCAGAATACGTTTGTGCTATTTAAATACCATTCTTACCATCAGTGCAGGAAATTCATCTGGACGGGATTTATAGCACCGTTCATCATAGTGAACGAGAGTAAAGGTTACACAGATATAGCAGTAGGCAGCAGGGGATGGAAGTATATAAAATGCAGATTTGGTGGTGAATAGCTGTGCGGTGGCTGTAATGGCTGCCATTAGTGGTTGTCACCTAGCATATGTATAGGAGAATCTGAAGTATTCTGTTAATGAAGCATTGGACACCCTAACCACAACCTAAGGCTACATGCACACGACAGTTGTTTTTTGCTGTCCGCAAATCGGGATCGCAAAAAAAACTGATGGTCCATCAGTTTTTTTTGGAGGATTCCTTTGTTTTCACAGATCCCTTGTAATAAATACCTATCCTCATCCGCAAATGAGAAAAAAGTAGGACATGCACTACTTTTTATGCTGAAGGGAAACACGGACAACGGACATGGAACACAAACGGATGAACTGTCAGCATTTTTTTGCTGACCCATTGAAATGAATGGGTTCCTGTCCTATCCGCAAAAAAAACTGAAACAGAAGCTGAGAAAAAAAAACTGCTGTGTGCATGCACTTCAATCTTCATAAAATCTGACATATTTGTTATTTGTTGCCGCAAACTCTACGGATATGTCATTTTAGCAGCGGTTCTGTTCTAAATATTATATTTCCATTATTTTTTACCAACATATTCAAATTCTAAATAATGCTTCAATATAAAATACTTACTATGTGAATCACTCTTCTCACGAGATCCATCTACTTTCCCATCTGAATTAATCCTCAAGAAGAATCCTCCATTCTTACAGTAGAGTCTCTTGGGGTCTTTAAAGTTTCCTGGGGGAAATGGAGTGCTACCCCCATCATCTGGTCCTATTGGGAGGGTGGTGATACTCCCTGCTGCCATCCCCACCTCCAATATTAAATGCTTTGCCCTGGTTCTTGGCAGGATGGCACTGATCCAGAAGAGGTCCAGCAGGTAGAAGTGTTTCTCGGATAAATGTGCTGTGTTCGCCGTCTCTCCTCGGCGAGGCCTCGTCACTGTTCATTCAATTACTGGCAGCTGGAAGTAAGGCCAACTCTTAGGAGTCACTCTACTGTAGATGCATGATGTAAGTATGAGGATGTTTCATCCGGAACAATACGTCTGCCTCCTGATATCCTAAAATTGTGTCACCCATGCTCCTCAGAGATGAGGGCTGGAGCCTGGGGCACTGTGCAGGCTGCTCTTCATCCTGGTCCAACCCTCT
This sequence comes from Bufotes viridis, assembly GCA_033119425.1. Classification (NCBI taxonomy): domain Eukaryota; kingdom Metazoa; phylum Chordata; class Amphibia; order Anura; family Bufonidae; genus Bufotes; species Bufotes viridis. Next base: position 445,101,239 of record CM065589.1, on the reverse strand, counting down.
ACCATTAGGACTTGTTCTGTCAAAATGTCTTATTTATTTATGTAGGTGAAGGCCTCCTCCAACTCCTTCTTTTTCTTCCTCCTACTTCTGCTGCTTTTCCTTAGTGATGTTGTGAGCACTCTGTATTTTCCCAGGAAGCTACATGAAAGCACATTGCCAGAAAGCGAATGGACTATAAGAAGCAGTGTAGTGTTCCTGGGTATTTTCTAAGACAGGCTCTGCCAGTCACTTCTCAGCATTAGGCTCCCTCCCCCCAGCACTGAGTTACTTTGCAGGGCAATCTAGGGAGGAGGGAGAGACAGGAGAGGAGATGGGGGGGTTTATGCAACAGGAGCTTGCCAGTACTTTTATTATTCAGCTAACTTTCAGAAGAACTCTGGAGAGGAGCAGCAGGCGTCACAGCCACGAAACTACCAGCAATATCTTCGTTTCTAGCTGTTCAGGCCCCAAGTCATAGGGACTAGAAGAACAATTGTTCAATAATTACTAATGTTTTTTTTTTTTTTTACAGAATATGAGATTATATTGCATTTGTAGAAATGACTTAATATGGTTTTATTGCTGTACTTGCTCTCTTGTCTTAATGTTTTATACATTTTCTGCCATCCGATAAAAGAAGTATATTAGAGTATTATTATATATGTAATTCCCTAATCTAAATATGTTTACTAGTTTTTTTCTAGGGTTGGCCGTTCTTTTATACGGTATGAAAGTTTGAAAAGGAAAGACAAAGTAATACTCGGAATACGCCAATGAGATTTTGATATCAAAACATATTTTTACTTTATGAGAAATAATATATTCATCAGCTCATTTTCCAGCTGTGCTGTGTAGACTCTAAGGCTGGGAACACACCTAGGCGTTTCTGAATCGCGCGTATGACGCGCGCTTTATGCGCGTTTTTGGATGTGTGTTTTTATAACTAAGAAACGCGCGTCATACGCGCGATTCCGTGATTCTCCCCTATGGCATCATTGTCCATAGGCGCGTTAAAACGCCCCAAAGAAGCTCATGTACTTGTTTGGGCGTGGGGCGTTTTACAGTACGTTCAAACGCGCTGTAAAACGCCCAAATGTGAACCATGCCCATAGGGAAGCATGGCTTTTCACATGTTGTGCGTTTTACAGCGCGTTTAAACGTGCTGTAAAACGCTTAGGTGTGTACCTAGGGTAATAAATCAGCAAAGCCATCTCATGATGCGGCCTTCTCGTAGTTTACCAAGCACAGTGCCGCCCATTGGATAGTGGCTGTGCTTGGTATTGCAGCTCAGTCCCTTTCACTTAAATGAGACTGAGTTGCACCTAGGCCATGTGACGAATGTGACATCACTGGCCTAGGAAAAGGAGCTCTTTATACAGCTGATTATCAGGGGTGCCAGGAGGCGGACCCCCACCAATTTGATACTGATGACTTATCCTAAGGATAGGTTCTCAATATTAAGCACCTGGACAACTTATTTAACTCCTAGAAGTAAACAATAAAGGTTCCCATCAAATGGCTGCAATACAGAAAGTATATTGGAAAACTGCATTAAAGAGGAAAGCAACAGTGATACCCAAATGAGATTTTGATATCAAAATTTTTTTTTTTTTTTACTTTGTGAGAAATAATATATTCAGGTGTTCATTTTGCAGCTGTGCTGTGTAGACTGAGATAATCAGCAGAGTCATCTCATGATGCAGTCTCCTCGCACCTACCAAGCACAACACCGTCCATTGGACTTGAATGGGACTGAGCTACACCTAGGCTATGACCAATGAACTGGATGTCTTTGGCCTAGGAAAAGGAGCTCTTAAAACAACTGATCAACAGGGGTAGCGAGAATCGGCCACTGATCTTATGATAGGTCATCTGTAAGTAAGCGATAAATGTTCCCATCAAATGGCTGCAAGCAGAGCAACTGAAATACAGCACAGAAAGTATATTATAAAATTGCTTTAAAAAGCTTTATTTGAAAAAAAAAAAAAGTACTGCACACCTATTATTCAAAGTGGATCTTGTGAACACTGGAATAAAATGTACAATCTTCAGTAGTGCAATGACAGCAGTATTAGTTTTGCTCTTATATAGCCTTTTAGAAAGAAAGTATATGAAAAAATCACACATGAGGACAAGTTACTTCAAAAGCTATAAAGCTGCCTAAGACTTGTCCGGGATTATGATCCTGAATATAGATGATAAGATGTGTATCATATTGTATCCTTTTTTTCCCGTGACTTTTTCGATTTGTCTTGAAGGAGTGGCACTTTCAGGTGTGAATGCGCTTCTATCCTGGGAGTAGCATTCATGTGTACTTTTGCCCCACCTATCTAATGGGCGACCTTGATTAGGTGGTACATATAGCTGTGCGTGCTCCTCTCATGGGTTGCTGATGCACACAGAGGTAACTAGGAGCAGCACACTATATGTGCAGGGTCTGCTCTCCTGAATGTAGATGCTCAATGGCATAGGTAGGTTTACAGTAGGACCTGCCTGACTGAGACCACCTTGGCGCAGGTAGGCGGGCACAGATGTGTTTTGATCAAAATATATAGTCTCAGATTTTATCATTAGAGTGAGGGCTTAGTCCATTTATTATGTTTGCATCTATTGTATTAGTGCATGATTTTCTGTGACTTTATAAATGTAGCCATGAACATCCGCATATTTACTACCATATCGTGCAGGATGTTTTGTATCTTTTTTTCCATGACTTTTTGGATTTTTCTTGAAGGAGTGGCACCTTCAGGTGTGAATGCACTTCTATCCTGGGAGTAGAATTCATGTGCACATTTGCCCCACCTATCTAATAGGCGACGTTGATTAAAGGGGTTCTCCAGAAATAAAAAAAATGAAAATACTTAAATATTATTTTATAATAAATATATTCACAAATGCCTTTCTTTACTTAGATTGGCTTGTTTTGTCTGGGGTGCAATCATTAGGAGAAATAAAATGGCCGCTGTCCTATCAGTACACACAAAATCTGTCCTACACACAGGAGGACAAGTTACTTCACCACAATGAGCCATAATGCTGCCTCATCCTCATCTCTGCTCTGCTTATCAGGAATCATGATCCTGAATATAGGTGAATCTCTGTGGGAATGGAGATAATGAGGAGACATGAGAGGAGGCTGAGGTATGGGTAATGAACAGCAGCACTGGTATGCAGTCTCCATTACCACAGCAACACATTATTACAGCCTGTTCGTCCTCTCTGTACTTCATGTCTCCTCATAAACTAAATTCCCCAGAGATTCAGCTAAAGTTCTTATCATCTGAATTCAGTAGAGAGGAGGAGGAAGATGAGGTAGCTCTTTACCTCAGTGTTGTAAGGTAACTTGTCCTCATGTGTGATAAGGACAGATTGTGTGTGCACTAATGGGACAGCAGCCATTTTGTTTCCCCTGATAATTGCTCCCCAGACAAAACGAGCCATTATAAAAAATTAAAGGTATTTGAGAATATATTTATAATAAAGTAACGTTTAAGTATTTTAATTTTCCTAATTCCCGGAGAACCCCTTTAAGGTGGTACATATAGCTGTTGTCTCACTTCAGCAAATAGGATCTATCATGTAGAGAAAGTTAATATAAGGCACTTCCTAAGGTACTGTGATTGTCCATATTTCCTCCATTGCTGGCTGGATTTATTTTTCCATCACATTATATACTGCTTGTTTCCGATGTTACGACCACCCTGCAAGCCAGTATCGGTGGCTGTGCTTGCACACTATAAGAAAAGGCAACAGCCTATGCTCACTCTTACGGTCCCGGCCACCAGAGAGGCCAGCGCTTTTTCCTGTTGTGTACAAGCACAGCCACCACTGCTAGGCCGCAGGGTAGTTGTAACCATGGAAACAAGCAGTGTATAATGTGATGGAAAAATGCATCCAGCCAGCAAAGAAAGCAATATCAATAATAACAATACATTAGTAAGTGCCTTGTATTAACTTTCTCCACATGATAAATGTAACTTGTTGAGGTGAGACAAAACCTTTAGGCCTCTTGCACACGGGCGTCATGTTTGACGCCTGGATAAGAGGCGGGTGCGTTGCGGGAATCGCCACGATTTTTCCGCGCGTGTGCTAACGTTTGTAGTGCGTTTAGCACGCGCGCGAAAAAATCCGCATGCTTGGTACCCAGACCCGAAGTCAGACTTCATCACTGAAGTCCGGTTTCGGGATGAGTATTCTGTATATGTAATTATTTTCCTTTATAACATAGTTATAAGGGAAAATAATCGCATTCTAATTACAGAATACAATGTTCCCCGGGCTATAGAGGGTTAAAAATAATAAAGAGTTAACTCACTTTCTCCCATTGTACGCGCAGAGCCCCAGAACGTCTTCTCTCTTGATGATTGCTTGCTTCAGGACCTGTGGTGACATCACAGGGTCACATGGTCCAATCATAGAAGCATTTGAGTTGACCATGTGACCCATGTGATACTGTGACATCACGGCAGGGACCGCTCATGTGCACAGCACCATAGAAGTGAATGGGTCAGGATTCAGTGCGGGTGCAATGCGTTCACTTCACGCATTGCACCCGCGCGGAAAACTCGCCCGTGTGAAAGGGGCCTTAACCACTTCACGACCGCCCATTGACTATAAACGTCCTATGGGCGGTCGTTAATCTCTGAATGGACGTTCTGGAATGTCCATTCAGAGATGGCAGCTGCACGCTAATCGTGCAGCTGCCGAGTGGGGGGCCCACTGTCAGTGAAAGCAGGGCACCCCAGAGAAAAGGCAGGGAACGTTCCTGGGTGTCCCTGCCTTCTAGATCGCTGTATACACAGCGCTCAATGAGCTATGCGATTCCTGTCCCGGCCCGGTGGTCATGTGATCTCCGTGGCCGGAATAGTGCAGTAGCTGTCGGGTGCTCCACACACCTCAATCAGCCCTGCACTATGGCTGTACAGCACTGAAAACTGCTGTACAGACTCTTTGGGGGGTGTATTTCCCCTGCAACTGGGGCTACTTATGTCAGCCCCTGTTACAGTAGAAATCAATAGTGAAAAAAAAAAAAAGTTAAATGCCCCCCAGACGTCTTGTATGACCTTATGGGGGATTCAAAGTATAAAATAAAAAAATAAAGTGTTTTATATAAAAAATAAAAAAAAGGTTTCACATGTAAAAAAATTCCCCAATTAAGTAATAAAAAAAATGCTAAAAATAGAAATAAATAAATAAAATAGACATATTTGGTATTGCCGCGTCCGTGATAGTCAGCTCTATAAATATATCACGTGATCCACCCCGTCCTCATCCCGGAAAAAATGAGCCCCTACATAAGAAAATCGCTCAAAACATGGAGACATTCAAACATAATTTTTTGTTTCAAAAATGCTATTATTGTGTTAAAGTGAAATAAATGAAAAAAAGTATACATATTAGGCATCACCACGTCCGTAACAACCAGCTCTATAAAAATATCACATGACCTAACCCCGTGGTGAACACCGTAAAAAAATAAAATAAAAACTGTGCCAAAAAAAGCAGTTTTTGTTAACTTACATCACAAAAATTGCCAACACCAAGCGATCAAAAAGGCGTATGCCCCCCAAAATAGTACCAATAAAACTGTAACCTCATTCTGCAAAATATGAGACCCTACCTAAGACAGTCAAAAAATGAAAAAAACTATGACTCTTAGACAATGGAGACACTGACATTTTTTTTTTCTTCAAAACTGCTATTATTGTATTAAAGTGAAATAAATAAAAAATAGACATATCAGGTATTGCCACGCTCATAACAACCTGCTCTATAAAAATATCACATGACCTAACCCCTTAGATGAACACCGTAAAAAATTTAAAATAAAAACAGTGCCAAAAAAGCACCAATGTCCTAAAAAAAAATTACATTATCAAAATGATGCCCACATAAAGTAGATATATAGGGAATGTTAATTAATGAATATTTTATAAGGCATCATTATCTGTCTTAAACGCAGAGAGATTCAAATTTAGAAAACAGTGAATTTAGATTTTTTTTTTATAAATAAAGGTAAAACATATTGACTCAAATTTACCATTAACATGAAGTGTCACGAGAAAACAAACAATCTCTAAATGGCTTGGATAAGTAAAAGCGTTCCAAAGTTATTACCACATAAAGTGACACATGTCAGATTTGCTAAATTAGGCCTGGTCTGGAAGAGGTTAAGATAGCACTGTTTTGTGGTTCTTGCCTCTCATTTGACTGGTATGAGACTCATTTGCATACTTATTTGTATTAACTCATTTGCATACTTTTTTTTTCCCATGAACCAGTATCTTAAAAAAAGTCTTCATGAAATGCAGTGCCGCTTTATTAAGAACCAGGTCTCCCCCTGAGCAGCCCTTAAAGGGGAATTCCAGTTTGCAACAACATCATGTAAAATAATCATTTATTAAAATAGCTGTAACTTTGTAAGGTATTTCTCTTACATTTATTGCTCCTATCTTCTGTTCTGGGCTGTGGTCACATGACAATGTCCATGTAGCCTTTTCTTATTTCTGGTGATGTTATGTCCATATAGGGCAGTGTTAGGGAGTGTCTATGTAACTAGGTGGGAGAAGCTATAAACTAGTTGGACATTTTTAGGGGCGGTGCTAGAGCTGTGGCAGAGGAAGGAGAAGTGCATCATAGGTTTGGTGGGATACAGAGCTACATACAGGATGGAAACCAACCAGAGTGATCTGTTTACATGGTGAAAATGGGTCATGAGAGTCCAAATTGATAAAAGAATGGGTAAGATGTACATGAAGTAAGCAACTTGATGAGCTTATCTACTGAAAACTAGCAGTCCCAGAAAACCCCTTTTTTGCCATGTACAGCATTATCAGATTCTGTTTGTTGCGAAAATTCAAGCTGGACACCCCTGCTTACCTAATCCTCCTTGGGGTAAACATAGTGGTCGTGTCTTTATGCTAGGCAATTGTATCCACATAGATGCCTCTATTGCAAAGCTCCTATTAATTGAAACTGAAAGAGGGGCTCTTGGGTGGGAATAGATGCAAGGTTCACATAGCCACGTCTCCTGGCTGACGTTTTATGGAAGCTATCCTCCAGAAAGAGCTCAGCCCAGGAACATCTTTTCTGATTAGTTATGAAACGGCACATAACATGATGATCACTCACCTCTTAGGAATTAGGTTCTTTTTCTGATCTCACTTAAATGTCTAACAACCCATCTTTGGGATTTGACTTAGTCACGCCATCTGTGTGTTCCTAATGTCACCGACAATGAAGTAAGAGGGTTGTAATCATATTACATCATATTGTGCCTTTATTCTTTGCAATGATACTGGACCATGACTGTTGCATCTGATTGTAGAAGGCATTATGAATAACATGATTTAGAGCCAGCCTTGCGCAATACAATGAATGTGCAGTGATGTGGAAGATCAAGAACGATTTCAGTAACATCCTCAGTACTGTGACAACGGGTGGAGTTCAGTCGTGTAGAATTGGCAAACGCTACACGTTGTGGAAAAGTAATTCCCTATGACACAATGGTTTAGGACTGCTTTACTGGGTTGACTCTAACTTTGACATTCTGAATATTTGTACACATACCACTGACATTTCTTCTGAAATAGCAAGACAAACAGAAATCGTCTGCATAGCATTGGGGGCATACATTTCCTTTACAATGGCGGTCGGAATTGATCACATACAGTTGAAACCAGAAGTTTACATACACTATATAAAAAGACACATATGCATGTTTTTCTCAATATCTGACAGGAAATCAGAATAAACCTTTCCTGTTTTTGGTCAATTAGGATTACCATAATTATTATTATTTGCCAAATGCCAGAATAATGAGAGAGAGAATGTTTTATGGCATTTTTATTACTTTCTGCAAAGTCAAAAGTTTACATACATTTCATTAATATTTGGTACCATTGCCCTTAAACTGTATGACTTGGGTCAAACGTTTTGGATATCCCTTCACAAGCTTCTCACAATAGTTGGTCAGAATTTGGGCCTATTCCTCCTGACAAAACTGGTGTAACTGAGCCATGTTTGTTGGTCACCTTGCTCGCATCTGCCTTTTTAGCTTTGCCCATCAGGGCTTTGTGATGGCCACTCCGAAACATTGACTTTGTTATTCTTAAGCCACTATGTAACCAATTTGGCAGTATGCTTCAGGTCATTGTCCATTTGAAAGACCCATTTCCGCCCAAGCTTTAATTTCCCTGCTGATGTCTTGAGAGGTTGCTTCAGTATTTTCACATAATCTTCTTTCCTCATAAATGCCATCTATTTTGTGAAGTGCACCAGTCCCTCATGTAGCAAAACAACCCTACAACATGATGCTGCCACTAGCGATGAGCGAATTTCTCCAAAATCTTCCGAAAAGATTTGATCCAAATTAATTAATGGTGAATCGCGTTAAAAAACTGCTATTTCCTGGCTGCAGATAGCCTGTATAGTGATGTACAACACTGTGCCTTGCAGCAACACGCATAGTCAGTCTGCTGTGGTAATGAAACAATACTGTGAGTCAGTATGACACGCAGATGACAGGCGTCACTCTTAGATTTACTGCATACTTCACTTCTTTGGTCAGTTACGGGGCTAAAACTGACCAAATAACTTAAGTCTGAACTCAGCTTTACAGGTCCATGTTAGCGTCAGGTATAAAGAACCGTGCAGAGGCCCAAGATCCTACTATAGCGTAAAAGAGCGCACTTCTTTTACACCGTTGTCAGCTGATTCCACATAGATGTCTACAGAACTTTCGATTAAATGCTTATACAAGTAGAGCCCCCTGATGAGTGGAGAGGATGTCAGTAAGTTTGTTCTGACGTCACTGATTATTTTGCCCTTCCTCTGATCCGTCAGAACAGTAACTCCCCAAAAAACGTATCCTGTCTGTTGAGCATCTGCCTTCACTCGGTCAGCATTTGGTCAGTAATCTATCAGTATTGCTAAAGTGAATGGAATATTTGCATGTCTTCTGTGTTTTGTACCCACTCCTGCTTTTGGCTACCAAATCATAAGCCAATTCTGATGGGACCATACAGGTCTTACAGCTGCTACACAGACAGGATCCGTTGTGTGTCTCATTTTTCCTTCCTTCTGACAGATCAGAAGAAGGGTCAAATAAATGATGATGTCAACCAGGCCAAAAAGACAAAATAGTGGCCCAGTCATTAAGTGGGGAGGGTGGGAACAGCATGAGAAGTCCACAGAGTGGCACAATGACATACTGTGGAGGTGGCAGCAGCATCAGGAGACCACAGAGTGGCAAGGTGGCATAGTGTGAAAGTAGCAGCAGCATCAGGAGACCACAGAGTGGAAAGGTGACATAGTGTTGAGGTAGCCGAAGCATCAGGAAACCACAGAGTGGCAAGGTGACATAGTGTGAAGGTAGCATAAGCATCAGGAGACCACAGAGTGGCACAATAACAGAGTGTGGAGGTGGCAGCAGCAGCATGAGGAGGCCACAGAGTGGAAAGGTGACATAGTGTTGAGGTAGCAGAAGCATAAGGAGACCACAGAGTGGCAAGGTGACATAGTGTGGAGGGGGCAGCAGCAGCATGAGGAGGCCACAGAGTGGCAAGGTGACATAGTTTGAGGTAGCATCAGCATCAAGAGACCACAGAGTGGCAAGGTGACATAGTGTGGAGGTGGCAGCAGCATCAGGAGACCACAGAGTGACCCGTTGACAGAGGGAGGTGGCTGGCACTAACAGTACTTGCTGACGATGGTGGGTGTAAGAAGAAGCACTTGGCATCAGATGTGTGGCATCAGGTGGGAGGCAGCATCAGAATAGTAGCTGAGGCAGGTAGCCAGAAGAAACCAGTCTCTTTTGTCAAGGTTTGGGTGAGGCAGCATGGATGATCTAATCTGATGCATCAGGCATTGGTGGGTGGAAATCCTGGCTGATCCACCCCTGATTCATCTTCACAAAGGTCAGTCTCTCCACATTTTGGGTGGACAGGTGAGTTCTCCTTGAGGTAACTATGTCCCCAGCTGCACTAAACACCCGCTTTGATGCCACACTACTGGCCGGGCAGGACAGCTTTTCCAGGGCAAACTCGGACAGTTGCGGTCACAAATCAAGTTTGGCTGCCTAGTGGTCCAGCGGATCTTCAATGACGACTGGCAGGGTGCACTCCAAGTATGCCACCACCTGCGGGTTCAGGTTCTGCTCTATGTCTAGCTGCTGGTGAGTAGTTTCTTCACTATGCGGGTGAAGAAAGCTGCTCATCAGCAACTCTAGACTCAGGCTGCTGCTTATAGAGCTGGTACTGCTCCTGCCACCCCCTCTCCCGAGCAGCCATGGCAGTGGAACGTGAGCAAAGAGGGCCCCCTGTCAGACCTGCGAGAGGATAGACGATGGCGCATATAGGCAGCGGCCAACTGACTACATAGAATGTCTCTATAGTAGTTCAGTTTGTCCTTCCTCTCAGCGGGTAGCGAGGGTCTAACATGGTGGAGAGCCAGTATTCATCCCTCTGCCGAATGGTGACAATATGGCTGTCACTACGCAAGCAAGTGAGCTTGCATCGGGCCATTTGTGCAAGTGACTCGGAGGGACTCTCTGCCTCCATCTCCACTGCATACTGCCACGGTGTGTCTGGGTCATCTGCCTCGTCTTCCTCATCTCCCTCTGGCTCCTCCGGCTGCTCCTGCTCCTCCTCTTCTGTCACCTGTGTAAAAAAAACATCCATTTCGCTACACATTGATTGTGCTCCAATATGCTCCTCCTCCTCCAGTTCAGCCCTCACAGGGCTCATGTGGCTGTAAGATGTAGGCGGTAAAACTCCCCGTCGTGACATTATAACAAATAAGGGTGGCTCACACAGACATAAAGGTGGGATCCAAACAACACACTCCAGCCATGATCACACCATGGCTGGACAAACAAAACTGACCTCAGGTTCCACACACAAGGTAATAAGGAGGCCTGAGGTCACACCCACCATAACAAGCAACCACACCTTAACCCTGTGCACACCAAACAAACATACAAAGACTCGCATGCAAAGAGCAAAGTTGCCAGCGGAAACCACATGTGAGTAAACACAAACACACCCCTCACATGCGGCAACAACAGACCTAGCCGCCGGCAACCGCATGCGGCAAAACTGACACGACCGCAACACCGGTCGTGGCACGCAGGTTGCCGATGGCAACCGCATGCCAACTAAAGAGTCACGACTCCAACACGGGTCGTGACAGTAGCGATTTCTCGAACCTTTTTTGATAGCGCTGAAAACAGGAGGCAGTATTCCACGTGGTATTGTTTAAAAAGGAGATAAACTTTTATTCTTTTGTCAACGCGTTTTAGTTATGCCATTATTGTCCTGATGAAGAGGGCTGTGCGCCCTCGAAACGCATTGACAAAAGAATAAAAGTTTATCTTCTTTTTAAACAATACCACGTGGAATACTGCCTCCTGTTTTCAGCGCCATCAAAAAAGGTTCGAAAAAGCTCTACTTTTTATCCGTTATACTCTATCTGTCTTGCCACATTTGGGGCAAGGAAAAAGGAACCTTGGCAGCAGTACAGGACCCTGCTTGCCGGATGGGAAAATACCAGCAAAAGCTCCTTACAGTTGTTGTGGCTCAACCCAACAACAAATGGTAAGCGCTCCTTATTTATAGTGCCTTTAATACTGTTATACAGCCACACACACGAGGCGCGGCCTCCTGTCTCTTTCTCTCTTTTTCATATGTAAGATGTAGGCACCACGTCTGCTGTCCCCTGACCAGACAGATTTACCAGCATCTTTTCCAGGATAAGAATCAGTGGAATGAAGCTGTTCATTCTGTAGACCTGGCGACTGACAAACAGAGTGGCCTCCTCAAAGGGTACAAGCAAACGGCAGGTGTCACGCATGAGCTGCCACTCGCTAACATTGAAGATACACAGGGGAGTACCTCTGTCCACCTGTATCATCGAGAAATCATTTATGGCCTTTCTCTGTTCGTAAAGTCGGTCCAACATATGGAGGGTGGAATTTCAACGGCTTGAAATGTCGCATATTAGCCTATGTTGGGGGATGCCGTTCTGCCACTGTAGCTCAAGGAGGGTGTGTTTGGCGGTGTACGAGTGGCTGAAGTGCATGCAAAGTTTCCTGGCCATTTTTAGGATGTCTTGCAGATGGGTGGAAGACTTCAGGATACGCTTGACAACCAAATTGAACATGTGCGCCATGCAAGGTGTATGGCTTAGCCCTCCTTGACGCAGTGCCGACACCATGTTCTTCCTGTTGTTGGTCACCATGGTTCTGATTTTGAGTTGTCACAGAGAAAGCCAGGATTCGATTTCTTGATGAAGGATGCGGACCAGTTCCTCCCCTGTGTGGCTCTGTTTGCCCAGGCAAACTAGGTGCAGAACAGCGTAACACCACCGTGCCCTGCACATGTGGTATGACGGTCGGACACTGTGAATTGTCCATGCAGTGGAGGCTGAGGACAAGGTGGAGGATGAGGAGGAAGAGGCAGACATTGTCGCAGGACCAACAGCGTAAGAACGTTGAGGCGGTAGCGGCGTCACCTGGCCAAGTTGCTGGTTTAGCTGGGCAGTAACCACATTTACCCAGTGGGCCGTATAGTTACAACTCCACACTTTGGCACTGCCGTGCACTTTGGCAGACACCGACAGGCTCAAGGACTGGCTCACCTTCTGTTCTACATATGTGTGCAGGGCTGGTACTGCCTTTATGGCAAAGAAATGACGGCTTCAAAAGGGAGGGACTGCAGTACCAGCAACTTGGCCAGGAGCTTGTTCAGCTTCTGCGCCGTTGGATGAGTGCACGCATACTGTTGTCTCTTGGCAATCGCTTTGGTGATCGATTGCTGATGGAATAACTGACTAGGAAGGGCAGGAGCATCAGGACCAGCAGATAATGGGAAGAACAGACAGCTTCCTTCAGCTGAGGTGGTGGAGCCTTGACTGCCTGAAATCGGGTGAGTGCTGTTGGGTGATGCAGCGGTTGCTGCGGCAGGTTGGACCACCACATTGGAGCCACGGTTCTCCCAGGCCACTTTATGGTGACGCTGCATATGTTGATGCAGGGCCGTGGTGCCAACATTGGCACCCTGGCCACGCTTCACCTTCTGCCCACAGATTCGACGAATGGCCATGTTCACCTTCCCCGGCAGCTTAACAAAAAAAACTGCCACACTGCCGAGTAGGTGATTTTACCCCCAACACTCCGCACTGACTGACTGCTACCGCCCCTGCCTCCGTGAACCCCTGCACCACTACTTTCCGGGCCAGTAGGCTCCTGCGAAGTGGGTGGTCCACCCTGGGCACGTTTGGCTCCCTGCTGACTCACGGCCACGCTACCGACTTGCTGGCTCCACCACTGCCTCACGCGCAAGCTGCCACCCTCTTCTCCCGAAGATGATGAAGCCCCTAATTCACCCGGCTCCCAAGTGCGATCAGCTACATCATCATTGAGTACTGTCTGCACGTCACTGATGTCCTCCTCAACGGTCTCTGGGTCAGGAGCCTTACCGCTCGCAACACTAGCTCCCACGCCACTCTCCTCATCACTACTTGCCCGTCTAGTGGAGCAAGCGGTGGATGTCTCCTCCACATCATGGCTGGCAAATAGCTGCAGACTGTTCTCTAGTAGCTTGTCCTCTCTGTATAGTGGAGCTGAGCCCACAGCATATAGTACTTCTCTGGCTGAGGGAACAGAAAAGGACAGTGGCAGGTTGAGGACAGGTGAGGAAACAAGGCCTGCTCCCGGGCCATGCCAACTAAGGGTTGTGTCTGACGATCCCACCGACTCTTGGCTGGGGATGTCCGATGTCACCTGCGACGAAGTCGAAAATCGAGTCAACCATTGAAGAACCGCTGGGTTGCTGGTCAAGACACGACAGCTAGCTGACACTAGGAGCTCAGGCCTCTCGAAGTGACCCCTGCTGCCACGGACCCCTTACTCTGCTGCGACCTTTGCCTGCACCAGAAACATTTAGGCCTGTGCCCCTCCCCTGTGCAGGGCCTGGCACTTCTCTGTCTGACATACTGTTAGATCAAATAAGTAAATAAAAAGGAAATTAATACATGCCAAAAAGGGATTTACGTTTCTCACTTCAGCACACAATAATAATAAGCACTTCCCCCTACTAATACACGACAAAAAAGGCTTTAGAACATATAACTGCAGCCGTGAATGGCAAATAATACTTTTTTCCCACTAATACACGCCACAAAGTGTTGTAATTTTCTCACTTCACCACACAACGGCTAATAAGCCCCTTTTTTCCACCCACTAATACACGACAAAAAAGGCTTTAGAACATATTACTGCGGCCGTAAACGCCAAATAATATTTTTATGCGCCACTAATACACATCAAAAAGGGCTGTAATTTTTCACTTCACCACACAACGGCTAATAAGCCCCTTTTTTCCCCCCACTTATACAAGCTAAAAGGGATTTAATTTTCTCACTTCACCACACAACGGCTAATAAGTCTCTTTTTCCCCCCCAATACACGCCAAAAAGGGCTTCAGAACATATAACTGTGGCTGTGAACGGCAAATAATACTTTTTTTTGCCACTAATACACGCCAAAAAAGGCTGTCATTTTCCCACTTCAATACACAACGGCTAATAAGCCCTTTTTCTCCACTAATACATGCCAAAAAAAGGCTTTAGAACTGCGGCCATGAATGGCAAATAATACTTTTTTTTGCCACTAATACACGCCAAAAAGGCTGTCATTTTCCCACTTCACCACACAACGGCTAAAAGGCCCTTTTTCTTTTTCCCCACTAATACATGCCAAAAAAAAGGCTTTAGAAACATATAACTGCGGCCGTGAACGGCAAATAATATATATTTTTTGCCACTAATATACACCAAAAAGGGTGGTCATTTTCTCAATTGCTAATAAGCCCCTTTTTTTTTTTCACAACTAATACACACCAAAAAGGGCTTTAGAACATATAACCGCGGATGTGAACGGCAAATAATACTTATTTTTCGCCACTAATACATGCCAAAAAGAGCTGTCTTTTTCTCACTTCACCACACAACAGCTAATAAGCTCCTTTTTTCCCCCCACTAATACACGCCAAAAAGGCTTTAGAACATATAACTGCGGATGTGAACGGCAAATAATACTTTTTTGCCACTAATACACGCCAAAAAGGGCTGTAATTTTCCCACTTCACCACACAACGGCTAATAAGCTCTTTTTCTTTTTCCCCACTAATACACACCAAAAAAGGCTTTAGAACTGCGACCATGAACGGCAAATAATATTTTTTTGTCACTAACGCACGCCAAAAAGGGCTGTAATTTTCTCACTTCACCACACAATGGCTAATAAACCCCTTTTTTTCCCCCCACTAATACATGCCAAAAAGGGCTTTCATTTTCTCACTTCACCACACAAAGGCTAATAAGCACTTTTTTTTCTCCCACTAATACACGCCCAAAAAGGCTTTGGAACATATAACTGCATCCGTGAACGGCAAATAATACTTTTTTTTGCCACTAATACACGCCACAAAGGGCTGTAATTTTCTTACTTCACCACACGACTAATAAGCCCCCCACTAATGCACAACAAAAAGAGGCTTTAGAATATATATATATATATATATATATATATATATGTATAACTGCACCGCACAAGGGCTAATAAGACCCCAATAACAAACAATGGTTTGCTGGAATTACAGAGGTATTACAAACCTGAAATGAGCAGCAGTATAATGGCAATTTGGATCCGCAGTCAGTGCAGCAAGGTGTAATAGGATTGTTGCTATTACCTAGGCTGTAAACACTCCTATTGAACCCTGTTCAGCTTCAATACTGTGGAATAATTCATCCCTATCCTTTCCCTATACTTCTAATGCTCTTTCCCTGAACTCTATTGAGCAAAATATGGCTGTGACATCACAGGGCTGGCTGGCTGCTTATTGGCTGCATGCATGGCATTGTGGGTGATCCCTCGTTCCCAGAATTACTGGCTCCATGTCCTAACACGTGCAGCAGCCATTTTAGGAAAAAATGCGATTCGTTACCAGGAAGCGTAAGGAAATTCGGATTCGGTGCAAATCGAATAATTACTGAAATTAGGATCGAATTCCACCTCATCAGCTACGATTCCCTGATCTCTAGCTGCCACCCCCATGTTTCACAGTTGGGATGCTGTTCTTAGGCTACCAAGCGTCTCCCTTTTTCCTTCAAACGTAACGATGGTCATTCTGGCCAAAAAGTTCAACTTTAGTTTCGTCAGACCACAGGACATTCGAAGCAGAGGACCGGCACTCCCAAGTTGCTGGTGAATTGGACTTTATTTGTCACTCATAGAATAGCAGTGACGCGTTTCGGCACCTATAGTGCCTTTCTCAAACTGTGAACAAGTGACAGTAACATACAAAGTAACAGACAGATTAAATAGCCTGCGTAGGACGTGGTCCTGATGTCATGTTGTCAGAGCAACCATCAGGGGCGTAATGAGGGTGTGACCGCGACCGGGCCCGGAGAAGGGGGGGGGGGGCCGCAACCCCACAAGTGCTTGAGGTGGCGGGCTGTCCTTACTGCTTGTAAAGCTTTCAATAATAATCAGTAGCGCGGCACCTGTGATGGTGGCAGGGTGGTTAGTAACCCGAGCCGGTCGCAAGTGTTTTTTTTTCAAGTGAAGAAGTGCAGTGGCGGCGGGCCCTCCCCTCCAGTCCCCTTCCTTATGATTGCTGCTGGCTATGTGATCTTGCAGAACCCTGACCTCCCGCAGTGGGTCTCGCTGGATCATAGCCGGAATTACCGCAGCAGCACAGGTGCAGCCACAGCCCGCCCCACAGCAGGATTCAAATTAGAGTGCGTCTGAGGCTGAGCACCGACCAAGCATCAGAGGCAGAAGCTGAGCGAGCGAGGCAGCGAGCGGACTAGTACTTGATTGAAGTTTACTACTACTAGTAGGTAGTATTTATTAATTTTCTGTGGCACATACTTGTTTCAGGCCGAGGGGAGGATTTATGGATGGATCTGACTGGATGGCATGGCAAGGATGAATCTGGATGGCAATAATGTGTGAAATCAGGGTGGGAAGGGGGAAATGAATGTGGAACATCAGTGGACGGCAATAATTGATGTCTAGGGGGTGGATGGATTAACAGTGGACAGCAATAAATTATTGCCGTCTACTGATCATCCATCCATCTGCCCCACCCCTGCTCATGATTTCAGACAATCCATCATTGCTGTGCTATCCGTCCACTGATGATCGATCCATCCATCAGCCACAGCCCCGCCCTGATGTCAGACATCATTATTGCCGTCCATTGAGGATCCATCCATTCATCCAACCGCCCCCTGAATTCAGACATTATTATTGCCGTTGTCTGAAATTTTTTTTCTATATTTTATATGGTAGCAATAAAAAAAATTAAACCCCTACCTCTTTTATTTAATATTCGACTATAACACATTCAAACCTAGAGTGGGCGGAAGCTTGGGAGTTGGCGGAGGCTTGGGGGAAGATAGGCAGAGGCTTACTGGGTGGGCGGAGGCTCGCGGGGTGGCCCCAATTCAAAGTTTGCCCTGGTGCCCATAGAAGTCTATTCACGCCACTGGCAACCATGTATGCAATAGAAGACTCACGGTGCAGGTTATGCAAAATGAAGATCAGCTGTTGCGAAAGGTAAATGTTCTGAGAGTTATTCGTTAAACTTGATTTTTAATGTCCCACACAGGGTCCCTCGATAATATTTGATATGTATTCTGATCTGCCAATTGCCCCATGATCTCATGGACATAATACTCTTTGTCTAAGACTACAAGTGCTCCCCCCTTATCCGCTGGTTTAAAAACTAAGGTTCCATCATTTAGCAAGTGGTTAAGGGTCTGCCTCTCTAGAGTAGTCAAATTGTGATGTACATGAAAGAGACCTTGTTTGAATTGTTGTAGCAATTTGTGTATGTCCCTCTGTACTAAACTGACATATGCTTCATAGGAAGCATGTAATTGCTTTGGGTTTTTAAACCGAACTGTTTAAGAGTAAGTATGTTCCTATCATCATCTGGGATACACAACTTCATACTTCTACCCATTCCACACCATTTTCATGTGCAGAAACACAATATTGCACAATTACGGTTCTAAATTATAGAGGAAATACCATCGCCTCGCAGGAAATGGGACTGAAATCCTGATGAGAAGAGAAGCATACTGGATTCACCGTCTCCATACTCTGGAACCTAGGGGACTAAATAGAGAGTATGCGCTCAACAGTTGTTTTTTTTGTAATTGTATATACATTTTCATTATGTTTTTAACATGTCTTTTCAGTGTAATTGAAGTATGACGAATAACTCTCAGAACATTTACCTTTCGCAACAGCTGATCTTCATATTGCATAACCCGCCCCGTGAGTCTTCTATTGTATACATGGTTGCTCTGACAACGTGACTTCAGGACCACGTGATACTGGTCATCATACTTTGTATGTTAGGCTGGGTTCAAACTTGAGCGTTTTACAGAGGGTTCCTATGCGCTGTAAAACGCTCAACAGGCGAAAACCCATGTTTCCCTATGGGCAAGGTCCTCACCTGAGCATTTTACAGCGCGTACGAACGCGCTGTAAAACGCCCTACGCCCAAAGAAGTACAGGAGCTTCTTTGGGGCGTATTGTCGCGCGTCCCCCATAGGGATATGTAGCACAAACGCGCACGACGCACGATTTTTACTTTCATTTTCACGATGCGAAAATAAAAGTAAAGATAGAGCGTCGTACACGCGAAGCGGGACGCTCAAGTCTGAACCCAGCCTTACTGCCACTTGTTCACAGTTTGAGAAAGGCACTATAGGTGCCAAAACACGTCACTGCTATTCTGAGTGACAAATAAAGTCCAATTCACCAGCAACTTGGGAGTGCCAGTCCTCTGCTTCGATTGTTCATTGGGGAATCAGACCCTCTGACCGAGCACCCACATTCCTTATACGCAGTGCCGACTGATTTGGATGATACAGACCATCGTCTTCACAAGGTCTTTTGCTTTTGTTCTTGGGTTGATATGCACATGTCGGACCAAAGCACGTTCATCTCTGGGACACAGAACCCGTCTTCTTCCTGGGCGGTATGATGGCTGAACATTCCCATCTTGTTTGTAATTGCGTATAATTGTTTGTACAGATGAACGAGGCACCTTCAGGTATCTTGAAATTGCACCCAAGGTTGAGCCAGACTTGTGCAAGTCCACAATTCTTTTCCTGATATCTTGGCTGATTTCTTTAGGCTACATGCACACGACAGTGAAAAATTGACGTGTTATGTACATTTTTTTAAAGGCCATCACACGTCTGTTTTAAGACTAATGGTAGTCTATGGGGTTATTCACATGACAGTTTTTTTGACTGTCAGTGAAAAACGGACATCAAAAAATAGAACATGTTCTATCTTGTCCGTTTTTCACTGACAGACTGCCCCCATACAATTAAATGGGTCCATTTTTAACGTCCATTTCTCAGAAAGGCATCAGTGAAATAAACGTCCGTTAAAAATGTCAGTTTTTAACAGACTTTTTTTCACTGTCGTGTGCATGTAGCCTTAGGCTACATGCACACAACAGTGAAAAATGGACATGTGATGTACATTTTTTTAACGGCCATGAAATGTATATTTTAAGACCAATAGTAGTCTATGGGGTTATTCACATGGAAGTTTTTTGACTGTCAGTGAAAAACGGACATAAAAAAATAGAACATGCTCTATCTTGTCCGTTTTTCACTGACAGACTGACCCCATACAATTGAATGGGTCCATTTTTAACGTCCTTCTCTCAGAAAGGCATCAGTGAAAAAAAATGTCTTTTTAACGTCGTGTGCATGTAGCCTTAGACTTTCCCATATTGCTACACAAAGAAGCAGTGTGTTTCAGGTGTGCATTTAAACACATCCACAGGTGTGTCTCTAATTAACTCAGATGTTGCCAACAAACCTAACAGAAGCTTCCAAACACATGCCATCATCATATGGGCGGTCCAGAATTGTTTAACGGCATAGTAATCTTAGTGTAATGCAAGGCAACAACGGAACAGACCAGTGTAGATGAAGCAAGGGGTTTATTCAAAAAAAATGAACAAAGTCCAGGCAAACTTCACTGGTAACAAATAGCAGGAAAACAAGCAATGGGAAGCCAGGTGTAGTCCCAATCCGTGCTTTAAATCGCTGTGCATACTTGCCAGATGAAACGATGCGTCACTGGGATTCCGGATCCTGGGTCCCACTGGAAAGGACGAAGTCCAGGCAAACTTCAGCCACTAGTACAAGTAGTTGTGACCTGTACCTGGGAAGGATAACAGTGGGCACTGACCGACCGGGGAGACCACCTTTTATGTGCCTGCTAACAAATCCCAGGGTGCCAAGTGTCCACTCCCCATAGGTCATGAAACTGCCCTACACCTGTGTACAAGTCCTTGGTCAGTCATTGGCCAATTAGACCAATGCCAGCCCCCTAATCTACTTTGAATTTGCTGCGAACCGCATAAGAAGCGCTTACACGCGACTGCGCATCTCCTTGCGAACCCGTTCCCGAGCGTACAAGCGGACGCATGACAGGCTCACCAAGAGTATGCGAGCGCGTCGACATAGACACCATAGTGGAATCCGCAAGAGGTACTGGAGACAAGCCCGGCCACGGCTTACTGCCACTAGCCCGGCCAACCTGTCCCGAGACCCCGATGGTCTTCCCCTCGCTCCACGAGGACCCCTTTTGGTCACACCGGAGTGCGAGACAGGTGAGGATCTTACACTTAGTGTATGTAAACTTTTGACATTGCAGAAAGTAATAAAAATGCCTTAAAACATTCTCTCTCTCATTATTCTGGCATTTGGCAAATAATAATAATTATAGTAATCCTAATTGACCAAAAACAGGAAAGGTTTATTCTGATTTCATGTCAGATATTGAGAAAAACATACATATGTGTCTTTTTATATGGTATATGTAAACTTCTGGTTTCAACTGTATCTCAGAATAGTGCTGTCGGCTAATCACTCTTTCTTATATAAATTGAATATAAATAAGCAGTTTGGGGGCACTTTGCTATCTGGTGCTGAATGGATTCACATATGTGCAATAGTTAAAAAATACATAAAAAGATTTATTCAAGAAATGATACAATACATATTATAGACATATAGTATGTGGATATCTGGCAAATCACGTTAGGGTCGACCTGGTATAGCCTAAAATATCCACCCAATATACCTCACAATAGTAACAAATAAGTCAAGGTGTGAAAGTATAAAAATAGTACAGGGTAATAAAAGTTTGCTTGCGATATTGTATAAGGTGATAAGGTTCACTTGTGATATTACATACTGTCCCTGCAGTTTAACATCACTTTTCCATGTAAAAACTGCAATATCTGATAGTCCAGATAACAGCAATAAAATGTCTGTTTTCCACTGAAATAATTGCGCAATAATCTATGATGCTGCAGTGGTATTTTTGTGCTGATATTGGTTAAAATGTCATATCTAAGATGAATGTATTTATAATAGCGCTCTAAATAGATAGATCAGCCTTCTTGGTAATTATGAAAACATCTGTTGCAAAATGAACATTTTCATTGGGATGTATCATATTTTTATAATTGTGGCAGTCAATAGTGTTATTATGTTGTAAATACACTTATTGAATGTACTGTACTTTATCGATCCTGTAGCTGCATCCCGTCTCAATGCAGTGCGGCTATGTTGCTCCGCTTATGAGGTTGTTTGCCCGCTTGTTTCTTGGCGTCCCATGTGGCGTCCCACGTGATCGAGATAGTACAACGCAGTTGGGTCCTGAGTAGGGTTGAGCGGACCTGTGGATGTTCCGGTTTGCCGAGTTCAGCCGAACTTCAGCTTAAAGTTCGGGATACTAACTTGTCCCGAACCTGAACCCCATTGAAGGGGACCAGAACTTTTGTGCACTAAAATGGCTGTAAAATAGTCATAGTGAGGGCTAGGGGGTTGTAAAAGGAAGCAAAATGGGGGTGAAAGCAGGACAATTGCCTCTGCAAACAAATGTGGATAGGAATATGACGTAAAATAACATAAGATATAAAAAATAAAATAATCTTGAACTAGGAGGTGGAGGTCAAAGTCGAGTAGGAGGTTGATGAGGCGGTGGACATGTAGGTGGAAGCGGCAGTGGAGGAGGAGGCGGTAGCCTACACTGTTTTTTTCCTTTATTTATTTTTTTAAATTTGTGAACACCCCAAAACATTGGCAACTAGAAAAGAGAATGCAAAGAGAAGTGGCTGGGTGCGGCCGATATTCTTGTCTATTCAGCACAAGTCCTGTGGGATTCATGCCTGGTTCATTTTCATGAACCTGAGCTTGTCCACATTGACTGTGGACAGGTGGCTGCGCTTGTCTGTGATAACACCCCCTGCCGTGCTAAACACACGTTCGGACAATTCACTGGCCGCCTGGGGTTGTCCAAGTTATATTTATTGATGAACTATCCTCAGGATAGTTCATCAATATCAGATTGGCGGGGGTCTGACTACCGGCACTCCCGACAATCAGCTGTTTGAAGAGAAGGCACGCGCCATGCCAGTGCTGCATCCTCTTCATTGTTTACCTGCTCGCTGTCACGTCTGCAGAGGTGAGCAGGTGTAATTACAACCAAGCCGTCCCATTCATTTCAATGGGACTGATCGTTCCTATACAAGTGGTGGAGGAGGCTAGAACAAGGCAATTGGTGTTGGCCAAAATAGATGGGCTGCTTCTGGGGAGGTATTTTATGCTGTGTATTTTGTTCTACTGGGCGGGATTTTAAACTGGACTATGGTGTTGCTGGCCCTGCCTATTGGATTGCTCACTTGAATAGGCCCTGCCCACTTGTGTTGACCCCACCTTCTATCAATTCAGACCTTCCTACAATAAAATATAACACCTATTCTAAAAACAACATTCAAGGACTTATTGCGTATTTACTGTGTTACTGTGACTATATAACCTTATAGTGGGAGGTGCAATCCTTGGAGCGCCATTTTAGACAAGGTATCTTACCAAGAAGTTTGAGAATTTACTTATTAGTAGCAAAGAGGATATGTTCAGAAGTGCTTTTATGTAAATGGAAATAGGAGGCAACTGAATCTTAACTTAGATTCATAAGCCACCTTTTAGAATAGGAGAAAATTAGCCTGAAAATACAGCTAAAAAAAAAAAACTTAAGTAGCATTTAAATATAATCAAGAACTAGAGTTTGAAGCAAAAGAGAGTGATCTTCAAAACAAATGAGTTAAACATCAAACAAGTATTAAGGAGTTGAGGCACAATTTCTTTGTGAGAGATCTTCAACATTTCAAAGAGAGGAATTCTTACTCTGCAGGAACTAGACAGGGGAGGAATAAGGAGACTGAGATGGATGTTTCCTCCTATAAAACATAGAATTCTCCGAGATAGAAAGGAGTCCCCAACAAAATTTAGAAAAAGGGGGATCTGGAGTTGGGGGAACACCTTTTTAAACTAAAACTAAAATATCAGCTTCGCAACAGCCAAATTCCTCAGTTATAAGATGAACTCCAGAATATCAATTTATCTAGTTACACTTTGACTTCCCCAGAGATCACATTAATTAAAAAAGGAATTTTATTTGTATAGACTGTGACATATGAACCATTTGAATGGATTAAGGATATAAATCTTTTTATATAAAAGCTAAAATAGGCAAAAAACTTCTACACGAAGTAGAAAAACCAATGTGTTGTATTAGGGATTGAGCTATATGATCCACAGACAGTAAAGACACTTGAATTACTGAATGAACAGAGTGAACCATCAAGTGGAGAGGGACCTTTTACCCAACTATGTCTTAAAAGTACAATCCTTTCCCAACCCCCATTCTCCCCCCCATTGATGGACTATCTTGTATTGGCAACTTTTTGGATATAGTGACTGAGGAACTGAAACTACTTGACTATACACAGGTGCCAGGAAATCCAGCCAATGTTGTTGCTGGAAAAAATGACTCCATCATTATAAAACAGGCAGACAAGGAGGAAAACATCCTGGATTCAGGAGACTATAGAGACATCTGTTGGAGGATGCTCAGAGATCAAAATTGTTATGAGATCTTGGATCAAGATCCAACAACCAAGTACATGAAAGAAATAGAGGAGGATATAATAAAAATGTCATTCCAAAATAAGTTGATTAGTGTAAAAGAAAAACTCTTTGTGCACACCAACACACCAACTGTTGCCACATTTTGCATTACCTAAGATCCATAAAAGGATGAATCCTCTGAAGGGTACACTAATTGACCCAAAATGTGGGGATATACATAGATACAGCGCTTTTAAATTTTGTGGAGACATTACTATCATACATAATGAGCTCATTTTACAATTGTAGTCTTTTGTGGTGCATAGAAATTGCTTTCTGTAATCTTCCACCAGCTCAGGAGCTCCAAACTTATGCAAATCTACTCCTTGGCCAGTAGGAGGCCACCATGGTTTTTTCAGTGGAGTTTAAACATAATATATTATTAAAGGGGATTATGGCGTGGGGAGAGGAATATGTTTAAATGGTTTGTAGATGCCCTTAACTTCAAACCTATAGGCCTTAAGTTTAAGTATGAAATTATGGAATCCACTCTTGCCTTTCTGGATGTACTCATTAACAAAGAACAGGGAGGCATCATCCATACCACAGTCCACATAAAGACTATGGCAACAAATGGCCTTCTTCATTGGGAAAGTTGTCACCTCAGACTCCTCATGAGAGAAATTCCAAAGGGTCAATTCCTCAGTTTAAGTGGAAACTGCTCTTAAATTACATCATTTAGAAAAAATTTCAGAGACGAGGGTACTAGTGTTGATCGAGCACCCAAGTATTAAACCAGGCACCCCCAGCTCTGAAGAGGGGAAGGTGCCTGGTTCATAGTAAAAGGTCAGAAATTGATGGAAACACCACCAAAATGGTTTGGGAAAAGCATGGGGAGGATGTCTTGATGTAAGAAACAGCTGTGAATCACAACAATATTTGTCCGCGTACACACCGGAGAGAGCGGCGGTAACCTAAAGGAACGGGCTCTGTCCCTTCCGTATGTAATGAAAGATAAAAGAGATGGTACCGCGCTAGAAAGGGACAACAATCCACAGCAATCAAATTCCTTATCTCAGAGTGGTCCTAGAGGCGAAGTCCACATTCAGTCTCTGGTCTCAGAGTGATCATGGACACGACTTCTTATCCCGACATGGACCGCATGGGAGATCTCACACACCGTGCAGATTGTACGGCGTCCCGATTCAGCCAACCACATCCGATTCCGGGTAGGAGTGCTGGACCTTAGATCAGGGAAAAAACAAAACCACTGGTGCGGTATCTTTGATAGAATATAGAAGCGCAATTTTATTTTACTTACAAAATCCACAATGAAATGAACATATAAAAAGGCCCGACCCGGGTTTCACCGTGAAGGCTTCATCAGGGGCTTACATCTGACCAAACTTGGTCCGTAGTTGGTGAAATACATGTCGGTAATTGGTGTGACCCGGAAGTATACACCCAATAGGGTCAGTATTGATCCCCAATGCATAACATTATCATAGGCAATAACTGCTATATTATCATAGGCAATAATACACCCATATACATACACTCTTATATAATTCTTATAATGAAATTCTTATATAGCAGTTGTTGCCTATGATAATGTTATGCATTGGGGATCAATACTGACCCTATTGAGTGTATACTCCGAGTCACCTAATTACTGACATGTATTTCACCAACTATGGACCAAGTTTGGTCAGATGTAAGCCTGATGAAGCCTTCATGGTGAAACCCGGTCGAGCCTTTTATATGTTCATTTCATTGTGATTTTGTAAGTAAATAAACTTAGCTCTATATTCTATCAAAGATACCGCACCAGTGGTTTTGTTTTTCCTGATCTAGGTCCAGCACTCTACCCGAACCGATGTGGTTGGCTGAATCAGGACGCCATCTGCGCGATGGTGAGATCTCCATGTCCATGTCCGGATAGAGTCGTGTCCATGATCACTCTGAGACCAGAGACTGAATGTGAACTTCGCCTCTGGATCACTCTGAGACAGGAATTTGATTGCTGTGATTGTTGTCCCTTCTAGCTGGTACCATCTCTTTTATCTTCCAGGATGTCTTGATGTATCTTGGACTCCCAGGTCGCTGCTGGGAACAATGTTGCCTGAGTAGTATGCCACTTTTACAGACTGACAATAATACTTACAAAACCAAAGATAAAATCGATTTTAGAGGAAAAATTGTTAGGAAACATTCTTTCCGGTATATTTACTTGTATATAAAGTGCAAGTGCTGTCAAAAAGTACAAGCAAGAGGCACTCCGATACAACCTGTATATCACATAAAGGAGGACCTCATTCCCATTGTGGTACAATTGTTCATGTAGTGGGACTCCTACACTCATAAAGCCTATGCACTAAGTGAAAGGGCTGCCAAAAATTACAAGGAACTGGCACTACAATACACCCTTTGTTAGACATAAAGGAGGGCATCATACACACCCTTGAAAAATTATGATTGATGGCCTGCTGATGACCCTCAAAAACATTTGGAGCAACGGCCTGCTGATCTGACCATCTAAAACATTAGGGGCGAGGGCCTGCTGCAGAGCTGAACCTCTAAAACATTATATGCAAGGGTCTGCAGGTGAGGTGACCCTGTAAAACATTATATGCGAGGGCCTGCAGGTGAGCTGACCCTGTAAAAGATTGTAGGTGAGGGCCTGCTGGTGAGCTGACCCTCTAAAAAATTGTATGCGAGGGCCTGCAGGTGAGCTGACCCTGTAAAACATTATATGTGAGGGCCTGCAGGTGAGCTGACCGTGTAAAAGATTGTAGGTGAGGGCCTGCTGGTGAGCTGACCCTCTGAAGAGTTGTAGGTGAGGGCCTTCAGGTGAACTGACCCTGTAAAACATTATATGCGTGGGCCTGCAGGTGAGATGACCCTGTAAAACATTATATGCGAGGGCCTGCAGGTGAGATGACCCTGTAAAACATTATATGCGAGGGCCTTGGCTACTGAGACTGGACTTGGTGGAAGACAGGGTGGTGCTTAACCGACTGGAAGCATTATCTGCTGCAATCCAACCGACCACCTGGTCGCACTGGTCTAATTTCAAGAGTGGTGTCCTGCGCCGCCCTGCAAACTGGGACATGAAGCTAGGTATTGCAGACTGGCAGCAGGCACAGTTTCAACGCGCCCAGGGCCACGGCCTCTGAGTTCACCATCAGCATCACGGCCACTTCCCCGTCCCTTACTGCTCGCCTTCTTCATATTAAATGTTATATATGCTTCAAAGTATGTTACACGTACAGTAGCGTAGGATTTGGAAGTGTGAAAAAATGTAAAAAGTTATTTGGGATGTGGAAACGTCACACAGGAGATATCCCGCAGATAATGTCAATGCTGTCACCAGCGGCTAATAAAAAATTACAGGGAATGTCACGGTATTTGGGATGAGGAAACGTTATACAGGAGAGGTTCCACTGGTAATGTTACTGTCCGCAGCGTCTACGGAAAAAGTACGCTGTATGTCAAAGATAAAAAATTTATGCTCACATGTTACACTGGAGATGTGGCACTGGTAATGTCACTGTCAAAAGTGGACACCGTGAAAAAATACACTGTATGTCACCGATACATTGTTTCAGCGCACACGTTAGACTGCAGATGTTGCGCTGGTAATGTCACTGTCCACAGCGGACACTGTCTATGGAAAAAGTACACTGGATGTCACAGATATTTTTTGGATGCGCACACTTTATATTGGAAATGTGACGCTAGTAATGTCACTGTCCACAGCGGACACTGTCTATGGAAAAATACACTGGATGTCACAGATATTTTTTGGATGCGCACACTTTACAACTGGAGATGTGGCGCAGCTAATGTCACTGTCCACAGCGGACACTGTCTATGGAAAAAGTACACTGGATGTTACAGATATTTTTTGGATGCGCACATTTTACACTGGAGATGTGGCGCAGCTAATGTCACTGTCTGCAGCAGACACTATCTACGGAAAAAGTACACTGGATGTCACAGATATTTTTTGGATGCGCACACTTTACACTGGAGATGTTGCGCTACTAATGTCACTGTCCACAGAGGACACCGTCTACTGAAAAAGTACACTGGATGTCACAGATTTTTTTTGGATGCGCACACTTTATACTGGAGATGTTGCGTAACTAATGTCACTGTGTGCAGCAGACACCGTCTACGGAAAAAGTACACTGGATGTCACAGATATTTTTTGGATGCGCACGCTTTATACTGGAGATGTGACGCTGGTAATGTCACTGTCCACAGAAGACACCGTCTACGGAAAAAGTACACTGGATGTCACAGATATTTTTTGGGTGAGCGCACTTTACTCTAGAGCTGTTGCGCATGTAATGTCACTGTCCGCAGCGGACACTGTCTACGGAAAAAGTACACCATGTTTCGAACATAGCGACGCTCGAGCCACACGGGTTTTTTGGCGAGCATGCTCGCTCAACACTAGAGGGTACCCTAAACAGGTCCTCCATAATTATTATGAATTTGCACTCAGACAAAATTGGGTTAATATGCTAACCTCAAACACACACAATAAAGGTGAATGGAGGACCAACTTGAGTGATTGGCAGATATGACAATCTATCAAGTGACATCTGCGGGATACTTTCTAGGTATTGGAAAGTACTCTTATATGATAGAGACTTATGTGAGCTCCTATTGGCATATCTAAGAAAGGCCAAAGCCTAAAGGATCACCTGGTCAGGAAACACTATGTGACCCCTAGGGCGGACAGTATGTGGCTGGATTGAACCTTTTAGATATGGTAACTGTAAGGCCTGTGAACTGATTGCCTTTTGTAAGACAAACACTAGTGCCTCAACAGGCAAACCTTTCAAATAAGGGACTTTATAAATAGCAAAACTTTAGGTGTTATCTACGTGGCCACATATACCTGCCTCCGTGACTACATAAGGTAGACCATCAGAGAGCTAAAACTCAGGATTAGGCCTCATGCACACGACCGTTGTTTGATTCCGTGTCCGTTGCTCCGTTTTTCATGATTTTCTGCGGACCCATTGGTTTTCAATGGGTCCGTGGAAACCTCGGCAAATGCACCGTTTGTCCTCCGCGTCTGTGGTCCGTGATTCCAGTCCGTCAAAAAAATATAACCTGTCCTATTCTTGTCCGTGAAAAACGGTTCACGGACCCATTCAAGTCAATGGGTCCGTGAAAAATGCGGATGGCCATCCGTGTGTCATCCGTGTGTCATCCGCGTTCCGTGTCCGTTTTTTTTGCGGATCCCTTGGCAGGCACTTGGGAAACATTGTCAGCCTGTCTTTTGGTAAAATCTTTTGGGTCATGTCTGCTAAAAAAAACGGAAGACACACGGAAACACAACGGAAGGCAAAAACGGACACGGATCACTGAACAACGGAACACCTTTTTGCGGACAGCATAAAAAAACGGTCGTGTGCATGAGGCCTTAGGGAGTGTAAAGTAAGGTTTTTAGAGGTAACTGTACATGTGTACTAACCTTTAGGTGGGGCTAGGAGAGTAGAAAACACTTAGCTTTGAAACAAAGAGATCAGCTCCATTAACAACATCATCAGGGTAAGATATCTTGCTACCATCACCTTTGTATCATATGGGAGTTAGCCGAGTGCCATGTTGGGCGCTGGTTGACTTGGAGCCAACCCACCTGTTTCATGACTTGCAGTGACTGTTATTTATTCTTTGTATATCTTTCTGTATATATCTTTTATCATAGTTTAGTAAAACCCTTTATGCACCTAAGTTATGTTAAGTCTATTTTTAATAATACAGGGACCATGTGGGAGGCATTCAGAAAGATGACACCCCTGTAGCAAGACATATGAAAAAGTTACATAATTGGAGACTACTCAAGTTTAGTGGGATAGAAAAGGTTCGACCACCACCGTGAGGGGGGATTAGAACCACTTTATCCTACAAAAAGTAGCCAGATGGATCTTTATGTTGGATTCCTCCTGGCTGAAAGGACTAAGGCATGTTTCACATATGGGTGAAACAGATCCGGCAGGCTGCTCCAGCTGGACAGGGCAACTATAATGGGGGCCAGCGGAGATCCGGCCACAACCCAGCAAATATGCCGAGGAGCAGCCGTACAAATACCGGACAATCTCCTATATGTCTTTATCTGAAATGTCCAGATATTATCAGTGGATGAGGCACTACAACAGTATGCCGTCTAATAAGATCTCATACTTTAGAATAGAAAGCTAAAATTAGAGACTGTAATCTAAAATATTGCCTATGAATTTTAAGCTGATGTCTTACCTTCCATAAAAGTGTTCCTTTTTATGTCAGTTGTTAGCAGATCAAACATGAGATCCTCCACATAATGAGAATCTCTAGCCACCGTCTTTATATAAAAACAGATCGCAGTAAATAACCAGGTGTTGTAGAATAAGAAGCGATGACACACCAATAAAAAGTCTAAATTATTTATTATAGCGAGACATCTGCTATGGATTCGAAATAGCAAAGCATCCTATTATCTAAGAGAATATATAATCCGGTAACGGAAAGATGATGGTTTCCTGTATTGCAGAGATCTTTCCTCAGCAAGTACAACTCTGAAAGTGACGTGTTATGCTAATCCATAGTAGGGTTACACTGGGTATCGAACTTTTGATACCTCATCGATACTTTTGCACCCTAATCAATACTATACAGGGATTTGCTGTTTTCCGTACTAGGCTGTGCTACTGCACAGTCTAGTATCTTTTAGAGTGCATAAAGGGCGCCGCTCTCGGCACTCACCACGTTCTCTTCGGCTGGCACAGTGGAGGAGGAAGTCCCTTCCTCCCTAATATGACGCAGCCGTCACTGCCACCAATGAAAATATTAAGGGAGGGGCTGTGAAGCTGCTGCTCGCCACCAATAAATATAATATTAAGAAGGGTGGGAGGCCTGTTGGCCATTGCACCACCAATGAACATAATTAACCCCTAAATACAAATGTATGCCTGGGGTTAATTGATGGGGTTCGCCGGGGTTAATTGAGGGGTTTAGCAGGATTACAGTTCCCTGTCATTGAGGCTGGGTGCCGGCAGTATCACATAGCCCTGCACATTTGTATTTAAGGGTTAATTATATTCATTGGTGGCACAGTGGCCAACAGCCCCCGATCTAAGTATTTTTATTGGTGGCAGTGGCAGCTTCCGATCGGAGCCCCAGCAGTGAAATTGCGGGGCTCTGATCAGTTACCATGGCAGCCAGGATGCTACTAAATCCTTCCATGACTGCCATGGTAAGCTCCCTGCTGCTGTGTGAACAGGGCAGCAGGGACAGTATAAAATCCTATTCACCCTAATAGATCTCTATTACAGTGAATAGGACAAGGGTTCTAGCCCCTAAGGTGGCTAATAGTTATTAACCACTTAAGCCCCCCTAGCTTAAACACCCTTAATGACCAGGCCACTTTTTACAATTCCGCACTACACTACTTTCACCGTTTATTGCTCCGTCATGCAACTTACCACCCAAATGAATTTTACCTCCTTTCTTCTCACTAATAGAGCTTTCATTTGGTGGTATTTCATTGCTGCTGACATTTTTACTTTTTTTGCTATTAATCAAAAATGACCGAAATTTTTACAAACAAATGACATTTTTCACTTTCTGTTGTAAAATTTTTAAAAAAAAAACTACATTTCTACATGTCTTTGATAAAAAAAGTCCAATAAGTGTATATTTATTGGTTTGGGTAAAAGTTATAGCGTTTACAAACTATGGTGCAAAAAGTGAATTTCTGCATTTTGAAGCAGCTCTGACTTTCTGAGCACCTGTCATGTTTCTTCAGGTGCTAGAATGTCAGGAAAGTATAAATACCCCCAAATCACACCATTTTAGAAAGAAGACACCCTAAAGTATTCATGGAGGGGCATGGTGAGTTCATGTATCATTTCATTTTTTCACAAGTTAGCGGAAAATGACACTTTCTGAGAAAAAAAAAAAAAAGTTTCAATTTCTGCTAACTTCTGGCAAAAAAAAAGAAATCTCAGACGGACTCACTATGCCCTCAGTGAATACCTCGGGGTGTCTACTTTCCGAAAAGGGGTCATTTGTGGGGTGTGTTGTACTGTTCTGGCATTTTGGGCGGGGCTAATTGTGAGTCACCATGTAAACCCTAAAGGTACTCGTTGGAATTTGGCTCTTTGCATCCAGGCTGCAAAAGTGTCACTTATGTGGTATCGCCGCACTCAGGAGAAGGAGGGCAATGTGTTTTGGGGTGCATTTTTACATATACCCATGTTGGGTGAGAGAAATATCTCTGTAAACTGACAACTTTGTATAAAAATTTTTAAAAGTTGTCGTTTACAGAGATATTTTTCACACACAGTATAGGTATATATAAAAATACACCCCAAAACACATTGCCCTACTTCTCCTGAGTACGGCGATACCACATGTGTGACACTTTTTGCAGCCTAGGTGCAAAGGGCCCTAAAACCAATGAGTACCTTTAGGATTTCACAGGGCATTTTTACGCATTTGGATTCCAGACTTCTTCTCACGCTTTAGGGGCCCCTAAAATGCCAGGACAGTATAAATACCTCACATGTGACCCCATTTTGAAAGAAGACACCCCAAGGTATTCCGTGAGGGGTATGGTGAGTTCATGTAAAATTTTATTTTTGTCACAAGTTAGTGGAATATGAGACTTTGTAAAAAACAAAATTAAAAAAAAAATATATCAATTTCCGCTAACTTGTGCCAAAAATAAAAATTCTGTGAACTCGCCATGCCCCTCACGGAATACCTTGGGGTGTCTTCTTCCAAAATGGGGTCACATGTGGGGTATTTATACTGACCTGGCATTTTAGGGCTCCTAAAGCGTGAGAATCCAAATGCGTAAAATGGCCTGTGAAATCCTAAAGGTACTCTTTGGTTTTAGGGCCCTTTGCAGCACAAAGTGCCACTCATGTAGTATCGCATGCTCAGGAGAAGTAGGGCACATGTTTTGGGGTGTATTTTTACATATACCCATACTGCGTGTGAGAAATATTGCTGTAAACGACAACTTTTTACATTTTTTATTCAAAGTTGTCAATTTACAGAGATATTTCTCACACAAAGTATGGGTATATGTAAAATACACCCCAAAACACATTGCCCTACTTCTCCTGAGTACGGCGATACCACATGAGTGACACTTTTTGCAGCCAAGATGCGCAAAGGGCCCTAAAACCAACGAGTACCTTTTAGGAGGGCATTTTTACGCATTTTTCTTCTCACGCTTTAGGGCCCCTAAAATGCCAGGGCAGTATAAATACCCCACATGTGACCCCATTTTGGAAAGAAGACACCCCAAGGTATTCTGTGAGGGGCATGGCGAGTTCATAGAAGATTTTTTTTTGGCACAAGTTAGCGGAAATTGATTTTTTATAGTTTTTTCTCATAAAGTCTACCTTTCTACTAACTTTTGACAAAAAGTTAAATTTTTCATGGACTCACTATGCCCCTCAGCAAATACCTTGGGGTGTCTTCTTTCCAAAATGGGGTCATTTGTGGGGTGTTTGTACTGTTCTGGCATTTTGGGTGGGGCTAAATTGTGAGCAGCCATATAAAACTAAAGGTACTCGTTGGAATTTGGGCCCCTTGTGCACTCGGGCTGCAAAAGTGTCACTATGTGGTATCGCTGACTCAGGAGAAGTAGGCAATGTGTTTGGGTGTATTTTTACATATACCCATACTTTGTGTGAGAAATATCTCTGTAAATTGACAACTTTGAATAAAAAAATTTAAAAAGTTGTCGTTTACAGTGATATTTCTCACACACAGTATGGGTATATGTAAAAATACACCCCAAAACACATTGCCCTACTTCTCCTGAGTTCGGCGATACCACATGAGTGACACTTTTTTGCAGCCAAGATGCGCAAAGGGGCCCTAAAACCAATGAGTACCTTTAGGATTTTATAGGGCATTTTTACGCATTTGGATTCTCACACTTTAGGACCCCTAAAATGCCAGGGCAGTATAAATACCCCACAAGTGACCCCATTGTGGAAAGAAGACACCCCAAGGTAATCCGTGAGGGGTATGGTGAGTTCACAGAAAAAAAAAAATTTGGCACAAGTTAGCGGAAATTGATTTTATTTATTTTTTTACAGTCTCATATTCCACTAACTTGTGACAAAAAATAATATTTTACATGAACTCACCATACCCCTCACGGAATACCTTGGGGTGTCTTCTTTCTAAAATGGGGTCACATGTGAGGTGTTTGTACTGCCCTGGCATTTGAGGGTCTCCGCAATCATTACACGTATGGCCAGCATTAGGAGTTTCTGCGATTCTCCTTATATTGAGCATACGGGTAATGAGATTTTTTCCGCTCAGCCTCTGGGCTGAAAAGAAAAAATGAACGGCACAGATTTTTTCATTCGCATCAATCAATGTGGATGAAAAATCTCTGCCCAAAAATGTGCAAAAACAAAACGGCACAGATTTCCTCATTCGCATCGATCAATGTGGATGAATAAATCTCTGCCAAAAATGTGCAAAAAAGTAGTAAGGCCCTATTCACACGTCCGCAAAATGTTCGCATCTATTCCGCAATTCTGAGGAATAGATGCGGACCCATTCAGTGTGAATGGGGCTGGCGGTGATGCGGAGAGCACACTATGCGCCGCCGCATCAGCATTTGGCGGAGCTGCGGCCGCAAACTTCCGGGTTTCGGCCCCCAAACATCCGGCCGCAGCTCCGCAAAAGATAGAGCATGTCCTATTCTTGTCCGCACTGCGGACAAGAAAAGGCATTTTCTATAGTTCTGGCAATGTGCGGATCCGCAAAATGCGGAAAGCACATTGCTGGTGTCCGTGTTTTGCGGATCCGTGATCCATGGATCCGCAAAACACATACGGACGTCTGAATGAGCCTTACAGGGGGTAATTAGTGTCAGGGGGTGACATGGGGTGATCAGGGGTTAATCAGGGGTTAATCAGTGACGGGGGTGGGGGGTGGATGGGTGGGGGTGGATGGGTGGGGGGTCTGTGTGGTGATTTGGTGCACTTATAAAGTTTCTTTGGTGGTCCCAAGCAAAAGGGACCACCAAAGGAACGATCAGCAAGCATATCAGACGCTGTTAACAAAACAGCGCCTGATATGCCATTTTTAATCTTCTACAGCCTGCCAGCGCACGATCAGCGCTGGCAGGCTGTAGTTTACCTTGTCCTCGACGTGATCCTGTGAACGCGCACGCTGCTCACAGGAAATCTCGCTCGCGAGATGACGCGCGGCGCGTCAAGGAGGAACAGACCGACCGCCCGCAGGACGCAATCCTGCGTGAGGCGGTCGGCAAGAAGTTAAATAAAAAGTTACAAAAAAGGTAAAAAAAAACAAACTCCAAAATATTACAAGTTTAAATCAATCCCTTTCCCAATTTTACATATAAAAATTGTGAGACGGGACCACTCAGACAGTCTCTTTTAAGGGTTTATTAGGCACACAGTACAGTACAGGCTTGCTTTCTCCAAATAACAGAACAGTCCAAATGAAATAACAAACACGGTGATACAGGCTTCTCACCAGCTGCAGTTTTTCTCCCAGCAAATCCTCACTGCCAAGAGGTTTGATTCAGTAGTCTTCCTCTCAGACCACCATCCACACACACTGCTCTCTGGCAGAGTGTCTTTTAAAATCACCCTCGCACCTGTGTGTGTGGCGGTAACACCCGAGATGGAGTATGGGAGTGACCTTCCCACCCGAGCTCTTCAATCACTCCTAAATCCCGGACCCAAATTCCAGCTACCACCAACTCAGTGATCTACCACCACTGGTCACTACTTACCTCCGGGATTTACATCACTGAGCGTAGCAGCCTCAGTGACACATACCTACCATCTATGATGTCACCCACTGCATGCTTACAAAATGTATAAACAATAAAAAATAAACATATTAGGTATCACCACGTGTAAAAATGTCCAAACTATTAAAATATGAAAAAATATCTCCTATGCCGTGAACGCCGTATTAGGAAGAATAAAAAAAACACGCGATTAGCCATTTGCCCCCCAAAAAATAGGATAGGACTGTTCTATTAAGGGCCGGACATTCCATAAAATGTGAAATGTACGCGGCTTTTTATATAAATGGCCCACAGATTTGGGGCGCAGGAGCTTTAAGTTAATTACAAAGTTACATCTCTGATTCAGGATGTTGTAAAAAGCAGCATGCTTATATAGTAGTGATTTTGTTAACATTCTCCTCCATGTTTTCTGCCACATTTGTTACGTTGTGGTAGTGATTAGGCTTTCTGCCACATCATTATCGTCGCATGCAATAGTGTTTGACTTTTGAGCATAATTTCACAATTCATATACAGACATCCTTTTCATACAAACTTGACTCTTTCTACATCTTAAACAAGCCTGGGTTACTCTTCAGTGTTTCACATATTCAGCTGTGCTAGTGCCCATCTGCCATATGTAGTATGTCATCCTGTGATTTACAGACAGTTGTTACAACAGCTGATAATTGGCTGTAATAGCTGCATAGCAAATGTCCAGGAGCCAGAACTGCTTTCACTAAACATCTAAAGGACTAATAGACCCTGTTTCAATGTATATGTAAAAAAAAACTGAATTTCTAGTCTCAATTTTAATTCACTATATGCATATTATTGTATTGTTAAGTTATTTTTTGCATATAATGTATGTGCATTGATTTGTTCTTGAAGTATGCAGTATATGGCAAAATATGTTATGGTATCGCCCATACAGCACAGGTAGGTTGAGTGGTAGGGCCTCGAGCTACTTTAGAGACCTTGACGTGGTGTCCGAGCTTAAGACATGTCCTCCTAGTAGGATGTGTCGAACTAACCTCTCAATTTTATCAGTGTGAGGGTTTAGTATTGCCGCAGAGTGCACCTGCCTTTGCTATGGTTATGTTTTTGATTGTGCTCCACATCCACATTATTGTTATCGTATGTAGGATGGTTATTGTGGTACTTGTAGTCCGTTGCTGGCGTCTTCCATTGTATGCATTTTTTGCTGTTGATTGCCCCTAGCAACAGACTACAAGTGCAGGATGTGCTCCCCTATATACATGCACAACTGCATATGGGTTGAGCATATCCTGCTTGTTAAACACCACACCCTGTTTTCTAATGGTTGTGATATGTTACCTTCTAGATGCATTTTAGGTTGAAATGTAATCCTTCCTCAGTAGAAGTGAATTAGTTACTCAGGATGGAGTAAAGTTTGTTAAGAAACTCTTTGAACTGAATGCTTCTATGCGTCGCATAGTGAATGTGTAACAACTACTCAAAAATCTGGTGACCTCTTTGAAGAGCCTGAGAGTGCAAAATACCTCCCTGAGGATCTGCTACACTGACTGAGCTGAAAATAATACATGCTCCCTGCTGTGGTGGTGTCGTGCATCAGCATGTATTATTTTCCCTGAAATATAGCACAGCCATGATGTTCCTGCCATTGTCGCTGACCACCTTGCTCAGTTGTAGACAGGTAGACATCCAGCAGGAAATTTATAGTTGATGCAAACTAGTGACTGATCCACTGTGTGGCTTCTCTCGCCCACCATCTCGCTCATCAGTACTAAAATGGCATGGCAGCTCTTCAGTTTACACTTATGAAAGCAGTAGTGGAAGCATCGATCTGTCCTTTTTCTGTTACCAACCGGAGGAAGCTCATTGAGAGGAACATGGAGGGAGGATGTGGATAGAAACCTGGTGTGGAAACCAGACTAGCACAAACATGGGTTTCAATAGGACTGTTTCTGTGATCTTGTATCTGAGGAGGCAGTAATGCCAACAAAGAATATAGTTACATCACCATATTACTCACGAGATAAGACAACAAATATAGCAAGCAAGTTAAGTGCCCAAGAATAAGGAGCTAAAAGTTCAGATTGTAGCCTAAAGAGCATCTGTCAGCAGATGTGTACCTATGAAACTGGCTGACCTGTTAGCTGAAGTCATCTGTGTTGGTCTCATGTTGATATGTGTCCGCATTGCTGAGAAAAATTATATTTTAATATATATAAAAGAGACTCTAGAAGAAACAAGGACGTTGCCGTTACGCCTAAAGGCTCTGCTCTCTCTGCAGCTGCTGCGTCATCTGCACTTTGCTAGTTGCATTGATACAGTGGATATAAAAAGTCTACACACCCCTGTTAAAATGTCAGGTTTCTGTGCTGCAAAAAAAATGAGACAAAGATAAATCATTTTTCCACCTTTAATGTGAACTGTATAACTCAATTGAAAAACAAACTAAATCTTTTCGGTGGAGCAAAAAAACAACAAACAAAAAAACTTATAACTGGGGATGTAGCTGTGTTCAGAATTAAGCAATCACATTCAAAATCATGTTAAATAGGAGTCAGCATACACCTGCCATCATTTAAAGTGCCTCTGATTAACCCCAAATAAAGTTCAGCTGCTCTAGTTGGTCTTTCCTGTAATTTTCTTAGTCGCATCCCACAGCAAAGCCATGGTCCACAGAGAGCTTCCAAAGCATCAGAGGGATCTCATTGTTAAAAGGTATCAGTCAGGAGAAAGGTACAAAAGAATTTCCAAGGCATTAGATATACCATGGAACACAGTGAAGACAGTCATCATCAAGTGGAGAAAATATGGCACAACAGTCACATTACCAAGAACTGGACGTCCCTCCAAAATTGATGAAGAGACGAGAAGAAAACTGGTCTAGGAGGCTACCAAGAGGCCTACAGCAACATTAAAGGAGCAAGAAAAGAGAAAGGGTCCAGCTTCCGTTGCAAAATCGTGAAGAGCTTTATTCACATGGTGCGAGTACAACATATTTGGGCAGCCATTAAATAGAGTTCAAGTGCTGGTTCGGCAGGTGAGACTCATTAACGCGGAGCCCAACCTCCAAAAGATTTAACTCTAAAGTGACAAGGTGAGATAAAATACAATAAAATAAAACTAGGTTACATAAAAGGAAACATGAAAAAGTATATCAATATTGAAGGATCAAATCATGCCTTCGGTTTATTCCAAGTGGAACGCATGTTCTTATACGAAAAATCCAATAGGACTCCCTGTTAAACAATTTCTTTCTGTAATCGCCTCCCCTCAAAGGGGGAGTGACCCTTTCACTGCCTTGTACCACAAGGCTATTAGTATCGCCCCCATGAACAACCGCAAAGTGTAAGCTGGCGGCAGAGACATTTTTCTCCCGTGCGCGTGGCACATCAGACAGGTGTCTACATATGCGCGTTTTTAAACTGTTACTGGTACACCCAACATATTGGAGGTGACATGAAGAACACGTAATGCAGTATACCACGTATGAGGTATTGCAGTTAATATATTGCTCAACCGCAAAAATCTCATCAGTTGCGAAAAAACGCACCTGACTGCCTGTGTGAAAGTGGGCACAACAGGTACAGATATTATGACCGCACCTGTAAGTGCCCACATGTCTCAGCCAAGTGGGCTGTTTCGCAGCTTTGTCCACAAACAGAGAGGGACTAACCATATTGGCAATGGTGGTTGCTCTACGGGGGGCACATTGTATACCTTCCTTAACTATGTCATGCCATTGATCGTCTTGTTGCAGAACAGACAAACGTTTACGAATAATTTTGCAGATCTGCGTGTATTCGAGACTAAAATTAGTCACGAAAGTAGGTGAGCAATTGGAAAAATATTTGTGACTAAGTGCAACCCATAAAAAACATGAATGTAAATACCTAAAAAGAATATACACATATTTATTATTATTAAGTAATTACCATAAAATAGTGTAACACATATATGATCTCACGCATATAAAACAAAACACATTGCCCTACTTCTCCTGAGTACAGCGATACCACATGTGTGACACTTTTTTGCAATGATTTTTACCCATTTTGATTCTTACGCTTTAGGGCCCCTAAAATGCCAGGGCAGTATAAATACCCCACATGTGACCCCATTTTGGAAAGAAGACACCCCAAGGTATTCCGTGAGGGGCATGGCGAGTTCACAGAATTTTTTTTTTTTTTTTAGCACAAGTTAGCGGAAATTGATATATATATTTTTTTTTTACAAAGTCTCATATTCCACTAACTTGTGCCAAAAAATAAAATTTTACATGAACTCACCATACCCCTCACGGAATACCTTGGGGTGTCTTCTCTCTAAAATGGGGTCACATGTGGGGTATTTATACTGCCCTGGCATTTTAGGGGTCTCCGCAATCATTACACGTATGGCCAGCATTAGGAGTTTCTGCTATTCTCCTTATATTGAGGTATATACGGGTAATGCGATTTTTTTTTTTTCCGTTCAGCCTCTGGGCTGAAAAAAAAAAAAAGTGAACAGCACAGATTTCTTCATTCGCATCGATCAATGTGGATGAAAAAATCTCTGCCAAAATCAGTGACTGCGGTGCGGTGGGCGCTAACTACCTAACAAGTAGCTAACTAACTGGCGGTGATAAGGGACCCTTAGGCCCCATTCACACGTCCGCAATTCTGTTTGCGGAACGGAATTGTGGACCCATTCATTTCTATGGGGACAGACTTCGTTGAATAACTTCGGTAGTTAATTTTTGAAGTGGAAAACCATTTTAAAACTTGGAACCGAACTTGGCTTGAAGCTGAGTTCCGTTCCAAGTTTTAAAGTAGTTTTCTCCTGAATGTGGCAACACCCCATATGTGGTCGTAAACTGCTGTTTGGGCACACTACAGGGTTCAGAAGACAAAGAGTACCATGCGCATTTGAGCCCTAATTTGTTGATTTTTAAAATTGGCCAACAACTGCAGAGGCTCTATATAGCGCCAACATATTCCGCAGCGCTTTACAGTTCAGGCGTTCATGTACAAACAGAGTCATAAATAACATAGCAACAGATAAGTCTACCGAAAAGTCGACCTTATTTTAGAAACCACACCTCTTGCAGTATTTACCAATGGGTGTAGTGAGCAGTTTGATCCCAAGGGTGTTTTACAAAAATTAATTTACAACTCATTGTGGAAAGTGAAAATCGCAATTTTTCTACAGAAATGTCATTTCAGTGCCCAATATGCTGTGCCCAGCATGTGCCAGTGTGAAAACGAAGCCCTCTTATTATTATGCTGTGTTTCCTGATTTTAGAAACACCCTACATGTGGCCATAATCTTTTGCCTGAACGCATGAGAGGTCTCAGGAGTAAAAGAGCACCATGCGCATTTTGAGCCCCAATGTGGTGACTTACATAGCTTGTAATGACAACTGTAGAGGTTCTGGGGTGCAATAATAAATGGTACCTCCAAAAAGTGACCCGATTTTTGTAAACTACACCACTCAAAGTATTTATTAAGGCATGTAGTGATCATTTTGATTCCACAAGTGTTTTGCATTAATTAATACGCAATGGACAGTGGAAGTGAAAATTGAGTTTTCCACAGATATGGCATTTAAGTGCCCAATATGCTGTGCCCAGCTGGTGCCATCTGAGACACACCACTTCTTTTAAATTGTTAGGCAGGTTCTACTGGGTACTGAAATGCCATATATGTGGATGTAAACTTCTGTTTGGGTACACTGCAGGGTTCAGAGGGGAAAGACTACCTCTGGCTTCTGAAGCTAAGATTTTGATGCATTGGTTTACAGGCGCCATGTTGGTATCGAACAGCCTCTGGGGACCAGTACAGCCATCTTCTGAGAACCATACGTTTATTTTTCTCTTAAGTTGTCATCATTATTGGTTCTATTGCTTTTACTTTTTCATTACTTTTACACAAAGCATTTTTGATCGCTAGAAATTGCGCTTTTTGCCACCATTTTTTTTTTAACAGCATTCACTAGACAGGGTAGTAGATCATGTGAAATTCTTACAGCGGTCGTTATGAACGTGGCGATACCTAATGTTTTTTTTTATTCAAAATGTCTTGAAGAGGGGAAAAGGACACTTTTTTTTTACTTCATTTTCTGTCCTGTCTTCTGATCTGAAAATTGTCAGATGCAATTTTTAAAAAAAATTGTGTGAATAGAATTGCTAAAAATTTAGATTCTACCAAATCCAAATCCACCCATCTTTAGTCAACATTTTATTGTTTGTCATAGACAATTTTTACTGCCAGGAAAACTTGGCAAAGTTTTAGAATTGCTTTCACAGTCCCTAGACTTAAATATAATTGAAAAAGACTGTTGGGGTTCATATGCTGCATATTTTCTAACAGAGCCTCCAATGCAGATATGAACAAAGCATAACTGACTAGTAAAACTGATGGCTGTGAACCTAGAGACCCATTATAGTTAAAGGGGTTTTCAGAGATTTTACTATTGATGACCTATCCTCAGGATAGGTCATCAGTATTTCATTGGTGGGGGTCTGACACCCAGGACCCCCACGATCAGCTGTTTGAGAAGGCATTAGCGCTCATGTGAGCACTGCAGCATTCTCACAGCTTTTCCTAGGCCAGTGACGATAAATTCATTGGTCACGTGGCCTAGGTACAGCTCAGCCCCATTCAAGTGCAAACGCAATGTCCACTGCGCCGTACATGTAGGACACTCGTCCTCTACGGATTAAAGACATTTTACAAAAAGGGCACTTAATTACAGAAATAAATGTAAAAATAGAACTGCTGAAAAAATGCTGAGCCAAATCGGCACAACACACTGTAGCAGCCTGGCAAACATAGAGAGTGCGCCATCTAGTGGCAGAACACATCTAGCTTCAGTGCTAATTTATTTCAGGATCGGGCTTTATTTTCCTGA
Source organism: Bufotes viridis (assembly GCA_033119425.1). Classification (NCBI taxonomy): domain Eukaryota; kingdom Metazoa; phylum Chordata; class Amphibia; order Anura; family Bufonidae; genus Bufotes; species Bufotes viridis. Next base: position 445,058,553 of record CM065589.1, on the reverse strand, counting down.
TACAGCGCTCTTTCACAAAGTCAAAGAGTTAAAAAGGTTGTCTCATGACAACTGCCCACATGCCCTACTAGTACTTATTGACGAAACTACCCCATCTACGACAGTTGATAATTGGGCATTCCAGCAGCTGGAACTCTGCCGCAACGGTGAAAGTAGCCTCAGAAACACACTGCACTGCTGAATGTGGTACCTTTTGTTCAAACACCTTTTGGCGGCTGATGCCTGTAATCTGTAAGTGTTTAAACATGTGCCTGGGGTCATGTGATCCTTCTTCATTTTCTGTCCTGTCTTCTGATCTGAAAAATGTTCAATTTTTTTTATATACGTGTTGAATTTGATTCAAACCAATTTGCTCATCTTTAGTTAACACTCCATTGTTTTTCATAGACATTTTTTTTTACTACCAGGAAAACTTGTTCAAAGTTTTAGAATTGTTTTCACAGTCCTTAGACTGTTCAAGGGAAAGGGGTTGGCCACTTTCTGGCTACTTGTGACTAAGGTGTAGGTAAGACAACTATATTTCAGAAGCCGTGCGGTGCATGAGAACTATGGAAACTGTGTAGCACGGCAAGCTATGCGGTTTCTGAGTTAGGGAGAACGCATAGCTTGCTGTGCTACGATGTTTCCGTAGGTCTCATGCACTGCAATGGGAACTACTGAAACAGCGAGCACCAGAGGGATCTGCTGTTTTCCGGACAGGAATGTGTCTCATCTTGCCTTAGTAATGGCTAGATGGGACAACCCTTTTAAGGTATGTGCCAGACACTGGTGGTATCCACCATATGCTGCATACTTCGACTCCAGTTTTCTGTTCCTGCGCCGCAACAGAAAAGTGGAATTTTGCCGCATAAGAGGGGTTCTGTCCAAACATTGTGCTTCATTTTTTCTACTGTGATAAACGCAGCAATCATCGGAACAATGTAATTGGACAAGTGGTGCCCAGACTTTTGCATAACGCTATACTGCAAAGATGATGGCAATTTGTTGTAATAAATTATTTAATTTGGAAAATAACACCGAAAATAAATACATGACTGCAGCTTACTTTGGTCTAATCACAATACATACACATCATAGAAACACATAATCCCCACGGCCAGACTCTCCAGTAATGATCTGTTTTTGAGTGGTAGAACCTGTAATGATCTCTGCATCTGACTGAAGTACAGTGAGAACGAGATGCACAGCACTACGCCATGCCTCCACCTTCGGAATAACATTATCATACACCATGACCTTTCTATGTGCAATTTGGGGATGTTCTAGGTCATCAACAAATACAACATTTCTAGAGTACTCATTAAATAAGTATAAAGAAGGAGAGGAGCAAGCACCAAGCTTTTGGGTTTCATTCTGTATAAAAGTCATCGCTTCGAATTCTGAAGAATATTCACCAATGTTGAAAAGAAGAGTTGAAAGATATTTATTCCAGCCCTGGGCAAGGCACCTATAGACAGAAGATCTGTAATGGATGGCAGAGGGGTGCAGCCATGATGATGTAAAGAACTGTGGTTCCCGGTTCACGGAGCTAACAGATATTAGCCTTTCTTCAAGCTTTCTGAGATGATTAAGACAGAAAAGTTCAACTGCGCCACCACCAGGAAACACTTTTTGGTCAAGAAGAGCATTATGAAGTTTATAAGAGCAGGCCCAAAACTGATCTTCCATCACCTGCATTTTGGGCATCAGTCTGCATCTTAGCATGACAGTAACCAGATTCATCCTGTGTGCAAGGAGGCTGACAGCAATTGTTTGGCTTGATTCTGAACTCCATTGTGGACATATTTTGGCAAAAACTTCACAGCCTATGCTGTGGTGACTGATCTGTGTGAGGTAGGCCACTTGTTCTGCGCCTGTGCAGTCGCTAAATGCCTGAAGAATATTTGGCTTTATGTGAGTAATAATAAGAATATTTCTATGCATACATTGCATTACAAGCTGCGGACAGGCATCACCCTTCACTAAAATTAAGTCTATACTGGCTTGGACTATTCTCTGATATGCTCTACTTATCCATAAGTCTTCAGATGTTCTTCTTTCATTGTTTGCAAACTCAGATACTGATTTTAGACCAGTTGCCTTATTAAAGCCCAAATGTCTGTAGTTTTCTGTCAGTTCTCCATCCAAAAGTAGAACTTTCAAAGGTTTGCCCTCTAAATCTTGGACAATGGTAGCATACTCAGGTCTTAGAAAAGTCACATATCCAGAGGTAGCGTTTGAGTCCACATCTGATAGACCTCTTAAAAAGCAAATATTAAGACAGGAAGCCTGGAAGACATCTTTGGTCACAGATACTTCATGAGCAGTTTCAAACAGAAGAGTAGCGGCCTTCTCTACAAGTTCCATTACCTCACCATACCCATGACTCAAAGACTTTGTCAGATCTTCTAAACTGTGGCTGCTGGTTTGCAAAGGATTCTGAAAATGTCTTATTTTTGAGAAGTGTCTACTACTAGACAGTTTGCTCATTTGGCATTTTTGACTATATAAATTTCCTATACTAGGCACAGTAATTCCAGCATGATTTATGGTTTTGGCAATGTGTCCTTGACGTTGAAGACCAAAGTGTTCTCCTCTTGAAGAGAAGCAATGATTTTGGTTATTAGAAACATAACCAGTCCTTCCATCCACTACTGATGAACTTTGACTTGAGTTCTGCTTTGTCGCAAGTATGTTAAAGAGTGGAATGTGTAAAGCCTCAACACTGTCAATACAAGAGTTTAGACCTTCTAGCATTACTGAAACAATCAATGAAACAGGAACTCCCTGGTGAAGGCATTCCAGAATAGCTTTACTCCATACTCCAACAAGGAAAAACAGAGTTGTCGTACCAGTTTTATATGCTTTATGATGGGCCTGAATTGTTTCATTGAAGAGTTGTCCAACTGCACTGGATAAATCGAGACTCTCCAGAAGTCTAAATGAGGAGCAAGTCAGAGTGCTTTCTTGAGTATCTTGATCGTAAATAAACTTGTATGATTTTCGTGGTCCTAGGAAGGTCTTCACTGAAGATGAGATGTTGAATAATTCAATCAGTCCCAAGTGACCTCTTAATTTCATAGCAGACATCATGGCCTAAGGTTAAACAGAATAGATGTATTGTGTTGGTCATATCTAGCTGTAGGTTCTTCAACTGAAGCAAGTGTGTCCATACACATAGTGGCTTTAGCCATTGCCATATGATGAATCCATGGCAAGTGGCAGTAAATTGTGTGCATCTTTTTTTTGCCACATGCAAAATGCTACATGTACAGGGGTTGTCTAGGATTTTGATATGCAACGCCTATCCTTAGGATAGGCCATCATTATCAAATTGGTGGAGCCAGAACTACACAGCTCCACCCACTACACAATGGAAGGAGCCAAGTCATTCCAGGGCTAACCGGAAATAGGTGATTGACAGGGCTGCAAGTCAGACCACCACCAATGAAATATTGATAGCCTATCTAGAAAATAGGTCATGAGTATCAAAATACTGGAAAACCCCTCAAGAGCTCATTATGGAACAACTAGATTCAGAGCGATCCCTGTATTGTTAAGACGTGTATTTCACGGTGCACACCCTTATTCCTCAGCAGTGATTAATATCACTGAGATCTGCTTTCATGAACTTGCTATTTTAATCTTCATACAGATCAGTACAAGAGAATCACATTGAAACAAAGTATACAGAGCATTCGGAAAGTCTTCAGAACCTTTCAGTTTTTTCACATTTTATTATGTTGTGGACTTGTGCTAAAATAAAAGTTAAAATTCCTCCCCCATCATTCTGCATTCAATCCCCCATAATGATAAAGTGAAAACAACATTTAAAGGGAACCTGTCATCACCTTTGTGCTGCCCATACTAACGGCAGCATAAAGAAGAGACAGGCGAGTTGATTTCAGCGGTCTGTCATTTATAAGTTAAAAGCAAGTGGTCGCCGAGAACCAACATCACAATCATTGCAGACTGGGCCTGGAAGAGAGTCACGGCCACCTGAGAAGAGTCATGGTTATTCATGAATTCCTGCTCTCCTGCCCACCTGCTGATGGCTGACAGTCTTCTACCTAGTTTTCTCCCTTTCTCTCTAGGAGAGAACTGCCAATCATCGGCGGATGGGTGAGAGAGCAGGAGATTAGGAATAACCAGGACTCTTCTCAGGGAGATTTGACTCTTTTCAAGGCCTGAGCTGCAATGATTATGATGCTGGTTCTCAGCAACCACTTTTTAGCTCATGAGCGACACACCGCTGAAATCAGCATTTCTGTCACTACTTTATGCTGCCCGCAGTGAGGTCAGCATAAGGCCTCATGCACACGACCGTTGTTTGATTCCGTGTCCGTTGAGCCGTTTTTCGAGCTTTTCTGCGGACACATTGGTTTTCAATGGGTCCGTGGAAAACTTGTCAAATGCACCATTTGTCTTCCGCATCCGTGGTCCGTGATTCCAGTCCGTCAAAAAAATATAATCTGTCCTATTCTTGTCCGCAAAAAAAGGTTCGAGGACCCATTCAAGTCAATGGGACCGTGAAAAAATGTGGATAACAATCCGTGTGTCATCCGCGTTCCGCGTCCGCATTTTTTTGCAGATCCCTTGGCAGGCATTTGGCAAATTGTCAGCCTGTCTTTTGGTAATATCTTTTGGGTCATGTCCGCTAAAAAAACGGAAGACACACGGAAACAGAACGGAAGCAAAAACGGACACGGATCACGGAACAATGGAACCCCGTTTTGCGGACCACAAAAAAATACTGTCGTGTGCATGAGGCCTAAAGTTGATGACAGGTTCCCTTTAAAATCTTTGCTAATTTATCCAAAAGGAAAAACTAAAATCTTGCACTGACAAAAGTATTCAGACCCTTTACTCACGACATAGTAAAAGCACCTTTGGCACGCACTCTCTCAGCGCGCGCCGTGTTCTCTTTACTAGCACAGTCCCTCCCTCCCCACTGTGACACGGCTGCCACTGCCACCAATGGGGAGATAGCAGGGAGGAGGAGGGGAGGAGATGTGGCCGCTGCGCCACCAATGGATGTAAAACATATTAATACAAGTGTCGGCAGCGGTATCACAGACCCGGCACCCAGTCTCAATAACAGGGCATGCAATCCGCAGCAATTAACCCCTCAGGTGCCACATCAGGCCTCCGGACTGAGCACGATATGACATAAACGTGGGCAGTTCCGGATTGGCGTGTTTGATCACTTGCTTCTTTTGTGAACGGGAGTAGGAGGGGCCTCCGCAAGGAGCGCATTATGACATCAGCGTGAGTAGTTTCGGATTAGTGGGTTTGATCACATGTCTCTTGTGAATGAGAATAAGATCTTGGACAGAAGTTACTATGAGAGATATCGTTAAGGCTACATGCACACGACAGTTGTTTCTTGCTGTCCGCAAATCGTGGATCCGTCTTCCTTTTTTTTTCACATTCACATCCGTTATGTGTGTCCGCAAATTTTGTAGGTTGTGTTTCCGTGTATCTTCCGTTTTTTTTGCGGAAGGCTTGAACCAGTTTCTTAAAGTACCTGTACAAGTACCCTGGTTTCCAAGCAACCATCAGCATAAACGGATGCGGATGACAAACGGATGGCTTCCGTTGGTCATCCGCATTTTTTGCGGACCTATTGACTTCTATGGGTCCGCAAACCGTTTTTTGCGGACAAGAATAGGACATGCCATATTTTTTTGCAGACGTGAAATGTGGACAGCGGACGCGGACAGGCAATGGAAGAGGCATCCGCATTTTTAACGGATCCATAGAAATGAATGAGAAACCATCGGATCCGCAAAAAAAACAGAACGGAGGCCGCAAAAAAATACTGCCGTGTGTATGTAGGCTAAGGGAGATTAACTACCTGGATGACTATATGGAGTTATGGTGACGACTTGTGAGAAGACGAATAGAATAGTTATCAAGGTGATCGGTATTTTGAGATGCAAAGCAGGTTGGGTCTCGGTCTTAATATATTCAGGTGGGGAGGGACCGTGGATTGGATATTTTAAAAAAATTCTGGCAAAGTTTTTAAATTCGATTTATGTGTTATCATATATTTAAGAAAGGATGCATATGAAGATGTATGGGATGGACATTTTTAAAAGTGATTTGTAATATGTTCATGCGATCAATTGGAAGGAGGGGGAGGGTGTGACTATAAAAGGGCCCTACCCCCGGGCATGTGCAGATTTCGCCCCTAAAGAAGCTGATGAGCGAAACCCGGGTCGGGCAATTTTTGGATTGCAGACCTGTATTTTATCAGATACGCTTTGATTTTATCACTGTTGTGTGTATAATAAACCCTACTTTTATCACTGATTTAGAAGGTGCTTAACCATGTGTGGTATATTTTGGGTCTTGCAGAGGAGACAGCCTAATCTGTGTTGAATCCTGGAGGGGAGAAACGCCAAATACCGGAATTTACGGAGGAATTTTCCTGCACACTGGATGATCTGGCCTTAGAGCAGCGCGGTTCTGATTATATACGCATGCCCTGTTATTGAGGCCTGGTCGGTGATACCGCTGCCGACACTTGTATAAATGAGTTAGAGAGAACCTTTCATGGGTCCAAAAAATAAGTACTAAGTAGCAGGCTACACAGAGGGGTGCCCAGGGATCTAAGTGCACTTAATATTATTCCTCGGCGACGCTCCCTTCGCCCGCTGTGGCCCCCGGTATTTTCAACATTCAGAACAAGGAGGAGGAGACGCCAGTGTCTCTCCTTCTCCCTGACAGCAGCTGAATGTTGAAAATACCGGGGGCCACAGGGGGCGAAGGGAGCGGCGCCCAGGAATAATAGTAAGTGCACTTAGTTCCTTGGGCGCCCCTCTATGTAGCCGGTTACTCAGTTCTTATTTTTTTGGACCCATGAAGGGGCACAGGGCCCCCCCCCCCCCCTTATTGTTATATGGTGGCCACAGGTTCCCCTCCACTCCATTGGTGGCAGTGGCAGATTACACTGCTAGGGCTCTGATCAGTTACCATGGCAGCCAGGACGCTACTGAAGCTCTGGCTGCCATGGTCAGCTCCCTGCTGCTGTGTGTACTATGCACAGGGCAGCAGGGAGAGTGTAAAGTCCTATTCACCCTAATAGATCTCTATCAGGGTAAATAGGACAAGGGATCAAAAGATCCCAGGTTCTACCCCTAAGGGGGAAATACTTATTAAATAAACAGTTAAAAAAAAGTTAAAAAAAATACTAAAAGTTTAAATCATTCCCTTTCCCAATTTTACATATAAAATGTACAAACAATAAAAAATAAACATGTTACATATCACCAAGTCCGAAAAAGTGTGAGCTATTAAAATATTAAAAAATATTTCCGCTATGGTGAAGGCTGTAACAGAAAAAAAAACTGCGCAATTTGCCATTTTTAGTCACCTTGTCCCACAGAAGATGTCACTGGATGTAAGAGGTATGTGGCGCTGTATTCTCCTAGAGGTGGCTCACTACTGTGACCTGCATCTCATCTTCTCCGCCAAGTCCTTTTTTTTTATTATATGCATTTTAAATTTGGCAACTAAAAAATTTAATTTGGCTCCTAAATTTTTTAGTTTAGGAGCCAATGGCTCCTGGTTATTATTTTTTAGTCTGGAGCCCTGCATGACACGTCGAATTGAGGCCAAAAAGTTCAATCATGGTTCCAACAGACCAAGGAATCTTGTTTCTCAGTCTGAGCGTCCTTTTTCGCAAAGTTCATGTGTCCTTTACGGAGTAGAGCAGGGATCAGCAACCTCCGGCACTCCAGCTGTTCAGAAACTACAACTCCCAGAATGCTTCATTCACTTCTATGGGAGTTAGAAGAGCAGCCGAGCATGTCTGCATGCTGGGAGTTGTAGTTTCACAGCAGCTGGAGTGCCGAAGGTTGCTGATCACTGGAGGTGAGGTACAAGGCCGCAACAGAGCATAGTTACAGTTACATAGTTAATATGGTTGAAAAAAGACACAAGTCCATCAGGTTCAACCAAGGGATAGGTGGTGGGACGCGAATCCCAGAAGGAAGCGAGACTCAAATTCTACACGTTTTCAAATGTGAGAAAAGTAAAAGGGTCTGAAGACTTTCTGATTGCACTGCACACACAGCAGGGCTAGATCCGGCGAGGTGTTGGTGCATATGCACACTAGAGCTAGCAGCAAAGTTAAACCAGGCCTTTCAGATGTTCAGCTTCCCACAAAAAAATAATAATAATTAAAATGAAAGGGGTTTAGTGAGACTTAAACACTGATGAGATATATTATAAGAGCTTTAAAAGGCTCTTCCTGGACCTAAACGCTGATGAACGATGATAGGTCATCAATATAACATCGCGGGGGTCCAGCTCAGTCCCATTCCCAGACCGGTCACAGCAGCACATGACTTGGGTGTTGTGGTGGCATTATGCTGCAGGACTACAATGACAATCATTAGACTCAATGTCACAGGTTCACACTGCACTACTGATGTCACTGCCCTAGGAATAATCTTGGGTTCCCAGCTGTTCTGAAACTACAACCCCCAGAATCTTCTTTTACTTCTAGGAGAATTACAAGAACAGACAAATAAGTGTGTATGCTGGGAGTTGTAGTTTCCCAGAAGCTGATTCCTGATCTAGTGAGAAATATCTATCCCTGCATGTCACTTTAAAACAAGATGGGGGGGCAGACTCAAAGCAGTCATGGGACAAAACAGGTCCAGCAGCAGGAGATTCTGCTCTCACCCGATCACCCCAGAAGGGGTAACTGTCTTCTCCAGGACTCAAGCGTTTACCCCGTTGTCATGAGAACCATGGCGCATCAATCACTTCCGGGAACCGCTCCAAACAGGGAATCAGCGGATAGAAACACAGCCCTGATTGGTTATCGCTAGCTGGCGTCACTGGTGAACCGGAAGTGATTGCAATGTCTCCGCCCATCTCTTCCAATCAGATTGTTGTAATGTTATTACTGTGCGCCTCAGATCCCTGCGCTTGTGCTAAACGTGGTCCCTCGCTCATCACTGCGCTTGCGCACAGTATCCCTTCGGGACCCTTCTACATAATACCGTAACAACCTCTGGTATGGACTGAGAGGGGGAAGGGCGGGGCTTCCGGAGGCTATCCGGGTTGCAATGGAGAGCGCGTGGCGTTGCCATGGAAACGCTCTCATTAGCGTCTGTTTTGCCAACGATCTGCTGAATGGCGGGCATTGCAGGCGCCGTCCTGACACTGAGGTGACTGTGGGCGGGTTCTTCCAGGCATCAACGCGAGGGACTGGGCGGCTCCCGGGGGAGAGTGAGCTCTGCAGATCTGTTACCCAGTAACAGACGCGCTCCAGGACTTCTCCCGGTGTGCACGGCGTCATACGAGCGGCTCTCCAGGAAATGGTAGGTGGTCGCCCTGTATCTGACATAGGGGAGCAGCTCCTACTGTAGACCTGTAGTGCCATTCTGGGAGGCTGATCGGTGGGGGTCCAGCCATAAGACCACCCATCAGGCATCTGGGGCACGTCCAGTCTGCGTTATGGCCCAGCGCTCTGCTCATATCTGCCCCATCCCCTACTGTTTTCATGACCTCCGCTTGCTGTTAGTAAATGAAAACATCCAGAGGCTGAAAACCTGTCCATGCCAAATGTCTTTACAGATGCAGTTGTATCAATGTGTTAGTGGAGTCAAGAGTAGTCTGACCCCTCCGCCCAAACCAAGAGTCCTCTTTCCTTGTAAAATCAGCCTTGTTCCAGTCCTGTCTGTGGTCTGGTGCACCATGGCAGCCACCCGCTGCTCAGTGATCACATGCTGGTTGGGGACACGTCACCGAATCGCGGACCTGATCTCCCACTTCAGTGACGACACGTTGATTGGAGCAGCCCCGTGCTGCCGATAAACGGGCACCTCTCATCCTAAAGTCGACGACCGACCATATTCTCATTCATTGGCTGACCATCTGCTCGATTATGCGGGCCAATTATTATGAATACTTGTCCCAAATAATTGGCCAGAAAATCGTGCTATGTAAAGATGGCCGTACGACCTAGGTAGATGTCGGCCAAAAGCTTTAGACTGGATCTGTTCTGCGCCCCCTACACACGGGGTCTGGCCCTTTTCTTGGAGATGAGAGACGTCACTGCATATTATATATAGTTAACGAGGTGGGAAACCCAAATAATGGCGGACCCCCTTTACATGTGCGCTGCGCCGGCACAATGACTGATGTCACCAAACCTCAGGGGATGAGGGGAACCAGCACACTGCTTCCGTATCTACCAGGCACTCCAGGCGAGTAGTGAATCAGTATGGGATCCTCCTCGTCTCTGCTCAGTCCTTCCAGTCCAGTACAGCCTCGGCGTTTGTTTCCACCAATGCAGCCAACGTACCCGGTTTTCAGACTGCAGACGGGCCTGACGGTAATGCCATTTGTGATACCCGCTATGAGATTTCCTGTCCTAAATTCATGGTGCTGTAGACTGGGGAGCCATGGCACGTCGGCTGAGGCTTTCTGGGAAGCGTGTTGTGTAGGGAGGCTTCAGGGCGCTCTGAATGTATGTATAGGGGATGGAAGAACTCCAGATTGTGAGCCTGCCATTGTACGGCATTTGGACGCGCTGAGGTTGATGTGCCTTACGATACGCGGGGATATTTAAAGAACTATTGGCCAGGTGCATTACTGACTTGGACTGATTTAGGATTATGGGATACATTAAAACACAGTCTATGGGTGCACATTATGGCGTTATAATAGTGTTGTCCTGTCCATGGTGTCTATGGCCATGTAGCTGCACTCAAAAGACAGTCTTAAAGGGGTTTTCCAAGACTTTTATACTCTGGATAGGTCATCAGTATCTGATCGTGTGGGTCCGACACCCGGGACCCCTGCCGATCAGCTGTTTGAGAAGGAGGCTTGCAGTAGCGCCGCAGCCTTCTTCGTGCTCACCAAGCACAGGTCCATACATTGTAAAGCGGCTGTGTTTGATATCGCTTTTATGGGGCTGAGCTTCTCCTGGGCCATGTGACCTGTGAACATGACGTCGCATGGTGTAGGCTAAGCTCTGAGAAGGTCGCAGTCGGTGCCTTCTCAAACAGCTGATCGGTGGGGGGGTCCCAGGGTCATCAGGGATTTAACATATGACTAAGGCTACATTCACACGACCGTAGTGTATTACGGATCCGCAAATTGCGGATCCGCAATACACCCAGCCGCACCCCCCATAGAAATGCCTATTCTTGTCCGCAGGCTGCGGACAAGAATAGGACATGTTCTATCTTTTGCGGAGCCGCGGACCGGAAGTTCGGCGCCGCGCTCCGCAAATGCGGAAGCGGAGAGCACCTAGTGTGCTCTCCGCACCTCGTCCGGCCCCATAGACAGTGAATGGGTCCGCACCCGTCCCGCAGAATTGCGGAACGGACGCGGACACATTCACGGTCGTCTGAATGTAGCCTAATTATTATTTTCATAGTAATGGTTTATATAAAATATTTTTATAGCGATGGATTTTTTTTATTTATTATACCATTCCCAGCTTTTAGGCAACTTTCTTAAAATCCCAAGCAACCCATTTAAAGGGAGTCTGTCATCTCCAAAACCAGGTTCAAAGTAAGGCTACTTTCACACTTGCGGCAGGACGGATCCAACAGGCTGTTCACCCGACGGAACAGCCTGTCGAATCCGTACTGCCGCTAGTGAAGGTGTGCCCCCGGACTACCGCTCCGGCCCCATTGACTATAATGGGGGCGGCACGGCGAGAGGCTGTCGGAATAAAACTGCAACATGTCCGTGCTCTCGCCGTGCACTGACGGAACTCCACCCCGCTCCCATTATAGTCAACGGGGCCGGAGCGGTAGTCCGGGGGCACACGTTCACTAGCGGCAGGAAGTTTTCGACACGCTGTTCCGTCGGGTGAACAGCCTGTCGCATCCGTCCTGCCGCTAGTGTGAAAGTAGCTTAAGCATACTGCTATAAAGGGTTGGTGTTCCAAAACGTAACCATACATTTCTTGTGAAAATTCAATTCACTATTTTTATGCAAAGAAGGCACTCAATGCGCTCCGTTTAAAACATTAATCTGCGGTAATGCCACCCATCTCCTTACGCTGGTTTTTTGATTGTCCCTAAGATTTTAGAGCTGATGGTAATAACGCGGGGGAAGCCAGGTACAACGAATGGAATGGCCCCGCCCACAATTATTACGCTTTTCTCAGCATTTAGAGGACCAGATTTTTACAAGGAAGGTATGGTTATGTTTTGGGGCCCCAACTCTACATGGCGGTATGCTTACTTCGAAGTTGATTTTTGGAGGTGACAGGCTCCCTTTAAAGGGGTTGTCTCACTTCTGCAAATTACATTTATCATGTAGAGAAAGTGAATACAAGGCACTTACTAATGTATTGTGATTGTCCATATTGCTTCCTTTGCTGGCTGGATTCATTTTTACATCACTTTATACACTGCTCGTTTCCATGGTTACGACCTCCCTGCAATCCAGCAGTGGTAGTCATGCTTGCACACTATAGGAAAAAGCGTCAGCCTCTCTGATGGCCGGGACCAGACCATAGGAGCGCACAAAGGCTGGTGCTTTTTCCTATAGTGTGCAAGCACAGCCACCACTGATAGATTGCAGGGTGGTCGTAACCATGGAAACGAGCAGTGTATAATGTAATGGAAAAATGAATCCAGCCAGCAAAGGAAGCAATATGGACAATACAATACATTAGTAAGGACTTGTATTAACATTCTCTACATAATAACAGCCACTTACTGAAGTGAGACAACCATTTTAAGGCTTCGTGCACACAGCAGTTGCCCAGCCATGCCCATATTGCGTCCCGCAATATGCGGGCACCGGCCGTGTCCTCACCGCATCATGGATGGGGACCCATTCACTTGAATGGGTCCGCAATCCAGAAGGTTGGTGCAGAATGGAGGCACGGAAGCACTACGGCGTGCTTCCGTGGGGTTTCTCTCCGTGCCTCCGCACCGCTAAAAATAGAACATTTTATTTTTCCTTTGGTGCAGACATACTGTATCTATGATGACCAATATGAGTAACTAAACAAAATTCCTCATTTTTCTATTGCTTATTAGGCATCTGTAATGAGAAAACCTGGTCTTGCCCAACGTAAGAAAACCGGCGCAAAACCTGAATTAACGGAAGAGCAAAAGCAAGAGATCCGAGAAGCATTTGATTTGTTTGACACAGATGGGTCTGGTACTATAGATGTTAAGGAACTGAAGGTGGGTTCTGAAATGTAACATCCCTTTACCCGAAGCCTAGGACGAGGAGAACCATTCTACCTGATGTATCTGCTCTGCAGTGTATTTTATATATTTGCGTTCAGTTGTAGTTATGTACCTGCTGACAAGTGTTTTACTATATAGAGTTCTACCAGGGTCATTTTTTACATTTATTTAAAGGGGTTTCCGAGTGGGAAATTGATGAGTTATCCACAGGATAGGTCTTCACTATCCAATCATGGAGGTCTGACATCCGGCACTGCCACCTGCTGTTTGCAAAGAACGCAGCACTGCATCCTCCTGACGCACCGTGGCCTTTTCAAACAGCTGATCAGAAGTTGTGAAAAGCAGCAGAGAATTTGCGCTCGCCTCCACTGTACCCCCCCCCCCCCCCCCACTGCTGCCTTTGGTCCCTGTTGCTCTGCACTTCCTGTCTTAGCTCGACACAGCCAAAAACACTAGTAAGGCCTTTTTCACACTTGCGTTGTGAAGATCCGGCGTGCACTTCCGTCGCCGGAATGCACGCTGGATCCGGCACAACGCAAGTGAACTGAAAGCATCAGTCTTCAAAATGCTTTCAGTGTTACTATGGCACCCAGGACGCTACTAGCGTCCTGGTTGCCATAGTAGCAGTGGGGAGCGGCATACTTACATTCCGTGCGGCTCCCGGGGCGCTCCTGAATGACGTCAGAGCGCCCCGCGCATGGATCACGTGATCCATGCGATCACGTGATCTATGCACTGGGGCGCCCTGACGTCATCCTGGAGCGTCCCGGGAGCCGCACGGAATGTAAGTATGCCACTCCCCCTACTCTTTACTATGGCAACCAGGACTTTAGCGTCCTGGCTGCCATAGTAACCATTAACAAAAAGCTAAACGTCGGATCCGGCGATGCGCCGAAATGACGTTTAGCTTAAGGCCGGATCCGGATTAATGCACTTCAATGGGCATTAATTCCGGATCCGGCGTTACGGCATGTCTTCCGGATTTTTGGACGGAGACAAATCCGCAGCATGCTGCGCTTTTGTCAACGTCCAAAAAACGTTCACATACTAAACGGAAGACATCCTGATGCATCCTGAACAGATTTCTCTCCATTCAGGATGCATGGGGATAATCCTGATCAGTAGCTTTCCGTCCTAGAGACCCGAGGACGGAACTCTATGCCGGAAAGCAAAAAACGCTAGTGTGAAAGAGGCCTAAAAGCCTCTCAGCCAGTCACTGGTCTTACTGGTAACTAGCTGAGGGGTCCTTGTAGAGCCAGGACAGGAGGAGCAGAACGGCAGTGGCGGGGGACGGGTGGAGGTGAATATTGATTCTTTGTAATTTTTAACAACTTTTGACTTTTTTTTCCTTCCTGGAAAACCTCTGTAATAAATAACAAGTTTAATTGTAACCCCATCTTCACTACACATATGGTGCAGTTCCAGCTTTCATGAAGTAATCACTCAATTGTCAGTCTATTATGCTTGGAAACAAGATGCTTTGTATGGATCTTGCAGAAAAAAACAGGGTTCCCCCAACTTTCTGCTACAGAATTGTATTATTTTGTCACTGTCAGAGACTTAAAGGTGTTGTCCAGGAATTAAGAAAATGAAAATACTTAAATATTACTTTATTATAAATATATTCTCAAATACATTTAATTTTTTATAATGGCTCTTTTTGTCTGGGGAGCAATCATCAGGGGAAACAAAATGGCCTCTGTCCCATTAGTACACACAAAAACCTGTCCTAATCACACACGAGGACAAGTTACTTTACAACACTGAGGTAAAGAGCTACCTCATCCTCCTCCAAATCCTCTCTACTTGTCAGGGATTATGATCCTGAATACAGATGATAAGAACTTTAACTGAATCTCTGGGGAATTTAGTTTATTAGGAGACATGACATACAGAGAGGACGGACAGGACAGGCTGTGGTAATGGAGACTGCATACAAGTGCTGCTGCTCATTAGCCACACCTCACCGTCCTCTCTTGTCTCCTCATAATCTCCATTCCCACAGAGATTCACCTCTATTCAGGATCATGATTCCTGACAAGCAGAGAGGAGGATGAGGCAGCTCTTTACCTTAGTGTTGTGAAGTAACTTGTCCTCCTGTGTGATTAGGACAGGTTTTGTGTGTACTGATAGGACGGCGGCCATTTTTTTTCTCCTAATGATTGCTCCCTAGGCAAAACAAGCCATTCTAAGTAATGAAAGGTACTTGTTAATATATTTGATTGCTCCCTAGACAAAACAAGCCATTCTAAGTAATGAAAGGTACTTGTAAATATATTTATTATAAGTTATTTTTATGTATATTTTTCATATTATTTTTTTTTTATTCCTGGAGAACCCTTTTAAACGGGTTGTCTCATGAATTATGTTCATACTAGAAGTCCTGAAAGGCAGTTTCTAGCAGAACAAATACAGTTTTTATCATCTTTTGCTTTCACGTGTCTTTCTTGGTGCTGCTGTGAGACTCCTTCCCCCTCTGGCAACTGACAATATAGTCCTTTCTTACAGTTCTATCCAGTTTTACAGTCCAGACAGTCCAGACATGCATGTCTACCAGCACTCAGATTTAATCTCTTTAATGGTGGAAAGGCTGCCTGCTGAGGAGGCTAAGCCCCATCCTTTTTCTCAGACTTGTTCTGTACAGTGCTTAAAGGATAACTGTCACATTTAAACCCTAATTTCAGTTTTCATATATGTAGTTACTAATATGATAATATACCTGAATCAATAACTATTAGACTTACTTACCCCTTATTTAATAAGATTCAGCCCTTAGCAACCAGTCTGCATAAAACTGCAATTTCACTATTCTGTTAAAATGGCCGCCCTCAGCTCTGAGGCTAATCCATAGGACGCCTGCAGTGAAGTTAGTGAAGACCAGCTCTGTATAGGGGGGTCTTGCAGTGAAGTTCCTAGGTCTGGCTGAAGCCTGTAGTCCTTCTACAAGCTCTCCTCTTATCAGATAAGGCTGTCATTTATACACTGAGCAGCCATATCTCCCTAGGCTCTACATTGTCCAGCACTGCTAAGGGAGTGTCTGCCAAGCACAGGCATGTGGAGAAGTTCACACACACAGCCCAGCACTGTTATCTCCTGTCAGGAAGAACCTGGCTTTTTATACATTCCCTTACAATGCTGACTCACTATCAGTTCCCAGTGCACGCAGCGTGCTCCCGTCCTCATCTGGTAGACGGAAGGAGCATAGCAACCTGATTTTATCTCAGGTAACAATAGCCAATACTGGGGACTTTTAGGTGGCTTTTAGGGGTTATTTATTAAACAATCAGAAATTAAAACAGGGCCAACAAGGTGATATTAATCCCCCAAATCCAATAGTAAAAAAAATAAATAAATTGACAGTCATACTTTAAGCACTGAAGGGGGGGGGGCAGTAGAAGGGGATGGGTCTACTATTAAAAATATACTGTTCCTTCCTTCCCGGCACATTGGCAGTACTCTCATCAGTGTAGCTTGGTGCTCATACTACCGCTGTTTAGAGAGTCATTGGTGTGCTCTCATGATGTACTACCATAGATGCCGGTTAATCTTATTGAATACATTTTTTCTCGTCTTCATATAGGTAGCCATGCGTGCCTTAGGTTTCGAGCCAAAGAAAGAAGAAATGAAAAAAATGATCGCCGACATTGATAAAGACGGTTCTGGCACCATTGACTTTGAGGACTTCTTATCTCTAATGACGCTTAAGATGGTAAGTGGGAGACACTGGAGGCAATTTATAAAGTGGTGGTTTTCTCACTTAAAATAGTCTTTTTCTGGTGTACACAATGTTTGCTCTAAAATTTGATGCTTTTGTGATTTTACACTCTATCACCACTTTAGAAAATTAGGTGGGAAGGAGGGGGGGGGGGGTGGTTAGGTGGGCAAGTAGGTATAAGCTAGATTGATCAAATGTGACTTTTTTTAAAATTTTGCAAAAAATCACTCCAGTAGGAGGGTGGCTTATAAACTGGAGTAACATCTTTAGATAAATTTGTTGAATCTTTAAACATAACCTTTATCAAGCATCATGTGCCATCTGATACATTTGGCGCAAACGACACCAAAGCAGACCCAATCCAAGCTGCCTTGAAGAATTCCTCCCATGATAAATCTCCTCACATTGGCTTCATTCTCTGTTATAAGATGCCGGCACAACTTGTTTCTCCAATCTTGCATTGCTTTATTTACCACTAGAGTGAGAAAGACTCTAAAGAAGAAATCATGAAAGCTTTCCGGTTATTTGACGATGACGGCACGGGAAAGATCTCCTTCAAAAACCTAAAGAGGGTTGCCAAGGAATTAGGTGAAAACCTGACAGATGAAGAATTACAGGTATGTTATGGCACCATAAGAATAAAAAAATAAAATTCAAAGTGTACCTGTCGGTAAAATAGTTTTTCATAATTGACAGCGTTCCACTGGTTGGCCTGGGGTTTCTCTAAATAGCAGCCAAATGTCCCAACATCAGGTTGTCGGCAGTCACAATTCGGCGGTGCCACCTGTAAGGCCTCATGCAGACAACCATGTCCATTTTGCAGTCCGCAAACCACGGATCCACAAAATAGGAATGCGTCCGTGTGCATGCTGCATTTTGTTGCGGACCCTTTGACTTGACTTTGAGTACAAGTTCTATTTTTTGCGGAGCCGACGCACAGATGCGGAAAGCACACAATGATTGACTTTCTTTATGGCAGAAAACTGACGTGGAGGGAATGATACATTCCATCCATTGTATGCTCCCATCCAGTTTTGTGCTACTTCTGCTTGGAGACATGCAGAGAGTCCACACTCAGGGTATAGCTATAACCCCATGCCAAGAAATGTACTTCTACGTTATTGTGGATACAGGTCCCGGCAAGGAGTACATAGAAACCAAAGTTACAATGAGCGTCGTTTGCCACTCCCCCTTTTTCAGCAAGTGAGGGTGTGTAGAAACACCAATAGTGGTGGTTAAAAGGTCCCAAAACTGGGCTTTGCGGCTTTTTACGCCAGAGGCATAGGGGATCATGGTAAATGACCCTCAAAGTGCGTTTTTCCTTGTTTAATTATTTTTTTTTTTTTGATGAATGAGGCCCAATATGTGCAAAATTAACAGAAACACAAATAAGTCAGACACTGATTTGTCTAACCACTGGTATATTGTACATAGTACTGTGATTATCCTCTTGCTGCTAGAGGGAGAGAGAGGCTTTTTTTTTTAAATAAAATATATATTATAACATTTCTCCTGTACTATTGGTTTATGCAAAGTTTGTTGAAATGACACTGAGGCAAACTACAACTCCTGGTATGCCTGGACAGCCTACAGCTATTAGGGCATGCTGGGAGTTGTAGTTTTGCAACAGCTGGAGGGTGCAGATTGAGCATCCCTGGTCTAAACCTTAGACAGGCTGAATACATTTTCCTCTGTATTGTTCTATGTATTTATGCCAGAAAACTGAAGTTAATACTTTCTGAAATCTGCTTGAATGTTCTGCTGGATTTTTATTAGCTCCATTCTGATGTGTGATCTTGCAGCTTATGTAATTGTATTACTGTCACCTGAGCTCCCACAACGCACTGGTAACTGGAATCACACAGATCCTTCTTCTGTAATAAGCTACTAATAGAACGTCCACTATGAAATACACCATCAAAATATGCTTAAAATTCAGTAATACAACGTCTCAGTATCAACCTGAATCCTTGTAGACTGTAGATCAAATAACAGCATACAATGTCAATCAGCTGCTTCTAAGGCCACCAGGATATTGTTATGTATTAAACGAGGCATGAACTCGCGGGACAAGGATGTAATGTTACCACTTTACAAAGCGTTGGTCCCGCCTCATCTGGAATATGCAGTTCAGTTCTGGGCACCAGTCCATAGAAAGAATGCCCTGGAGCTGGAAAAGGTACAGAGGAGAGCGACTAAACTGATAAGGGGCATGGAGGGTCTTGGTTATGAAGAAAGATTAAAAGAATTAAATGTATTTAGTCTTGGGAAGCGGCATCTAAGGGGGAACATGGTTAACCTATACAGTGAAAAATGGTTCCATGTAAAATGCGCTCAAAAGACAAGGGGGCACTGCCTCAGATTCGAGAGGAAAAAGTTAAGTATCCGAAAGAGTCAAAGCTTCTTTACTGTAAGAACTGGGAATCTGTGGAATAGACTTCCTCAGGACGTGGTCACAGCAGGAACAGTGGACAGTTTTAAAAAGGGTTTAGATGAATTCTTAAAAGTAAATTACATTAATGCTTATGAAAACGTGTAGAAATTGAGTCTCGCTTCCTTCTGGGATTCGCGTCCACCTATCCCTTGGTTGAACTTGATGGACTTATTTCTTTTTTCAACCGTATTAACCATGAAACCTGCTCAATGCTGCTGACGATCCTGTCATTTTGTAGTTTAAACATTTCTTGCAACTGTTTATTTAACCCATTAAAAGTGTATTATAGGAAAATCAAGCTTTGTACTGTTCTGTGGAAGAAAGATAGTTATGCTAGTACTTGCCTGTCCCTCGCTCCACAGATGCCGCCCTCTCCACTGCACTCACACAGGCTGCGGGCTCTTGGGTCCCAACCGGGCCTGTTCCATTCTCTTTCTGTTCAGCTGCATAATAGCAATTGAATTTATTAATACATTTCTAGCAGGAATAACAGAGGAGTGGAACAGCACTGGTATGGGGAATATGAGTAGTTGCTAAAACAGACGTGTCCGTATAGGGGATAACTATTAGATTGGTGGGGGCAGCTGGAATACCCCTTTAAGGGTGGGTAAGCAATAGCAACTAGTAGATTTGAGAATTTAAATTCTTTTGATTTGAGGTTGGGGAAATGTAGGGGCCAGTTCGGCAATAGGCCTAGAACTTACTTGTTAATGGTTCCCATGGATTTCTTCCTGTCTGACTACTAAGTCAGGAGAACAGAGACCCTGAGCCCTGACCCCTTTTTTATTAAGCCTCACCCCTTTGCAGTTCCCCTACAGAAAGAGATCAGCAGGAAATTACCTTTTGCGTTCTCTGCAGGATTCCTTGATGATTTTGCTTTAGAAACATGCAGAAAATCTACCGCCTGAAAAACATAGTGGGCATGTTTAATTGTAATTTACCTCAGGGTTGTCCCATCTCGTACTTTCTGTGGGTTATTCCCACCTTGGCCAGAAAAGCGCTGGCCCACGGAGCCAGAGTTAGGCCTCCTGCACATGTCCATATCCGTTTTGCACTCTGTAAATTGCAAAATACGGCTGCGGTCTGCCTGCATCCCGTACTTTTAGCTGGCCACATTGTAAAAATGCCTATTCTTGTTTGCAAAACGGACATGTTCTATCATTTGCGGCACAGCACATGGATAACATCTGTGTGCTGTCTGCATTTTTTGTGGCCTAATAGTAATAAATGGGTCCGCATGCAGATTGAAAATGCGATTGTGTGCATGAAGTTTATGGAGATGGCTGAGCGGCTGGTGCTTCTGTGTTCCCGTAACTTCCATTGCAGTGAATGGCTGCTGCGTTAACAGCATAGCACAGCACAGCAAGCTGTTTCCATAATGGGCATTACAAAAACAGTGGAGCGCCACGCCAGGCCGGCACTTACTGTGGGTTATTGTCTCGAAATGAGACAACCCCTTTGACATTTCTTTTATGTAATCTTTTTCTTAACCTGGGACCACAAATGAGGTCATTACTGGTAATTTATAAGCTACAAAATACACAATCGATGTTCTGAGTGTAGTTGTCATGCAAGGCTATGCTTCATCGTGCTGACTCTTTCTGTCCAGGTTTTCACAAGTCTCTTTTGTTTTCATTAGGAAATGATTGACGAAGCCGATCGTGATGGAGATGGGGAAATTAATGAACAGGAATTTCTTCGGATCATGAGGAAGACGAGCCTTTACTAAGCTGCTTGCGGAAAACATATTAAAGGGGTTGTCGTCCTTTTTTTTTTTTTTTTTTTTTTTTTTACATTGATTCAGTATAGGTCATCGATATCAGATCGTTGTCGCAAGTGCTTCGGTGAGCAGCTGTTGTTCAAGTGAACAGGAAGGAGCCGTCCTATTGACGTGAATGGGGACGGAGCAGTTGTAATTACACCTGCTCACTGCTGCGTTTGCAAAAGCGAGCAGATAAACAAAAGAAGGCAGCGCTCGTAAGAGCGCTGCATTCTCTTCAAACAGCTAATCAGCGAGGGTGCTGGGAGTCAGCTCCACACCAATCCGATATTGACCTATCCCAATATAAAAAAAAGAAAAGTGGACAACCCCTTTAACACTGAAGATATATACTGAAAAGCAAACCAAAAAAAGCTACTTGGAATGGCCTGTCCTAAGATTTGCATCTGGACCTTCAAAGCTACGTGTATTGTTCTGTTATATGCCATGTCTTTATATGGATACTTTGAAATGTGCCACTACTCAGAGCATGTCTGTGCAACCTATGTGTGTTATTAGCTGTGTTTTGACATGTACACAGAGATACTTGAGCTTTAGCAATATGCTATTAGTGAATCGATTTGCCTCCTCAATAATAGTTCTTCACCCACAAGTGGCTGTGCTGCTGCTGAAGAAGCTCCCCCTGCTGCTTGATTGACATGGCTGCACATCTTACCTGGCATCGGTAATCTTGCAACAGCGCCCCGCGAGCATCTGGAGCAGTAACTGTGCGCGTGCTGCTATACTTCCAGGTAGCAGCGCATGAACAGTCGCTGCTGTGGAACAAAGCCAGTGCTCTTGCGTCGTTACTCGGAGCAGAGACACAGGTGCGGGTTTGTTAAGGGTCGGGTGAGATGTCCAGCCCTGTCAATCAAGGGTCAGGGGTATCTTCTGCACCAGCAGGGACTGCCCCTCACAGATGAAGAACGCTTGTTGAGGAAACAGAGAGAGACTGTTTTGACGTATGAATCGATTTACTCATCTTTACTCCTGTTCTTCCCTTTAAATAGGGCACAGCTTAGTTTTTTTTCTACCCTATTGTGTCTTGCCACCTGTTTATTTCTTTGCATTGGATGAATGGCTGGTGGTTCAATCTTTACTCTTTGCTTTGTGTTTGTTAAAGTGCACTGTAGTATATTGACTTGAATATTTTGTAATAAACCTATTTTTTCAAAGTTTTTTGCTTCAGTTTCCGCATTCTATTTTCATTAGGTTGGTAATACTAGGTTTTTTCACTATGCGTTTCTTTTTTCATTCTTTTACATTTCTTGTAACCCCTACACTCTTCCACTAGGGGGAGCTCATCAGCTTCGCCATACACACATATGTATGCATGCCTATTATAGCTTTACATTTATTCCATGTTTACTGTACACAAGGCCATTTTTTTAACCCCTTCAAACAAAAGCCAGTTTGGACCATATGCCGGAGCCCCACTTTTCATATCTGAAGTGTCACTTTACCTGATAATAACTCTGGAACACTTTTACCGATCCTAAGACTGTTTTCTCGAGACACATCGTACTTCATGTTACCCTAAGTTCACACTTGCGCGTTTTACAGCGCGTTTGAACGTGCTGTAAAACGCATAACCGATGCAAACCAATGCTTCCCTATGGGACTGGATCACATTTTTGCGTTTTACAGCACGTTCGAACGCGCTGAAAAACGCCCGACGCATAAACAAGTTCTTGAGCTTTTTTGGGGGCGTTTGTCGCGCGTTTTGGCCCATAGACTTCAATGGGAACGCGCAACGCTTGTATTTTGCGCGTTTTTGACACTGAAAACGCGTGTTCATGAATTTGCAACATGCTGGAAAGGCCAAACCCCAGCTCTGATTGGCCAAACCTCATATAGACAGGGATATTTGGTCATTGGACAACACTGCAGTCAATCACACAAACGCGGGTTTACTATTGCCAAAAACGCGCGTCTCAGAAACGCTCAGGTCTGAACCCAGGGTTAGTGTTGAATTAGAGTTGATATGTATTACCTTCACGTCAAAAAAATAAATAAAAATTTGCAGAAAATGTGGAAACATTTTTAAAATGTTTTTAGAAACTACACCCCTCAAACTATTTAAAACAGTTTTCCAAACTTTGTTAACACTTTAGGTGTTCCACAGAAATTAAAGCAAAATGGAGGTGAAATCAATTTTTTCCTGTAGCACAGCAAAGGATAACAGCAAAACAACCCTCAGTATTTATTACCCTGATTCTCCAGTTTACATAAACTCCCCATATGTGGTCATAAATCTCTTCATGGCCACATGGCAGGGCTCAGAAGGAAAGGAGCGCAATATTGTTTTTAGAGAGCAGATTTTTCTCCAATGGTTTTTAGGTACCATGTCAGATTTGAAGAGACCCTGAGGTATATAGTACTAGTGTCACTTTAGTTTGCCCTACACCCCAAACGCAGTGTTTGCCCGATCAGACCTGATCGGTCGCCCACACCTGCGTTCACCCACGCCCGCCCTGCCGCAGTGACAAAAAAATATATTTTTTTTGTATCACTGCACAATCACTTCACAAGCGCTGCGGCGATAAAAAAAAACAGTTTTGATCTTTTTATCAATCGCAGCGGCTTCAGTACTTCGCTACACTCCCATTTGTAAGACAGGCTTGCTTTTTTTCTTGGGTAGTCTCAGGGAATACCCCCTAAATTTAGACGCGCAAATGTCAAACAAGGGGTATTCCTCTGAAGAGGCCTACAGGATTCTGACCCAGTCGGATGAGGAATGGGAACCCTCATCTGACGAATCTAGCAGGTCAGAATACGAACCTGTAGAGAGCAGTGGCAGTCTGACCCAAAGTTCGGACGAGGAGGTTGAGGTCCCTGATACCACCAGGCGTACCCGGCCCCGTGTTGCTAGACCGCAGGTTGCGCAGGATCCGCTTCAAGGGCAGCAGAGTGGGGCTGGCGCTGCCGGATTACGTGGTGAGGCATACACCAGCAGCGCAGCCCGTCCTGGACCTAGTACGAGCACTGCCGTACAACATGGTGAAGTGGCGAGCACCAGAAGGGCAGTAGAAGCTGGTACGGTGGCACATGCAGTAGTTTCCCTGTCGCAGCCACCGCAAAGACAGGCCCGTAGAGCCCCTAGAGTCCCTGAGGTGCTGGCAAATCCTGATTGGCAGCCCCCAACTTCAGCCACACCAGTAGTTCCCCCTTTCACCGCCCAGTCAGGAGTTCGGGTGGAGACGGCTCAGATAGGATCGGCGCTGGGGTTTTTTGAGCTGTTCTTCACTGCAGAGCTCTATGACTTAGTCGTGGCAGAAACAAATCGGTATGCCACTCAATTTATAAACGCCAACCCGGGAAGCTTCTATGCCCAGCCTTTCTGGTGGAAACCAGTCCAAGTTTCCTAACTTAGAACTTTTCTGGGCCTTCTCCTCAACATGGGCATTACAAAAAAACATGAATTGCGGTCATATTGGTCCACGAACCCAATTCATCACATGCCCATGTACTCTGCTGCCATGTCCAGGACACGTTTTGAGACCATCCTGCGTTTCCTGCACTTTAGTGACAACACCACCTCCCGTCCCAGAGGCCACCCAGCTTTTGACCGGCTCCACAAAATTCGGCCCCTCATAGACCATTTCAACCTGAAATTTGCAGATTTGTATACCCCTGCACAAAACATCTGCGTAGACGAGTCCCTAATACATTTTACCGGGCGCCTTGGCTTCAAGCAATACATCCCAAGCAAGAGCACCCGGTATGGGGTCAAATTGTATAAGCTCTGTGAAAGGGCCAAAGGCTATACGCACAAATTTCGGATCTATGATGGAAAAGATCAGACCCTGGAGCCGGTCGGTTGCCCTGACTACCTGGGGAGCAGTGGGAAGATAGTCTGGGACTTGGTGTCACCCTTATTCGGCAAGGGGTACCATCTTTATGTGGACAACTTTTACACAAGTGTGGCCCTCTTCAAGCATTTGTTCCTAGAACAGATTGGCTGCTGTGGCACCGCGCGACCTAGTCGCCGGGGCTTCCCCCAACGGCTCATTACCACCAGACTTGCAAGGGGGCAGAGAGCTGCATTGTGTAACGAAGAACTGCTCGCGGTGAAATGGAGAGACAAGCGTGACGTTTACATGCTCTCCTCCATTCACGCAGACACGACAGTCCAAATTGAACGGGCAACCAGTGTCGTTGAAAAGCCCCTCTCAGTCCACAACTATAACCTCCACATGGGAGGGGTGGACTTCAACGACCAGATGTTGGCCCCGTATTTGATTTCCCGACGCACCAGACGCCGGTATAAAAAGGTGTCTGTATATTTATTTCAATTGGCTGCCTATAATAGTTATGTTCTCTACAGTAAGGCTGGGAGAACAGGATCCTTCCTCAAATTTCAGGAAGAGATCATTTCGGAACTCCTGTATCCAGGAGGTTCCGTGGCCCCATCCACCAGTGCAGTTAGCCGTCTACACGAGCGGCACTTCCCCAGCGTTGTGCCTGGTACCTCAACCCAACCGCCACCCCGAAAAAGATGTCGTGTCTGTAGCAGGAGTGGAATAAGGTGTGACACCCGTTATTTCTGTCCTGGCTGTCCTGACCACCCTGCCCTATGCCTAGGGGAGTGTTTCCAGAAGTACCACACTCAGGTACACTTAGGGACCTAGGGACAGCACATCACAGGTAGTTTTTACAATCAGGCTCAAGGGTCTCTCAGGATACTAGGTTTTGAGAGACCCTAACACATAGGGGACGGTGCTGCTGTGCTACTGCAGAAGTGTGAAACGGTAGAAACCTCTCCTTTCACTTGGGATAACTTCTATAGTGTACTTCTCACCATCTCTGTGTGATTTACACTTTACACATTGTCCCATGGGAAAGGAGAGGTTTCTGCTAGGAAAATAAAGAGTGATATGGTTAAAAAAAGAAAAAAAAATTAAACAGGTAGCAAGAAAAAAAAAATCTTGAGTTAGTTCAGGTTTTAAAAGTTCCGTTTTTTTTTCATGTTCAGGTTTTATTCATGTTTTATAAAGTTTGTAACGTTCAAGTTATGTGCCTGCTGCCTGTTTTTTCTTCTTTTTTTTTTTTTTCCCCCATAACCACCCTTTATTTTCCAGGTAGACCAACGGACCAACCGACGAAAACGCCGCAGCACTGATGTGAATTCTGAGAGAAGCATTGCGCTGCTGTCAGAAGACACGTGAAGTCGGTGTATGCGGCGCTGCAAGACGAGATTTCTCCTCTGCAGGACAGGTACGTTTGCCCGGGCATATGAGCTGAGGAGGGGTGTTGGAGTTCATATGCTTTGGCAAACACTTTGTATCAAACAATCTGGCAAAGATGTCTTCCTCCACACCGATGGATTGATCGATGTGAATGGAGAAATCACGTTTGCCAGGACATAGGAGCTGAAGTGGGTATGGATGTTTGGGCGGAGCCCCTATGTCCTGGCAATCGCCAGGCCCCTCTATTTTTTTTGCATATTTTTTTGGCAGAGATTTTTTCATCCACATCGATCGATGCGAATGAGGAAATCTGTGCCGTTCATTTTTTCTTCCAGCCCAGAAGCTGAACGGAAAAAAAATCTCATTACCCGTATGCTCCATATAAGGAGAATAGCAGAAACTCCTAATGCTGCCCATACATGTAATGATTGCGGAGACCCTCAAATGCCAGAGCAGTACAAAAACCTCACATGTGACCCCAATTTGAAAAAAAGACACCCCAAGGTTTTCGCTGAGGGGCATATTGAGTCCATGAAAGATTGAACTTTTTGTCACAAGTTAGCGGAAAGGGAGACTTCCGCTCACTTTCCGCTAACTTGTGCTAAAAAAAAAAATCTTGAATGAACTCACCATGCCCCTCACAGAATACCTTGGGGTGTCTTCTTTCTAAAATGGGGTCACATGTGGGGTATTTATACTGCCCTGGCATTTTAGGGGCCCTAAAGCGTGAGAAGAAAAATGCGTAAAAATGCCATCCTAAAAGGTACTCATTGGAATTGGGGCCCCTTTGTGCATCTTGGCTGCAAAAAAGTGCCACACATGTGGTATTGCCATACTCAGGAGAAGTAGGGCAATGTGTTTTGGGGTGTATTTTTACATATACCCATGCTGGGTGAGAGAAATATCTCTGTAAATTGACAACTTTGTATAAAAAAATGGAAAAAGTTGTCATTTACAGAGATATTTTCACACCCAGTATGGGTATATGTAAAAATACACCCCAAAACACATTGCCCTACTTCTGCCGAGTACGGCGATACCACATGAGTGACACTTTTTGCAGCCAAGATGCGCAAAGGGCCCTAAATCCAATGAGTACCTTTAGGATTTTACAGGACATTTCTACTCATTTGGATTCCAAACCGCTCTCACGCTTTAGGGGCCCCTAAAATGCCAGGGCAGTAAAAATACCCCACAAGTGACCCCATTTTAGAAAGTAGACACCCCAAGGTGTTCTGTGAGGGGCATAGTGAGTTCATGTAAAATTTTATTTTTGTCACAAGTTAGTGGAATATGAGACTTTGTAAGAAAAAGAAAAAAAAAACATTTCCGCTAACTTGTGACAAAAATAAAAACTTCCATAAACTCACTATGCCCATCAGCGAATACCTTAGGTGTCTACTTTCTGGAATGGGGTCACTTGTGGGGTATTTTTTACTGTCCCGGCATTTTAGGGGCCCCTAAAGCGTGAGAAGGAGTTTGGAATCCAAATGCGTAAAATGCCCTGTGAAATCCTAAAGGTACTCATTGATTTAGGGCCCTTGCACGTCTTGGCTGCAAAAGTGTCACTCATGTGGTATCGCCATACACAGGAGAAGTAGGGCAATGTGTTTGGGGTGTATTTTACATATACCCATGCTGGGTGAGAGAAATATCTCTGTAAATTGACAACTTTGTATAAAAAAATGGAAAAAGTTGTCATTTACAGAGATATTTTTCACACCCAGTATGGGTATATGTAAAAATACACCCCAAAACACATTGCCCTACTTCTGCCGAGTACGGCGATACCACATGTGTGGCACTTTTTTGCAGCCAAGATGCGTAAAGGGGTCCTAAATCCAATGAGTACCTTTAGGATTTCACAGGACATTTCTACTCATTTGGATTCCAAACCGCTTCTCACGCTTTAGGGGCCCCTAAAATGCCAGGGCAGTAAAAATACCCCACAAGTGACCCCATTTTAGAAAGTAGACACCCCAAGGTGTTCTGTGAGGGGCATAGTGAGTTTATGTAAAATTTTATTTTTTGTCACAAGTTAGTGGAATATGAGACTTTGTAAGAAAGAAAAAAAAAAAGAAAAAAACATTTCCGCTAACTTGTGACAAAAAATAAAAACTTCCATGAATTCACTATGCCCATCAGCGAATACCTTAGGGTGTCTACTTTCCAGAATGGGGTCACTTGTGGGGTATTTTTACTGTCCCGGCATTTTAGGGGCCCCTAAAGCGTGAGAAGGCGTTTGGAATCCAAATGCGTAAAATTGCCCTGTGAAATCCTAAAGGTACTCATTGGTTTTAGGGCCCCTTTGCGCATCTTGGCTGCAAAAAAGTGTCACTCATGTGGTATCGCCGTACTCAGGAGAAGTAGGGCAATGACTTTTGGGGTGTATTTTTATATATACCCATACTTTGTGTAATAAATACCGCTGTAAACGACAACTTTTTAAAAAAATTATACAAAGTTGTCAATTTACAGTGATATTTCTCTCACCCAGCATGGGTATATGTAAAAATACAACTCAAAACACATTGCCCTACTTCTCCTGAGTACGGCGATACCACATGTGAGCCACTTTTTTGCAGACAAGATGTGCAAAGGGGCCCTAATTCCAATGATATGCAAAATAAATGTGGAGCCCCAGTTATGGGTCTACAACACAATGAAAGCCAGATATCCCTCAAAGGAAGGAAAACCAAGCAAAGGGGTGTCTCCATTACAGAGATCACCAAATCCACCATATTAAGTGGCCCCTATGTCAATGGATCTCTGTAATGGAGACACCCCTTTGCTTGGTTTTCCTTCCTTTGAGGGATATCTGGCTTTCATTGTGTTGTAGACCCATAACTGGGGCTCCACATTTATTTTGCATATTCCTGTTTCCCAGGGAACTTTGCACTTCGGATTGCTGTGTTGAGACTCTTAAGTGAGGCTCCGCGGTGTTTTTTGTAGCTGGTCTCCCTGAGACCAGCTATTGTTGTCCCTAATTCCAATGAGTACCTTTAGGATTTCACAGGGCATTTTTACGCATTTGGATTCTCACGCTTTAGGGGCCCCTAAAATGCCAGGGCAGTAAAAATACCCCACAAGTGACCCCATTTCGGAAAGTAGACACCCTAAGGTATTCGCTGATGGGCATAGTGAGTTCATGGAAGTTTTTATTTTTTGTCACAAGTTTGCGGAAAATGAAATTTTTTGAAAAAACAAAAACAAAAAACATTTTCCGCTAACTTGTGACAAAAAATAAAAACTTCCATGAACTTACTATGCCCCTCAGTGAATACCTTAGGGTGTCTACTTTCCGAAATGTGGTCATTTATGGGGTGTTTCTACTGTCTGGGCATTGTAGTACGTCAGGAAACAGGACAGGTGCTCAGAAAGTCAAAGTGCGGAAATTCACTTTTTTTGCACCATAGTTTGTAAAAGCTATAACTTTTACCCAAACCAATAAATATACACTTATTGCATTTTTTTTAAATCAAAGACATGTAGAACAATAAATTTTGAGAAAAATTTGTAGAGAAATGTAGTTTTATTTGACAAATTTTCAAACAGAAAGTGAAAAATGTCATTTTTTTGCAAAAATTTCGGTCATTTTTGATTAATAGCAAAAAAAGTAAAAATGTCAGCAGCAATGAAATAGCACCAAATGAAAGCTCTATTAGTGAGAAGAAAAGGAGGTAAAATTCATTTGGGTGGTAAGTTGTATGGCCGAGCAAAAAAAAGGTGAAAGTAGCGTAGTGCAGAATTGTAAAAAGTGGCCTGGTCATTAAGGGTGTTTAAGCTAGGGGGGCTGATGTGGTTAAAAAACCTATTAAGGCTACTTTCACATTAGCGTTATTTACGTATCCGTCATGGATCTGTAAAAATGTTTTAGTTATAATAAGCCACCCGCATGCAACCATGATGAACGGATCCGGTTGGATTATGTCTTCTATAGCCATTACGGATCTGAGCAGGTACATTTAAAGGGGATTTCCAAGATATCTTAACTGATAACTGATCATTAGGATAGGCTATCAGTATCTGATTGTGGGGGTCTGACACCCAGGACCTCCCGATCAGCTATTTAAAGGGCTTCTGTCACCCCCCAAAAGTCATTTTTCTTTTTTGGGCTTACTAAAATCCTTATAGGGCGATTATTCTATATATACTGTTTTTACCTTTTTCTGTCGGTTATTTTCGCTAAAAAACGCACTTTTTAAATATGTAAATTACCTTGCTACCAGCAAGTAGGGCGGTTACTTGCTGGTAGCCGCTGCATCCTCCTTTCCAAAAAACGCCCCCTCCTCCTGTTGAGTGACAGGGCCAGCGAGCGCTCTCCTCCTCTGGCTGGCCCTGTCTCAGTTCCAAATCGCGCGCCTGCGCCGTCCCAGTCTTCAGTTCACTGAGAGGAGGACGCTGCTCGGCCGCTCCTTCCTCAGTGCGCCTGTTGTAAATTTTTTAAAAAAAAAACATTTCTATATAAAATTTTCTATAAATTTATTGTTTTACATGCCTTTGATAAAAAAAAAATTCAATAAGTGTATATTTATTGGTTTGGGTAAAAGTTATAGCGTTTACAAACTATGGTGCAAAAAAGTGAATTTCCGCATTTGGAAACAGCTCTGACTTTCTGAGCACCTGTCATGTTTCTTCAGGTGCTAGAATGCCAGGATAGTATAAATACCCCCCAAATGACACCATTTTAGAAAGAAGACACCCCAAAGTATTTGCGGAGGGGCATGGTGAGTTCATGTATCATTTAATTTTTTTTCACAAGTTAGCGGAAAATGACACTTTCTGAGGAAAAAAATAATAATAATAAAGTTTCCATTTCTGCTAACTTCTGGCAAAAAAAAAAAAATCTCCCACGGACTCACTATGCCCCTCAGTGAATACCTTGGGGTGTCTATTTTCCGAAATGGGGTCATTTGTGGGGTGTGTTTACTGTTCTGGCATTTTGGGCGGGGCTAAATTGTGAGCAGCCATGTAAAACCTAAAGGTACTTGTTGGAATGTGGGCCCCTTTGCGCACCCAGGCTGCAAAAAAGTGTCACTGTGGATCGCCGCACTCAGGAGAAGTAGGGCAATGTTTTTTGGGGTGTATTTTTACATATACCCATGTTGGGTGAGAGAAATATCTCTGTAAACTGACAACTTTGTGTACATTTTTTTTAAAAAGTTGTCATTTACAGAGATATTTCTCACACCCAGCATGGGTATATGTAAAATTACACCCCAAAACCCATTGCCCTACTTCTCCTGAGTACGGCGATACCACATGAGTGACACTTTTTTGCAGCCTGGGTGCGCAAAGGGGCCCAAATTCCAATGAGGATTTCACAGGGCATTTTTACGCATTTAGATTCCAGACTTCTTCTCACGCTTTAGAGACCCCTAAAATGCCAGGGCAGTATAAATACCCCACATGTGACCCCATTTTGGAAAGAAGACACCCCAAGGTATTCCGTGAGGGGTATAGTGAGTTCATGTAAAATTTTATTTTTTGTCACAAGTTAGTGGAATATGAGACTTTGTAAAAAAAAAATATATCAATTTCCGCTAACTTGTGCCAAAAAAAAAAAAATTCTGTGAACTCGACAAGGCCAGCACGGAATACCTTGGGGTGTCTTCTTTCCAAAATGGGGTCACTTGTGGGGTATTTATACTGCCCTGGCATTTTAGAGGCCCTAAAGCGTCAGAATCCAAATGCGTAAAAATGTCCTGTGAAATCCTGAAGGTACTCATTGGAATTTCGGCCCCTTTGCGCATCTTGGCTGCAAAAAAGTGTCACACATGTGGTATCGCCGTACTCAGGAGAAGTAGGGCAATGCGATTTGGGGTGTATTTTTACATATACCCATTCTGTGTGTGAGAAATATCTCTGTAAATTACAACTTTAAAATAATTTTTATACAAAGTTGTCAATTTACAGAGATATTTCTCTCACCCAGCATGGGTATATGTAAAAATACACCCCAAAACACATTGCCCTACTTCTCCTGAGTACGGCAATACCACATGAGTGACACTTTTTTGCAGCCAAGATGCGCAAAGGAGCCCAAATTCCAACGAGTACCTTTTAGGAGGGCATTTTTGTAGTGTACGGGAGTTGTACTACCCGTCACTACAGAAGGGTCACTTGGATGCTGTCGTTCCTCTCATTTATGGGGAGGCTGGTAAAAGTCCTATTCTTAAAATGTAATGCAATTTATGGTATTTTATTCCCTGTTACTGTGAAATGTGCTATGTGCAGGCCGGCTAGGGATGTAATTCCAGCTCTAGTCACTAGAGGGAGCTAGGTAGCCCTAGTGTATATAAGGCCCAGTCAGGGAAGGCTTAGCTCAGTTCAGTCTACTCCAGGCCATGAGCCTGTGAAGTCTACACCAGGCCCTGGGCCTGGGAAGGAGTGCAGACCCTGGAGTCTGTGAGGGCCACATGTCTCGGGCCTAAGCAAGTCAGCAGAAGTCAAGCAGAGGCAATCCCTAGAGCAAGAGGTACTAAATGTCAAGAGGAGGTACACTGTCAACTGGAGATTCAAGGATATAAGCCAGAAGTAGGGCATTGGGGCCTTGAAGCATCAATTCCAGTCAGGACAAGTCAGGAAGAAAGTAAGGTTTACCTGCAACTCTAAGTCCTGTTTATTTTACCCTCTGTTATACCTTGCTGGATGTAAGCCTGCTGTGACTGCGACTATACAAAAGTCTATTTTCTGCAACAAGAACTGTTGTAAGAGGTTGCCTGCTGTATTTTCCACTGTTTCAGTAAAGTTGGAATTCTGTTTTCAAGTTACAAGTCTGCACCTCTGTTATTCCTACTATAAATACGGTGTGCCACCGTTTACTGGCACTGGCGTCACGACACATCAGGGACTTAGCCAGAGGCACGTTAAACTACAACACCAAGGGCACCTCACATTGCACCTGGCTGTGTCCCTCAAGAACCCAGAGAGTGCCCCAGAGGAACCGCGTGCCGGCCTCTCCATCACTGGCATTCCCCAGGTTAGTCACACACATTGCTCTGACTTGGGGATGCTACATTTTTACGCATTTGGATTCCAGACTTCTTCTCACGCTTTAGGGCCCCTAAAATGCCAGGGCAGTATAAATACCCCACAAGTGACCCCATTTTGGAAAGAAGACACCCCAAGGTATTCTGTGAGGGGCATGGCGAGTTCACAGAAAACAAAAATTTTTGGCAAAAGTTAGTGGAATTTTTATTTTTATTTTTTTACAAAGTCTCATATTCCACTAACTTGTGACAAAAAATAAAATTTTACATGAACTCACTATACCCCTCACGGAATACCTTGGGGTGTCTTCTTTCTAAAATGGGGTCACATGTGAGGTGTTTGTACTGTCCTGGCATTTGAGGGTCTCCGCAATCATTACACGTATGGCCAGCATTAGGAGTTCCTGCTATTCTCCTTATATTGAGCATACGGGTAATGAGATTTTTTTTTCCGTTCAGCCTCTGGGCTGAAAAAAAAAATGAACGGCACAGATTTCCTCATTCGCATCGATCAACGTGGATGAAAAAATCTCTGCCAAAATCAGTGACTGCGGTGCGGTGGGCTGGGCGCTAACTACCTAACAAGTAGCTAACTAACTGGCGGTGATAAGGGACCCTTATGCCCCATTCACACATCCGCAATTCTGTTTGCGGAACGGAATTGCGGACCCATTCATTTCTATGGGGACAGACTTTGTCCCGCTCGGATCCGGAATTGCGGATCCGCACTTCCGGGTCTGCACTTCCGTTCCACAAAAATATAGAACATGTCCTATTCTTGCGGATAAGAAAAGGCATTTTCTATATAGTTCTGGCAATGTGCGGATCTGCAAAATGCGGAAAGCACATTGCCGGTGTCCGTGTTTTGCAGATCCGCAAAACACATATGGACGTCTGAATGGAGCCTTACAGGGGGGTGATCAATGACAGGGGGGTGATCAGGGGTTACCAAGGGGTTCATATGTGACGGGGGGGGGGGGGGGTGTAGTGTAGTGTAGTGTGGTGCTTGGTGCAACTTTACAGAGCTATCTGGTCCTCTGGTGGTCGATCCAAGCAAATGGGACCACCAGAGGACCAAGTAGCAGGTATATTAGATGCTGTTAACAAAACAGCGTCTGATATACCTGTTTGATGCGATTTTTTTTTACTTCTACAGCCTGCCAGCGATTGATCAGGCTGCAGTATAACTGCCGAGCTGCGCGCCACTGTGAACACGCGTGCGTTCACAGCAAATCTCGTGTCTCGCGAGATGACGCACGGATGCGTCCAGCCAGAGCAACAGGACTGCCGGCCGGACGCATCCGTACGTTAGGCGGTCCTGTAGTGGTTAAAGACGGCTCATTGTAAAAATGTCTCATTTATTTGTTTTTTGTTTTATTAATTAGATGCAGGTATGTAAGAGAGAAATGTGTTTGGCAGCAGTATTAGGGATGCCTTATTCCTTCATGTATTGTCTGTATCCATAGTGCAGCAGGGAGTGTGTGTGCCTCATTTCAGTTGAAATGAATAGGAGTCAACTGTAATAAATTGTTGCGCTCTAGAGGAAGCGATGGAGGACAGCATCCTCCCTTACAGACCTGGCAGTGACAGAGAAAAACATACAGGGGCAAATTTATTAAGCTCGCCTATTTTAGGAGTTAAGAAAGTCTGGCGTATTTGAAAAGCCTGTCTTTAAATTGCTTCATGCACACGACTGTGTTTTGCGGTCTGCCCATGTGCTTTCTGCAATTTGCAGAGCAGAACAGGCCTCCCATTATTGAAATGCCTATTCCTGTCCACAAACGACAAGGACATAGGACATGTTCTATTTTTTTGCGGGGCCACAGAACAGAGCAGCGGATGCGGACAGCACACAGAGTGCTGTCCGCATCTTATGCGGCCCCATTGAAGTGAAAGGGTCCAGATCCGAGCAAAAAATGCGGCTCGATTGCGGACCCAAACAATAATCGTCTGCATGAGCCCTAAATCAGCTTAATCATGTTTGGTTTAAGTCTGACCTGTAGTAGTTGTTTTCTTGTGAAACAGGTTCATATTCACAAAGACTTGTCTCATTGGTTTGCACATGAAAAAATGGCGCAAATGACCGGAAAAAAGTCACAACTCTGTCTCAATGCAAAAACATTGCGCAAGTTCCCCCTCAAAACAGACAGGAAAAATAAGCCTGGTCAGGGGCGAGTAGAAATAAGACTGTTTATGCACCTAATTTAGATGCAAAAAAAGGCTGACCTACATAAATACATTGGAAATAAGGAGCAAAACAAAGAGAACTCCAAAATTTGTCTTAAAATCTATTTACGCGTCCGCATTCAGTGTCCGCACCTGTTCCGCAATTATGCGGGACGGGTGCGGACCCATTCATTCATTCATTGATTCATTCTCTCCGCATCCGCATTTCCGGAGCGCGCCGCCTAACTTCCGGTCGGCGGCTCCGGAAGAAATAGAACATGTCCTATTCTTGTCCGCAGCTGCGGACAAGAATAGGCTACTCTATGGGGGTGCCAGCCGGGTGTGTTGCGGATCCGTAACACACCACGGACGTGTGAATGGACCCTAAGAATGAGATAAACAAGGTGAAAATGCCTCCTAAACAGGAGCAAAATCAGTTGGTAAATGAATTCAATTTAAAAATAAGACAGTCTGAAAACAGGCGCAGACACTATAGTAAATGTGCCCCACAGCACTCTATCAGACTGCCTAGTGATGCTATCTGGCCTTTTGTGATCATACACCTGCAACAGTCGTTCCCTGACAGCTGTTCCTTGTAACTACCCCCATATGCATCCACGCTTGGTTGGGGTGACCCTGCATGTGAGGGAGAATACGCCTCTGGAAGAGAACTCTGGCGGCATATTATCTACCCTGAAAAATAAAAATCGGCCATGTTAAAATTTCCAATGCCTGATCTTTTTATACCCTGACACTTGTCATCAGGGGAGACCAGACACACCCCCATACACATAAGCTGCTGGGCTGGTCCTGCCAAAATTAGGGGGTTCGGTCTACTTGGGCACCTTTAACTAGGTCTTCAGCAGTACAATAGAACTGTCATAAACTTAAAGGGAATCTGTCTACCTCCCTACCCGACTCTCTGCATTCACCTGAATAATGAATTCTGTTTTTCTTTTGTTGATCCCTGGCTCCGTTCTCGGGTCATGATACTTTTTTTTTTTTTTAAGATGCAAAGACTGAGAGTGCTAGGCAGGTGCGATGCCTGAAGTAAACGCATAGCACCCGCACTGAATTCTGACCCATTCATTTTAATGGCTCCATGTACATGAGCGTTTCTTTTCACGCATCAGTTCTGCCTTGCGTGAGAGTCGCAGCATGTTCTATATTCTTCGTTTTTCACGCAGCCCTGGCCCCACAGAAGTGAATGGGGCTTCGGTGAAAAACGTTTTTCACTGACGGTTGCTATGAGATGTTGTTTGTAAACCTTCCTTTTTTTTTTCGCGCGTGAAAAACGCATCAAAACTGGTTGCACCCGTGTGGAAAAAAACTGAAACAGTGAATGCAAATACAGTCAAAACTGATTGAACTTGCTTGTGAAATGATGCGAGTTTCACTGAATGCACCCTGAACGCATCCGGACCTAATCCGTATCTTTTGTGTGATAGAGACCTAATTTGTATATTAAGAAAAAGTATGAGAACTCGAGAACGCAGCCTCGGACCAAAAAAAGTGAACCACAGGTGAACCACAGCCATGTGTCTATGCAGAGAGTTGGACAGGAAGGTCTCTGGTGACAGATTCCCTATAATGATGAGTTGACCTTGCTCTTTCTGGCCAAGTCTACACAGCATTACTACACTACACTGCTACACAGAGTTTTTTTATAACACGTCAGTGTTTCACGGACTTGTGCTGTACATGTTCTCCACGGACAGCACACGTCCCCATTCATTTTAAAGTGTGTTTTAGCACTGTCCGTGAGTCAGTGTTTTTAGCACGGACACATGCTCTATTTTGTCCCTGTTCACGGATCCATCACGTCCATTATAGTCTATGGGTCCATGAAAACCACGGATGCAACACGAATGCCATCCGTGTTGCATCCATGTTTCAATGATCATTAAGAAGAGATGCTTTGCAAATTATTTTTCAGCTGTTCAGTGTCAGCGAAACCCGGATGCAACACGGACAGCAAAAAACAGACACACGGAACCAACACGAATCATTCACGTACAGCTTCACGGATGCATCACTGACCACCTGCTCACGGACACGGACGTGTGAATGAGGCTTTACATAAAACAGAACAGTGTCTAATGGGCAGTGAGAAAACTGGAATATTTCAGTATCCTTTTTTATGTGGATTATCACATAAAAAGATTCATTTTAAAAACATCAATAGAAAAATATGTGCCGGGCCCCTCACAGGTAATATACTTACCCCGCACCATGCTCCACTCATGGTCCCCGCACCGCCGCTGCTGCTTCTCCCTGTACACGGATGAAAACATAGCATCACGGGTGACGCTAGGCAGGCTCGTCCCCGTCCCTGTCTGCCATTGGCAGTGATTTTCATGCATCACAGCAAGCTCTATATTGTGCGTTTTTCATGCAACGCAGGCCCCATAGAAGTGAATGGGGCTGTGTGAAAATCGCAAGCAAGTGTGGATGCAGTAAAATTTTCACGCATGGTTGCTAGGAGACGATCGGGATGTTGACCCAATCTTTATTATTTTACCTTATAACATGGTTATAAGGGAAAATAATAGCATTCTTAAAACAGAATGCTAAGTAAAATAGTGAGGGGTTAAAAAAATAAAATAAACTTACCTCATCCACTTGATCTTCGATCTTCTATCTTCATTCAGCAGGACCTGCGCTTACGTCACCAGCGTGATGACGTCACCAAACGTCCTTTTCCTTCCAGGTCCTCAAAGAAGAAGAAAGAAGACGAGCCGGGCTGCGCGATCAAGTGGATGAGGTGAGTTAATTTATATATTTTTTAACCCCTCCGTCACTATTTTACTTAGCATTCTGTATTAAGAATGCTATTATTTTCCCTTATAACCATGTTATAAGGGAAAATAATAAAATCTACAGAATACTGAACCCAAACCCGAACTTATGTGAAGAAGTCCGGGTTCGGGTCTGGGTACCAAACATACCGATTTTTCTCACGCACGTGAAAAACTCATTAAAACTCTTTGCACTCACCCAGAAAAATTGTGCATTTTCCCGCAATGCACCCGCATCTTGTCCAGCCCTCACACGCGACGCCTGTGTGAAAGAGGCCTTAATGCATCCTCTTGGGACTCAGGGCCCATTAACTCAGGGCCATAATTCTTTGTAATGAGAGAGTCTGTTGGTACTTCATACTGTTTGTGGTTCAGGCAACATGAAACTGCTGAACAAGTTTTCTATAACTCAAAACTATTAACTTGAAAAAAAAAAAAAAGAACAAAAGTAGACGGTTTAGGCTACATTCACAGGACAGTGAAAAAAGTCAGTCAGAAATGGCAAAACGGTCTGTTTTTAACTGGCATTTTATTCACTGATACCTTTTAATCATCCGTCACACGTCCGTTTTTCACTATCATGTGAATGTAACCTTACACTTTACCTTTTTTAGAAAGCACTCCTGCACATTGTGCTTTTTGTTTTTGGATTCCACATCAAATACTAAAGTATGAAGAACACATTAGGTTTTCTTACATTATTTTTATGTTTTAGAACATGTGAAAAAAGAACAAAAGAAAAAAACATCAGGCATTGGAAGCATTTTATTATTTAATACACAGAGCATGCCGTGCTTTTAAATGTCACTGACTCAAAAAACCCATAAAAACGCCAGAAACAAGAAACCCTGCATTCTCATAATTTACAGCAGACTAACATCTAGTTACAGTTTTTTTTTTTGAGAGGGAATAAGAATGTTGTGAAAAACACTAAGGCCCCTTTCACACGGGCGAGTTTTCCGCACGGGTGCAATGCGTGATGTGAACGCATTGCACCCGCAATGAATCCTGACCCATTCATTTCAATAGGTCTGTGTACATGAGCGTTTTTTTTCACGCATCATTTGTGCATTGCGTGAAAATCGCAGCATGTTCTATATTCTGCGTTTTTCACGCAGCCCTAGCCCCATAGAAGTGAATGGGGCTGCGTGAAAAATGCATTGCATCCGCAAGCAAGTACGGGTGCGTTGCGTTTTTCACTGATGGTTGCTAGGAGATGTTGTTTGTAAACCTTCAGCTTTTTATCACACGCGTAAAAAACGCATCAAAACGCATTGCACCCACGCGGAAAAAACTGAACAACTGAACGCAATCACAGGCAAAACTGAATGGCTTTGCCTGTGAAATCGCACAGTTTTCACTGAACGCATCCGCAACGCATCCGGACCTAATCCGGACACACTTGTGCGAAAGAGGCCTAAGGCCTCTTTCACACGAACGATATAGATTGGCTCCGGATGCAATCAGGGTGCGTTCAGTGAAACTCGCACCATATTGGATTGCGTTCAGTTGTTCAGTTTTTTCCGTGCGGGTGCAATGCGTTTTGATGCGTTTTTCACGCGCGTGATAATAAACTGAAGGTTTACAAGCAACATCTCCTAGTAACCATCAGTGAAAAACGCATTGCATCTGCACTCGCTTCCGGATGCAATGTGTTTTTCACTGAAGCCCCATTCACTTCTATGGGGCCAGAGCTGCGTGAAAAATGCAGAATATAGAACATGCTGCGATTTTCACACAACGCAGAAGTGATGCGTGAAAAAAACGCTCATGTACACAGACCCATTGAAATGAATTGGTTGGGATTCAGTGCGGATGCTATGCGTTCACGTCACGCATTACACCCGCGCGGAAAACTCACTTGTGTGAAAGGGGCCTAAAACATGAGTAATGCCTCATTCACACATCAGTGTTTCACGTACGCGTGCTTTATGTGTTCTCCCCGGATAGCACACGTCCCCATTCATTTGAATGTGTGCATTCACACAACAGTGTGTCAGCAAAAAACGGACCCACGGACCCAACACGGATTTGTCACTGGAGGAAACATGCATTGAACACTGTCCGTGTTACCACTATTCCAAAACTGACACTGACGTGTGCATAAGGGTCCATTCACACGTCCGTGTGTGTTTTGCGGATCCGCAAAACACGGACATCGGCGATGTGCGTTCCGCAATTTGCGAACCGCACATCGCCGGCACTATATAGAAAATGCCTTTTCTTGTCCGCAATTGCGGACAAGAATAGGACATGTTCTATTTTTTTCAGGAATGCGATTGCGGACCCGGCCGGGACATCATCTGTCCCCATTGAAATTAATGGGAAAATGCGGAACAGAACTGCGGACGTGTGAATGGACCCTTAGGCTACATGCACACGACAGTTGTTTTTCTCGGCTTCCGTTTCAGTTTTTTTTGCGGATAGGATAGGAACCTATTCATTTCAATGGGTCAGCAAAAAAATGACAGTTCATCTGTTTGTGTTCCGCGTCCGTTGTCCGTGTTTCCTTTCAGCAAAAAAAGTAGTGCATGTCCTACTTTTTTCTCATTTGCGGACGAGGATAGGCATTTATTACAAGGAATCTGTGAAAACAAAGGAATCCTCCCAAAAAAAACTGATGGACCATCATTTTTTTTTGCGGATCCTGATTTGCGGACAGCAAAAAACAACTGTCGTGTGCATGTTGCCTAAAAAAACATTTCCCGGGTTCAGTTCCAAGGCACCACTTGAAACAAAGTATTAGGCTACATGCACACGACACGTTGTTTTTTGCTGTCCGCAAATCGGGATCCGCAAAAAAAAACTGATGGCCCATCACTTTTTTTTGGACGATTCCATTGTTTTCACAGATCCCTAGTAATAAATACCTATCCTCTTCCGCAAATGAGAAAAAAGTAGGACATGCACTACTTTTTTTGTTGAAGGGAAACACGGACAATGGACGCGGAACACAAACGGATGAACTGTCAGCATATTTTTGCTGACCCATTGAAATGAATGGGTTCCTATACTATCCGCAAAAAAAAACTGAAACGGAAGCCGAGTCATGTGCATGAGCACTCACTGATAGAAATCACTGACCAAATCACTGAAGTGTGAACTAGGCCTTAGGCCTCTTGCACACGAGCGTTTTTTTTGCGGGTGTACAGGCCGTTTTTATGAGTTCCGTATACGGACCCATTCATTTCAATGGGTCCGCAAAAAAAACGGAAGTGTTTCCGTATGCATTCTGTTTCCGTATTTCCGTTTTTCCGTTTCGTGCAAAGATAGAACATGTCCTATTACTGCCCGCAAATCACGGTCCGTGGCTCCATTCAAGTCAATGGGTCCACAAAAAAAACGGAACGCATACAGAAATGCATCCGTATGTCTTCCGTATCCGTTCCGTTTTTGTGGAACCATCTTTTGAAAGTTTTAAGCCCAGCCCAATTTTTTCTATGTAATTACTGTATACTTTATATGCCATACGGAAAAATGGAACGGAAAAACGGAAATACAACGGATAACAAAAACGGAACAACGGATCCGTAAAAAACGGACCGCAAAACCATACGGTCGTGTGGAATAAGCCTTAAGGTCCCTTTACACGGGACAACAGAGCAGTAGATTGTCGGGAAGGAAGTTCCTTCCCAACAATCTGCTGCTTGCTGCTGGAGGAGACCGCTACATGCAGCTATCTTCTCCAGATTATGGGGAAGAGCGATCGCTAATGTCATCGCTCTTCCCCATACTGACTCATTGTTTGCCATCCGTATTATTAATTATTAATACATTATTAATACTGAAAAAGTCATACGGTCGTGTGCAAGATGCCTTACACTGCCAGATATTTGCTAACGAGCATTCTGTGTAAGGGTACTTTCACACTTGCGTTATTCTTTTCCGGCATATAGTTCCGTCAAAAGGGCTCTATACCGGAAAAGAACTGATCAGGCATATCCCCATGCAATCTGAATGGATAGAAATCCGTTCAGTTTGCATCAGTATGCCTTCCGTTCAGTCACTGTCAGGCGTTTTGGCCGGACATGATACCGCAGGATGCTGCGGTATTATGTCCATCCAGAATGCCTGATCAGTTGCCGGAATGCCGGATCCGGCATTAATTTACATTGACTTGTATTAGTGCCGGATCCGGCATTGTGAAACAACTGAAGGACAGGCATGCGCAGACCGGGAAAACTGTGAAAAAGACTGCACGACGGATCCGTCCATCTGCATGACAAGCGGAGAGACAGATCCGTTCTTGCAATGCATTTGTAGACGGATCCGCACCCGGATCCGTCTACAAATGCTGTCAGTTGTCACATGGATCGGCGGATCCGGCAGGCAGCTCCGAAGACGGAACTGCCTCCCGGATCACACGAACGCAAGTGTGAAAGTACCCTAAGGCTGGGAACACACCTAGGCGTTTCTGAATCGCGCGTATGACGTGCGTTTTACGCGCGTTTTTGGATGCGCGTTTTTGTAACTAAGAAACGCGCGTCATACGCGCGATTCAGTGATTCTCCCCTATGGCATCATTGTCCATAGGCGCGTTAAAACGCCCCAAAGAAGCTCATGTACTTGTTTGGGCATGGGGCGTTTTACAGCGCGTTCAAACGCGCTGTAAAACGCCCAAATGTGAACCGTGCCCATAGGGAAGCATGGCTTTTCACATGTTG
The DNA here is from genome assembly GCA_033119425.1 of Bufotes viridis. Classification (NCBI taxonomy): domain Eukaryota; kingdom Metazoa; phylum Chordata; class Amphibia; order Anura; family Bufonidae; genus Bufotes; species Bufotes viridis. The sequence goes on along the minus strand of CM065589.1, from coordinate 445,015,673 downwards.
TGCGTTTTACAGCGTACCTAGGGTAAAGGGCCCTTTATTAAACTGGTTTCACATGGCCGCATGTTTGTGAAATGCAGTCCATGTGACTGCCACATTTCCCAGACCAACCACCGCTTACTTGAGCTAAACTGAAGTGATTTATGATGCTGTGAGTTCTGGCCCGACAGCAAGTCAGAGTAATACAATAAATTCCAGGACTCTCAGGGTCACACAGCATTATAAGGGCCCATTCACACGACCGTATATTTCAGTCCGCATCCGTTCTGCAACTGCGGACTTCCGTTCTGTGGCCCCGTAAAAAAGAAAGAACATGTCCTATTCTTGTCTGCAATTGCGAACAAGAATAGGCATTTCTATTATAGGGCTGGCCATTCCATTCCGAAAAATGTGGAACGCACATGGCTAGTATCCGTGTTCTGCGGATCCACAATTTGTGGGCAGCAGAAACAGATATGGTCATCTGAATGAGCCCTTGAACAATATAAGGGCTCATGCACACAAGCGTTTGTTATAGTTGGCATGTTTTGCAGGTTGGATGTAGAAGACCTGTTTACTTCAGCGGGGCCGCAAAAGATGCGGACATCACACTGTGTGCTGTCCACATCCGTTTGTCTGTTCAAATACATGTCCTATTCTTGTCCGTTTTACGTTCTGTTCTGTAAACTGTGGAACACACACGACCGGTATCCGTGTTTTGTGGACTTGTGATCCTGTCAGAGGAGGGAGGTCAGAATGGGACCTTACACAGATGGACCCTCGCATTAAACTCACTCGTATGTGTCTGGCCTAAGAATATACCAGGGAGATTTATCAAACTGGTGTAAAGTAGAACTGGCTTAGTTGCTCATAGCAACCTATCAGATTCCACCTTTCATTTTTCACAGCTCCTTTGGAAAATGAAAGGTGGAATCTGATTGGTTGCTTTTGGCAACTAAGCCATTTCTACTTTCTACACCAGTTTGATAAATCTCCCCCATACTGTGCTCTCTTCAGTAAATCTCGAAGTGTCTTTTGGAGCTCTCTAAACCATGTTTGCATTGCAATGAGTTATGAAATATCGGGCTCTCTCGATGTTGTGAAACCACAACTCCCAGCATGTGTTTGACGGTTTTAGACCACTGATATTGTAAAGACGTCTGCCATATTTCAGGGTCAGTTATTGGCTGAAGGTGGCCATCACTTAGACAGCTGGATTATAAAGGTGCATTAGGAAGGAAGCGCAACAGAAAAGCTTGTGACTCACCACACTGAAAGCCTGAATAATCCACTTTCTAATTTATGCAGGAGATCTGTGTGGGTGGACGCCTTACCAGAAATCTTTCCCCCCACAGTCCTTTTACGAATTTGCAGAAATGATGACTTGGAGGAAAATTTTCAGTAGAGAGAAAAGTGTTATTGTGTGAATGAAGGTTATCCCAGGAGATATAACATACCACTCTTCATTAAACGCACTGGGATGCCTAGCTCCAAACAATCAGCATCACTGCCATTAATTGCAGGTTAGTGTTATAGCTTTGCTACGTCAAATGCTATGTTACACGTTAGTTCTGAGTGCCTGGCTAATAAAGAGGAGCCAAATATAATTTAGGACTCCTGGGTCTAAGTATTGTGTAGACAATAACATCCTCTGGCGTGTTTCCAGGGATGAGCTGTTTTTCCTACCTCATTAGATGACGTCCTCAGGAGACATTGTGCTATTTGAGGCCTACCAACAAGCTGCCATCTCTGTTCCTGCTAAAAGCTTTGAGAGGAAAGTAACACTCGACCGCTGACATTTATTTTCAGCATTAATCAGTCAATTTATATGAAGAATATATGCTCAATTCAAAAAGTCTCCAGAATACTGTCATGTCATTTCTTTTCATGAGCCATAATTTTCGATTGTAGCTGGGCACACTGAAGAGGTCAGGGTCATAGAGAAAGTAAATTTAATGGGCACAATATATATAAATAAAATCAGACCGGCAGTAATTACAAAATACTAATAAACTGCTCTAATAAAGTGGATGGCACAGACAAACGTAATGGGTTAATAAAAATAATCACCGGGAACCCGACTGATACTGTCCACATATAGCATACATTTAGATCTCAAACAGGTACGCTGATGCTATGGGTCCTGTAGTGTAGTATGATAATAGGTGGATGAAAGTGAATAGGACTGAATTGATGTATAGGTCTCTGCAACGTTGGAGACCTCATATGAGTCTCATATAAGTCCTTATTTAAATCCACATCCTGACCAGTCTATGGGTGAATAAAATAACTTGGGATCCCCCTTGGTAATAATGCGGAGCGGCGTCCCGCTCTTACTAAGTATGTGGCGGCGTCCCGTCACTACTAGTAAATAAAAGCTCCTAAGGTAAAAGTGGAAGCCCGTTAGGTACAAGTACAGGGTAGATCTTACCCGACCGTAGGGTAACTGTATTCCCTTCGTTGCGGTATTCTCCCTTCAAAATCGGGGATCTCGCTCTGTAATGGCAGGTCTCCAGTCAGCGGCGTCTCATCGGAGTAACACGTGCATCTCCTCTCTTACCAGCGTGTTTTAGCTGTGTTCCCGCTCGGAGTCCGCACAATTTCTTACAGGATGATGAAGGTGTAGTATAGTAAACGATGTTATAAGGGGGCTTCCACATCCAGTCTCAGTTTACAGGGAAAAAAAGCACCATACGCGTTTCGGGGTTTGTATTTCACCCCTTCCTCAATGAGCCATAATTTAGTGCTTTGAGCAGGAGCCCCAAGGTTCAACGTTCACTACTTGGCTGCATGGTTCCACCTTCTGACAGGTTTGAGAAAGGAAGGTAACCAGCAACCTGGCTTTGGGTTAGGGTCTTCCTCTGTTCCATTAAAGAGGGTTTACTTGCTTCAGCAAATGAGATTTATCATGTAGAGAAAATTAATAAAAGGCACTTACTATTGTATTGGGATTGTCTATATTGCCTCCTTTCCTGACTTCATTCCTTTTTCATTCACATTATACACTGTTCGTATCTAGGGTTTATGACCACCCTACAATTCAGCAGTGGTGGTCGTGCTTGCACAGTATAGAAAAATGTGCGGCCCCCTCTGGTGGTCGAGACCACGGGAGCCTACATAGGCACGCAAGCGCGGCAGCGCCCGTAGCGGCCACCTCGTATCTGCACTGCAGTGGTGCTCATAACCCCTGGATACGAGCACTGTATAATGTGATGGAAAAATAAATTCCAGCCAGCAAAGGAAGCAATATGGATAATAACAATACATTAATAAGCGCCTTGTATTAAATTTCTCCACATGATAAATGTCATTTGCTGAAGTACCAGTCCCGGGTTATTTGCAGGAGCTGTGGTTCTGCAACTGCTGTAACCTGGAAGATTCTGTAGCATCAGTAGTCTGTATTAAGAGGTTCTGCAGCAGCAATATGTCTTCTTATCCTGTTAAGAGCTGCTGTGCCTACGAAAAGGGATGTTCCACATGGTGAGAGCAGGACCAGGGGAAGGCTCAGTCAGCCCATTCATATTTTCCACACATGCCACAAATCAGGCAGTGAAAGGGGTTTGGCTTGCATAAGCTGCCGTCATGGGCGGACTGAAACCATGGAAAAAAATACTAAAAGTGGGCCCGTTTTGTAGTTTGTCCAAATTGATGAAAGGCACGGCCAAGACACGTAGCAGGGGTGAGCAGTACCATATTGTAGCATATTATACCACCCAACAGAGAAAATACCACAGTCCATCACAAAATACATCTCCAAAAACTTCCACCGGCCGGCTGTGAGGAGGGCTCAGGCGGCCCCCTGGGCATCGGCCCACCGGGAAGTTTCCCTGTAAGGTCTATGGCCAATCCGCCCTTGGCTGCCTTTTTGTGAGCTGTTTCAGGACGTTCCCAGTTGGTCTAATAGATGGGGTTTAAATGTCCCGATAAACTTGGAGCTGCTAAGTTCTCAGAATGTTGATGCCCACATAATGCTACTGTGTGCATATGGTAGTCTAAAACATTGCCATCCCTTGGTAGCCATTATGACTACCATAAATCCGGTCCCTGCTACATAAAAGAGGTAGAAAGTAAAGAACTGCACTTGTGAATTCTTCCTGTATCACACACCGGGAGAACTCATACAAGGTGTTAATGTTCTGGTACCACACTCCCCAGCTGTTGAAACATCTCAACCCTGCTATTTCAGATGTTGGCGCTGTGACTCGCTCGACGGGCTGGGTTCTCACATCCATATTTTCTGGGAGTGCTCTTTGATACGTCCATTTTGGTTAATAGTGCAAGACGTCCTCTTCCAACTTCTCAACATTAGGTTTCCGTTGGACCCTTTTATTTACTTGCCGAATGTGCTGCATATCTCGCTGAAGAGACACTTCTTAAGACTTACTTTACACATTTTGACAGCGGCCAGGTGTCTGATTGCGAGTTTTTGGAAGAGACGCATCCCACCCTCACGACTTGATCTTATCACTAGTGTTGCTGAGGTTCGACGAATGCAACGTTTGACGGCAATGTTGGAAGCCCAAAATGCTAGGTTCGAAAAAAACTTGGCAGTTGTGGGACGAGCATTTTGACTCCTATACATAGTCACTATTGGTGCTGGTTTTCCTACCCCCCTCTCCCTATTCTGGTTTTGTCTTGTGATGTCCCCCCCCCCCCTTCTGCGTTTATTGTTTCTAAGGTTCTTATTATGACGAACCCTGCGATTTATTATATAGATCACTATTATTTGTTAAGATGCTATAGATGTCTATATTTGTCAAATATCATTTTGTCATCTTTCTTTCTTTCGGGCTTATTTGTCGCCCTTTTGATTACCCATGTACTAGATGGATACAAGATTGATCTCATTGGTGTATTACTTTATTGTATACAAAAAAAAAACTTTAATAAAAAGATAATTACAAAAAAAAAAACTGCACTTGTACATTTACCATGCTAATCCACATGTCATGGTAATAAATAGTAGACAGGCAGAGGGGAAGTGACTCATCCAGTAAAGCTATGTTCACACAACATTGAAAAACAGCAGTCAAACTGCCATTTTTATAATTAGTTAAATCCTATGGGGCTATTCACATGGCCGTTTTTTTTAGGCTGCCAAATCCAGCTTTCAAAAAAATAGGACATGTGCCATTTTTAGTCATTTTTGTGATTATGATTTATTGAAATTAATGGGCTATTCTTTGCACCCATTTTGACATCAATGAACCTGTTGTTAAAAATGGGTACACTATGTAAAAAAGGGTCCTTTCAGGGGTTAAAATAACAAAACAAAAATGAATACCTCAACCACTTGCAAGCATGTGGACACTTGCTCCTCACTAGAGGCAGCAGGACCTTATGCTCCCAGCGTGATGACGTCACATGATCATGTTGGGAGAGCCTCCAGGAAGGAGCGAGTGTTCTGGTGCATGCAAGTGGTTGAGGTGAGTACTTTTTGGGGGGTTAGCACAAAAATTAGCAATATATATAAATATATATATATCCAACAAATTGGCGCAGTACTCCTTTGGTAAAAAGTGAACAAAGTGTGTTTATTAACACATGTTTACACAGCAACGTTATATAAATATAAATATATATATATATATATATATATATATATATATATATATAGGGCCTTTTTTCTCAGAGAAAAGGTGGTGGAACTCACCCCCCTCCCCTGGCCATGCTCCTACCCACCCCTAGGACCGCTATAAAAGTCCAGCCCAGCAAAGAAACCCCCCAGATGGGGATGGCACTGTTAATGGGGGATCTGGGGATGGCACTGTTAATGGGGAATCTGGGGATGGCACTGTTAATGGGGGATCTGGAGAGGGCACTGTTAAAGGGGGATCTGGGGATCGCACTGTTATGGGGTGGAGGATCTGTGGATGGCACTGTTGTGGGGGATCTGTGGATGGCATCCACAGATCCCCCATCCTATAACAGTGCCATCCACAGATCCCCCCCCACCACCCCATAACAGTGCCATTCACAGACCCCCATCCTATAACAGTGCCATCCACAGACCCCCCCCCACCCCATAACAGTGCCATCCACAGATTCCCACCCCCACCCCTTAACAGTGTCATCCACAGACCTCCCATTGCCTCTCCAGTACAGTTATACAATGTGTAATTCAATTAATAATGATTCATGCTGCCCTCTCTGTAGTATAACATTCAATATATCCTACTCACAGGGCTACTGTTATATCGTAATCAGGGCCGGCGCGTCCTATACGCGGAATAGGCAGCCGCGTAGAGCGCCCGTTGGGAAGGGGCGCTGCTAGGAGCGCCGGCCCTGCCTCATGCTGCAGCCGCCCGAGCGCTCTGTATAGAGCCTCAGGCGGCTGCAGCACTGCCCGGGCTGGTGCGTCCATGAGGGCGCACCGCCCGGGCGCAGCATGAAGAGAGGAGCTGACAGGAGGGAAGCGCTCAGCGCTCCCTCCTGTCAGTTCCTCGTTGTAGCGTGGCCGAGCTGTTTAAGGTCCGCGGGTACAGGAGCATCTGTCTCCTGTACTCGGCCGGACTGACATGAAGTGCGCACACAATGTGCACTTCATGTCAGTCCCCTCGGGTACAGGAAACTAAAGCTCCTGTACCGTGCAGCATAAAGAGCTCGGCCGCGCTACACTAGAGGTAAGGGGGGTGACAAAGAAGGGGAGAGGCGGAGAATGGCAAAGAAGGGGAGAGGGGAGAATGACAAAGAAGGGGAGAGGGGAGAATGACAAAGAAGGGGAGAGGGGAGAATGACAAAGAAGGGGAGAGGGGAGAATGACAAAGAAGGGGAGAGGGGGAGAATGACAAAGAAGGGGAGAGGGGAGAATGACAAAGAAGGGGAGAGGGGGAGAATGACAAAGGAGGGGGGGGGAGAATGACAAAGAAGGGGAGAGGGGGAGAATGACAAAGAAGGGGAGAGGGGGAGAATGACAAAGGAGGGGGGGGGAATGACAAGGGGAGAGGGGGAGAATAACAAGGGGAGAGGGGGAGGATGACAAGGGGAGAGAGGATGACAAGAGGGAGAAAGGGAATGACAAGAGGGAGAAAGGGAATGACAAGGGGGGGGGGAGTGTGAAGAATGGCAAGAGGGGGGAGAGAATGACAAGGGGGGGGGGGCGGCAAACTTTTCTTTTGCCTAGGGCGGCAAAAATCCTTGCACCGGCCCTGATCGTAATGCAGGCCCACTTTATGAATGAAGCAGGCGGCGCAGGCACGTGACGTCAGTCAGTCACGCTGCCGCTCGTCTGCCCGGCCGGCCTGCATTACGATATAACAGTAGCCCTGTGAACTGTACTGGAGTGGCGGGGCCGGAGCACAGTGATCGCACCGGCCCCACCGCAGTTGCCGGCCCCCAGCTCCTCCTCCCAGTCCCTCCCCGCTGATACATCGCAGCCTGCGATGTCAAAATGTCAGCATGGTAGGTGGCGGAACGCCTTTCCTTTGCGTTCGGCCAGAAGAAAAGCCCTGTATATATATATACATACTGGGGGCCACTAAGAGGGCATTATTCATACTGGGGGGCACTATGGAGGGCATTTGATGTTCAGTGAGTACAATGGGGACATTAGGTATACTGAGGGCACTGCATGGGTCGGGTTTGTAAAAAAAAAAAAAATGGATGCAAAACAACTAATGAACTTTGGATCATAGATTTGAAGTCGATTTGGTAAAAAACTTAATTGGTAATACTGTTTCTCTACAGCATTAAAATGTGGAGCCAAAATTCGTCTCGGCTGAAGTTGCGCGAGACTTCGGTGAATGACTTCCGTATTCCTATCTGCATATTAAAAGACATTTTAAAATAGGAATCTGAAGTTGGCTTTGCTACCGAGGTACCAGCCAGTACCAAAGCTGACTTTGGATTCCTATTTTAAAATGTTTTTAAATACGCTAATAGGAATACCCAATTTATTTACCGAAGTGTCACGCATCTTCGGCCAAGACAAAGTTTGGCTCCACAGAGCTCATACATTTTAATGCTGTACAGAAACAACATTTCAAGCAACGTTTTTCAACAAATTGACTTTAAATATATGTTCTGATGCTCGATTCGCTCAAGCCTAAAAACAACCATTAAAAATGCATACACGACCAGAAGCTGATGCAAAATGGCTATGAAAAACTAACAGTGTGTCTGTGTTTATGGGCTATTTTATATATATGTATACAGCCCCCATTGTTTGTATTTTGGGCGAGACCCTTGACTCAAAAAATACTTTAAAAACATATTGAAGTAGTGTTTATATCACTTGTGAAACAGATTTGCATTGGATTGGTATTTAGATGCTTACAAAATTTTATAGGAAGTGAAGTCGCCCCACGTCCGCCACCTTCAGACAAGGAGATTGCGGCAAATTTATATTGCGGGTTCTGAACTATTAGTCTGTTTTAATCTACTGCACAAGACATGTGGATCCACAAGTGGCACAGAGCAAGCTGCAGATTTTCAAACCCTAGAGTTACTAGAAAAAGATACGCTGCAGCTGAGATATAGTGCTAAAAAATAACTGATGTGTAATTATACAATCACTAATGAGTGCCTTTCTGGTAATAGTCATCCCGACATGTAGAACATTATTATATAAGTAATTAACTTGTGATTATAGTAATAGATTATAGCAAAGCTTTAAAGATTTTGGAAATACTCTGTAAATACTGTATATACATTGGTGTCTATGTACGTGAAGCACCATCGCCACCTTCTGGGCAAATGGATTCACTATAACTAATTATCAAACTGCAAAGAAATAAAATCACAAAGGGCCAGATTTATCATTACACTTCCATCTTACTCCAATTTCACATAAGTCCAAAGTCACTTTTGGCTCAGTCAGATTTATTAATGGTCCTTTAATACTGTGATAAATGTGGTTTGATGGCAGCAGTTCATCCTTCAGTAAGCGGCTTTACAAAAGTCGCACATATTTACAAAAAAGTCGCATGTTCTATTAAAAAGTCTGGAGTGAAATTGGGACTTTTTTGCGACTTTTTAAAAAAGTCCCAATGATAAATCTGGAGTGAAACTCATTAACATGGCTAACCACGCCCATTTTTACAAAACTGGAGTGAGTGGTATACACATGTAAAAAAGTCGCAAAATTATGTGCAAATGAGAGTGAAAAGTCCAAATGCCCTATTTTGGGACTTTTTGATGCCAGAATTCTGGAGTAAAGATATGATAAATCATGGCTAGAGTTAAGCGAACTTCTGTTTTAAGTTCGGCTTCCAAAGTTCGGGTTCGGGTTATCCAAGCATCCCGTTATGGATTCCGCTACCACGGACTATACCGGCATTTGGAATCCATAAGGGGATTCTTCAATGAACCCAAACCTTGGACAACACGGAGGACCTGGGGTGACGTCACCGTCATGTGATCAGTGCAGGGGGCGTGGCTCAGTACTGGATTAAATAAGAGTTGGTAGCCTAACCCTGGGTTCAGACCTGAGCGTTCCAAAAACGCGCGTTTTACGCGCGTTTTTGTCGCGCGTATTTCAGCGCGTTTTTGCAAATAGGAAACGCGCGTAAAACGCGCGTTCTTGTGATTGACTACTGTGGTGTCAATCACAAAACGCGCGTCAAACGCCCCAAAAGAAGCTCAAGTACTTGTTTATGCGTTGGGCGTTTTACAGCGCGTTCAAACGCGCTGTAAAACGCTCAAGTGTGAACCACTCCCATAGGGATGCATTGGTTTTAATCTGTTGAGCGTTTTACAGCGCGTTTGAACGCGCTGTAAAACGCTCAGGTGTGAACCCAGGGTAAGACCTCTTATCCAATTCAGTACTGAGACACACCCCCTGCACTGATCACATGACGGTGACGTCACCCCAGGTCCTTCACCTCGGATTCCAAATGCTAGCGGAATCCATAACGGGATCCTTGGATAACCCGAACCCGAACTTTGGAAGCCGAACTTAAAACAGAAGTTCGCTCAACTCTAATCATGGCCAAAGTGCATATTATGTGTAGATTTTTATGCAGAAAATCTGCAATGTAATTCAGTACCAGCTAAATCTCATGCACACGGTGCGGAAATTGACCTATACTGTGAATATTGAAATCTGCAGCATGTCAATTGTTTTTGCGAATTTTCAGTGCAGATTTCATCCTTTACAATGCAATGCGCATCAAAATCTGCAACAAAATCCACAAGTAACACATGTCAAAATGCAAATCTGTATAAACTACACCGCTAAACTGCTGCGGGGATTCAGTGAAGTGATACTTGTTATGCAGTTATTACTGTTATTAAAATTATTATTATATATATATATATATATATATATATATATAACATATCAAAAATGACACATAAAGGAAGCAATGCTGTATAACTAGTATATTAAATATCACAATATCAAAGTCTGTCTGAATGGTACTGCAACAATATAACCCAATAGTATAATCCGGTTACCATCTTAATAAGACCGGATAGGAATCTGCCTGAGTAGTACTACAGCAGTATACCCCAATAGTATAATCCAATTCCAATCTTAATCGAACCAAATATGGCAATGTAATATATCATCTATAACAGGCAGACACTATTCAATAACAATTTAGCATTCCTGAAGTCTAAAAGTGAATATAATCCCAGACCAAGGGATCCAAGGGACTGCAGTATTGTCAACCCAACGTACCTTGCGCCCAAATCTTTTCCTGGGGGCGTGTCTATCATTCGTTTGTACCTCCATTTTTATATTACCATTAGCCAATCACACATTCCTCTCCCATCTTGTTACTAGTTTAACTTAATGTACCTGCGGAGTTCAGCATATGAATTATATAGACAGTCCACACACTTCAATGGCAGCTGTGCAGTGCTTCATTTCTACTGTGTTGGTGCTGCAGGGGAATTGAACACTTGCTAACTAGTTCTCTCACAGATTACAGCTAATTGCTGGGGGTTCCAACAGCGGGATATTCTGTAATAAGTTGGACACGTCTAACAATAAATGTTATCCAAAGTAGACAGCCCCTTTAAACGGTTTATGCCATGATTGTGCAGCTAGATTTATTTAATGCCTGTAGGTCGGGCGGGGGGGGGGGGGGCATTTTTCAGGGGCATGTCCTTTCTGCTGTAGCTCTACCTGTAATTGCCACAGCTTCTAACAAGAGATATGAGTGGTGGCAGCGGAAGTTTTCAACTGAGTGTGTGCAACCTCCTCAGTGAGGTGGATGGATAAATAAAAAAAATAACCAACAGCCGGTGGCACTATGCAGATACATTTTATTGAAAACCTAATGCAAAGTTTTTTTTTAAATTTACAATAATCTTTATAGTTTTTTGATTGTCTTTTTTCAAGTTTTGTTCAAACATAAGATGGTACAAAAGATAAAAGGCAAGACAATCAGTGCATAATGAACAATAAATGGTCTGCAAAAACTGTAATACTGAGAACAATAGAAAAATCGTTTAAGAGGGACCAATAGGGCCACTAAGATAAATGAGTGTTGAGCTGAAAAGAAAAGGAAAAATACCAGGCGTGGGTTAAGCCTTAAATGGAGAGCAATGTCCTGGTCTGCTGGTCAGAAAGGGAGTAGTCATTTCAAGGGGTCCAGATCTCCAAGAATTAGGCCTCATGCACCCAAACGTATTTTGGGTCCGCGTCCGAGCCGCATATTTTGCTTGCCGTCCGCGTCCTTTGCTCCGTTCCGTGGCCCCGCAAAAAAAATATAGCATGTCCTATTCTTGTCCGTTTTGCGCACAAGAATAGGAATTTCTACAATGGGCCGCGTTCCATTCTGCAAATTATGGAACGTGGAACAGCTTCCGTGTTTTGCGGATCCGCGGATTGCGGACCGCAAAACACCTACGGTCGTGTGCATGATGCCTTAATGAGAAACCAGCTTCTCATTAATCATATAAAAGTCTAATCATCACTTGACCTCAGAGAGATCCAGAAAATTCCTCTTCCAAGCTGTAGTGGTTGTCTACTTAGTAGCCAGAAAATAAAAAGCAAATAATCTCTGAGATTTCGGATGACCCCTGAGATCCTTCTGTTCAACAGCGCCTCCCAAAGGCCCTTCCAGAGGTTGTTACCCGTTACCCAATTATGGAGGAAATAGAACTAAATCCAAAGTCTTTTAACCTGGGGGCAAGCCCACCAGATAGGCTACCCTTCTAACTGTTTTAGGGTAGCCTACTGTTTACGTAGCTTATCATTCCCTTGCTGATAAGCTACCTGACACTGCATTGGCTATTCTGTCCACTGTCCACTGAAAAGGAGGGGCAGTTTGTAAAGAATTGGCTTGTGCGAAAGGAAGGGTAATATTTAGGACTTCAGGTTTGTTATTGTGGACTTTAAAGTCAATTTTCCAAAGAAGCTATCAAAAATGAAAGGTGGAATCTGATTGGTTGCTATGGGCAACTAAGACAATTCTACTTTACACCAGTTTGATAAATGACTCCAAAAGAGCTTTCTGATTTTCTGTAGTTGTTCAGCTAGGGTTTTCATGTTCGTCTTATGTGCTAAATGTATAGAATGTAGGAGGTGATACGAATTATCTCTTCTATCACCATCTCAGTCAAAGAGAGGGGCAAGTTCTCCCCAACGCGCTCACAGGATCGCGTTGGGGAGAACTTTAACTACAGCCTGCCAGCGCTGATCATGCGCTGGCAGGCTGAAGAAGTTAAAAAAAGAACATAGAACATAGAGATATTTCTCTCACCCAGCATGGGTATATGTAAAAATACACCCCAAAACACATTGCCCTACTTCTCCTGAGTACGGCGATACCACATGTGTGCCACTTTTTTGCAGCCTAGGTGCGTAAAGGGGTCGAAAGTCCAAAGAGTACCTTTAGGCTTTACAGGGCTGCTAACAATTTAGCCCCGACCAAAATGGCAGAACAGTACAAACACCCCACAAATGACCCCATTTCGGAAAGTAGACACCCCAAGGTATTCACTGAGGGGCATAGTGAGTCCGTGGGAGATTTTTATTTTTTTTTGCCAGAAGTTAGCAGAAATGGAAACTTTATTATTTTATTTTTTTTCCTCAGAAAGTGTAATTTTCTGCTAACTTGTGAAAAAAAATGAAAGGATACATGAACTCACCATGCCCCTCCGCAAATACTTTGGGGTGTCTTCTTTCTAAAATGGTGTCATTTGGGGGGTATTTATACTTTCCTGACATTCTAGCACCTGAAGAAACATGACAGGTGCTCAGAAAGTCAGAGCTGCTTCAAAATGGCGAAATTCACTTTTTTGCACCATAATTTGTAAACGCTATAACTTTTACCCAAACCAATAAATATACACTTATTGCATTTTTTTTATCAAAGACATGTAGAACAATAAATTTAGAGAAAAATTTATATAGAAATGTAGTTTAAAAAAAAAAAAATTTACAACAGAAAGTGAAAAATGTCATTTTTTGGCAAAAATTTCGGTCATTTTGGATTAATATCAAAAAAAGTAAAAATGTCAGCAAGAATTAAATACCACCAAATGAAAGCTCTATTAGTGAGAAGAAAAGGAGGTAAAATTCATTTGGGTGGTAAGTTGCATGACGGAGCAATAAACGGTGAAAGTAGTGTAGTGCGGAATTGTAAAAAGTGGCCTGGTCATTAAGGGTGTTTAAGCTAGGGGGGCTGAGGTGGTTAATAATCAAATAGGCCCGTAACTGTCTCATACCTTGGGTCCTTACTAGGGGTCGACCGATATTGATTTTTCAGAGCCGATACCGATACCGATATTCTGTGAACTTTCAGGCCGATAGCCGATATTTTATACCGATATTTTGCGGATTTTAATTTTGGGATTTTTTTTTCTGTTACAGCGTCCAACGCTTTTAAAAAAACATATTTTGATAGTTTGGACTTTTTGGGCACGGCGATATGTTTTTTTTATTTATTGTTTATATATTTTATATGTAAAATTGAAAAAGGGTTAATTTATACTTAATATTTTGGTGTTTTTTTACTATTTAAATTTTTTTTACTTTTTATTTTATTACTATTTCCCCCCTTAGGTGTAGAACCTAGGCTCTTTACATCCCTTGTCCTATTCACCCTAATTAAGATCTATCAGGGTGAATAGGATCTTACACTGTCCCTGCTGCCCTGTGCTATGGGCACACAGCAGCAGGAACCATGGCAGCCAGGGCTTCAGGAGCGTCCTGGTTGCCATGGTAACTGATCGGAGCCCCAGCATTACACGGCTGGTGCTCCGATCAGAAGAGAGATGGTGGGGGACCCTGTGGCCACTGCTACCAATGATATTAATACTGAAGGGGGGCGGGGGGATGGGGAGGGCGCACTGGCCACCAATGTTTTTTATACTGTGGACAGGGGGGGCTGAGGGCGTACTGGCCACCAATGATAATAAGGTTTAAGATATTACAAACACAGGCATTAGAAACACATTGCCCAGACCCTGCCTCTGATAGAGACCTGCGATCCGCGGCAATTAACCCCTCAGGTGCGGATCGCAGCCATCTATCAGAGGCAGGGTCTGGGCAATGTGTTTCTAATTCCTGCGTTTGTAATATCTTAAACCTTATTATCACTGGTTGCCAGTGCGCCCTCAGCCCCTCCTCCTCTTCTCTCATTGGTGGCCAGTGCGCCCTCAGCCCCGCCTCCTCTTCTCTCATTGGTGGCCAGTGCGCCCTCAGCCCCGCCTCCTCTTCTCTCATTGGTGGCCAGTGCGCCCTCAGCCCCGCCTCCTCTTCTCTCATTGGTGGCCAGTGCGCCCTCAGCCCCTCCTCCTCTCTCCACTGACAGCGCGGCACAGGGGGAGGGAGAGACACTGCCTCCTTCTCCCCTGTGCTGCTGAGGGAACATGGCCGCGCTGAGACCGGCGCGCTCATTTTCTGTGATAGCACAGTTATCGGTATATCGGCCTGGTTAGGGGCCGATACCGATAACTGTGCAAATCATGAATATCGGCCGATAATATCGGCCAAACCGATAATCGGTTGACCCCTAGTCCTTACCCTCTTTTTGGATGAGAGTGACGTTGGATTCCTGAGGCTGTCTAGGTAAGAAGTTGCCCTGGAGTAAAGCGTTGCATGTGAAAGTCAGATGTGGGAGTAGGACATCTTGGAATTTCTTATAATACAGGAGGGGAACTTGTTTTGGCCTGGACCTTTCCCTGGAGCAGAAATGTGGTTTATAGTTTTATCTGGGATTAGGCAGAGGAGTTTCAGAGATTGAATGAAGAGTGCTGTGAGGCTATCCCGAGGAATGGGGGTGCCCTGTGAATATTTCAAATTGTAACGATTAGAGTAAAAACTTTGAAATGCAATGCCTGATTTGTCAGAATGTGGCACACCATCTTCTTTCCGAACCAAAGGTATGTATGTAGTAGTATTGGCTTGTATCTTTTATTGCCCTGGGCATATATCTTGTGTTGGAAATATAGGTAGTGTATTGCTGTTCTTAACTCAAGAATGTGTTTGAGCTTGCTCCTCAAATCTAGGAGCAATTTTAGATTTTTTTATGTATTTTCCTGAGGACGGCTATTTGAGCTAAGAGGGAGTTGAGTTCTTCTGCTGTTCCTTTTTCGTCCTGGTTCCTAAGGGAATGAAAATACCCCTAATATAGGCCTTCTGTGTCTCCCAGACCAAAGGGTGGTTAGTTTGAACAGGGGATGATGCTAATAAGTGTTTAATATGTGCAATTGTGGGTAGGGTACGTTAGGGATTTGGAAAAAAGGATAACAGGCATGCAGTAGTACATGTTGTATGGTTGGAGACTGTGACATTCCCTATTGTAGCTGAGTGGAAAAGGGGTAACAGTATAGGTGAGACCAAATATAATCGAGGCATTGAAAGACATTGTGGGTGGCAGAGTAGAATGTGTAATCCTTAGTAGAGGGTTTTAGGTACCTCCAAATATCAATTAGTTGTAGATCCTGACATTTGCTGTGCAACTTACTAACGGTACCTTGTGAAAAGGAATCAGCTAGGAGGTTGAGTACCATGTTAAGATCAGTCCCTAATATTACTGGCCATTTCGCAAATAGCTTTAGGGTGTCAAGTGCTTTAAACAACCAGGTTACAGGGTTTACCATTTGAGACATTAAAATTAGCTAGGGTGAACATCTTGGAAGCTATCTCACCTTTTAACAAAAGCATCCTGACTTTGGAGTCAGAGAGTTTTTGCTTCAGAATAACGGGCATTGAGTGGTGTAATGCAATAAACACTCTGTTTTCAAGAATTTCTACATGTCAGAATGCCCTTTGTGGGTCCTGGAGTGTCTGGGAGTTCCATACTCCTTTCTCTGCCACATTGACCATTTTGATCCAGGATATCTGTAACAGTGTCCAGGCTCCGCCCCCAGGTTGTTACTTTTCTGGAGGGGGGGGGGGGGAATTACATAAGTAGAAAGTGGTGTTGTTTTGGGGGTGTGGGTTAATATGGGGGTGTTCTTTTACATCACTGGCTTGTTCATGCTAATGCATATCTCTCACTCTCTGTTTATCTGGTTTTAAACGGCTCCCTCCCTGAAGAATAGCACAGCATTCAAGGTCTTGTTTTAAAGCTTACATTCTTATCTCATATGAAAAACTTTTTGTAATGCGCTTTCCTTACAGGGACTCAAAGCGCACGGATAGTTGTGTGGCTGGGGCGATTCCCTGGGAAGTTAGTGGCTGCCATACAGGCGCTCAACCCCAACACACACTAGGATTAATTTCATAGGAAGCCAAATTGCCTATTTGTATATAATACCTGGAAGTAACCGAAGATTTGAACTCAGGACACCAGCAGTGCAAGGTACCAGTGCTAACCACTGAGCCACCATGCTGCCATCTCGATTCATCCTGAGGTTGAGCCAATGATGGGATCTGGAAAAAAATGTATATTTGGGTACTCTAAGCCAACAGAAGACACTTATTATAGGTGCTCCGAACATTCCAATGATAATCCAGTACTGTAGGACGCAGTGTAAACATGTATGCTGTATTCCTGAAAATGAACTTCAGTGTCTTCTTCATACTGAGTTCCATTTGTTTCAATGTACTGTATGTGTAGTTATATAATTGCGAATCCTCTTTTGCGATTAGACAGCGTCACACCCAGGGAGATGGAGATGCCCTCTGAGAAAAGCTGATGCCTCCTCCTCCCTGTTCAGATGCTCTTTCTTAACATATTGGACACCAAAACTTCGAGGGATCACAGCGGGGCAGCCAAGAGGTGTTTAAAAAAAATAAAAATTTGTGCAGCATCAGCGTGGGGGCTCTCCATATAAAGGTACTCATTTTTGGAAAGGTACTTTCCAAAAATGAACCACATAAAGTGACACTTTAGATTAAAAAAGGGGCCGCATCCTTAAAGCCAAAACTGGCAGTGTCCTCGAGGAGTTATTACATTTTTGGCATGACCTGTTAGGCATAGCATATAGCTACGGAAGGACCGGGGGCCTGTTAGGCATAGCATATAGCCACAGCAGGACAGAGGGCCTGTTAGGCATAGCATATTGCCACAGCAGGACAGAGGGCCTGTTAGGCATAGCATATAGCTACGGCAGGACAGGGGGCCTGTTAGGCATAGCGTATAACTACGGCAGGACAGGGGGCCTGTTAGGCATAGCATATAGCCACAGCAGGACAGAGGGCCTGTTAGGCATAGCATATACCCATAGCAGGACAGAGGGCCTGTTAGGCATAGCATATAGCCACAGCAGGACAGAGGGCCTGTTAGGCATAGCATATAGCCAAAGCAGGACAGAGGGCCTGTTAGGCATAGCATATGGCTACAGCAGGACAGAGGGCCTATTAGGCATGGCATGTAGCCACAGCAGGACAGAGGTCCTGTTAGGCATAGCATGTAGCCACAGCAGGAAAGAGGGCCTATTAGGCATAGCATGTAGCCACAGCAGGACAGAGGGCCTGTTGGGCATAGCATATAGCCACAGCAGGACAGAGGGCATGTTAGGCATTGCATATAGCCACAGCAGGACAGAGGGCATGTTAGGCATAGCATATAGCCACAGCAGGACAGAGGGTCTGTTAGGCATAGCATATAGCCACAGCAGGAGAGAGGGCCTGTTAGGCATAGCATATAGCTACGGCAGGACAGGGGGCCTGTTAGGCATAGCATATAGCCACAGCAGAACAGAGGGCCTGTTAGGCATAGCATATAGCCACAGCAGGACAGAGGGCCTGTTAGGCATAGCATATAGCCACAGCAGAACAGAGGGCCTGTTAGGCATAGCATATAGCTACGGCAGGACAGGGAGCCTGTTAGGCATAGCATATAGATACGGCAGGACAGGGGGCCTGTTAGGCATAGCATATAGCTACAGCAGGACAGAGGGCCTGTTAGGCATAGCATATAGCCACAGCAGGACAGAGGGTCTGTTAGGCATAGCATATAGCCACAGCAGGACAGAGGGTCTGTTAGGCATAGCATATAGCCACAGCAGGACAGAGGGCCTGTTAGGCATAGCATATAGCTACAGCAGGACAGGGGGCCTGTTAGGCATAGCATATAGCCATAGCAGGACAGATGGCCTGTTAGGCATAGCATATAGCCACAGCAGGACAGAGGGCCTGTTAGGCATAGCATATAGCCACGGCAGGACAGAGGGCCTGTTAGGCATAGCATATAGCCACAGCAGGACAGAGGGCCTGTTAGGCATAGCATATGGCTACAGCAGGACAGAGGGCCTATTAGGCATAGCATATAGCCACAGCAGGACAGAGGTCCTGTTAGGCATAGCATGTAGCCACAGCAGGACAGAGGGCCTATTAGGCATAGCATGTAGCCACAGCAGGACAGAGGGCCTGTTGGGCATAGCATATAGCTACGGCAGGACAGAGGGCCTGTTAGGCATAGCATATAGCTACGGCAGGACAGAGGGCCTGTTAGGCATAGCATATAGATACGGCAGGACACGGGGCCTGTTAGGCATAGCATATAGCTACGGCAGGACAGAGGGCCTGTTAGGCTTAGCATATAGCCACAGCAGGACAGGGGGCCTGTTAGGCATAGCATGTAGCCACAGCAGAACAGAGAGCATGTTAGGCATAGAATATAGCCACAGCAGGACAGAGGGCCTGTTAGGCATAGCATATGGCTATAGCAGGACAGAGGGCCTGTTAGGCATAGCATGTAGCCACAGCAGGACAGAGGTCCTGTTAGGCATAGCATATAGCCACAGCAGGACAGAGAGCCTATTAGGCATAGAATGTAGCCACAGCAGGACAGAGGGCCTGTTGGGCATAGCATATAGCTACGGCAGGAAAGAGGGCCTGTTAGGCATAGCATATAGCTACGGCAGGACAGAGGGCCTGTTAGGCATAGCATATAGATACGGCAGGACAGGGGGCCTGTTAGGCATAGCATATAGCCACAGCAGGACAGAGGGCCTGTTAGGCTTACTATATAGCCACAGCAGGACAGGGGGCCTGTTAGGCATAGTATATAGCTACAGCAGGACAGGGGGCCTGCTAGGCATAGCATATAGCCACAGCAGGACAGAGGGCCTGTTAGGCATAGCATATGGCTACAGCAGGACAGAGGGCCTGTTAGGCATAGCATGTAGCCACAGCAGGACAGAGGTCCTGTTAGGCATAGCATGTAGCGACAGCAGGACAGAGAGCCTATTAGGCATAGCATGTAGCCACAGCAGGACAGAGGGCCTGTTGGGCATAGCATATAGCCACAGCAAGACAGAGGGCCTGTTAGGCATAGCATGTAGCCACAGCAGGACAGAGGGCGTGTTAGGCATAGCATATAGCCACAGCAGGACAGAGGGTCTGTTAGGCATAGCATATAGCCACAGCAGGACAGAGGGCCTGTTAGGCATAGCATATAGCTACGGCAGGACAGGGGGCCTGTTAGGCATAGCATATAGCCACGGCAGGATAGAGGGCCTGTTAGGCATATCATATAGCCACAGCAGGACAGAGGGCCTGTTAGGCATAGCATGTAGCCACAGCAGGACAGAGGGCATGTTAGGCATAGCATATAGCCACAGCAGGACAGAGGGTCTGTTAGGTATAGCATATAGCCACAGCAGGACAGAGGGCCTGTTAGGCATAGCATATAGCTACGGCAGGACAGAGGGCCTGTTAGGCATAGCATATAGCCACAGCAGAACAGAGGGCCTGTTAGGCATAGCATATAGCTACGGCAGGACAGGGAGCCTGTTAGGCATAGCATATAGATACGGCAGGACAGGGGGCCTGTTAGGCATAGCATATAGCTACAGCAGGACAGAGGGCCTGTTAGGCATAGCATATAGCCACAGCAGGACCGAGGGTCTGTTAGGCATAGCATATAGCCACAGCAGGACAGAGGGTCTGTTAGGCATAGCATATAGCTACAGCAGGACAGGGGGCCTGTTAGGCATAGCATATAGCCACGGCAGGATAGAGGGCCTGTTAGGCTTAGCATATAGCTACAACAGGACAGGGGGCCTTTGTGAGGCCCTTCGCTGCTTATGCAACCCATCTGTTACCTCATGATTCTCTGACATATAAAGTCAGTCAGTGGCATGCAAGTAGTTACATTAAAATCGAAACATCTTAAATAGTCTCATACTCCACATCCACCTAGCTTTTATAGACAACGACAGCAGACATTAAAGAGATATAGTGCCACGTCCTTTCCTAGGCTACTTTGTTCTACCAGTTGGTGAGGGTTAGTGGGTGCCCCTCATTGATTTTGATGGCAAATTCAAACAAAACTAAATTTCCCTCTGCATATGTTTATGTGTTGTGCTCTTCACTTTAGCAAATAGATAAGGATTTTGTCTGGGAGACTGTCTAGTGATACAAAATTCCCTAATACAATATTTAAACTGTACTTACACATTCAGGTTACTCTTCAGGATGCCATGAGTAATGCACCTGAGGAAGGAGGCAGACCAACTGTGAAACGTGTTGTACATTTTAGCATTTTAATTAAATAAATCCCTACCCATTTTAGCAGCTCTCTAGATTCCCAATGTTTGTTGTTTTTATCCTACATATATCAAGACTGTGTGTTACAGTGGCATTTTAGTTGTACCATTGTGTCGACAGTGGTAACGTCGGCTGCTTGTGGAGCGATTTAGGCTTATGGCTGGTGCCACTGCTCCGTGTATCCTTGTCCCGGTTACTTATGGTGTGAATTGTGCTTATGTATTGTACTTGTATTCCTCCTCAGTTTTGTATTGCGAGGGTTAATTTTTCCTTTGTGTGTGTCTGTATCTGTTTGACTAATGAGTTCATCAAAGAGGTTGTCCCATGAAAAATATTCTACATTTTGCAAACCAGCACCTGGACCTGAATACTTCTGAAAATACATGTAATTAAAAATTTGCATAGCCAGTGAGTTATTCACTAAAATCTATCTATATAATCTGTCTATCTGTACATCTGCTCTTTTTCTAAATTCTTTGTCCTGCTCACTGAGATGGCAGCACATGGTCAGTTCCATCCTTCAACTGCTACAGGAAGGACATGTCCCCTGAGCTGCCAGCTTGACATAAATCTAGCAGAGCAATGAATGGAGAGTTCTCTAGATCCATGTGAGGTACAGGACTGGTTCTAAGTTTGCTAGAAAGAGGCTGGCATGTACTATATAATATCTGCTTAATCATGGGACAATCCCTTTAAATCTGCTATATAGGATATGAGTTCTGTGTCAGTTTGGTGGATGCTATAACCTGCCCTGGTTGAGCAACATTCTTGTCTCTCATGTCTTGCCATACCATGCTTTGATCCGTTTGGAGTCTGTCTGTGCCCTAGTTATAGTAATAGTCATAGTCCTAGTTCATAGTTTCTTATTGGATTGTTATGATTTGTCACATTCTGAATTCTGTTGTTTGCCATAGTCTAAATCCTGTTCTGGTTCGTTTGCTGTTCTGTCTGGATTCCATCCTAGTTCTTGTCCGATCCATCTTGCTTAGTTTCTGTATATATTTGCTGTGTTTGAACAATGTCCAAGTCCATCTGGCCAAGCTCTGCTAAATCTGTACTTTGCTTAAGTACCTGAAGTCTTTTCCATGTGTCCATGTGCATAAAGTCTGCATGTTTGGCTCATGTGGTCCATTTGCTTGGGTTCCTGATTCTGTTTTCCTGACAGTGCTCTGTGTTATGTGTCATGCCGTGGATTCGCATGTATTCTGCTTGGTTCTGAATTATGCCATGCCTGTTTCTCTGGTGTTTTCACCAGAGTCGTAGGTCAGCTGCCAAGGACCACCAGGAGGTAGAGTTGTGGTCGCTAACCTGCAGCGAAGTCCACATCCCTGTACAGGGGTTAAAGGATGACTACCATGTTCCCACAAAGTGAAACAATACTGGATTACTATTTTTGTGGAACTAGTTGTACTTTCATTTGGTTCTAATTTGTGGTGATATTGGTTACAGATGTTACATATCCAGTATCTTGCAAAGATGTGCAATTTTCCCTGTCAGGATAGAAATACCCGGGTGTTCAGGATAAGTAGCTTGGTCAGCGTAATCAACAGATCTCAGCCCTATTGCATTACTTAGAAGCAGCTTCACTGCTTAGGATGAAAAAAGGACCGAAAAATTTCTCCAGTTACCTCATCAAATTGACAGCTAGAATGCACAAACGTCTGAAAAGCTGTAAATGCTGCAGAATGAGGATTCCTTGATAGAGGTAAATTAGGTACTAGTACTATTTCTAGCCTTTTACCCATTTTAATGCTGAATACATTTCTGAGTTTCTAATGCAAATTGGTAAATTGATAGTATATATCATACAACTCTGCACACTCCAAAAACAAGGCAGCACTTCAAAAGTATCAGTGAGAAAAACAGTACATACCGATGTGGAGTAAGTAGTTGAGAGAGGCATTCATCATTTAAGGTGTATTCATGCATATCAATTAGACATAGATAAGTACGACTGATAGGAGTCCCAGCCACTTGGACCTACACTGATCCCAGGGTCAAGGAGTCCCTGGGTCTCCATTCTTGGTGGAGAGTTGGTCGCACATGTGTGAACGAGCTTGTCTATCCCTGAAACCACAGATCAGTTAATGGCAAGTTTGATGAGCTCATACATTGATGGGGAGTTTAGGGAGGTGCTAATGGACTTATAACTCATTGATTAAACTGAGACAAGTATGACTTACTGGGCTTCCAGAAATTGAACCAGGTGAACCATACTAACATTCAGTATTTACTCCTAGACCGCTTCTGATAACACGTTTAGAGTATATCTAATAAGTTATTCATTGGTGAGAAAACTCTTTAAAGGACCTGATCGATCAAGCTTGATAACCAAATGCATAAAACCGAAAGTAAAGACCATTTTAAAAAATTGCAAATCTCTAGTTATCATTGTTATTAGATACCGTATAAGTAATATTAGACACAAAATGTGCTATTATATCTGCTAATACACTACCATCTCTTAGTAAGAAGAGAATATATTAAAATAAAAGATACAATTAATTGTGGGTTGTTCAAGCAATAATTGCATACAGTACAATGTTAAAGATGTAAAAATGCAATATAAGAATAAATGTCATAGTAAGGAATTTGTTCCATTTTATGCGGTATTATTCTCTAGTTAGTGGTTAGCAATGAAAGGAACATAATAGTGGAGATATTATATGTACACGGCATTCAATAGCAATACGTCCGTCTGACAGTTTAGAACGTAAATCAGACATTTTCCATCAGCATTTTCTGTAGACACGCCATCGGTCCACCCCACAAAATATTCTTCCAACCCTTTCTGTGTATGCATCTTGTTTTCTTAAAAAACAGGAAAGTACCTGAAAGTTTGAAGTTTCGATAACTTTCAAAACCTTTGAAAGCCAAATTGCTGAACATTAGTCAGAGTCTAAAAATAATAAAAATTACTACAACCTGCAATAAAGTTCTGGTAATTATGGTAAATTCATACCGTTTGTTAGAAATGGCCTATCTGTTCTTTAATTTATTTTGCGAGATTATTTCTTGTTATTATGCAGTGTTACTTTCATTTCAGCACCACTTTAGCACACGTCTGACGACCCCATAGGCATTGGAAATGAAGGCATACAGGTACTGTGCAATCGTTGAATACATATGAATAGTGTAAGCTATAGATGGAGGGGTCACACCAATATATTCAATAATTAAAAGGAGTGCAAAGGAGTGGTTGAAAATATCATGCACAAACAAATAGACTCAATGAAGAGTCAAGAGAACCACCCTAAAAATGCACATCCCACAATGACCATGGATAAAAATATTTTTTGTTGAGGCTGTTACGTAGGGTTTGTATTGTACGCCCTACATATTGGAGACCACCGGGCACTCCAAAACAAAGATTACATAGGTGGAATTACAATCTAAAGTACTCATGAATGGGAAGGACTCTCCATTGCATTTGTTTTGGAATTTGGTTGTTTGGCAGATGGTTTCGCAGTACAAACACCTGGATTGTTTAGATTTCTTACTTGCCATTTTTTGTAGTACCCTAGTGTCAGCAATACAGGAACCTTTCTCTGTGTTCTCTAGATTTCTTAGTTTACTAGGAGCTAGGATATTTTTAAGGGTCTGCTCTCTTCTAAAAGTAAGGCGTGGTGCAGTTGGGATAATTTTGCTCAGAATCGGATCTTTTCTTAGCAGATATCAATGTTTTGATAGAATATGTTTGACCGTGTTGTGGTTGCTATTATAGGTAGTGATTAAGTTCTAAGGTGTGTGTTTTAGCTTGGGAAGCAGGCATTCTTTTTGTGTCAGTCCTGTGGCTCGTTTTCGTTCATTGTTAACTATACTACTGGGGTATCCTTTATCCTTAAACCTAGAGCATAGGATCTAACTTTGTTGGTAGAAGTCCTTCTCTAGAGTGCAGTTGTGTCTAATTCTCTTAAATTGGCTAAATGGAATATTGCGTTTCCATTTTTTGTAATGCGTACTGGTAAAATCAAGATAGCTGCTACGATCTGCTTTCTTAAAGTGCGGGTCAAAATCATGTTTTCTTGAGAGCAAAACTCCAGATCCAAATATTACATTTCTAGATTATTGTATGCACCTGTAAATGAGACACCCTAATTGTTAGTACTTCGATGTGAAATGAACTCTTTTAGTGTTCCGTTATCCCCATTCCAAATGAAAATGAGATTGTCAATGTAGCGACGATAGAAAATAATATTTTCCGTCCAAAATTTAAAATATATATCTACTTAAATATTCCCATGAAAAGGTTCGCAAAACTCAGGGCAAACCTCATGCCCATGGCAGTGACCCATATCTGTCTGTAGATTTGGTCCTGGAATAGGAACACGTTATGTGTTAGTATAAACCTAATACTTTTGAGAATGAATTCTCTTTGCTGCGGTGTGCTCCAGTAATACTGTCCCTGCATCCCTTGCGTGGAAGGTGATCGTTAAGTCAGTTGATGCGCACACAACAGACACCTCCCCCATGCGTCCTCGCTTTTAATAGATTAAATCTGTCAATTGGCGACATACTGTAGAAACCGCTTTCTTCTATTCATCACCAAGAGGAGCACCTGGGGGCGTGTTCATCCATTTGGAACACCCCTCTTGTGCGTCTTTTTTGCGTTTTTTTTTAACATCACCTTTTTATTTAAACCTCATGTATTTACTTTTTACTCAGCAAGTTCCAAACTGATGATGGGGACTGGAGTGTCCTCAAAACACATTGTTTGTATGCTGATTATCTTTTAATAAAGAAGATCTATTCATCATTTATCCATCTGATGCCGTTGTCATTGCGCTAAGCAGCTACTCTTCCTGATTTTACGGAAGCTTAGGAGATCCAGCCCCAGACTGGGTCCTCTAGGCAACTGTCAGTGTATTACAGATGTATTGTAATGCATTGCAGAGGGAATCATACACCCAAAAGTTGAAGTCCCAGAGTGGGACAAAAGTAAAGTAAAAAATAGTTAAAAAAAAGTGCTTTTAATAATAATAAAAAATAAGTTTCAAGTAAAAAAGAAACGCCCCTTTCCCCTAAAGTTATAAAAAAAACAAAAAAAAAAAAAAAGAAAAACACATATTAGATGTTGGATATTGCCGTGTTCTTAAGACCGGCTCCATAAAAATATCACATAATCTACCTTGTCAGATAAACACCATAAAAAAAAAAAAACTCTTCCAAAATAAGCCATTTTTTGTCACCTTACATCACAAAAAGTGCAATACCAAGTGATCAAAAAGTCATATGTCGTATATAATAGCACCAATTAAGCCGTCACCTCATCCCGTAGAAAATTAGCCCCTAGATAAGACAATTGACAAAATTTTTTTTAAAAAAATATGGCTTTCTTAACCACCTCAGCTCCCCTAACTTAAACACCGTTAATGACCAGGCCACTTTTTACAATTCTGCACTACACTACTTTCACCGTTTATTGCTCCGTCATGCAACTTACTACCCAAATGAATTTTACCTCCTTTTCTTCTCACTAATAGAACTTTCATTTGGTGGTATTTCATCGCTGCTGACATTTAAACTTTTTTTGCTATTAATCAAAAATGACCAACATTTTTGCAAAAAAATGACATTTTTTACTTTCTGTTGTAATTTTTTTTTAAAAAACTACATTTCTATATAAATTTTTCACAAAATTTATTGTTCTACATGTCTTTGATAAAAAAAAATCCAATGAGTGTATATTTATTGGTTTGGGTAAAAGTTATAGCGTTTACAAACTATGGTGCAAGAAAGTGAATTTTGGCATTTTGAAGCAGCTCTGACTTTCTGAGCACCTGTCATGTTTCTTCAGGTGCTAGAATGCCAGGATAGTATAAATACCCCCCAAATGACACCATTTTAGAAAGAAGACACCCCAAAGTATTCGCGGAGGGGCATGGTGAGTTCATGTATCATTTCATTTTTTTTAACAAGTTAGCGGAAAATGACACTTTCTGAGGAAAACAAAATAATAATAAAGTTTCCATTTCTGCTAACTTCTGGCAAAAAAAAAAAAAAATCTCCCACGGACTCACTATGCCCCTCAGTGAATACCTTGGGGTGTCTACTTTCCGAAATAGGGTCATTTGTGGGGTGTGTTTACTGTTCTGGCATTTTGGGCGGGGCTAAATTGTGAGCATCCCTGTAAAACCTAAAGGTACTCTTTGGAATTTGGGCCCCTTTGCGCACCCAGGCTGCAAAAAAGTGTCACTCATGTGGTATCGCCGTACTCAGGAGAAGTAGAGCAATGTGTTTTGGGGTGTATTTTTACATATACCCATGTTGGGTGAGAGAAATATCTGACAACTTTGTATAAAACAATTTAAAAAGTTGTCAGACATATTTCTCACACCCAGCAGTGGTATTTGTAAAAATACACCCCAAAACACATTGCCCTACTTCTCCTGAGTACGGCGATACCACATGTGTGACACTTTATTGCAGCCTGGGTGCGCAAAGGAGCCCAAATTCCAATGAGTACCTTTAGGATTTCACAGGGCATTTTTACGCATTTAGATTCCAGACTTCTTCTCACGCTTTAGAGACCCCTAAAATGCCAGGGCAGTATAAATACCCCACAAGTGACCCCATTTTAGAAAGAAGACACCCCAAGGTATTCCGTGAGGGGTATGGTGAGGTCAGGTAAAATTTTATTTTTTTGTCACAAGTTAGTGGAATATGAGACTTTGTAAAAAACAAAAAAAAAATATCAATTTCTGCTAACTTATGCAAAAAAAAAAAAAATTTCTGTGAACTCGACATGCCCCTCACGGGATACCTTGGGGTGTCTTCTTTCCAAAATGAAGTCACTTGTGGGGTATTTATACTGCCCTGGCATTTTAGGGAACCTAAAGCGTGAGAATACAAATGCGTAAAAATGCCCTGTGAAATCCTTAAAGTACTCAATGGAATTAGGGCCCCTTTGCGCATCTTGGCTGCAAAAAAGTGTCACTCATGAGGTTTTGCCATACTCAGGAGAAGTAGGGCAATGTGTTTTGGGGTGTATTTTTATATATACACATACAGTGTGTGAGAAATATCTCTGTAAATGACAACTTTTTAAAAAAATTTATACAAAGTTGTCAATTTACAGAGATATTTCTCTCACACAGCATGGGTATATGTAAAAATACACCCCAAAACACATTTCCCTACTTCTCCTGAGTACGGCGATACCACATGTGTAACACTTTTTTGCAGCCAAGATGCGCAAAGGGGCCCAAATTCCAATGAGTACCTTTTAGGAGGGCATTTTTACGCATTTTTCTTCTCACGCTTTAGGGCCCCTAAAATGCCAGGGCAGTATAAATACCCCACATGTGACCCCATTTTGGAAAGTAGACAACCCAAGGTATTCCGTGAGGGGCATGGTGAGTTCATAGAAGATTTTTTTTTGGGCACAAGTTAGCGGAAATTGATTTTTTATTGTTTTTTCTCACAAAGTCTCCCTTTCCACTAACTTTTGACAAAAAGTTCAATTTTTCATGGACTCACTATGCCGCTCAGCAAATACCTTGGAGTGTCTTCTTTCCAAAATGGGGTCATTTGTGGGGTGTTTGTACTGTTCTGGTATTTTGGGGGGGGCTAAATTGTGAGCAGCCATGTAAAACCTAAAGGTATTCGTTGGAATTTGGGCCCCTTTGCACACCCAGGCTGCAAAAAAGTGTCACTCATGTGGTATCGCCGTACTCAGTAGAAGTAGGGCAATGTGAGAGAAATATCTCTGTAAATTGACAACTTTGTATAAAACTTTTTTAAAAAGTTGTCGTTTACAGCGATATTTCTCACACAAAGTATGGGTATATATAAAAATACACCCCAAAACTCATTGCCCTACTTCTCCTGAGTACGGCAATACCACGTGTGTGCCACTTATTTGCAGCCAAGATGCGCAAAGGGGCCCAAATTCCCATGAGTAACTTTAGGATTTCACAGGGCATTTTTACGCATTTGGATTCTCACGCTTTAGGACCCCTAAAATGCCAGGGCAGTATAAATACCCCACATGTGACCCTATTTTGGAAAGAAGACACCCCAAGTTATTCCGTGAGGGGCATGTCGAGTTCACAGAATTTTTTTTTTTTGCACAAGTTAGCGGAAATTGATATATATATATATATATTTTTTTACAAAGTCTCATATTCTACTAACTTGTGACAAAAAATAAAATTTTACATGAACTCACCATACCCCTCACGGAATACCTTGGGGTGTCTTCTTTTTAAAATGGGGTCACTTGTGGGGTATTTATACTGCCCTGGCATTTGAGGGTCTCCGCAATCATTACACGTATGGCCAGCATTAGGAGTTTCTGCTATTCTCCTTATATTGAGCATACGGGTAATGAGATTTTTTTTTCCCGTTCAGCTTCTGGGCTGAAAAAAATAAATAAATGAACGGCACAGAAATTTTCATTCAAAAAATCTCTGCCAAAATCAGTGACTGCGGTGCGGTGGGCTGGGCGCTAACTACCTAACAAGTAGCTAACTAACTGGCGGTATTAAGGGACCCTTATGCCCCATTCACACGTCCGCAATTCTGTTTGCGGAACAGAATTGCGGACCCATTCATTTCTATGGGGACAGACTTTTTCCTGCTCGGATCCGGAATTGCGGATCCGCACTTCCGGGTCTGCACTTCCATTCCGCAAAAATATAGAACATGTTCTATTCTTGTCCGGACAAGAAAAGGCATTTTCTATATAGTTCTGGCAATGTGCGGATCTGCAAAATGCGGAAAGCACATTGCCGGTGTCCGTGTTTTGCGGATCCGCGGATCCACGGATCCACGGATCCGCAAAACACATATGGACGTCTGAATGGAGCCTTACAGGGGGGTGATCAGGGAATCTAGATGGGGTGATCAAGGGGTTACCAAGGGGTTAATAAGTGACGGGGGGGGGGGGGTAGTGTGGTGCTTGGTGCAACTTTACATAGCTACCTGGTCCTCTTGTGGTTGATCCCAGCAAATGGGACCACCGGAGGACCAGGTAGCAGGTATATCAGACGCTGTTAACAAAACAGCGTCTGATATACCTGTTTGATGCTTTTTATTTTACTTCTACATCCTGCCAGCGATTGATCATCGCTGGCAGGCTGCAGTATAACTGCCTAGACGAGCGCCGCGTGTGCGTTCACAGCAAATCTTGCGTCTCGCAAGATGACGCACGGATGCGTCCAGCCAGAGCAACTAGAAGGCCGGACGCATCCGCATAAAGACATGAAAACAGGATTTTTAAAGTAAAATAAATAAATAAAAAAAAGACATATTAGGTATTGCTGCGTCCATAACAACAATCTCCATTAAAATATCACATGACTTACCACCTCAGGTAAACGCTGTAAAAAAAAAAAAAAAGAGATGAGCAAAGCGACTTCGGATGCTACACCCGAAAGCGTTGTTAAAAAATTTGTTATAATGCTATACCGAGATCCTTCTCTGTACAGCATTAGAATGTACTGCCTCTGATGATGAGAAGTCTATTTTTCACGAAGTTGTGCGTGACTTTGTGGAATATCTTTGGTAATTGATTATTATAGTGAAAAACTTTGGAACCGAACTCGGCTTTGGTTCCAAGGTACCTCTCAGAACTGAAATTGAGTTTGGTTCCAAGTTTTAAATTGTTTTTTTACTGTGATAATCAATTACTGAAGTTATCCAACGAAGTCTTGCATGACTTCGTTATCAACTTACTTAGTCTCATTGGAGCCCATTCATACTAATACTGTACGGAGACGAATCTCTGTACAGTGTTATAATAAATGTAGTATCCGAAGCTCATTTCGCTCATCTCTAGTGATGATCACCAAGTGATCAAAAAGTCATATGTACCCCAAAATAGTAGTAATCAAACCGTCACCTCATCCCGCCAAAAATGAACCCCTACATAAGACAATCGGCCAAGCAATAAAAAAAAAACGTATGACTTTTAGAAAATGGAGACACTAAAACATCACTTTTTTTGTTTAAAAAATTATTTTATTGTATAAAACTTAAATAAATTTTAAAAAATATACATATTAGGTGTCGCCACGTCCATAACGACCTGCTCTATAAAAATATAAAAAATAAAAATATCACATGACTTACCCCCTCAGGTGAACACCGTAAAAAATAAGTCTGTGCCCAAAAAAAAAACTGGGAAATAGGATTTGAAGGGACATAGGGAGGAAAAACAAACCAAACAACATAACATCAACCAAGCCATGATCGGAAGTTTTATAATATTCCCGTCCCTGCATATTCGTATGTATTTTCTTCAGTACCCAGTCCCTACTCAAGGATTCACAGGGAAATGATAACCCTCGCATTTGACAAACAATGATCCCTACTCACAATGAATCTCCCCTCTCTCTATTTGTTTGACCAGTAGGTGCAGGGAACTTAGATCTCCAGCGCCCCCAGTTTTTTCATATAATTTGTAAACACACCTGAGCACGATGCCATAGTACCTTCCATTTCGCAATGGAAGCTTACACGATTTATAACCTCCGAGATAGATGGAAATGTAGTAGATTTCCAATATTTAGCTATAAGAATTTTGGCAGCCGTTAATACATGGAAAACAATCGTACGGTAGGCCTTCGGCAGTAAATGCAAACCATTGAGTAATATAAATAGGTCTGGAGTAAGATGGAGAGTTAATTAAGAAAAAGAGGATAGTAGGGTAAACACCTATTTCCAGAAGGACTTTAATTTCGAACACTCCCAAAAGATGTGCATCATGCCTCCCACACTCCTCCCACACATTTGATACTTCCGGGTAGATCAGGGACAACCTTTCTGGAGTCATATACCAACTGTATATTATTTTTCTAGATGCTTCCAAATGATATGAACATTTAGAGTATTTTTGAGGTATCGAAAATATGTGCTCCCAAGAAATTTGATCTACCGGCAGTTCAAATCTGTCGCCCATTTATCTAAATCTGTCACTGTCTCGCTATTATAAGCATCCAGTAACAGCCTATAAAACTTGGATATACCCTTAGCCATGCTTCCCGCTCCAAAAAAGTATATTGCAAAAGGTGAATCAGGTTTACCCAGTTCTGAGTGGCAGAGAATTGGGCAAAGACCATAATCTCAGGTATTTGTAAAATTCCCTATTAGAATCCCAAATTTACGAGAGATATCAGAAAATTGCATCAGCCCTGTTTCATCCCCCACCTCACCTACTGACTTAAGTCCCTTTTGCTTCCATAAGTCAAAGGATATATCTGGGATCATCTGTTCTATAGCTTCTAGCGGGATGTTAGATTGTTTCATATGTATAAGGTCTTTGGAGAGAATTACGCTCTTCCAAATCGCAAACCCTGCTTTAATCGATGTCAACTTTGGTTTACAGCCATTGGGATCAATAAACGGACATTGAAGAATCATCCTAGTATTTTTTATTGCTGACGCATTCGCCTTTAAATGCACCCATAAAGGAGGATCTGTGTCTACAAGTCCCTGTCTCAGTAACGTCAGAAGTGATGCATAGTAATAATATAGCAAGTTAGGAAAACTAAGCCAGTCTGCCTTTATAAACATTTTTGATAGAACTGCTTATTCTAAAGAGCTCACTGAATTCTAGAGTGGTATTGTAATAGGATGTCTAACAAGTCAGTTCCTGAAATCTCTTCCCTCCTAGATATTCCATGATCAACTGTGAGTGGTATGATTGTAAAGTGGAAGCATTAAGGAACCACAGCAACTCAGCCACAAAGTGTCAGATCACTTAAAGTTACAGAGCGTGGTTGCTGAGTGCTGAGGCACTTATAGGGTCATTTATTAAGACCAGAGTTTTAGACGCTGGTCCTAATACCCCTGCGCTGGCGCTTGATCTCCTAAGTTATGTAGAGGCGCCGGCCTCTACATAACTTAGGCACATCCACCGCTGGTGTCTAACAGCCTTAAATCTTCACCAGCTCCCTTGCTGGCCTATATTTAGATTATTTTCTACGGCAACAACTGGGTTAGAAAATGATAAATGAGATGGGCCTGCCAACTGTAAAGTTTGGTGGAGATATTGTTTTCCAGAGGTGGGCCTAGGAGAAGGTGCTTTCCTGTTCCAGCATGTGCGTTATTTTTATTATTAATGAGTGTAGTTGTGGCAGGTTCAATATTGATCAAATATTTTGGATCTGTCCATGTTAACCTTCTAAGTCTACTTTCACACTTGCGTTTTGCTTGATCATGCAGGGATCAGCAAAAATGCTTCTGTTTCTGATAATACAACCATCTGCATCTGTTTTGAACGGATCCGGTTCTATTATCTTAAAAATACCAATGACGGATTCGGCATGAACACCATTGAAGGTCAATGGGGGACTTGCATTGTGATCTGTTTTGCTCCGTATCCCATGACGGAAGGAAAACCGCAGCTTGCTGCAGTTTGCCATCCAGTATGAGAACCCAACCAAACGGAACAGAATGCATTTTGGAGCATTCTGTTCTGTTCAGTTCTGTTTTGTCCCCATTGACAATGAATTTTGACAAAACTGAAGCGTTTTTCTCCGGTATTGAGATCCTCTGCCAGATCTCAATACCGTAAAACTTAAACGCTAGTGTGAAAGTTGCCTAAGTGAAATGAATTATGAATTGTGTGATATTCAATAGCTTTTAGTCAGAAGAGTAAATTCAAAAACTTAAATGGAAAATCAAAACATCTTTTGACAATCTTTTGTTTTTTTCTGAATATTTTCCCAAATGTCAATTCGGCACGTTGCATGACAATATGTTAACAAACTATATATTTGTTAATAAGAACTTTTCTATCAGATGCTACAGTAGTTGTGTGATCTACTTGGGCAGCATCTTATGAAACCTACCATCTCTGCTTATAAGGTCACCACCAACAATATGACTAAATAGCACAGTCTTAACTAGACATGATGGAAATAGGCTTTGGCCTTGTACTGGATGCCTGTTTGATGTAAACAAAGAAGACATGTAGGCTTAAACTGTGTTATGAGTCAGTCTTGCCTTAGAAGTGACTGATATAAAGAAGAACGTGTACAACAAAATCATTAAAAGGATAAATCAATTGCATTTCAATCTGCCTCATGGGATTGCTGAAAGTTATTCTGAAGGTATTTATTCTATATTTTCATTCATAGTAATCTTTTTTATGTAGCGCCAACATATTCTGCAGCACTTGAAATATCAGAGGGCACCTGTAGAGACAAAATCAGATATTAAACAGTAATACGTTACCCATTAGGAATGATGGCTGTACTTCCAAGAAATTAATTTATAAAATCGTGTTCATTTCTTAAGGTTGACATTCTAATACTACTTCACTCGAGTTTTAACTCAATAATGTATTTTATGCATAGTACACTTATAGATTGATTAATGATTTGTCCTAAATTTACCAGTAGCACATAATATAGCATGTAACATTTTCTTCTGTGCAAAATAGCATGTTTTGTATAGCAATATTTTTGTTTGTGTAAATTTTTAAAATCCTTATCTATCATAAACCAGATACTTTGACCATTTGGCCCACGTCACATATGTCAGTTGTGTCCCGCTACCTATTTTACTCTGGGAGCTGGACACAATTGATATATGAGCACCGGACTTCAGTGCACGGATCTGGGATCTATGCTCTGATAGCGCCTGTCAGAAAAACTGAGCATGCCTCGTTTCTCTGTCCAGCGCTATTTGCCACCACAACTGATGGACCGGATGGATGAGAACAATTCCATCATAAACTATGGGATCATTTCTGGCTTCAGTTCGCCTGGCATATGTAAAGGGTGTCTTTACGGTATATTCCATTGAAGGAGTTTCATAACATATTTATACTCTCTTGTAACAAAGTTCTATTTGTCATCATTATAGTTTTCATACCAGCTACTATAGTATAGAAAATAGGACACTATTTTCCATTTTGTACAGCAAACATTTTGACTTACTTTTTATCTAGATCCTTAATTGAGAATCTGGGATTACAATGACTAGTGACGATCTCATATAAATATAATATATTTATTTAACACACAGAAATATATATATATATATATATATATATATATATTTAAATATAATATATATTTATATGTTGTTAATATAATACTAATTAGGAAAAGACTTCAGTATGACTTTAGTATTAGACTAGCTCAGCTTTGTTTTCTAACCTGTTATGCTGGAAACATATAGGTCTGTGTTAAAGCTGTAAACACAAAACTATAGGAACCTAAAGATTATTTCTAAATAATAATAATACGGAAGTCGTACTCCTTTCCTATCTACAGTATTTCATTGACTCATGTAACCTACATTAGAGAAGATTTATGGAGCTATATTGTCCCCAAGTTAATAGGGCTGTTTGCAAAGAAATGTAAATGGAGAAAGGCAGTTCTTGAGGAGTAAATGTACAACTGTAGGGTATAATGCACTTTCACTTTTATTAAAGAGGTTTTCCAAGACTTTTTAACTGATGACCTATCCTCTGGATTGGTGGGGGTCCTACACCTCCCCCTGCTGATCAGCTGTTTGAGGATGCTGCAATGCTCCTATGATCACTGTGGCTTTCTTGCAGTGTTCCCTGCACCAGTAACAGCACATTCATTAGTCACATGACCGAGGCACAGCTCAGTACCATTCAAGTGAATGGGGCTCGAGCTGCTACACAAAGCACAGCTGCTATACAACGTACGGCGCTGTGCTTGATCAGCTTCCAGTAGGCTGCGGCGCTCAGAGGGGCACTGGTGCCTTCTCAAACAACTGATTGGTGGGGTTCCCAGGTGTTGGAACCCCAACTATTGGATACTAATAACCTATCCAGAAGATAGGTCATCAATTAAAAAGTGTTGGGAAACCCCTTTAACATTACAGAAAAGAAAATTTGCTAGTGAGTAGAGATGAGCGAATTTTTAAAAAATTTGATTCTGCCAGTTCGTCTAATTTTCGGAAAAAATTTGGTTCGATCTGAATTTATTCACATTATTCGCGTTAAAAACTGCTATTTCCTGGCTGCAGAGAGCCTTCATAGTGGTGTAGAATACTGTGCCTTGCAGTAACATGCATAGGGAGTCTGCTGTAGTCTGTGAGTCTGTGCTGTGCTGTAGTCTGTGAGTCAGTATGACATGCAGATGACAGGCGTCGCACATAGAATCCCTGCACACTTGCCTTATTTGGGCAGTCACGGGGCCAAAACTGACCAAATAACTAAAGTAGGAACTCAGCCTTACAGGTCGATGTTAGCGCCAAGAAGAAGCGCACTCCTTTTACTCCGTTGTCAGCTGATTCCACATAGATGCCTTCAGAACCTGTTCTATTAAACGCTTATACAAGTAGATTCCCCTGACAGAGTGGAGAGGGTGTCAGCAGTAAGTTTGCGTTGATGTCACTGATTATTTTGCCCTTCCTTTGATCTGTCAGAACAATAGCCCCCCAAAAACGGATCCTGTCTGTGGAGCATCCGCCTTTACTCGGTCAGCATTTGGTCAGTAGTATTGCTAATGCCAAAAAAACAGGAGTGGATCCAAAACAGAGATGACAAGTGAATGGAATATTTGCATGTCTTCTGTGTTTTATACCCACTCCTGCTTTTGGCTACCAAATCACAAGCCAATTCTGATGGGACCATACAGGCCTTACAGCTGCTACACAGACAGGATCCGTTATGCGTCTCAAATTTTCTTCCTTGCTCAGCCTGGCTAATGATGTCAGCCAGGACGAAATGCAAAATAGTGGTCCAGTCATGAAGTGGGGAGGGTGGGAACACCATGAGAAGTCCAAAGTGTGGCCCTATGACATAGTGGTGAGGTGGAAGCAGCATGAGAAGGCCACAGAGTGGCATAATGACAGGGTGTGGAGGTGGTGGCAGCATCAGGAGGAGGCCATAGAGTGGCACAATGACAGTATGGAGGTGGCGGCAGCATCAGGAGACCACAGAGTGGAAAGGTGACATAGTGTGAAGGTGGCAGCAGTATCAGGAGGCCACAGAGTGGCAAGGTGACATAGTGTGGAGGTGGCAGCAGCATGAGGAGACCCCAGAGTGGCAAGGTGACATAGTGTGGAGGTAGCAGCAGCATCAGGAGACCACAGAGTGGCAAGGTAGCATAGTGTGGAGGTGGCAGCAGCATGAGGAGGCCACAGAGTGGCAAGGTGACAAAGTGTGGAGGTGGGTGGCAATACCAGTACCAGCTAAAGATGGTGGGTGAAAGAGGGAGCACTTGACATCAGATGTGTGGCATCAGTTGGGTGGCAGCATCATAATAGTAGATGAGGCAGGTAGCCAGAAGAAACCAGTCTCTTTGGTCAAAGTGTTGGGGTGGCACCATGGATGATCTAGTCTGATGCATCAGGCATTGGTGGGTGGAAATCCTGGCTGATCCACACCTGATTCATCTTGACAAAGCTCAGTCTCTCCAGATTTTCAATGGACAGGCGAGTTCTTCTTGGGGTAACTATGGCCCCCGCTGCACTAAACATCCACTCTGATGCCACACTACTGGCCGGGCAGGACAGCTTTTTCAGTTGCGGCCACAAATCCAGTTTGGCTGCTTTTCCAGTTGCGGCCACAAATCCATTTTGGCTGCCCAGTAGTTCAGCAGGTCTTCAATGTAGGGTGGCAGGGTGCTGTCCAAGTATGCCCCATCTGCTGGTTCAGGTCCTGCTCTATGTCTAGCTGCTGGTGAGTAGTTTCTTCACTATGCGGGTGAAGAAAGCTGCTCATCAGCGACTCTAGACTCAGGCTGCTGCTGATGGAGCTGGTACTGCTCCCGCCACCCCACCCCTCCCCAGCAGCCATGGCAGTGGAACGTGAGCACAGAGGGCCCCCCGGTCACACCTGCGAGAGGATGGACGATGGGGCAGATAGGCAGCGGCCAACTGACTACATAGGATGTCTCTATAGTAGTTCAGTTCGTCCTCCCTCTCAGCGGGTGTAAAAAAGGCCCCCATTTTGTACCAGTAGCGAGGGTCCAACAAGGTGGAGATCCAGAAGTCATCCCTCTGCCGAATGGTGACAATTCATCTGTCACTACGCAAGCAAGTGAGCATGCTTCAGGCCATTTGTGCAAGTGACTTGAAGGGACTCCCTGCCTCCACCTCCACTGCATACTGCCACGGTGTGTCTGGGTCCTCTGCCTCCTGTCCTCATCGCCCTGTAGCTCCTCTGACTGCTCCTACTCCTCCTCTCCTGTCACTTGTGTAGAAAAACCACCCATTTTGCTACACATTGCTTGTGCACCACTGTCCTCCTCCCCCTCCAGTTCAGCCTCCACAAGGCTCATGTGGCCGTGAGATCTAGATGCCATGTCTCCTGTTCCCTGACCAGCCATTGTTACCACCATCTGTTCCAGGACATGAAGCAGTGCAATGACATCGTTCATCCCGTACTCCTGGCGTCTGACAAATAACATGGCCTCCTCAAAGGGCCTGAGCAAATGACAGGTGTCACGCATGAGCTGCCACTGGCTGACATTGAAGTTACTCAGGGAAGTACTCCTGTCCACTTGGACCATCAAGAAATCGTTTATGGCATTTCTTCAACATATGGAGGGTGGAATTCCAATGGGTGGAAACGTTGCATATCAGCCTATGCTGGGGAATGCCGATCTGCTGCTGCAGCTCAAGGAGGGTGGGCTTTGTGGTGTACGAGTGGCTTAAGTGCATGCAAAGTTTACTGCCCATTTTTAGGATGTCTTGCAGATGAGTGGAAGACTTCAGGAACCGCTTGACTACCAGATTGAACACGTGTGCCATGCAGGGCGCATGGCTCAGCCCTCCTTGATGCAGCACCGACACCATGTTCTTCCCGTTGTCGGTCACCATGGTTCTAATATTGAGTTGTCGCGGAGAAAGACAGGATTCGATTTCATAATGAAGGACACGGAGCAGTTCCTCCCCTGTGTGACTCATTCACCCAGGTAAACGAGGTGTAGAGCAGCCTGACACCCTCGTGCCCTGCACATGTGGTATGCTGGAGGAGTACTGTGAATTGTCCCTGCAGTGGGGGCTGAGGAAATGGTGGAGGATGAGGAGGCAGAGGCGGACATTGTCGCAGGATCGATGCCGTGAGGTGGAAGCGGTGTTACCTGGCCAAGTTGCTGGTGGGGCTGGGCAGGAACCACATTTACCCAGTGGGCCATAAAGAACGTATATTTTGTCCTTGACCGTAGTTACAGCTAACAACCAATTTTCCCCAAAAAGGCTGTTTCACAAAAAAAATCACCACTGAATGGCAAATCGACGTAATTCAGTCCATACAGCAAAAGGAAGTCTACAATCACCAATCAATTTTCCCAAAAAAGGCTATATCACAAACAAATTTCACCACTGAATGACAATGCAAATTCACCGCAGAACGGCTAATAACACACACTTATTTTCCCTATTAATACACCCCCCAAAAATAAATATAACAAACACAATTCACTGCTGAACGGCTAATAGGACATATGTATCTATCCTAATAATACACCCTGTAAATGGCTGTACTACAATGGAACTTCACCGCTGAACGACAAATATTTTTTTTCGCCACTAATACACACCAAAAAGGGCTGTAATTTTCTCACTTCACCACACTATGGCAAATAAGCCCTTTTTCTTTTTCCCCACTAATACACGCCAAAAAAGGCTTTAGAACATATAACTGCACCGCTAAACAGCAAATACTTTTTTTTGTGCCACTAATACATGCAAAAAAAGGGCTTTAGAACATATAACTGCACCGCTGAATGGCAAATATATTTTTATTTTGCCACTATTACACGACAAAAAGGGCTTTAGAACATATAACTGCACCGCTGAGTGGCAAATACTTTTTTGTGCCACTAATACATGCAAAAAAGGGCTTTAGATCATATAACTGCACGGCTGAATGGCAAATATATATATATTTTTTCCACTAATACACGCCACAAAAGGCTTTAGAACATATAACTGCACCGCTGAATAGCAAATACTTTTTTTGTTCCACTAATACACGCAAAAAAGGACTTTAGAACATATAACTACACCGCTGAACGGAAAATATATTTTTTCTTTTTCACTAATACATGCTACAAAAGGCTTTAGAACATATAACTGCACCGCTGAACGGAAAATATATTTTTTCTTTTTCACTAATACATGCTACAAAAGGCTTTAGAACATATAACTGCACCGCTGAACGGCAAATATATTTTTCTTTTGCCACTAATACACGCCACAAAAGGCTCTAGAACATGTAAGTGAACGGCAAATATATTTTTTATTTTGCAACTAATACATGCCACAAAAGGCTTTAGAACATATAACTGCACCACTGAACGGAAAATATATTTTTTATTTTGCCACTATTACACGACAAAAAGGGCTTTAGAACATATAACTGCACCACTGAACGGCAAATATAATTTTTATTTTGCCACTATTACACGACAAGCTGCTGCTGGTGAGTAGTTTCTTCACTATGCGGGTGAAGAAAGCTGCTCATCAGCGACTCTAGACTCAGGCTGCTGCTGATGGAGCTGGTACTGCTCCCGCCACCCCACCCCTCCCCAGCAGCCATGGCAGTGGAACGTGAGCACAGAGGGCCCCCCGGTCACACCTGCGAGAGGATGGACGATGGGGCAGATAGGCAGCGGCCAACTGACTACATAGGATGTCTCTATAGTAGTTCAGTTCGTCCTCCCTCTCAGCGGGTGTAAAAAAGGCCCCCATTTTGTACCAGTAGCGAGGGTCCAACAAGGTGGAGATCCAGAAGTCATCCCTCTGCCGAATGGTGACAATTCATCTGTCACTACGCAAGCAAGTGAGCATGCTTCAGGCCATTTGTGCAAGTGACTTGAAGGGACTCCCTGCCTCCACCTCCACTGCATACTGCCACGGTGTGTCTGGGTCCTCTGCCTCCTGTCCTCATCGCCCTGTAGCTCCTCTGACTGCTCCTACTCCTCCTCTCCTGTCACTTGTGTAGAAAAACCACCCATTTTGCTACACATTGCTTGTGCACCACTGTCCTCCTCCCTCCAGTTCAGCCTCCACAAGGCTCATGTGGCCGTGAGATCTAGATGCCATGTCTCCTGTTCCCTGACCAGCCATTGTTACCACCATCTGTTCCAGGACATGAAGCAGTGCAATGACATCGTTCATCCCGTACTCCTGGCGTCTGACAAATAACATGGCCTCCTCAAAGGGCCTGAGCAAATGACAGGTGTCACGCATGAGCTGCCACTGGCTGACATTGAAGTTACTCAGGGAAGTACTCCTGTCCACTTGGACCATCAAGAAATCGTTTATGGCATTTCTTCAACATATGGAGGGTGGAATTCCAATGGGTGGAAACGTTGCATATCAGCCTATGCTGGGGAATGCCGATCTGCTGCTGCAGCTCAAGGAGGGTGGGCTTTGTGGTGTACGAGTGGCTTAAGTGCATGCAAAGTTTACTGCCCATTTTTAGGATGTCTTGCAGATGAGTGGAAGACTTCAGGAACCGCTTGACTACCAGATTGAACACGTGTGCCATGCAGGGCGCATGGCTCAGCCCTCCTTGATGCAGCACCGACACCATGTTCTTCCCGTTGTCGGTCACCATGGTTCTAATATTGAGTTGTCGCGGAGAAAGACAGGATTCGATTTCATAATGAAGGACACGGAGCAGTTCCTCCCCTGTGTGACTCATTCACCCAGGTAAACGAGGTGTAGAGCAGCCTGACACCGTCGTGCCCTGCACATGTGGTATGCTGGAGGAGTACTGTGAATTGTCCCTGCAGTGGGGGCTGAGGAAATGGTGGAGGATGAGGAGGCAGAGGCGGACATTGTCGCAGGACCGATGCCGTGAGGCGGAAGCGGTGTTACCTGGCCAAGTTGCTGGTGGGGCTGGGCAGGAACCACATTTACCCAGTGGGCCATAAAGAACGTATATTTTGTCCTTGACCGTAGTTACAGCTACCGACCAATTTTCCCCAAAAAGGCTGTTTCACAAAAAAAAAATCACCACTGAATGGCAAATCGACGTAATTCAGTCCATACAGCAAAAGGAAGTCTACAATCACCAATCAATTTTCCCAAAAAAGGCTATATCACAAACAAATTTCACCACTGAATGACAATGCAAATTCACCGCAGAACGGCTAATAACACACACTTATTTTACCTATTAATACACCCCCCAAAAATAAATATAACAAACACAATTCACTGCTGAACGGCTAATAGGACATATGTATCTATCCTAATAATACACCCTGTAAATGGCTGTACTACAATGGAACTTCACCGCTGAACGACAAATATTTTTTTTCGCCACTAATACACACCAAAAAGGGCTGTAATTTTCTCACTTCACCACACTATGGCAAATAAGCCCTTTTTCTTTTTCCCCACTAATACACGCCAAAAAAGGCTTTAGAACATATAACTGCACCGCTAAACAGCAAATACTTTTTTTTGTGCCACTAATACACGCAAAAAAAGGGCTTTAGAACATAACTGCACCGCTGAATGGCAAATATATTTTTATTTTGCCACTATTACACGACAAAAAGGGCTTTAGAACATATAACTGCACCGCTGAGTGGCAAATACTTTTTTGTGCCACTAATACATGCAAAAAAGGGCTTTAGATGATATAACTGCACGGCTGAATGGCAAATATATATATTTTTTTTTTCCACTAATACACGCCACAAAAGGCTTTAGAACATATAACTGCACCGCTGAATAGCAAATACTTTTTTTGTTCCACTAATACACGCAAAAAAGGACTTTAGAACATATAACTACACCGCTGAACGGAAAATATATTTTTTCTTTTTCACTAATACATGCTACAAAAGGCTTTAGAACATTTAACTGCACCGCTGAACGGCAAATATATTTTTCTTTTGCCACTATTACAAGACAAAAAGGGCTTTAGAACATATAACTGCACCGCTGAACGGCAAATATATTTTTCTTTTGCCACTAATACACGCCACAAAAGGCTCTAGAACATGTAAGTGAACGGCAAATATATTTTTTATTTTGCAACTAATACATGCCACAAAAGGCTTTAGAACATATAACTGCACCACTGAACGGAAAATATATTTTTATTTTGCCACTATTACACGACAAAAAGGGCTTTAGAACATATAACTGCACCACTGAACGGCAAATATAATTTTTTCCTTTTCCACTAATACATGCCACAAAAGGCTTTAGAACATATAACTGCACCACTGAACGGAAAATATATTTTTTATTTTGCCACTATTACACGACAAAAAGGGCTTTAGAACATATAACTGCACCGCTGATTGGCAAACATATATATTTTTTCCCACTAATACATGCCACAAAAGGCTTTAGAACATATAACTGCACCACTGAATAGCAAATACTTTTTTTGTTCCACTGATACACGCAAAAAAGGGCTTTAGAACATATAACTACACCGCTGAACGGCAAATATATTTTTCTTTTGCCACTATTACAAGACAAAAAGGGCTTTAGAACATATAACTGCACTGCTGAACGGCAAATATATTTTTCTTTTGCCACTAATACACGCCACAAAAGGCTTTAGAACATGTAACTGCACCGCTGAACGGAAAATATAATTTTTTGCTTTTCAACTAATACATGCCACAAAAGGCTTTAGAGCATATAACTGCACCACTGAACGGCAAATTAAATTTTTCTTTTTCCACTAATACATGCCACAAAAGGCTTTAGAACATATAACTACACCACTGAACGTCAAATATATTTTTAGTTTTTCCCCTAATGCATGCTACAAAAGGCTTTAGAACATGTAACTACACTGCTAAACAGCAAATATAATTTTTTCCTTTTCCACTAATACATGCCACAAAAGCCTTTAGAACATATAACTGCACCACTGAACGGCAAATATATATCTTCTTTTTCCACTAATACACACCACAAAAGGCTTTAGAACATATAACTGCACCACTGAATAGCAAATACTTTTTTTGTGCCACTAATACACGCATA
Source organism: Bufotes viridis (assembly GCA_033119425.1). Taxonomy (NCBI): domain Eukaryota; kingdom Metazoa; phylum Chordata; class Amphibia; order Anura; family Bufonidae; genus Bufotes; species Bufotes viridis. Next base: position 444,971,950 of record CM065589.1, on the reverse strand, counting down.
AAAGGGCTTTAGAACATATAACTACGCCGCTGAACGGCAAATATATTTTTGGTTTTTCCACTAATAAATGCTACAAAAGGCTTTAGAACATATAACTGCACCACTGAACGGCAAATATATTTTTATTTTGCCACTACTACATGCCACAAAAGGCTTTAGAACATGTAACTGCACTGCTGAACGGCAAATATAATTTTTTCTTTTTCCACTAAAACATGCCACAAAATGCTTTAGAACATATAACTGCACCGCTGAACGGCAAATATATATCTTCTTTTTCCACTAATACACGCCACAAAAGGCTTTAGAACATATAACTGCACCACTGAATAGCAAATACTTTTTTGTGTGCCACTAATACACGCATAAAAGGGCTTTAGAACATATAACTACACCGCTGAACGGCAAATATATTTTTGGTTTTTCCACTAATATATGCTACAAAAGGCTTTAGAACATATAACTACACCACTGAACGGCAAATATATATTTCTTTTCCCACTACTACACGCCACAAAAGGCTTTAGAGCATATACATGCAGCGCTAAATGGCAAATATATTTTTACTTTGCCTCTATTTGCGGACAAAAAGGGCTTTAGAACATGTAACTGCACCGCTGAACGGCAAATATTTTTTTCTTTTTCCACTAATGCACGCCACAAAAGGCTTTAGAACATATAACTGCACCACTAAACTGCAAATATATTTTACTTTTGCCACTAATACACGACAAAAAGGGCTGTAATTTTAGCACTTCACCACATAGAGGTTAATAAGCCCTTTTTTCCCTCTAATACAAGCCAAAAAATGCTTTAGAACATATAACTGCACCGCACAAGGGCCAATAAGACGTAGAAATATTTCCCTGTAATAAACCCTGTTAATGCCTGTATCAAACAGCACTTGCACCCTAATAAGACAGGTTTGCTTGAATTACAGAGCTGTATAATGGCAATTTGGCTTCCCAGTCAGTGCAGAAAGGTGTAATAGGATTGTTCCCAGTACCCAGGCTGTAGCCTCCCCTACTGAACCCTGTTCAACATAAATGCTGTGGAATGATTCCTCCCTATCCTTTCCCTATACCTTGAATAATCTTTCCCTGCACTTGTAAATCATTTTTTTAGCCCAATGAAGTCTTCTCTAGCACTGTCCCGCCTTCCCAGAGTTCCTTGCTCCATGTCTTCACACGTGCAGCAGCCATTTTAGGAAAAAATTAGATTCATTACCACAAATCGCGAGGAAATTTGGATTTGGTGCGAATTGAATAAAACCTGAAATTCAGATCGAATTCCACTTTGTCAACTTCGATTCGCTCATCTCTACTAGTGAGATTATGCTGAAAACCTAGTCCAATGCCTATAAAGACGGTAAGGTTACACAGTAACTCTGTATTTATTCATTTCTGGAATGTCCAAAAACTCTGGCTCACTTTGAGAGAAAAGTTGCTTACGAAATAAGTTTTCAGTTGTGGATATTGAAAACAAATTTGGCCATTTTAGTAGACTTCACTCAATTTGTAATTCCCAACAATATTATGTCTGGGTCCGGTCTCACATTATATGTATATGGTCAATAACCATGGGATTTCCACTTTAGATGCATTGCTAAACTGCTGGCATACATACACAATGTCTGCGGTATCGTTGTGACAGTAGTGGCTAATGGTTGTCCTCCAGTTATACTGAACAACATGAATGCCACTAATGCTTAGACTACTGGTTTTAGAACAGCACTGGTTTACTTACTGCACTCTGGTGCTGAGATGTCCAAGTGTCTGATGTTGGCAATGTACTCTATCCGATCAGTGATGACATTGTGGCAGGAGGTTCATGCATGCATATGGAGTTCCAGCCATTAGCAGATGTTCAAAACTTGACAGAATCCTTTACAATAGTGGCGCATGTGTACAGTCGTGGCCAAAAGTTTTGAAAATTACATAAATATTGGAATTTGGAAAAGTTGCTGCTTAAGTTTTTATAATAGCAATTTGCATATACTCCAGAATGTTATGAAGAGTGATCAGATGAATTGCATAGTCCTTCTTTGCCATGAAAATTAACTTAATCCCAAAAAACTTTCCACTGCATTTCATTGCTGTCATTAAAGGACCTGCTGAGATCATTTCAGTAATCGTCTTGTTAACTCAGGTGAGAATGTTGACGAGCACAAGGCTGGAGATCATTATGTCAGACTGATTGGGTTAAAATGGTAGACTTGACATGTTAAAAGGAGGGTGATGCTTGAAATCATTGTTCTTCCATTGTTAACCATGGTGACCTGCAAAGAAACGCGTGCAGCCATCATTGCGTTGCATAAAATGGCTACTAAGATTGCACCTCAATCAACAATTTAGAGGATCATCAAGAACTTCAAGGAAAGAGGTTCAATTCTTGTTAAGAAGGCTTCAGGGCGTCCAAGAAAGTCCAGCAAGCGCCAGGATCGTCTCCTAAAGAGGATTCAGCTGCGGGATTGGAGTGCCACCAGTGCAGAGCTTGCTCAGGAATGGCAGCAGGCAGGTGAGAGTGCATCTGCACGCACAGTGAGGCAAAGGCTTTTGGAAGATGGCCTGGTGTCAAGAAGGGCAGCAAAGAAGCCACTTCTCTCCAAAAAAAACATCAGGGACAGATTAATCTTCTGCAGAAAGTATGGTGAATGGACTGCTGAGGACTGGGGCAAATTCATATTCTCCAATGAAGCCTCTTTCCGATTGTTTGGGGCATCTGGAAAAAGGCCTCTACCGGAGAAGAAAAGGTGAGCGCTACCATCAGTCCTGTGTCATGCCAACAGTAAAGCATCCTGAGACCATTTATGTGTGGGGTTGCTTCTCATCCAAGGGAGTGGGCTCACTCACAATTTTGCCCAAAAACACAGCCATGAATAATGAATGGTACCAAAACACCCTCCAACAGCAACTTCTTCCAACAATCCAACAACAGTTTGGTGAAGAACAATGCATTTTCCAGCACGATGGAGCACCGTGCCATAAGGCAAAAGTGATAACTAAGTGGCTCGGGGACCAAAACATTGACATTTTGGGTCCATGGCCTGGAAACTCCCCAGACCTTAATCCAATTGAGAACTTGTGGTCAATCCTCAAGAGGCGGGTGGACAAACAAAAACCCACTAATTCTGACAAACTTCAAGAAGTGATTATGAAAGAATGGGTTGCTATGAGTCAGGAATTGGCCCAGAAGTTGATTGAGAGCATGCCCAGTCGAATTGCAGAGGTCCTGAAAAAGAAGGGCCAACACTGCAAATACTGACTCTTTGCATAAATGCCATGTAATTGTCGATAAAAGCCTTTGAAACGTATGAAGTGCGAGTAATTATATTTCAGTACATCACAGAAACAACTGAAACAAAAATCTAAAAGCAGTTTAGCAGCAAACTTTGTGAAAACTAATATTTGTGTCATTCTCAAAACTTTTGGTCACGACTGTAGTTGTATGTTTTGCTGGCTCTGATCCTCTGTTCAACAATAATAGCTGTGAGTTGTTTAAATGCTTATATCAGGCTTACAAGAAATATAGCAATACTTTTGTAGAAACATTGCTAGTTTTACATAGATATAGAGCATTTAAATAGGTATAGAGCATCTGAAAAAACATTATATGAGGATGAAAAACAGTGGTGGATATAAAGATGCATTTCAAAGCTCCTTTTCCCTTCTTCAGTAGCTTGTGAATAGCATAAATCTAATGCAAAGTCAGAAAAAAATATTTTTACTGAACCACCATGATTTTTTTATATTTCCATCTATAGAGCTGTGTAAGGGCTTGTTTTTTGCAGGGCAAAATATAGTTTTTATAGGTACCACTTTGAGGTATATACAGCTTTTTGATTACTTTTTCTTCAATTATGTTTATTTTTTATTGCTTATTTTACAGAATTGGGAAAAAGATTGATTTCATTTTTTATATTTGTGTTTTTTACATTTTAAATGTTTTTTTTTACGTTACTTTTTATTCACCTTAGGAAACTTTACCTTGTGAAGTGTATGTGATTTTTACTGGCTGCCTATTTAGCCTTGCTGCAGGCTGTGATCGAAGGACTGAGAGAGCCCTGTCCTTGTGTTTAACCACACAGATGCTACAGTCGCTATTGTGACAACACCCGCCACGTATGGAGCGGGATCAACTTGTGATCCTCCTCCATATATGTTTCCTGCAAATCTCACAATCTCAGGGTTTGTGAAGAGTGGATTTAGGCGGGCCGACTGAGGGGCCGATTGCTGGGAATGAATGCTTTCTTCCAACAGTCAGCTGCTCGCTCGGTGAAGGAGACCGCACATTTACATGCAGTAATCTCCTTCACTGTATGAAGACGAGAGATCACTATTGTGATCCTTCGTCCTCATACAGATTCATGGATTCTGAGCAGCAGATCACTGACCATCGGGTGATCGGCGGCACATTTAGACGGCCAGATGATCAGGAACAACTGTTTGCAGGACCGGACACTGCAATCTGTGACTGAAATACACCTAATTTAGGCGTATTTCAGCTTGATGAATGAGCCCCTTAATTTTAGACAAATAGTAAGGAATTCCTTAATCTCTACAACACTATCATTTTATTAGTTTTTTCAATGAGAGATAAATGTTCTCAATTGGAGAGCAAAGTAATGTCAATTTATGACATAGGAAAGGGATCTACAAGGTAATACTCATTAGAATAGTAGATGGGGAACTGGAATGGCTGACTGAATGACAGTTCTGTTGTTCTCTTGATAGGCCTAAATAAACATGCAAACAGAGGAGTATTGCATTGTAAATATTGAGAAGTCCTGAACAATCATGGGAGATCATAGGGGAGGCATGCTGCTCTCAGTATTACCTGGTGACTGGTGGCCTGACTAAGGGAGTCAAGTGAGACTGTCTGCCATGCTAAAGGTCCAGACAAAGAGGAAGTTAAAGACACGGATTAGGATCTAACATACATGTAGTCGCTCAAAAAAAAGTATATGCAGAAAACCATCCACTCATTTCTTAATTTAAAGTACATAGAATATTCACATAGAATAAAAATTGTTTAATGGAAGTGTCCCCTTTAAATAGAAGCATGTACACTAAGATCATGTATTGTATTTAGGTATTTTTGTCACGGGAGATACGTTGCATTTTATAGAGATTATCCCCACCTACGTTATTTTCTTTCTTTAGCATTTACAGTAACAATAGGCAAGATTCACTTCAATCTTTCTATTTACGATTCATTATGAAACCCGACTATATTGACCAAGGCAGCAGGTAGTTTTTAGACTCCTGCTTTCCTTTAGTAACAAATCACATTATCAGTCAAGATGTTTTGTTGTTGTGGCTTTTGTTTCCTCCTGGCAGTAGAAGGTGTGTTCCTTATTTCTGGTTTCTGGTTATCATTACACTTTCTACTTCAAAGGGCCCTTGAATTAACAGCAAATGCAAATAAACCAGCACTTATAGCACACTTTTTGCTTTCTTGTGGGTTAATATTTTATTATTTTCTTAATAAAGTGTAGTTGTTTCTATAATAAGATACTATGAAAATCTAACATGAGCACACCAAACAACCTATTTTAGGCTGCGATCTCTGTTTTGGAGATCTGGCTGCCTGATCCAATGCAAAAGCTAGCTGTCGTCCGGACGAAAAAAAATTGTAGGCAACAGTATTTGTCCAGCCAAGACCTGGCATTAATGCTGGAAATCAGCCAGATTACTGCTGGACCGCATTGCAATCAATAGTGATCTTGCGGTGAAGTAGAAGATCCTGCAACGCCAGATCCTGCAAGATCCAACAGGCTCCTCTGATCCGACACAGCCTGCCAGATCTCCTAATGGAGATGTGAACGAGGCCTTAATGTATTATTTGTCATTTTTATATTTGTTTTATACGTCTAAACACAAAAGCAAAGTAAACAGGCTTAAGGATTGCTTAGCTACTTTCACACTAGCGTTTTCAATTCCGCTACTGAGATCCGTTTTCTCTGACACAATAGAAAAGGGATCCGTCCCCCACTGTCTTTCAATAGTGGTCATGGCGGATCCGTCATGGTTATAGAAGACATAATATAATCGGATCCATTCATGACGGATGCATGCGGTTGTATTATTGTAACGGAACCGTTTTTGCAGATCCATGACGGATCCGCAAAAAACGCTAATGTGAAAGTATCCTTATGTGTACGGTAACTTAGGCTAAAATAAGGAGATTGCAGTAAGCACCACCATGTGGATATCTTGCGCTCTTATGTCAATAAGAGTGGGCAGATTCTTACATAAACTCGTGAGCCTTTGTACACAACAAACCTACAAAAAAATCCTCACTGTTATAATCCACTATAATGGACACCTTCCACAAACCTGGAAATCCATCTATGTAGTGAAGGCATATAACTTTCAAAAAATATAACACAAATCGAATGCTTTATTATAATTCACTACGTACATTAAAAACTTCATTCATATAACAAGGATTATCAGGGTAAAGCCCCTCATATTCCTGAATACAGAAACCTAGAGCTATCACTATAGCACATGTCTGGGTCAATACTCAATAACAGTCTAATGTTACCAATTAATAATGACATAGATAGTAATACTACATAGGGAATAAACACAATTCCATTATGGTTACATACCAAGCATCTGAATATTAAAATGTGATGGATATAAAATATCAAATGGACATTACAAGGCAGCAAATGTGTATACAAAAATGCACAAGTGTAAGATATAAATGCTAAAAAAGCATAAAAACAATCACAACCCAGTTTAGTTATCTGATCAGGCAACCAAAAACTGCAATTGCTGCAAAACTGTTTATCACAAAAAATACTCAGTGCGATACTAAATACACAAATACACATCCTACCGTATAGAAACATTTTTAGCACAAAAATCGTGTATGCATCAATAGCGATAGAAATACAGTATGTCATATATGGCAGTCCACAGTAAGTACTGAAATGTTTAACGCAATACGTTATTGAAGACACCTACTAGGCTACAGTATGTAGCCATCAGTATAAGATGTACAACCATATTTCTTGTACATAACACAGCACAGTAAATGTCATGGATACATGATCTTACAATTTATCTTACCATTAGACATGCTGGCATAGGTATGGAACACTGGAAATGCCTTGAGACATCGACAGTCCTGTCAGAATGCCCTGTGTATCCAACTGCTTAATGGATAATTACTAGGGCTCCTGTATATTATTATCTATTTCAAGAGGTTCTGTATTTCCTGGCTTAAAGGGCACAGTGCCCAGGTTCCTAAATTCCCTACTTTCTAGCTACAACAGCTTAGAGGGAACATTGCATACAAGCCCAATGCGGAGGTTGTCTTTGGTCAGTTTTGAACCCAAGACCCCAGTACTTCAAGCAAACAATGCTAACCTTTGAGGACACTTGTGCTTATCTGTTGCAACACACAACACCCATAGATGAGTCATTGTGTCTGATAACATGCCTCCCTCGCAAGCCTTCACTGATCTCTCTTATACATTGTAGAGGGAAGTGTTAGATTTGAATACATATGTATATATGCCTACTTATATATGCATATCATGGGCCTATCCAGGTGGTGTGTGTGTATATATATATATATATATATATATATATATATGCATGCCCCTTTGTCAGCATGCATGTCTGTATATATATATATATATATATATATCTATGTATATATATACATAACTGTCTACACACACATATTGATTTATAATGTGTCACTATAAAAAAAAAAAGCTTATTAAAAGCGTCTGTCTTTGCAATTGTCCGATCATGTGACCTCCAGGATTATTTACTGCATTTTAGTTTTTCACTTGTGCTGCAAGGACCTTTGGAGGCGGGCGTTGATGGTGTCTAGTGAGTCACGTGACCTGAGCCAGCTGATGTCTGGTGGTCACGTGACTCGATCCTGTTTTTTGACATGCGCAGGCCACACTGGAAGATGCTCAGACAAACAAGATGTTCCCAAGCTGGTTAGTACTTACAACTTGCTCCCCTTGCCAATCATTGATTTTAATTATGTTCACATGGGTTTTCACAGATGTATGTGATTAGATAATTATGACACTTTATGAATTTTGTCCGTATTAGGGCCTTTGGACATTTGCATATTATAAATTAAGCTTATGTATGTTTTTACTGTATTTATTATACTTGCATACTAAAGTTTTGTATGTACACCTATGGATTTTTTATGCTTTTTATACTGTTTTACATTAATTACCTTTGTTGATTGATTGATTTGTGGGTGTGTATATATGTCCCTATATGTGAGCACCATTTTGTCATCACCATTTGCTTGAGAAAGTTCCCACTGAGTGGATTGAAACGTTGCTGTATGTCTGATCAATAAATTTTTGTTACTTTTGCTACTTCTGGATGTGCCGTGGAGTTTATCATTTTTATATATATATATATATATATATATATATATATATATATATATATAAAATGAATGTGTGTATAAGTGTGCAGGCTTATAGTTGCCCATTTATGATATATATATATATATATATATATATATATATACATATATATACAAACATATATATGTGTATAGATGTGCCCAAGCATCTGTATACATGTATATGCTGTGTTGGCCAGTAATGTCCCCCAGTCGGCGCTCCCCCCTTCCCACAGCCTCTTCCCGCATCCCTGCAGGAGGTGGAGATGGCTCCAGATGGCCGGACAATTATGGTGACTTCAAAAGGCAAGGGATCAATTGATTCCGTTGCCTTTTGTTAAACAAATGTCCCCCTCCCTCTGTTTGCTACATACATCCGGTGCTGTAATTACAGCACCTGGGGTATGCAAGCGCTTCACAGGTGGGGAGGATCAAAGAAATCCCCCGCCTGGAAGCGCACTACGCACTCCCCTGTAGGTGCGCGCAGGGAAGCGCAGGCTGGTACAGCGACGTCATATCGCCACGCCGGCCCACGTGTCCTTGCCTGTGGCGTGTGCGCACGCCACAGCGCAGGCTGCACGGGAGTGAGCACAGCTGGATTTAAATAGTCCGACGGCGCTGAGCTCTTCAGATTGAGCCGTGCTGCCCCAAGAGAGAATCAACCCCTGCAAGACAAGCATCAGTGAGACTCAACCCCAAGACAACGAGCATTAACTCTTTGAGGATGAGCAATTAACCCCTGGATGGCTGAGTAACTGTACCCTATACCACCAACGAATTAACCCCTGCATTACCTTAACTATGCTATACCACCAACAATTCCCTGATCATATACCCTGCCCTGCATTAACCCCTTCATCCCTGAATATCCCTTACATATTGTACCCCTGCAATATTACATATTGAACACCTGTAATATAACCCCTGAATATCCCACTGATCATTAACCCCTGCAATACCCCTGATATCATTAACCCCTGCAATCAGATCATTAACCCATTAACCCCTTGTATCTCCCATAGGGATAGTATAGAGCCAGGCTGGGTGGGCTGCTAATGTAAATGTAAGTGTGTATTTTTAGCTAGATTTCGGGAAGGAATTGGTATTGTGAGTAGTGTAGTTATGATAGTATTTGTTGTAGTGTTATTACTGTACTGTGGTGTGTGCGTCTATATGTATATATATTTATAACCATTGATATAAAAAAATATATATATAGATATAGCGTAATAGATTGTATTTGTATTGTGTAATAAATATTTCTTTATTCATAACATAGAGCGTATGGTCTTTTATTATAGCAGTAAGCCACATATAGTTCAGTGTAGAGTGAAGCAACAGAGAGTTCGTTTTTATTTAAGGTATAAATAGGCAGAGTCATCAATAGACGACTTGGGCCTATTTATGAATATTAATTATTGGTATTATCCTAAATACGTATATATACTGGACCAGGCACAGTTAGTTATTGTTCTTCATTTTATTTCTTTCTCTCCACCTTGCCTGTATACCAATTTGACACTCATCCCAATCATTGTCAGATTCCTGAGAACTAAAGACTAGTATATGCTTGGATTTCCCATGATTCAGTACCTCCAGTACTCCACCTAAGGACTTTTTCATTTGCCTACTGTCCCCCGTTCTTCCACTGCCAGCACTAAAAGTTGCACTGAAATACACAGTCCGGACTGATGGGCTGTACTATCATAATGGAGAGGACTCCTGTTTGCATGCACGGTAGTCCTAACAGTGTATTTCAGCGCAGCTTTAAAATCAGAAAGGGGCAATAGGAAAACAAAAATTAGCAATATGTACTTCTTATGTGTAACACTACTCATGTATTAAAGCAAATAATAGTCCAAGAATGTGGTGACTCTGTCACCATAATTCTGGACTAAATTATCTGTAGTAATACATTAGTAGTGCTGCACATGAGTCCAGATCGCCATTTTTTATTTTCCTACATACCTTCAGAGACCCGCTGTCAACACACAAAGCTGCGCTGAAAAACAAAGTCTAGACTGCTGTGCCATGCCAACATAATGGAGAGGACCCCATTCACATGCACAGCAGTCCTGACAATGTAGCAAAACATTATTTAGCTATTACACTGTCTTCAAAAGAATGGTAGCTTGTAGGAGTGTCTCAGCCATCTTCAACTTCTATAGCCTACAAGAATTTTGAATATTTACGCATTGCTTAGGGGTAGAAACTACACAAAGCCGGTGTGGTCTGTTCTTTCACAATTCTTGTTCCACATTACATACTATCAGTATAAAAACATGGCAAGCCTCTTGCCTTATCCCAGTTACATTCTTCTTACCCAGTCTAATCATGCTAATGTCCCAATTTTATGAGAGAAGAATTTCCTTGCTACCTTTCCCAATCTGATAACCCTTCTTAATGTTTATTTCATCACAATCCGCTAAAATAAGCCAAGTGGCCATGGGGGAAAGGGATCAAGAAGACAGTGGAACTAGTCCATACCCCGCTAAAGCCTGTATTATACCTGACGATCTTTCGTCAGATGATCGCTGACGAGCGTTCATATGAACACTCGTTAGCGATCATCTTGCAGTGTAATACTGATGCCAATTGCCCAATGAACAAGCAAACGAGCTTGATCATTGGGAAATCCAAATCTTTAAAAAAAAATTGGTTTGCAGGTGGCAGATTGTGGTGTCTAATCATGATCTGCCACTGGCAAACCACTATTCAGCATGGGGACAAATGATGGCATAGCAATCACTCCTCCCCATGCTGTGGAGGAGATCGCTGCATGTAATAGCAGCAGTCTCCTCCGCTAGTGAGCAGTCGATTGCTGAGAGGTTATTAATTAGCTAAAATGTGTTATTATTGGATTACAGTGTATAGTTACAGCCTAGTTCTACAGTTTACCACTCCAAACTCTAGAGATTACTAGTCCATTGTTTCGAGGGTGAAATGCAGGGGATCAACAAAGTTCAGAGGGAATTAATTAAATGCTTCAATGTTTTTTTTCCTTTTATCATGATAATTGGCTTTTGGTTTTTCCTTTGGCAGAATTTTTTTTATTGTTTTCAGGATTACAACTGTCTCAAGTATGAAATCACACAGGTTCTGGAACATGCAGACTGAAGAAGACAAGATTGATGTAAGATTCCAGTTGGCAACAAAGTGTGGTTTTTGACACAGCCTTTATTTTTCCTCTAACAAGCATAATGGAAGCGCTAAAAGAAGTATCACTGTATAAAATCAGTATAAGCAAATAACACCCATTAGCTTTTACCTAATACCAAAAGACTATAAAGGGCTCAAGGATAGCATTAGCTTTGATTTTATGTGGGCAGAGAAAAATCAATACAATTTTCAAAATCAATTGACTATATCGCGGTGACATTTTCTGCTGTGTTGATTCCCTACCCTGATGATATAACATATCGAATTCTGAGACACAGCAAGGTTTGTAAGGTTCTGTCCTTTCAACAGAACATTATCAATGATCTTGCCGCTGAGGCCAGTATTCTGCTAATTTAACTGGACCCTGCCCTGTAGATGTGATGTCAACAATGATGCTGTGTCTTAGGGCAGGGTTTTTCAAGCAGGTCTTTACGGAGGCTTAGATCTGAGATGTTTAACCCCCTCAGCCCCCCTAGCTTAAACACCCTTAATGACCAGACCTCTTTTTACAATTCTGCACTACACCACTTTCACGGTTTATTGCTCGGTCATACAACTTACCACCCAAATGAATTTTACCTCCTTTTTTTCTCACTAATAGAGCTTTTATTTGGTGGTATTTCATTGTTGCTGACATTTTAACTTTTTTTGATATTAATACAAAAATTACCAACATTTTAGCAAAAAAATGACATTTTTCGCTTTCTGTTGTAAAATTTTTCAAAAAAAACTACATTTCTATATAAATTTTTCTCTAAATTTATTGTTCTACATGTCTTTAATAAACAAAAAATTCAATAAGTGTATATTTATTGGTTTGGGTAAAAGTTATAGCGTTTGCAAACTATGGTGCAAAAAAAGTGAATTTCGGCATTTGGAAGCAGCTCTGACTTTCTGAGCACCTGCCTGTCATGTTTCTTCAGGTGCTAGAATGCCAGGATAGTATAAATACCCCCCAAATGACACCATTTTAGAAAGAAGACACCCCAAAGTATTTGCGGAGGGGCATGGTGAGTTCATGTATGATTTCATTTTTTTTCACAAGTTAGCAGAAAATTACACTTTCTGAGGGAAAAATAAAAATAATAAAGTTTCCATTTCTGCTAACTTCAGGCAAAAAGAAAAAAAATCTTCCACGGACTCACTATGCCCCTCTGTGAATACCTTGGGGTGTCTACTTTCCGAAATAGGGTCATTTGTGGGGTGTGTTTACTGTTCTGGCATTTTGGGCGGGGCTAAATTGCCTAAAGGTACTCGTTGGACTTTACGCCCTTTACGCACCTAAGCTGCAAAAAAGTGGTACACATGTGGTATCGCCGTACTCAGAAAAAGTAGGGCAATGTGTTTTGGGGTGTATTTTTACATATACCCATGCTGGGTAAGAGAAATATCTCTGTAAATTGTCAACTTTGTATAAAAAATTTAAAAAGTTGTCATTTACAGAGATATTTCTCTCACCCAGCATGGGTATATGTAAAAATACACCCCAAAACACATTTCCCTACTTTTTCTGAGTATGGCGATACCACATGTGTGCCACTTTTTTCAGGGTAAGCCAGGGACGAGGCACGTGATCGGCTTACGGGTAAGCAGCCCATCTTTGCTTGGTTTTCCTTCCTTTGAGGGATATTTGGCTTTCATTGTGTTGTAGACCCATAACTGGGGCTCCACATTTGTTTTGCATATTCCTGTTTCCCAGGGAACTTTGCACTTCGGATTGCTGTGTTGAGACTCTTAAGTGAGGCTCCGCGGTGTTTTTTGTAGCTGGTCTCCCTGAGGTCAGTTATTGTTGTGTTTGAGTAGTCTCCGAGGCATTGCTCCCGGTTAGCCAGAATCCTACTCCACACTGATGAGGGGCAACACCCTGAAACAGCTGTCTGTGGATGGATACCTAGCTTAGGTTTTCCCTGTCACATCCTTAAAGCTTGTAAAAAAGTGGGATCTTGACATAGGGGCCACTTAATATGGTGGATTTGGTGATCTCTGTAACGGAGACACCCCTTTGCTTGGTTTTCCTTCCTTTGAGGGATATTTGGCTTTCATTGTGTTGTAGACCCATAACTGGGGCTCCACATTTGTTTTGCATATTCCTGTTTCCCAGGGAACTTTGCACTTCGGATTGCTGTGTTGAGACTCTAAGTGAGGCTCCAGCGGTGTTTTTGTAGCTGGTCTCCCTGAGGTCAGTTATTGTTGTGTTTGAGTAGTCTCCGAGGCATTGCTCCCGGTTAGCCAGAATCCTACTCCACACTGATGAGGGGCAACACCCTGAAACAGCTGTCTGTGGATGGATACCTAGCTTAGGTTTTCCTGTCACATCCTTAAAGCTTGTAAAAAGTGGGATCTTGACATAGGGCCACTTAATATGGTGGATTTGGTGATCTCTGTAATGGAGACACCCCTTGCTTGGTTTTCCTTCCTTTGAGGGATATTTGGCTTTCATTGTGTTGTAGACCCATAACTGGGGCTCCACATTTGTTTTGCATATTCCTGTTTCCCAGGGAACTTTGCACTTCGGATTGCTGTGTTGAGACTCTTAAGTGAGGCTCCGCGGTGTTTTTGTAGCTGGTCTCCTGAGGTCAGTTATTGTTGTGTTTGAGTAGTCTCCGAGGCATTGCTCCCGGTTAGCCAGAATCCTACTCCACACTGATGAGGGGCAACACCCTGAAACAGCTGTCTGTGGATGGATACCTAGCTTAGGTTTTCCTGTCACATCCTTAAAGCTTGTAAAAAGTGGGATCTTGACATAGGGGCCACTTAATATGGTGGATTTGGTGATCTCTGTAATGGAGACACCCTTTGCTTGGTTTTCCTTCCTTTGAGGGATATTTGGCTTTCATTGTGTTGTAGACCCATAACTGGGGCTCCACATTTGTTTTGCATATTCCTGTTTCCCAGGGAACTTTGCACTTCGGATTGCTGTGTTGAGACTCTTAAGTGAGGCTCCACGGTGTTTTTTGTAGCTGGTCTCCCTGAGGTCAGTTATTGTTGTGTTTGAGTAGTCTCCGAGGCATTGCTCCCGGTTAGCCAGAATCCTACTCCACACTGATGAGGGGCAACACCCTGAAACAGCTGTCTGTGGATGGATACCTAGCTTAGGTTTTCCCTGTCACATCCTTAAAGCTTGTAAAAGTGGGATCTTGACATAGGGGCCACTTAATATGGTGGATTTGGTGATCTCTGTAATGGAGACACCCCTTTGCTTGGTTTTCCTTCCTTTGAGGGATATTTGGCTTTCATTGTGTTGTAGACCCATAACTGGGGCTCCACATTTGTTTTGCATATTCCTGTTTCCCAGGGAACTTTGCACTCGGATTGCTGTGTTGAGACTCTTAAGTGAGGCTCCGCGGTGTTTTTGTAGCTGGTCTCCTGAGGTCAGTTATTGTTGTGTTTGAGTAGTCTCCGAGGCATTGCTCCGGTTAGCCAGAATCCTACTCCACACTGATGAGGGGCAACACCCTGAAACAGCTGTCTGTGGATGGATACCTAGCTTAGGTTTTCCCTGTCACATCCTTAAAGCTTGTAAAAGTGGGATCTTGACATAGGGGCCACTTAATATGGTGGATTTGGTGATCTCTGTAATGGAGACACCCTTTGCTTGGTTTTCCTTCCTTTGAGGGATATTTGGCTTTCATTGTGTTGTAGACCCATAACTGGGGCTCCACATTTGTTTTGCATATTCCTGTTTCCCAGGGAACTTTGCACTTCGGATTGCTGTGTTGAGACTCTAAGTGAGGCTCCGCGGTGTTTTTTGTAGCTGGTCTCCCTGAGGTCAGTTATTGTTGTGTTTGAGTAGTCTCCGAGGCATTGCTCCCGGTTAGCCAGAATCCTACTCCACACTGATGAGGGCAACACCCTGAAACAGCTGTCTGTGGATGGATACCTAGCTTAGGTTTTCCTGTCACATCCTTAAAGCTTGTAAAAAGTGGGATCTTGACATAGGGCCACTTAATATGGTGGATTTGGTGATCTCTGTAATGGAGACACCCCTTTGCTTGGTTTTCCTTCCTTTGAGGGATATTTGGCTTTCATTGTGTTGTAGACCCATAACTGGGGCTCCACATTTGTTTTGCATATTCCTGTTTCCCAGGGAACTTTGCACTCGGATTGCTGTGTTGAGACTCTTAAGTGAGGCTCCGCGGTGTTTTTTGTAGCTGGTCTCCTGAGGTCAGTTATTGTTGTGTTTGAGTAGTCTCCGAGGCATTGCTCCCGGTTAGCCAGAATCCTACTCCACACTGATGAGGGGCAACACCCTGAAACAGCTGTCTGTGGATGGATACCTAGCTTAGGTTTTCCCTGTCACATCCTTAAAGCTTGTAAAAAGTGGGATCTTGACATAGGGGCCACTTAATATGGTGGATTTGGTGATCTCTGTAATGGAGACACCCCTTTGCTTGGTTTTCCTTCCTTTGAGGGATATTTGGTTTCATTGTGTTGTAGACCCATAACTGGGGCTCCACATTTGTTTTGCATATTCCTGTTTCCTCAGGGAACTTTGCACTTCGGATTGCTGTGTTGAGACTCTTAAGTGAGGCTCCGCGGTGTTTTTTGTAGCTGGTCTCCCTGAGGTCAGTTATTGTTGTGTTTGAGTAGTCTCCGAGGCATTGCTCCCGGTTAGCCAGAATCCTACTCCACACTGATGAGGGGCAACACCCTGAAACAGCTGTCTGTGGATGGATACCTAGCTTAGGTTTTCCCTGTCACATCCTTAAAGCTTGTAAAAAGTGGGATCTTGACATAGGGGCCACTTAATATGGTGGATTTGGTGATCTCTGTAATGGAGACACCCCTTGCTTGGTTTTTCCTTCCTTTGAGGGATATTTGGCTTTCATTGTGTTGTAGACCCATAACTGGGGCTCCACATTTGTTTTGCATATTCCTGTTTCCCAGGGAACTTTGCACTTCGGATTGCTGTGTTGAGACTCTAAGTGAGGCTCCGCGGTGTTTTTGTAGCTGGTCTCCTGAGGTCAGTTATTGTTGTGTTTTAGTAGTCTCCGAGGCATTGCTCCCGGTTAGCCAGAATCCTACTCCACACTGATGAGGGGCAACACCCTGAAACAGCTGTCTGTGGATGGATACCTAGCTTAGGTTTTCCTGTCACATCCTTAAAGCTTGTAAAAAGTGGGATCTTGACATAGGGCCACTTAATATGGTGGATTTGGTGATCTCTGTAACGGAGACACCCTTGCTTGGTTTTCCTTCCTTTGAGGGATATTTGGCTTTCATTGTGTGTAGACCCATAACTGGGGCTCCACATTTGTTTTGCATATTCCTGTTTCCCAGGAACTTTGCACTCGGATTGCTGTGTTGAGACTCTTAAGTGAGGCTCCGCGGTGTTTTTTGTAGCTGGTCTCCCTGAGGTCAGCTATTGTTGTGTTTGAGTAGTCTCCGAGGCATTGCTCCGGTTAGCCAGAATCCTACTCCACACTGATGAGGGCAACACCCTGAAACAGCTGTCTGTGGATGGATACCTAGCTTAGGTTTTCCCTGTCACATCCTTAAAGCTTGTAAAAAAGTGGGATCTTGACATAGGGGCCACTTAATATGGTGGATTTGGTGATCTCTGTAATGGAGACACCCCTTTGCTTGGTTTTCCTTCCTTTGAGGGATATTTGGCTTTCATTGTGTTGTAGACCCATAACTGGGGCTCCACATTTGTTTTGCATATTCCTGTTTCCCAGGGAACTTTGCACTTCGGATTGCTGTGTTGAGACTCTTAAGTGAGGCTCCGCGGTGTTTTTTGTAGCTGGTCTCCCTGAGGTCAGTTATTGTTGTGTTCATCTAGAGACGTCAGGGCAGCCAGGTGAGCTAGGGATCCCTACTTCTCCCTCTCCGTAGTGGAAGGAAACTCCTCTTCCCTCCCCTCTGTCTGTTACCTGCCATATCAGATGTAATAGTGAGTAAGAGTTTTTTATTCTTTTTCATACAGCCCTCTTCTCTCTGACTTTTTTTTAATTTTGGAAAACATCCTTTAATGCAAAAAACAAACAAACCTTATTTCCTGTAACCTCTTAAGGACCCTGCTATACTTCACCTTAGGACCAGGCCATTTTTTGCAAATCTCACATGTGTCACTTTATGTGGTGATAACTTTAAAATGCTTTTACTTATCCAAGCCATTCTGAAATTGTTTTCTCGTCACATATTGTACTTCATGACAGTGGTAAATTTGAATTAAAATATTTCATTTTTATTTATAAAAAAATACCAAATTTACCAAAAATGTAAAAAAATTTCCAAATTTCAATTTCTCTACTTTTATAATAGATAGTAATACCTCCAAAAATAGTTATTACTTTACATTCCCCATATGTCTACTTCATGTGGATAATTTTGTGAATGCCATTTAAATTTTTGGGGACGTTAGAAAGCTTAGAAGTTTTAGAAGTTTCCAAAACCCACTTTTTAAGGACTAGTTCAGGTCTGAAGTCACTTTGTGAGGCTTACATAATAGAAAACACCCAAAAATGACAACATTTGTTAACCCTTTAGGTGCTCCACAAGAATTAATTAAAAATGGAGATGAAATTTCAGAATTTCACTTTTTTGGCAGAGTTTCCATTTTATTCAATCTTTTCCAGTAACAAAGCAAGGGTTAAAAGCCAAACAAAACTCAATATTTATTGCCCTGATTTTGTAGTTTACAGAAACACCCCATATGTGGTCATAAACTGCTGTGCGGGCACAGGGCAAGGCGCATAAGGAAAGGAATGCCATATGGTTTTTAGAAAGCAGATTTTGCTGGGCTGGTTTTTTGACACCATGTCCCATTTGAAGCTCCTCTAAAGCACCCCTAGAGTAGAAACTCCAAAAAAGTGACCCCATTTTGGAAACTATGGGATAGGGTGTCAGTTTTGTTGGTATTATTTTAGGGCACATATGATTTTTGGTTGCTCTATATTACACTTTTTGTGAGGCAAGGTAACAAAAAATAGCTATTTGGGCACCGTTTTTATTTTTTATTATTTAGAAACGTTCATCTGATAAGTTAGATCATGTGCTATTTTTATAGAGCAGTTTGTTACGGACGTGACAATACCAAATATGACAACTATTTTTGGTTGTTTGTTTCAGTTTTACATAATAAAGCATTTTTGAAAGAAAATGATTTTTTAGTGTCTCCACATTCTGAAAGCCATATTTTTTATTTTTTGGGGGGCAAATGTCTTATGTAGGGGCTCCTTTTTTCGGTATGAGATGACGGTTTGATTGGTACTATTTTAGGGTGCATAGGACTTTTTGATCTCTTGGTATTATACTTTTTGTGATGTAAGGTGACAAAAAATAGCTTTTTTGACACACTTTTTTTTTTTACGGTGTTCACCTGGGGTCATGTGATATTTTTATACAGCAGCTTTTTACAGACGCAGCGATACGTAATTAGTGATGTCGCGAACATAAAATTTTCAGTTCGCGAACAGCGAACGCGAACTTCCGCAAATGTTCGCGAACGGGCGAACCGGGCGAACCGCCATAGACTTCAATTGGCAGGCGAATTTTAAAACCCACAGGGACTCTTTCTGGCCACAATAGTGATGAGAAAGTTGTTTCAAGGGGTCTAACACCTGGACTGTGGCATGCCGGAGGGGGATCTATGGCAAAACTCCCATGGAAAATTACGTAGTGGACGCAGAGTCGGGTTTTAATCCATAAAGGGCATAAATCAACTAACATTCCTAAATTGTTTGGAATAACGTGCTTTAAAACATCCAGTGTGTGTATACGATCAGGTATGATGTTGTATCGATCAGGTAGTGTAAGGGTTACGCCCGCTTCACTGACATTGACAGACCAAACTCCCTTTTAATGCACCGCAAACAGTTCATTTGCACAACTGCAAACTCCCCATTTGCACAAGGTTGGATACCAAGCTAGCCACGTCCCGGTGATGTCATTGAAGGTTTCTTCCTCCACCCAGCCACGCACAACACCAAGGGTCCCCAAAAGATGAATTGAATTGATTTTTCGAACGGTGAGATGGTTAAAAAACGCTGGCTCCCTCCACTTTGTTTTTATCCACGGTGACTGCGTCTGCGCCGTGCAATTTACTGTCACACCCGATATGAGTAGTAATTTTCTGTAGTACTATTCTCATCAGTTTAATCCTCTAACGTCCCCAATCTGGGGGCCATTTATTGAATAGATTTTTCGAACGGGGAGATGGTTAAAAAACGCTGGCTCCCTCCACTCTGTTTTAAACCACGGTCACTGCGTCTGCGCCGTGCAATTTACTGTCACACCCGATATGAGTTGTATTTTCTGTAGTACTATTCTCATCAGTTTAATCCCTCTAACGTCCCCGACTCCCAATCTGGGGCCATTTATTAAATAGATTTTTCGAACGGGAGATGGTTAAAAACGCTGGCTCCCTCCACTCTGTTTTAAACCACGGTCACTGCGTCTGCGCCATGCAATTTACTGTCACACCCGATATGAGTGGTATTTTCTGTAGTACTATTCTCATCAGTTTAATCCCTCTAACGCCCCACTCCCCAATCTGGGGGCCATTTATTGAATAGATTTTTCGAACGGGGAGATGGTTAAAAAACGCTGGCTCCCTCCACTCTGTTTTAAACCACGGTCACTGCGTCTGCGCCGTGCAATTTACTGTCACACCCGATATGAGTGGTATTTTCTGTAGTACTATTCTCATCAGTTTAATCCCTCTAACCGACTCCCCAATCTGGGGGCCATTTATTGAATAGATTTTTCGAACGGGAGATGGTTAAAAAACGCTGGCTCCCTCCACTCTGTTTTAAACCACGGTCACTGCGTCTGCGCCAGTGCAATTTACTGTCACACCCGATATGAGTGGTATTTTCTGTAGTACTATTCTCATCAGTTTAATCCTCTAACGTCCCCGACTCCCCAATCTGGGGGCCATTTATTAAATAGATTTTTCGAACGGGGAGATGGTTAAAAACGCTGGCTCCCTCCACTCTGTTTTAAACCACGGTCACTGCGTCTGCGCCGTGCAATTTACTGTCACACCCGATATGAGTGGTATTTTCTGTAGTACTATTCTCATCAGTTTAATCCCTCTAACGTCCCGACTCCCCAATCTGGGGGCCATTTATTGAATAGATTTTTCGAACGGGAGATGGTTAAAAAACGCTGGCTCCCTCCACTCTGTTTTAAACCACGGTCACTGCGTCTGCGCCGTGCAATTTACTGTCACACCCGATATGAGTGGTATTTTCTGTAGTACTATTCTCATCAGTTTAATCCCTCTAACGTCCCCGACTCCCCAATCTGGGGGCCATTTATTAAATAGATTTTTCGAACGGGAGATGGTTAAAAAACGCTGGCTCCCTCCACTCTGTTTTAATCCACGGTCACTGCGTCTGCGCCGTGCAATTTACTGTCACACCCGATATGAGTGGTATTTTCTGTAGTACTATTCTCATCAGTTTAATCCCTCTAACGTCCCCAATCTGGGGGCCATTTATTGAATAGATTTTTCGAACGGGAGATGGTTAAAAAACGCTGGCTCCCTCCACTCTGTTTTAAACCACGGTGACTGCGTCTGCGCCGTGCAATTTACTGTCACACCCGATATGAGTGGTATTTTCTGTAGTATTATTCTCATCAGTTTAATCCCTGTTACGTCCCATATCAGGGATTGCCTTTGTGAAAAAAAATTTAGGCCGGGTACCTTCGACTGCCTTCACAGTGACAGACCAAACTCTCATACACCAAACTGAATTGATTTCAGGAACCGGGAGATGGAAAAGCAGCTTGGTCGGTCCTCTTACTCCCAAATTGGGGCACTGCGCGTGCACAGAGCAATGTGCTGTGACACCCTATATGAGTGGTGTCTTAACTAGTACTATTCCTATCAGTTTAATCCCTGTTACGGACCCTATCCGGTCGAATTGATTAACCATTGTCGAATTAGCGAACCATTACGACATCATGAAATAATTTAGTTCTGAGCTCTGTACTTGCTTTGTATTGGAATTGATGGGGATTTTTTTAATTGCCTGCATCATTTCTAATAAACTATTAAGAGACTTTATTATGATTTTTTATTTTATGTATTAAAAACCCATACAACATATAAAAAAAAGGTAAATTAATGTTTTTCTATGAAATATTATCCAGCCGTCCGATCGCTTTTGGTCTGACCATAATGAAGCAACGGCCTTATCATCTGGGGTGTGGCAACATTGCCAACACACTTATAGAGGTGATGATGATTGCTTCATTGTGATACGCAAGCCCCTTCACCACAACAAGGTAACGATCACGAAGGGGAATTGACACTTGTATGTGCCTTTTTTTTTGGTTTGTTTTTGCAGCCACAGTGCTGCACCATAGGACAGAAAAATTAGGCATGTACACATGCCTGAAAAATAATGGCACTGTTGCAGCCGCTATTGTAGCAGCGGCCGGAAAAATTTATGTTTTCCAGGCAGAAAAGTGACTAAAACATTGCGGCTTGAACCCTAGTTGGTGGTGGAGAATTCACGAAAGTCATCCGGTATGCAGACATTAAATACAGCAGCGTGGGGACCATTTTGAGGCCAAGGCATGTAATCAGGCCTTTTGTTAGTCAAACGTATCCCCACTGTCAGTCCCTTCGGGATCCATGCCTCATTCATCTTTATGAAGGTGAGGTAATCAACACTTTTTGACCGAGGCGACTTCTCTTGTCAGTGACAATGCCTCCTGCTGCACTGAAGGTCCTTTCTGACAGGACACTTGAAGCAGGGCGGGCCAGAAGTTCTATCGCAAACTGGGATAGCTCAGGCCACAGGTCAAGCCTGCACACCCAGTAGTGAAGGGGTTCATTGCTCCTCAGAGTGTCGATATCTGCTGTTAAGGCGAGGTAGTCTGCTACCTGTCGGTCGAGTCGTTCTCTAAGGCTGGATCCCGAAGGGCTGTGGCGATGAGTAGGACTGAAAAAGCTCCGCATGTCCTCCATCAACAACACATCTGTAAATCGTCCAGTCCTTGCCGCCGTGGTAGGAGGAGGATTACACGCACCTCTTCCCCTATTAGATTCCCGTTGTGCTGTGACATCCCCCTTATAAGCTGTGTAAAGCATATTTTTTAGTTTGGTTTTGAACTGCTGCATCCTTTCCGACTTTCGGTAATTTGGTAACATTTCTGCCACTTTCTGCTTATACCGGGGTCTAGTAGCGTGGCCACCCAGTACAGATCGTTCTCCTTTATCCTTTTTATACGTGGGTCCCTCAACAGACATGACAGCATGAAAGACCCCATTTGAACAAGGTTGGATGCAGAGCTACTCATTTCCCGTTCCTCGTCCTCACTGATGTCATTGACGGTCTGTTCTTCCCCCCAGCCACGTACAACACCATGGGTCCCAGATAGGTGACAGCAACGAGCACCCTGGGGTGCCTGCTGTGGTTGGTCTTCCTCCTCCTCAAAGACGCCACATTCCTCCTCTGACTCCTCTTCCTCATACTCCTCTTCCAGCGTTGCTGCAGGTCCGGCAAGCGATGATGACAAGGCTGTTTCTGGTGGTGATGGTGACCACAACTCTTCCTCTTCCTCTTCACGCTCATCTACAGCCTGATCCAGAACTCTTCGCAGGGCACGCTCCAGGAAGAAAACAAATGGGATGAGGTCACTGATGGTGCCTTTGGTGTGACTGACTAGGTTTGTCACCTCCTCAAAAGGACGCATGAGCCTACAGGCATTGCGCATGAGTGTCCAGTAACGTGGCAAAAAGATTCCCAGCTCCGCAGAGGCTGTCCTAGCACCCCGGTCATACAAATACTCGTTGACGGCTTTTTCTTGTTGGAGCAGGCGGTCGAACATTAGGAGTGTTGAATTCCAACGTGTCGGGCTGTCGCATATCAAGCGCCTCACTGGCATGTTGTTTCGCCGCTGAATATCGGAAAAGTGCGCCATGGCCGTGTAGGAATGCCTGAAATGGCCACACACCTTGCTGGCCTGCTTGAGGACGTCCTGTAAGCCTGGGTACTTAGACACAAAAAGTTGTACAATGAGATTCAACACATGTGCCATGCACGGCACATGTGACAACTTGCCCAAATTTAATGCTGCCAACAGATTGCTTCCATTGTCACACACCACTTTGCCGATCTCCAGTTGGTGCGGGGTCAGCCACTGATCCACCTGTGCGTTCAGGGCGGACAGGAGTGCTGGTCCTGTGTGGCTCTCTGCTTTCAGGCAAGTCAACCCCAAGATAGCGTGACACTGTAGTATCCGGGATGTGGAATAGCCCCTGGGGAGCTGGGGGGAATCAGTTGATGTGCAGCCAGACGCCGCAGCAGAAGAGGACTCAGCCGAGGAGGATATTGAAGAGGATGGAGTAGGAGTAGAGGAGGTGGCAGTAGGTCTGCCTGCAAGTCGTGGTGGTGTCACCAACTCCGCTGCGAGCCACGCATTCCATGCTTGTCAGCCGTCAGCAGGTTGACCCAATGCGCAGTATACGTGATATACCTGCCCTGACCGTGCTTTGCAGACCAGGTATCAGTGGTCAGATGGACCCTTGCCCCAACACTGTATGCCAGAGATGCCATGACTTCCTTTTCAATGACATGGTAGAGGTTTGGGATTGCCTTTTTGAAAAAAAATTTCGTCTGGGTACCTTCCACTGTGGTGTCCCAATAGCGACAAATTTTTTGAAGGCCTCAGACTCTACCAGCTGGTATGGTAAAAGCTGGCGGGCTAAGAGTTCCGTCAAGCCAGCTGTCAGTCGCCGGGCAAGGGGTGACTTTGTGACATTGGCTTCTTATGCTCAAACATGTCCTTGACAGACACCTGACTGTGGGCAGATGAGCAGGAACTGCTGAAGGTGAGAGATGGAGTGGCGGGTGGTTGAGAGGGGGCAGGGAGGACAGCAGTGGTTGACGTGGCTGAAGATGCTGGACCAGGAGGAGCATGGTGGCTTTGAGTTTGTGTGCTGCTTGTACTCATGTGTTGATCCCATAGGCGTTTGTGATGTGAGATCATGTGCCTTCGCAAAGCAGTTGTACCAAGGTGGGTGTTGGACTTCCCACGACTCAGTTTCTTTTGGCACAGGTTGCAAATGGCATTGCTTTTATCAGAGGCAGACACACAAAAAAATGCCACACTGCTGAGCTTTGCAATGACGGCATTCTAGTGGTGGCAACAGCATGCGTTGACTGGCGTGCTGTCTGGCTGACCCCAGGTGCCGATACATGCTGTCTGACTGTGCCACTAACTCCTTGCGACGACCTCCCCCTGCTTCCAACTCGTCTCCTCATTCTCTCTGTCTCCCCTTCAGAACTTTCCCCTCTTCTTCTCTTCGAGCAGGCACCCACGTGGCATCCGTGGACACATCGTCATCATCAACCGCTTCACTTGTATCTGACACCTCAGCAAAGGAAGCAGCAGCGGGTACAACATCATCATCATCACACTGTACGTCCATGTGTGTAATCCTGCCTGACTGAGACATATCCCGTAATCTACATCATCTGGCAATAATGGTTGCGCATCACTAATTGCATCCAACTGATGTGTAAATAACTCCTCTGACGGATCAAGTGAAGCGGCTGTGGTGGCTGTGGTGGTAGTGGCGACGGGCGGGTGCGTGGTAACTTGAGAGCAGGTGACCGAAGCTGAGCTGGAGGAGGATGGTGCGTCAAGGTTCTTAGCGGAAGCTGTTGAAGATTGGGTGTCCTGTCTAAGCCAGTCAACTACGTCCTCTGAATTTTTCGGGTTCAGGGTACGTGGCCTCTGAAAACTGGGCATTATTCCAGGGACAGTGGAAATCACAGCACCACGACCACGACGGCCCCTGCGGGCTGGCCTGCCTCTGCCTGTCATTTTTTTTTTAGATAAGTGGTACTACGCGTGCTAGGTACTGTGCCACCTCAACTGAATTTAGACTACTGTCTAAAAATTAAATGCCTAATTTATCGGCAAGCTACTGTGCCACCCGGTATGAGTGGTTGGCACTGGCAGTGGGCACACTACAGTCAGTGGAAGAGGGCCTGACACACACTGGCAGCAGGCAAGCAACTGAATTTAGACTACTGTCTAAAAATTAAATGCCTTATTTATCGGCAAGCTACTGTGCCTCCCGGTATCAGTGGTTGGCACTGGCAGTGGGCACACTACAGTCAGTGGAAGCGGGCCTGACACACACTGGCAGCAGGCAAGCAACTGAATTTAGACTACTGTCTAAAAATGAAATGCCTTATTTATCGGCAAGCTACTGTGCCACCCGGTATCAGTGGTTGGCACTGGCAGTGGGCACACTACAGTCAGTGGAAGAGGGCCTGACATACACTGGCAGCAGGCAAGCAACTGAATTTAGACTACTGTCTAAAAATTAAATGCCTTATTTATCGGCAAGCTACTGTGCCACCCGGTATGAGTGGTTGGCACTGGCAGTGGGCACACTACAGTCAGTGGAAGAGGGCCTGACACACACTGGCAGCAGGCAAGCAACTGAATTTAGACTACTGTCTAAAAATTAAATGCCTTATTTATCGGCAAGCTACTGTGCCACCCGGTATCAGTGGTTGGCACTGGCAGTGGGCACACTACAGTCAGTGGAAGTCAGCCTGACACACACTAGCAGCAGGCAAGCAACTGAAATTACACTAAAGTGTAAAAATTAAGTGCCTTTTTTGATGCAAAGTCCTGTGCCACACGGGATGACAGGGGTGGGCACTGGCAGTGGGCACACTACAGTCAGTTGAAGTCGGCCTGACACACACTAGCAGCAGGCAAGCAGCTGAAATTACACTAAAGTGTAAAAATTAAATGCTTTTTTATGCAAAGTCCTGTGCCAGCCGGTATGAGTGGTGGGCACTGGCAGTGGGCACACTACAGTCAGTGGAAGTCAGCCTGACACACACTGGCAGGCAACTAACCTTAGATTAAAGTGTAAAAATTAAATGCCTTTTTTTGATGCAAAGTCCTGTGCCACACGGAATGACAGGGGTGGGCACTGGCAGTGGGCACACTACAGTCTGTGGGCCTGCAGCTCCTCACACACAGGCAGGCCAGGCAACTGCAATATGTATATAAAGGAAAGAAAAAAGCAGACTAATGTTGCAGCCCTAAAATGGGCTTTTTGGGGTGCTGTCAGGATCAGGACGCTGTCCTTACAGCAGAGATCAGATGAGTCTTTCAGGACTGGAGTGGACACTGAATTCACTAGCCTAGCTATCGATTTCCCTATTAAATCAGCAGCAACTACACTGTCCCTCCTCTCAGTAAGACTGCAGCTTCAGAATGAATCTAAAATGGATGCTGTGCAGGAGGTGGGAGGGTCTGGGAGGGAGGGTATGCTGCTGATTGGCTGGAATGTGTCTGCTGACTGTGAGGTACAGGGTCAAAGTTTGCTCAATGATGATGTATAGGGGGCGGACCGAACATCGCATATGTTCGCCCGGCAGAGGCGAACGCGAACAAGCTATGTTCGCCGGGAACTGTTCGCCGGCGGATAGTTCGGGCCATCTCTATACGTAATATGTCTACTTTTTTATTTATTTAGGTTTTATACAATAATATTTTTGAAACAAAAGAAAAATCATGTTTTAGTGCCTCTATAGTCTGAGAGCCATAGGTTTTTTTATTTTCCGGGCGATTGTCTTAGGTAGGATATCATTTTTTGCGGGATGAGATGACGGTTTGATTGGCACTATTATGGGGTGTATATGACTTTTTGATTGCTTGCTATTACACTTTTTGTGATGTAAGGTGACAAAAAATGGCTTTTTGACACCGTTTTCTTTTACGGTGTTCATCTGAGGGGTTAGGTCATGTGGAATTTTTATACAGCAGGTTCTTACGGATGCGGCGCCACTTAATATATATACTTTTTTTATTTAGGTTTTGTACAATAGCAGCATTTTTTAAACCAAAAAAATGATGTTTTATTGTCTCCATATTCTGAGAGCCGTAGTTTTAGTATTTTTTGGAGCGATTGTCTTAGGTAGAGGCTCATTTTTTGCAGGATGAGGTAACAGATTGGTAAACGCCTTTTTGATCTCTTGGTGTTGCACTTTTAGTGATGTAAGGTGACAAAAAAATGTTTTTTTAGGACAGTTTTTATTGTTCACCTGAGAGGTTAGGTCATGTGATTTTTTTAATGCAGCAGGTCATTATGGATGTGGCAATAAATAATATGTATACTTTTTTTTATTTATTTAAGTTTTACACAATAATTTTATTTTTGAAACAAAAGAAAAAATCATGTTTTAGTGTCTCCATAGTCTGAGAGCCATAGTTGCTTTTTTTGGGGGGGCGATTGTTTTAGTTAGGGTATCATTTTTGCGGGCTTGCTATTACACTTTTTGTAATGTAAGGTGACAAAAAATGGCTTTTTTGATGCTGTTTTTATTTTTATTTTTTTACGGTGTTCACCTGAGGGGTTAGATCATGTGGCATTTTTATAGAGCAGGTTGTTATGGATGCAGCGATACCTAATATGTCTACTTTCTTATTTTTTTACATTGAACACAAAAAAAGTATTTTTGAAACCAAAAAAATCATTTTTAATGTCTCCATAGTCTGAGAGCCTTTTTTATTTTAATTTTTTGGGCACTTGTCTTAGGTAGGAGCTCATATTTTGTGGTATGAGGTGACGGTTAGATTGGAATGATTTTTGGGGGCATATGCCTTTTTGATTGCTTGGTGTTGCACTTTTAGTGACGCAAGGTGACAAAAAAATTTTTTTAGCACAGTTTTTATTTTATTTTTTTGATGGTGTTTTTTTTTTTTTTTACCTGAGGGGTTAGGTCATGTGATATTTTTTTAAAGCTAGTTGATACAGACGCGGCGATGCCTAATATGTCTATGTCTTTTTTTCCTATTTTTATTTTGTTTTTGTTTTTACATTTACTTTATTTTGGGAAAAGGACCTTTTTTTTTTTTTTTTTTTACTTAAAACTTAAAAAAAAAAAAAAAAAATTGTAAAACTTTTTTTTATACTTTTTTTTTTGTCCCACTCTGGGACTTCAACTTTTTGGGGGTCTGATCCACTGTACAATGCATTACAATATTTCTGTATTGTGATGCATTGGCTGTAAGTGTATTACAAACTGTAATATGCTTACAGCCTGCTTGCCTGTGAGATCCAGGGGGCTGCTGGATCTCACAGGCTCTCCCGGAAGGCAGCTCCAGCAATGAGCGCTTCCATTTGTATTGATGGAAGCACTCATTTCTTCTGGCACCCCTCTGAGAGCCGACACCTGGAGCTGTCAAAAATGAAAGGTGGAATCTGATTCCATCTGAAAAAACTAATCAGTCTGTATGGTCTAACCCCTGTACATGCATAAATGCGTGATTAACCCTTTCACTGCCATGTATAAGAATTCGTGACAGTGACTATAATATATGGACTAGAATAGTTGGTTTTAGTGTTGATCGAGCATGCTTGACCGAACACCAATTCGGCTCAAGCATCTCGATGCACGGCACATGGCAGCATGCGGCCGAATACCGCATGTGTTCGAGCACAATGCTCGAGTCTCCTGCCCACACATTTCTTGGTTGCTACGCAGACAAACGTGCAGGTAAGTACTGCCCTCACTGTAATGCCGTAGCCATGTTGGTTACTGGCATTACAGTGATTGGCTGGCTGGAACGTGTCAGCAGGTGCTATATAGCACCCGATGACGCATGTTCGGCTCAGTCTTAGTCATGGATAGCTGTGCTGAAGAAGGGACAGACAGAGTAGGGAGTGATATAGGAATATTTTTATTAGAAAAACTTTTTAGAGACCCAAAAGTCCTTTTAAATGGCTTCTGTCACCCCCAACTGTGCAATTTTCATAAGCCGACATTAGCTATTTGCTAATGTCAGCTGAGTGCAATCATACTTGTCTTACCTTTGTCTGTGGCTTATTTCTTGTTAAAATTATACTTTTATAATATGCAAATTTCTTCACAACCAGTAAGTTGGGTGTGTACTTGCTAGTAGCTGCCACATCCTCTGCTTCTAGACACGCCCCATCTCCTCTTGATAGACAGGGCCAGCGAGCGCTCTCCTCCTCCCGCTGGCCCCGTCTGCTTCTGAATTCCTGTGCCTGCGCCGTAACGTTCCTCAATCGGTGCAGGCGTGCTGAGTGAAGGATCTGGCAAGCGAGACATCTCCAGTGTAAAGTGTGCGCATCCAAAAAATATCTGTGACATCCAGTGTACTTTTTCCATAGATGGTCTCTGCTGCGGACAGTGACATTACCAGCGCACATCTGCAGTGTAACATGTGTGCTGAAAAAATTTATCTGTGACATACAGTGTACTTTTTCCGTAGACATTTGTAGTGACCCTTCTGTAGTGACGGGCAGTACAGCTCCCGTACACTACACATTGTCCGCTTCTGACAGTGACATTACCAGTGCCACATCTGCAGTGTACCGTGTGCGCTTAAAAAATGTATCTGTGACATACAGTGTACTTTTTCAATAGACTGTGTCCGCTTCTGACAGTGACATTACCAGGGGTACATCTCCAGTGTACCATGTACGCATTTTTTCCTCTAAAATCGATTTTATCTTTGGTTTTGTGCGTATTATTATGTACTACTCGGACAACATCGTTCCCAGCAGCGACCTGGGAGTCCAAAATGCATTCAGACATCCTCCCCATGCTGTTCCTGAACCATTTTGGTGGTGTTTTCATCAATTTCTGACCTTTTGCTATGAACCAGGATCCCTCCCCTCTTCAGAGCAGGGGATGCCTGTTTTAATGCTCGGGTTCTCCTATTGAGAGCACCCAAGCATCTGGATGTGTTCGGCCTGAGCACCCGGCACTTTGGTGCTCGCAGCTTGATTAACACTAATTGGTATCATTTCACCGCACAAGGCTTGCTAAACTCTAGCTCTCTATTTGGGAAGCAGAATGAACATTTTATTTCATTGTGCTGTGTCTGGGGAAGGGGTGGGAGGGAGTTGCTGCAAGGAAGCACAACCTGTTAGAGTACAGTCACAAGGTCAGGTTTGTGCATGCAGTTTGGGAAGCCAAAACCAAAAGGGAATTAGAAAAAAAGGAGACATGATATCGGTACTTTACATTTTCTCTCCTTTTAACGGAGTTCTCTGGAAATTATCAAAATGAAAATACTTAAACATTACTTTATGATAAATATATTCCCAAATACCTTTCATTAGTTATTATGGTTCATTTTGTCTAGGGTGTAATAAACAGAGGAAACAAAATGGCCGCCATCCTATTAGTTCACACAAAACCTGTCCTAATCACACAGCAGGACAAGTTACTTCACAACACTAAGGTGAAGAGCTGCCTCATTCTCCTCTCTGCCCTACTGGTAGGGATTATGATCCTGAATACAGTGGATAAGATCTTTAGCCGAATCTCTGGGGAATTTAGTACAGAGAGGATGGACAGGGCAGACTGTGGCTGTGGTAATAGAGGCTGCATATAAATGCTGCTGCTCATTAGCCACACCCCACAATACTCTCATGTCTCCTTATCATCTCCATTCCCAGAGATTCACCTGTATTCAGGATCATAATCCCTGAAAAGTAGATCAGAGAGGAGGATGAGGAAGATGTTTCGCTCAGTACTCTGAAGTAACTTGTCCTCCTGTGTGATTAGGACAGATTTTGTGTGTACTAATAGGACGGCGGCCATTTTATTTCCCCTGATGATTGCTCCCTAGACAAAACGAACCATAACTAATGAAAGGTATTTGGGAATATATTTATCATAAAGTAATATTTAAATATTTTCATTTTCTTAAATCCTAGACAACCCCTTTAAGATCCATCCACTCCTGATTTAAGCTTTCAAAACTGCATGCAAAAACCCGACCGTGTGGTTGTATCTCAACTGTTATTTCCTCTTCAGGGGTACCAACCAGAATTTTTCTTTTTTCTGGAAAACTTATCCCAAAATCAAGGACAAATTGGAAAACCATAGTAAATCATAAGGATTATAAGTAGTGCATGTTTATAGCTCAATATACTGATAAGAACTCATTACCAGCATTTAATATGAGCTGAAAAATTATCAGAATTACCACCAAAATAATCTAGTCAAGAATCACTAGCCTAAAAAAAAAATCACGGGCACATTTATATTTTCATGGACACAGAAAAAAACGTGTCTATTTTTATGGACTGTCCATAAATTTCTGTAGGGTTGGCAACCCTGCTCCTCTTGCGCAGCCGTCTGTTGATGTCAGGGGTGTGATACTTTTGTTTATCACCTCTATTACCAAGGAGGATTTGTAATCTGTGATTGTCACAATCAGGGGCCTTATTTCTACCGAAAGGATGCAGCAGTTACTTATCTAATCACTCTTTGTGACTGACCAGGTCATCAACATTGTGACTTGAATAGTCATATTAAGGACATATATGTGGACATATCAATATTGATCTTCATTCAACCAGTATCTACATGTGATGTAACAAATTGATTTAGCAATAACTCCATTTATTTGAAACATTTTGAGCTCTGCAGTTGACGGGTCTCTTCCACCCTGTCTCTTGTAAGTGCATAACATGTCTCCCTATATGAAGTGTATTTGTTGTACACATCATTTCAGCAAGAGGAGTTTACAAACTCTACCTGACAAGGCAATATTGTAAATTAGAAACTTACACGTCATTCAGTAAAGGAGAAGTTGTTGCGTTGAGTTGTATTAGTTTTCATTCTGTGATTGAGCACAATGCAATCAATATTATACTATTATTCTTAATATTATATACTCAGGCTCGAACTTGGCTTCTGCACCCGAGATAAGATGGAGGAGTAATTATATTTCTCCTTTCTCAGGAGAGATAATTATTGTAACCACTAGGTGGCAGTATCTCACAGTGATGCAGCCTCCTACTGGTGTGCATTGTACAGGAGGCCCCGCAGTATCTTCTAGACTTCTGGGGCTGCTGGCTGTGAAGGAGGAGAGAAGGTGTCTGTCTCCTCCTGCCCTCCCTGCCGTCAGGAAACTGTGGCTGCTGGAGAGAATGTCTCCTCTGCGGTGCTGGGCTGATTTCTCAGGTGTGTGACAGTAGTGAGCTGTAGGAGACTGTAAGGGGGAAAAAGGGGATTTGTTTATAGCAGGCACAGATCTATAAATGTGTGCTGCTCTCTGAAGGGTTCAGAGTGGCATTGCGGGGACTCTGCCCTAGATCCCCCCCAATGCCTCTGCTTTAGGTGCACCCCCATAAGCGCCCCAGCTCCAGATACCCCCCCAATGCCCCCACTCTAAAAGCACCACTAATATCAAATCTTCTCCAGTTGCCCCCCTAATACCCCTGCAGCTGCTCCAGGATCCCCACTAACACTCTTCCTCAAGCGACCCTAATGCCTCTGCTTTATTTGCACCCCCATAAGTGCCCAAGCTCCAGATGCCCCCACTCTAAATGCACCACTAATATTGCCTCTTCTTCAGTTACCTCTGTTCCAGGATCCCCACTATTACCCTGCCTCAGGTGACCCTAATGCCTCTGCTTCACGTGCACCCCATAAGTGCCCCAGCTCCAGATGCCCTCACTCTAAATGCACCACTAATACTGCCTCTTCTCCAGTTACCTCTGCTCCAGGATCCCCACTATTACCCTGCCTCAGGTGACCCTAATGTCTCCGCATTCAGTTATGACCCTCCATTTGTGCCTTTTGCTGACGTTGCTCCTCTAGCACCTTTGCTTGGGCTTTGTTAAAGGTTCTGGGGGTTGGACTTATGACTGAAAAATTCTGCACAGTGCGTCATATTCTCCAGTATTGACACATATGGTTTGCATGGCGGCAGTGATGATATTCCGTATTTACAGGCATCACTGCTGCCATTTAAAGAGATACTGGTGGTGGAGTGGTGGAATATTTAAAGGAGTTGTGCAGGTTTTCAAGTTATCCTCTCCACACCATAGGGCATAACTATTTGAATAGTGGGGTCCGATTCTGTAACCCCCACTGATCCCATGAACGGGTCCTGTTCCCCCTTTTTATGGTGTGACAGGCTACACATACGCCCTGCTCAGGCGTGCGCAGCCCATTGCATTAAGGTGTGCACCCTAAAGCACAAACACACACGCACGTATGTATGTATATATATTATATATACATCTATATACACAAATACACTAAGGGGTATCAGGGTACATTATTATGCAGGGATAATATAACTTAGGGGTATCAGGGTAAATTATACAGGAGTAATATAACTGAGGAGGGCTATCAGGGACATTATACATATTATATAAGTTATATTTTTTTAATTTTTAATTTTTGTTTTAAATAATCTTTATTTACTTTTTCTCTATACAGATTACAGTATCATAGTAAAAAAAAGAAATTCACAATAACAGATATTACCCCCCCCCCCCCACACCCCCTCAAGCATGCCCGGAGAAAGAAAAAAAAAAAAGAAAAGAAAAAAAAAAGAACACACGTCTCTCCCTTCATTCATTCCACCATGACCCTCTTTGTTTAGAAAGAATCTGCTCGTACTTTTTTACTTTATTAACTAGATTTAACCACATTTGATGATCTGGAGTGTAGGAGGCAAACCACAGCCTGGAAATAATGAGCCTAGCTAAAAAGGACACTTTAACCAGAAGTCGAAGTTTTGAAATCTGGCAGACTATCTCAGAAAAATCACCTAAGTTCCATACTCCAGGCAAAAAGGGAATTTGAATTAGAAGTTTTTGTATTAAGGTTGTTTGAACCAAATGCCAGTACTCCTTCACTGGAGGACAATCCCAAAACATGTGTAAATGATCAGCACCAGAGCAGTCACAGCGCGGGCAATTGTAGGAAATCCTGAATCCTCTCTTCTATAGCCACAACGGTGTTATATATATCTTGTGGATAATATTAAACTGTACTACAGTGTGGTAAAATTATGTGATAGATAAATTATATTCTCCAAAATATTCTCCCATACCAAAGGAGCAAAGTTTTCAAGTGAAGTGGTCCAGGCTTTTTGTCCTGGAGAGTGACGCTAAAAAAAAATAAGATTTAATTAAATGTTTATAACAGTGTGAAATTTTAATTTTTAAATGTTTTTTTTTTTTTTGTAATAACCTGTGAAGAAAAACAGGAGCGTCTATATTAAAGAGGTGCTTGTCTGGAATAGAAGCAAGTGCAGAACATAACTGAAAATATGGATACCATGCTTCCTCACCCAGATTTTCCTTTTGTGTAAGCTCCAAAAGAGACATTATTTGCCCATTTTTTACCACTTGACTGAGATATTGAATGGTTTTTGTCCTCCAGTAATGGCTAGCCTCCAGATTCAAAAGAGTATAAAACCTTTTGTTATGCCCTAATGGAGTACAGATCAATGATGCTGTAACTTTACACCATTTCCTATTCGTCTTCCAAGCTCTTGTAAACATCCAAGAGAAGGATGTATATTCCTGTAAATTCTTAGATAAATAACTGGATTCCAATAGTGTAAAAAAATCTGAGAAACCTGCTTCTCTTACTAACTTGGTACATAGGTGGCTATTTTCCCAATCATTGAAAAAATATAACTGTGAGGCAACAAAATATTCCTTAAAGTACGGGAGATTTAAGCCCCCCTGCTCATACAACATGGAAAAGTAGTCCACCTTCAGTCTCATACGTTTTCTCCCCCATAATAGATCATTAATCATTCTTTCTATAATTTAAAAAATGTATCCTCAATCCAAATGGGGGATTTTCGGAGTACATAAAGCAATTGGGGAAGTACCACCATTTTGATTAAAGAGATCCTATCTGCTCTAGTGAGCGGAATTTTCTGCCATACCTTCATTTTAGATCTAATTTTAGTCAATACTGGTATTAAGTTAAACTGTATATAAACGGTCAACCCATAGACTCTAATTCCAGTAGGTAGTTCATCCAACGGTAAAAAGGCAAGTCTTAGCCCAATTAACTTCCAGGACTGAGACCTCGCTATAAGCGTTAACAATCTCCATAACCCGAGGTAGTGTATTTTCTGACTGCTGAATAAAAAACTAACATCATCAGCATATAGAGAAATTCGATCCTCCATTCCCATAACTCCAAAACCTAACATCCTCGGATCTTGTCTAACTTTAGCCACCAGAGGTTCAACATAAATGTTGAAAAGGAGCGGTGAAAGAGGGCATCCCTGACGGGTGCCCCTTTCCAATAGAAAGCTCCCCGTCAACATATCATTTACATCATATTACCCCTTTATCATACTTTATGCATTAACTTAACGTTATAAACCTAACTTATATGGGGCATAACTCTCAGCCATAGCAGAGTTCCAGTGGTGTAGCGTGGGTTGCCAGCACCCAGGGCAAGCCAAGTATTGCGTCCCCCCAACCTATGGACATGCCCCTTTTTACAAAAAATGCAGTACATGTCACCTGCAGTCCTATGTAACACCACAGATAACAGTGGTAACTCTCTGAGTACAGATAATGTGGTAGATGTCACCTGCATTCTTATGTAACACCACAGATAACAGTGATAACTGAGTACAGGTAATGTAGTAGATGGGTGTGAGGCCCCAGAATTCAGAACACGTACAGTATGACCTGAAGTCTGGGCCAGGCTGCGGAAGTGTGGGACAAATCTTATAGCCACCCCCCCAAACAGATATGTGGATGGAAATTACATATAATGGTACACAATATACAGTAGAATACAGCACCATACCTGTTACATCCAGTGACGTCTCCTGTGATGTAGACTTTCTTCAACGTCTTCATTCGGAGATAAGACTGCCATGATACTTTCTTTCAGCCGCGTCTCTGCAGAGTTTCACAGATTTTTTTTTAGATTTCTCACTTTACTATCATCCTCAGATAACAGAGTAGTGCCCATAAGTATAGTGCCCTCTGTATAATTATAATATATAATGGCCCCTCTGTGTTATTATTATTTTCAATATTATAATGGCCCCCTCTGTATTAGGCTCCATTCATACGGACTTCCGGTCTGTGGCTCCGGAAAAAAGGGAAGATGTCCTATTCTTGTCCGCAGCTGGGGACAAGAATAGGCTGTTCTATGGGGGTGCAGGCTGGGTGTACTGCGGATCTGCAAAACACTACAGACGTGTGAATGGATCCTAATAATAATTATGGCACCCTTCAGCCCCTCCAGCATACAGTCCCATGTAAAATACATCACTCCCTGCCTTCAGCCCCTTCAACATACAGTCCCATGTAAAATACATCACTCTCCGACTTCAGCCCCTCCAACATACAGTCTCATGTAAAATACAAAACTCCCCCTGCCTTCAGCCCTTCCAGCATACAGTTCCATGTAAAATAATATCACCCCTCCTGCCTTCAGCCCCCCCAGTATACAGTCCCATGTAAATAATATCACCCTTCCTCTCTTCGCCGTCTGCCTTCAGCCCCTTCAGCATACAGTCCCATGTAAAATAATATCACCCCTCCTGCCTTCAGCCCCTCCAGCATACAGTCCCATGTAAAATGCATCACTCTCCTGCCTTCAGCCCCTTCAGCATACAGTCCCATGTAAAATAATATCACCCCTCCAGCATACAGTCCCATGTAAAATGCATCACTCTCCTGCCTTCAGCCCCTTCAGCATACAGTCCCCATGTAAATAATACCCCCCCCCCTCTTCAGACCCCTCTAACACAGAGTCTCCAGTACAAGGATTATTCCCCCTCCCTTCAGCCCCTGCAAAATGCCCCCAAAAAGTCATAACAGCCTCATGTAAATAATATCACCTTCCCCCTGCCTGCAGCCCCTCCAGCATACAATCCCATGTAAATAATATCAGCCCCCCCCTGTCTGCAGCCCCTCCAGCATACAGTCCCATGTAAATAATATCACCCCCTGTTTGCAGCCCCACCAGCATACAGTCCCATGTAAATAACATCACCCTCCCGCACCTGCAGCCCCTCCAGCATACAGTCCCATTTAAATATTATCACCCCCTCCCGCCTTCAGCCCCTCCAGCATACAGTCCCATGTAAATAATATCACCTCCCCCTGCCTGCAGCCCCTCCAGCATACAGTCCCATGTAAATAATATCACCTTCCCCTGCCTGCAGCCCCTCCAGCATACAGTCCCATGTAAATAATCTCACCTTCCCCTGCCTGCAGCCCCTCCAGCATACAGTCCCATGTAAATAATATCACCCCCTCTGCCTGCAGCCGCTCCAGCATACAGTCTCATGTAAATAATATCACCTTCCCCTGCCTGCAGCCCCTCCAGCATACAGTCCCATGTAAATAATATCACCCCCCCCTCTTTAGACCCCTCTAATATACAGTCTCCAGAACAAGCATTATTCCTCCTCCCTTCAGCCCCCCCAGTAAACATAGCAGTCACTCTTCTCCTCCACTCACCCACCTGCAGCTGCTGCTCCTCTCTCCTGCAATGGGCTCTGTAGTATCTCCCGCACATTGTGAGGCCCCACCCCCTGAACAATGAGACTCCACCTCTTCCTCTGTCATCATACCTCCCTGGAGCAACTCCATTCTAGCGCTCTACTGTCTCATAGGCTTCAGACCACTAGCCTGAAGCCTATGAGAATGGTTTGCATTAGGAGTTTGGAGATGGCAGTGCAGCATGGAGGTGATGATTAGGGTGTGCCCAGGCACACCCCGTGCGCATGCCTATGGCCCTGCTGCTCCATTCATTCTCTTTGGGACCACTAAAATTAGCCAGCGCTGTACTCTGCCATCTCTGGCGACCCTATAGAGAATGGATGGAGAGGCAGGGCCTATGCTCGACCTGCCACTCAGTCAAGAAGGGGGATCAGTGAGGGCTCCAGCGTTTAGACCCCAACGGATCACTTAGTTATCCCCGATCCTGTGGATAGAGGATAACTAGAAAAGTGGACACAGGTCCTTTAACAGGCGAGCATTTCTATTTAGTTTGACACATATTTTGGGCCAGATTTTACTTTTTATTTTTTTAAATTTTTTTTACAACCAAAGAAAAGCTTTAAGGATAGGGAATGTGAAAAGGTGAAACAGCTATGACACGACAGGTGATAAGTGTCTGATTGGTAGGGGTCTGACGGCTGGGACCTCCCATGATCAAGGAAACGTGGTCTTAAAGGGGTTGTCTCACTTCAGTAAATGGCATTTATCATGTAGAGGCAATTAGTACAAGCCACTTATTAATATATTGTTATTATCCATATTGCCTCCTTTCCATCACATTATACACAGCTCGTATCCGTGGTTACGACCACCCTGAAATCCAGCAGCAGTGGCCATGCTTACACACTATAGGGAAAGGCTGGAAGTGCGCATAGGCCAACACCTTTACCTATAGTGTGCAAGCGCGGCCACCACTGCTGGATTATCGAGTGGTCAATACCATGGATATGAGCAGTGTATAATGTGATGGAAAAAAGCCAATATGGAGAATCAGAATACATTAGTAAGCGCCTTGTATTAACTTACTCTACATAATAAATGTCATTGGTTTAAGTGAGGCAGCCCCTTTAAGTGTGCTAAACCTAATAGGGTTAAGCAAAAAATGTCTTGGTGTGTGCATTGCATGTTTCCTATGTGTGATAGGAACTGCATGTGTCTTGTTTCTGACTGACTTAAGAGCAGGATACCCATATATGTGTGAGGCTACTTTCACACGGTAGCAGGGTCCACCAGGCTATTCCAGTGGGGGAACACCATGCCAGATCCGTGCTTACGCTAGCCCACCGTGCCACCAGAGGTCCACTCCGGCCCCATTCACTATAAACATGCCGAGAGGCGGCCGGACAAAAACTACAACGAACTTCCGGTGGCATGGTGGGTTACCATTAGCATGGATGCGGCAGGCTGTCCCCACCTGAACATCCTGCTGGACCCTGCTACTGCAAGTGTGAAAGTAGCCTAAATTCTGCCCCATGTATGTTTGTGCATTTTGCTGTGAGTGTCTACCATCATACTTCATCTTTAATATTTCTGTTATCACTGTAAGGGCTCATGAACACGATTGTTGGATGTTTTGTAGTGCTCAAATTGCGGATCTGCAAAACATGGATACTAATAGAACAGTCCTATCCCTGTCTGTAATGCCGACAATAACAGGAAATGTTCTATAATTTTACGTAACGGCCATGCAGACATACGGACACGGAATGCACATGTCATTAAGATCCACTAAGGACCATTAAAAACAGTGGAAGATACCATTAAAAACAGTAGAAGAGACCATTAAAAATAGTGGAACAGACTGGGGGGAAAAAAACACACACACCGGCAATCTCACTCTTCACCTTCTTACCCCAAGGGCCGCTAACTACACACATGTCAAATCCATCGACACAAATTATGTCAAATCACCGCTATCACTTAAACAAATTTTTTTTTAAATTCCCTCCTTTTTTTCCTGATTTTCCTGCCTTTTTGAATCCATCCCGGTTTTCTGATACAGCCTGATGAGGATATTTAAACCCTGGCAGGCTAGTGTATGGGCTACCACTGATGAAGAAGGCTGCAATCCTTCGAAACGCGTATGGTTTCTCAAGCCCTGGGAAGCGCTTCCAAACTGCCCTGCACCATCAGGCTGCCTCCACCCACCGACGATACCGGGAACTAAAAGAAAAAAATTGCCGCACGTGGCAAGAACGCCAGGCACAGCCAACAGCCCTCTGATTGGAGAAAAAAGAGCTCAACATTCGTATCGACGGTCCACTCCGCAAACAGCAGCTTCTCGCGATCATCGCATCCTCCTGCAATCGCGCTGCCAGCCGCACCAAGTACCCACGGCACACAGAGGATCCTACGCAGAAAAGAACCTGCGATCTTCGAGGAAAGGTAACAGCGACCAGTGAGCCAATTTTCGGTGGGACGCCACCAGACACTGGTTTGCTGAAATTTTTTTTCGCATAAATGAAAATCACATTCACATAGCTGCATATACTTATACGTTGGGTCTGGAAGGCTGCTGCCGTACTTTTTTCCACTGAATTCATCCCAGAGCATTGACTATACTTTTACAATATTTTATCATTATTATTTTTTCTCTGGACATATAGCCCAATACAGGGTGTTTTAATATCATTTTAACACCATCATTTTTTCACAACCCCCTCTTTTTTTATCTTTTTTCCTATCCCCATTTAATTCTTACCTTTTTTATCCATTTTTTTACTACTAATCCCCTCTCCTTGTACATAGGGAGTGACCTATATTGAAATACGTTTTTTTTATCATTACTACTACTAAAATAAATATAGTTCTTTTTTAACATACCTATACTATCGCTGTCTTTTGTTGATATCTGCTGGTGACCTGATATAGAGTGCCTGTCTTCCTAGTTTCCTATACGCCTGCCTCTTCTGACTAGGGTGAGTCAGTTCAGACACGTACACCTTGCGTATTGTCCATACAGGAGAGCCACCGTATTTCCTTCTAAACATGGAGTCATTAACGTTTTTTGCGGCCCCATTTAAGTGAATGGTTCCACATACAGGTCGCAAAAAAAAAAATGGTACGGACGCGGAAAGAAAATACGTTTGTGTGTAGGAGCCCTAAGATGGGCCCTCAGAATTAGTTACACTGGGGGGCCCTAGGTACCCCAGTCTGACACTGTATATACTGTATATATAGAATAGTAATAATACTGGAAACTTTTGAGCTATCATTTTTTGTGAAGAAGCCCTGAGTGTCTGGGGGGAACCTTACTTTTCTGTGACTAAGTCTGATGACTGTGTAGCGAAATGCTACGTAGGTGTCAGTGTACAGTATGCCGTGAAAATAGCACTTTCATTCGCCACAAGCAAACACATATTACTATTCATCAGGCATTTATATAGGTATGGCCACACGGTCAGGTTTCTGCATGCATTTTGGAAGCCAAAACCAAAGGAGTGAATTAAAACAAGATGAGAAATCATATCTGTCCTTTATACTTTCCCTTCTTAACTCTTTTATGATCCACTCCTAATTTTGGCTTCCAAAACTGCATGCAGAAACCTGACCGTGTGGCTGTAACCTAATATGATTATATAAAAAAAGCTCCCTGCATGTGGACTTTTAAAACGAAGTATTTAGCTGAAATAGGGCCAGTTTTTGATATTTTACATATGATTTTATCAGTCTCCTGTCTGAGTATAATAAATTGCTCCAATATTTCACCATGTGGGCCATGGTCCTGTTTTTCCTTATCTAGGAGGAACAGTTTGACCTAAAGGATGGGAAGTGTTTTGAAAGCAAGCAAGCAAGGTGTGAACGAGTGAGTAATAACGATATAACAGAATTGGGGACTCTGCATTCCTGCAAGTGAGACCTATCCTAACCTTATTTTATTTGGAGTGTTTAACCCCCTCTCGACATCTGTCAGGTCTTCGAAGATGGCGCCTGCTCTGGAGCAGAGCGTGCCCTATAGCTACTCGGAGCCTGCAGTTTTATACAGCAGACACCTGCAGCTAATGTCTAAGACCGGCGGTAATGACGATCACGGGCATCTAACCGCTCAGATGTCATGGTCAAATGTAAGCAGGGCATCTTAAAGGCAGGAAGAATGCATATCACAGGCAGGAACACCTCCTCCAGGCAGAGATCGGGGAAGGTGTTCCATGTAAGTAATGAGCCTGAGCCTCTACTAGGCCTAAGCCTGTACTATTCAAGTTTATTCTGACAAAGCCATCTGGCAAAATGCGTTGGGTAAGTGAGGGACTGGGATGGGACGGTCTGAGGTGGAGTGATACATTATATATACATTTCCTATTATACCTATCCTGTTTGGTCGGCAAACATGTTCGTCTAGTCTGGTGGGCTGCTGGACATATGGTGACATAACATGTAGTGATATATTTGTATTGCCACTTCTATACTCCCACAGGGCACTATATGGTCGTAAATTCTTTATACTTGACATGGTTATATAGGCACACGCACTTTAGCTGATATATTGCATTTTTGCATACATGTCATCTATGCATGGCCTGTAGTTTCCCTTTTGGCTCAATTACTTTTTGAGAAGTGGCATAACATATACACTCTTTCGTTACCTATTTTTTGTATTGTCTAACGAAATACTTAATTGTCATTGATTGGTTTCATATCTATCCCACTCTACCAGTTCCCTTCCGAGTGTCCCTCTATCATGTCAGCTTTGTGGATTTCCATGTTTTAAACCTTCTATAATCTATTGTATAATTTTTATGGTGATAATAAATAAAGATATATATGTTTTGTGTAATCTCTAGTCTGTGATTGATTGTTGATGGACAAGTACGCATTGTGTAAACAGGTATTTAGTTGTTTCTATGCGGCCCTTTGAGGTCCTGTTATAGGCTTGTATGAAAATATATATAAAAACATATCCCATTCGGTGAATAGCATAATTGAAAAAAAAATATTAAAATGTCCAGTTTCCGTTTTTTCATCACTTTACCTCCAGAATTTTTTTTAATAAAGTGATCAAAAAGTCATACACACTCCAAAATGGTATTAACAAAAACTACAGCTCATCCTGCAAAAAATGAGCCCTCAACCTTCTCCTTTGACATAACAATAAAAAAACGCTGGTGGTCATAATATGGCAATGAAAAAATAAATAAGAAATTTATACTTTTTTCAGTATTAAAATGCAATAAAAACTATAGTGTGGTTTTGCCGTAATTGTACTGACCTGGAGAATGAAGAGCATACGTCAGTTGTACCACATAGTGAACACTCAAAAATAAAAAAGTTATGGCTCCAGGAAGGCAGGGAGCGAAAAACAAAAATACAAAAACGGAAAATTGCTGCATCTGGAAAGGGTTAATTAGCAGCATGCAGCATTCTATTTTTCATTTGGTGTTGGAGTTTTGACCTGACTCTTCTGGTGCAGCAGCGCTAACTGTGAACTAGTTCCAAAGCTGTTTCTTCAATTCTCTAGTTACAGT
This sequence comes from Bufotes viridis, assembly GCA_033119425.1. Lineage (NCBI taxonomy): Eukaryota > Metazoa > Chordata > Amphibia > Anura > Bufonidae > Bufotes > Bufotes viridis. Next base: position 444,928,654 of record CM065589.1, on the reverse strand, counting down.
ATCATGGATAGCATAGCAAGCTTAGATGTTAGAAAATGTGAAGAGCTGATATAGAAAGTATATTGGGAAATGTAAAATGTTTAATTACACAAAGGATAACTCTTATTTGCTGAAACCGCAACATGAAAAACTGCAATACCTTTCTAAAAACCTGTGGTAAGGAAGCACATAATATCTCAAAGGTATTCACATTTTCTGTGAAGGTTCACAGTGCTTACCATTACACAACTGGTTAGGTATATAGGAAGTCGCTTGGTACACAGTTCTCTATATCATTTCGCTTATACTCGTCCGCCTTCACAGTTTTCCATCTACGTGGAATGGCGTTAGCACAATCAGAATGAAACACAAGCAGTGTTAAGAATCCTTGCGTCTTCAAGATTTCCTCACAGATAAATATTCAAACCATTAAACCGTCTGCAAACCCATGACATCACTCAGGGAAATGAAAATGTCATATTTAGAACACAGGAAGTTTTAAGAAGTAATACAGTAGCAGAATCATATTTTATTATTGACTTATTTATTTTAATTTTTGTGTAAGTTGCTTTGTTTTCAGTACTCATTTTGGAATAATGAAATGGAATAAAGACAGAGAGCAGGCAATGGATCACCTAGTTTTTATGCCTTTTAGTCTCTGTGTAGACGTTAATGGCTTCCGCTTAGCACTAATTTTTGTCAAAATAACAGACAACATATTTGGATGGATGGCTTTTACTTTTTAAATTACATTATGCGCTACCCAACATACAGGAGAATACAGCATTACATATTGATTGTAAACATACTCTTTCATTATCTTCTCCATTCGACTCCTTTGACTTCTTCTAGTCATGTCTTATCTCCTCAGGTTTGCTCACTTTTCCGTCATCCTCATCTCAACACAAACCCCCCATCCTGGTGCCCCTGTGGTTACCCATAATACTGTGCTCCTCAATGCCCAGAAATATTATATTGCAGAAACAAATAGTTGGCCTACAAAGTTCTGGTATCCAACTGTGTCCATTCATTAATTATTGCTATACAGTGCCCTCAATTATCATTGTTTCCAGCAAACAGGGCCCCTGAGAGTTATAATGCCACAAACATAGCAATACTGCGCCAGGGGGCTCCCAATAATAATAGTGCTTCCAGAATTTACACCAATAATAATATTTCTCAGAGTGCACTCGTTAGTAATGATCGGCATCCACTGTGTGCACAGACAGTAAGTTTTTACCATCATCATAGGCAGGGATTTTTACTGTAAGAACAATGACATCTTTGACTAGTATGTTGTGATGGTAAATTCTTTGAAGGAATTTATTAGGGGCCTGGATGCCCTCCTTGAAACATTATTTCAGAAGCACTATGTACTAGCAGGTGTTAGCCCAGCTCCCCATACCTGTGATTCTGTCCACACATGCAGGTACAGGTGAAGGTTCCTGCCACCAGCATTTCCCTCTTGGCTCTGAGCAGAGCTTGCACTCGGGCTCAGAGTTCCTTGTTTGTATTTAGGGTGTGTGCGGGTGTGTCTCTCCTCCCTTTGGGAGGCAGCCTGCGCATGCCCTCTATCTACACCTGCTTATAGCTTGTCTGCAGGAGGTGTCCTTCCACAGGAAGGCGCCTGAGCAACTTAGGTTCCTAGCTTATCTAGTTTCCTGTTTGAGCGAAGATATTCTGTTGGTTTTTGTCATTCTTTGTATCGGACTTCGGATTACATTTTACAGACTTTGCCTGATTGCCTCCTGGCCTGACCTACATTTATGGATTTTGCCTGATTGCCACCTGCCGTGACTTCTGCCTTCGTACCCTGACTGCTTTCGTCTGATCTGCCTCTGGCCTCCCAACATCCACTGGGTGTATTTTGTCACCTGGAGGTCAGTCCAGTGGGTTCACACTCTGGTCCCGATTGTGTTCCAATTTCCCCTCTGAGGTAGCACCTGATACACCCCTTGGGAAAGTCTCTCCTCACCATCAGAGGCATCGTGTGAAGAACGAGGGGTGTGCTTAGACATAGCCCTCAGAGGGAGTTGGTCATGTGGGACAGGGGGTTCTCACCCGCTGGTCATAACAGCAGGTGGGTGGTTACCATATTTTTTTTTAGTAACATGGGAAGGTATTTTTTATCCTAAAATGATGCCATTGACACAGCTTTCTTTGTTTTTGGATCAACATTGTAGGTTTATAAGTTGTACTTGATTTACGTGTATTTTTAAACTATATGAACTTTGTAATTAAGCATGCTTCAATGTACGATAATATTGGTTTAACCGAATCATGACAGCAAAGAAGATGTCATCATAACTTGAAAATGAGTATTGCACTCATTAAAAGGGGCCTTATATGTGAAAATTCTTATGCTGATAGTAAACCTTCTATTTTGTTTGCATTATTAAAAAAATGAGCATTTTACTGATGAAGTTGTTGTTGACTGTAGACACCTAAAATACTGTATATTCCTTCAGAACTATAACTATTTTAAAAATATATACCCATCAATACCCATTACCTTATTAATGTATTATTTTATTGAAAACATACATAATGTGCAAAATTATTACATAAAACATTTTCAGCATGACCACTTAAAAGATGCGGGCTGTCTTTTTCTCACTCTTCGTTATGCTAATTTGCATGATTTTCTTTCTGTTAGTATCAAAGGAAAAAGTATGCTTGAAAAACCTACAGTTAATGTCATGATGGGCAATGTGTATGATACTGTGCAAAACAATACCTGCAAAAATTCTAAACAAATTTAAAAAACTAACTCTAAGAATTATTTTTCTTACACTATGTAAAATCAAGAAATGATAGAACTCTCTTATCTCATCTTCATAGTGGCTCTAACTATAGATAATCCACTGTTGCCATTCTTCTTCTTTTCCATCGAGTGTTGCTGTGAGAATACAATCACCAAATCACCAAGTCACTAAGAATGAGGACTGAGACCCCAAACTGAACCAGTGAGGGACCCGAGCTCAGACCTCCACAAATCAGACATATATATATATAAAACAATACTAGTGAAAAATTTAATAAAGTGAGTTAAAGGGATTGTCTCACTTCAGCAAGTGGCATTTATCATGTAGAGGAAGTTAATATAAGGCACTTACTAATATATTGTGATTATCCATATAGCTTCCATTGCTGGCTGGATTCATTTTTACATTACATTATAAACTGCTGATTTCCATGGTTACAACTACCCTGCAATCCATCAGCATTGGATGTGCTTGCACACTATAGTGCAGGCTATGTGTACTCTCATGATCCCGGCCACCAGAAAGGCCAATGCTTTTTCCTATAGTATGCAAGCACGACCACCACTAATGGATTACAGGGTGGTCATAAACATGGAAATGAGCAGTGCATAATGCGATGACCGCTTTATCTTGGCATCATTGTACAGTTGTACTTTTATTTTATTTTTTTAATGGCTTATATATTTAGCAGCAATTTCACAACTTTTTAAGAAAATTTCCAAATCCTATTTTTTAGGAATCAGTTCAGTTCTGAAGTGGCTTTTAATACCCTCCATAAATCACCCCATTTTAAAAACTGCATCCTTAAAGTGTTCAAAACGGTATTTATGAAGTTTGTTAACCCTTCAGGTGTTTCACAGGAATGAATGCAAAATAGAGGTGGAATTTCATAGTTTTTTGTTGTTGTAGATTTTCAGTCCATTTTTGTAACACAGCAGATGATAAAATAGAATTAAAACCTCAGATTTCTTACCTTGATTCTTCAGTTTTTAGAAATATTGTATATGTGGCCCTAGAGCGCTACCTGACTCAATACCGTCCTCAGAACTGAAGGAGCACTTTGTGGATTTTGACGTCTCCATTTTTGGAGGAAGTTTTTCAGGTACCATTTCAGATTTTCAGAGGTCTTGAAATTACCAAACTTTAATTAGTATAGAGGTGTAGTGAGCATTTTGACCCTACAGGTGTTTCATAGATTTTTTTTTTTTACATTTGAGGCATGAAAATACAAAATTACATGTTAGCAATAACAAGTAATTTTGTCTCAAAGTTTTAATTTTTACAAGGGTTAACAGGAAAAAAAAAGCATCCCAAAATTGTTATGTACAACAATACCCTAAAAGTGGGCGTATGTTGCTGCATGGGCACATGGTAAGGCTCAGAAAGGAAAGAGCGCCAACACTCCCAATGAATTCAGCTAGGGGTGTAATTATGGTTTTGACCCAGCAGGTGTTTCTTAGAATTTATTAATATTGGGCCTTGAGGATGACATTTTTCTTTCAAACAGTACATTGCTTTAGTCCGAAATTTTTCATTTTTACAAGAGTTAAAAGGAGAAAAAGTTCCACATAATTTGTTATGCAAATTACAAACTACAGAAATACCACAAATGTTATCATAAACTGCTGTTTGGTGACATGGGGTACATTTGACTTTTTGATCGCTTTTTTGAAGGCAGCTGTGGTGGGCAAAGATTGCAATTCTATCTGTGTTTATTTTTTATCTTTTAAAGGGTTAATTGTGAGGCATAAATTAAGTAATGACTAAAATCTGCAGCATGATACAAATATTTTTATACCAAATTCAGGCTACTTTCACATCTTTGCTTTTCGTTCTTCGTTTTGAGATCCGGCATGGGATCTCAAAACCACAACAAAACGCTTCTGTTACTGTAATTCAACCAGCCGCAATCAGAACGGATCCAGTTGTATTATTTTGAAAATTGAACTTGGACACTGGATCCAGTTTTTTGTGTCCGATTTAGCACCATTGACTTACATAATCATTGAGGTACATGATCCGGCATGGGAGCACAACAAACTGCAATGGAATGCATTCTGGTGCACTCTGTTCTGGTTTGTTAAGTTTTGTCCCCATTGACAAGGCACCCATAGGTATGTGTTTACCCTTTGTCTGATTGACCGTAAGTACGGAAGATATCTACCACGATGTTCCCCTCCTACCCTGAGTATACTAACGCTGCCCGCTTTTTAGATAGAATACGGCGCTCCTTCGAACGAAAGTTTAAACTCCGAGATGACACAAATATTTCCTAATAGGCCGTAAAATAAAAAGATACAAATTAGTTGCTGTTGTAAGATGCCTAAACCTTAGTTTGTAAAGCAGACCCTATGGATAGATACGGAGCAGACAAGCATGCTTTTTGTTTGAACTGTGAAGTTTTTTTAGATCTCCAGTTTTATATATAATGTTGATATTAATAAAATGTAAAAGAATGTTTTTAAAATAATATATGGAGATTGCTAAAAGGTTAATAGTGTATGGATAAACCAACCCCCGATCACTTGGGGGTAGGGAAGTTGATGCGATCATGTGATCAGTGGGACAGAGTAAGAAATACCCCCCTAATGAAAGTAAAAAATGTGACGCCCCAGACAAAGCTGGTAGCGAAACCCGGGTCGGGCTGGAATATTACTTTTATATGCGATGTCTAAAGAACAGACTCTGTAAGTACAATAAAACATTGATAATCGTTTTACTTGAGGGTCTGCACTATGTCTTTTTTCCATTTGAAGGGGTAAACAACTGTTTCTGCTACCAGTCGGCTCAGAGATCGAGGGGGCTAAAGCCTGAGACGGAGGAAACGGCCTCTATACAAGAGAATGTGTGTGAACTTACCTCTACTTAAAGCACCTTCAGCGCGGATCCAAACCTATTTTTATGTGCTTTAATTATAGGCAGAACAGACCTACTCCCTGTTTCTGGGACTGCAGCTTTTGACTAATTATAGGAACTGCACACAAAACCCTTTGTTTAGAAGATACGTGTTGTCCCCATTGACAATGAGTGTGGACAAAACTGTAGTCTTAGTTTTTGATGTTTTACTACTTTTGCATTATAAAATCACTTTTTTAAATCTGTTATATTGTTCATCACCATATAGTAACGGCCATAACATTTTTAATTTTCCATCGAGGCAGGTGTGTGAGTGTTTGTTTTTGTGGGATGGGCTGTAGTTTATTTATTGGTACAAATTTCCTTTTTGAGGAGGGCAAAAATTGCAATTCTGTCAGTATTTTTTATTTTTATAGGGTTCTCCATACAGTATATATGATATAATAATTGTATTTTGTAGGTTAATACCGTTATGGCAATACCCAATTTGTAAAGTTTTTTCTTTCATGTTTTACTATTTTTGCATCATAGAAATCAGTTGTATTTTGCAAGTTTGTGTGGGCACTTGGGCGATATAGTCTAAGTGGGCCCCCTTGTGGCATTTTGCATGACGCATGTGGCAATACAACTGCATGCAGTATGTATGTTGCCAAAAACAATAGACAAAGCATGTGCGCCAGTACAAAAAAAAACTTATAATGTGAGCCAACATAAAAAATACCCCTATAATGTGCACCAGTACAAAAACTACCCCCTTATAATGTGCACCTCAGATCAAACCCCCTTTTGACCTCCCTGTCAGACCCCCATATCAGGACTCAGATCAGACCCCCATTAGACCTACATGTCAGACCCTCCCCATATCAGACCTCAGATCAGACCCCCATATCAGATTTCTTATCAGGATTGAATGTCAGACCCGCCCTCCACTTCCCACCTCCTGCAGACTAGCTCTATAAGACAATTGTGACATCTGTGGGTCAGAGGGATGGGGTTTCCTTAGCCTTCTAATCGGCTCCAGTGTTCAGACTAGAGATGACCGAATTTTCTGAAAAAATTCAGTTTAATCCGAATTCATTCACAGTGAATCGCGTTAAAAAACACTCTTTCCTGGCGGCAGAGAGCCTTTATGGTGGTGTAGAACACTGTGCCTGGCAGTAACACGCATAGGGAGTCTGCTATGGTAGTGAAATAATACTGTGAGTCAGTATGACATGCAGATGACAGGCGTCTCTCTTAGAATCACTGCACACTTCACTTGCAGTCACGGGGCCAAAACTGACCAAATAACTCAAGTATGAACTCAGCCTTACAGGTTGATGTTAGCACCAAGAAGAAGCGCACTCCTTTACACCGTCATCAGCTGATTCCACATAGATGTCTACAGAACCTGTTCTAAAAAACGCTTATACAAGTAGAGCCACCTGACAGAGTGGAGAGGGTGTCAGCAGTAAGTTTGTGTTGGCGTCACTGATTATTTTGCCCTTCCTCTGATCCGTCAGAACAATAACCCCCAAAAAACGGATCCTGTTTGTTGAGCATCCGCCGTCACTCGGTCAGCATTTGGTCAGTAATCCATCAGCATTACAAATGCCAAAAAAAAAGGATCCAAAACAATGAAGACACATGAATGGAATATTTGCATGTCTTCTGTGTTTTGTACCGACTCCTGCTTTTGGCTACCAAATCACAAGCCAATTCTGATGGGACCATACAGGCCTTACAGCTGCTACACAGACAAGATCCGTTATGCGTCTCATTTTTTCTTCCTTCTGACAGATCAGAAGAAGGGTCAAATAAATGATGATGTCAGCCAGCCGAAAGGCAAAATAGTGGCCCAGTCATGAAGTGGGGAGGGTGGGAACAGCATGATAAGTCCACAGAGTGGCCCTATGACATAGTGGTGAGGTGTAAGCAGCATGAGGAGACCACATAGTGGCCCAATGACAGAGTCTGGAGGTGGCGGCAGCATCATGAGGAAGCCACAGAGTGGCAAGATGACAGTGTGAGGTGGTGGCAGCATCAGGACACCACAGAGCGGCACAGTGACAGAGTGTGAAGGTGGTGGCAGCATCAGGAGGCCACAGAGTGGCAAGGTGACATAGTGTGGAGTTGGCAGCAGCATAAGGAGACCACAAAGTGGCAAGGTGACATAGTGTGGAGGTGGCAGCAGAATGAGGAGACCACAGAGTGGCAAGGTGACATAGTGTGGAAGTGGAAGCAGCATCAGGAGGCCACAGAATGGCAAAGTGACATAGTGCGGAGGTGGAATCAGCATCCGGAGACCACAGAGTGGCAAGGTGACATAGTGTGGAGGTGGCAGCAGCATGAGGAGGCCACAGAATGACCCAGGGAGAGAGTGTGGAGGTGGCCGAAGCATCAGGAGGCCACAGTGGCAAGGTGACATAGTGTGGAGGTGCAAGCAGCATCAGGAGACCACAGAGTGATCCAGTGACAGAGTGGGGAGATGGGTGGCAATAACAGTACCCGCTGACGATGGTGGGTGTAAGAAGGAGCACTTGGAATCAGATGTGTGACATCAGGCAGGTGGCAGCATCAGAATAGTAGCTGAGGCAGGTAGCCAGAAGAAACCGGTCTCTTTTGTCAAAGTGTTGGTGTGGCACCATAGATGATCTAGTCTGATGCATCAGGCATTGGTGGGTGGAAATCCTGGCTGATCCATGCCTGATTCATCTTGACAAAGGTCAGTCTCTCCACATTTTGGGTGGACAGGCGAGTTATTCTTAGGGTAACTATGGCCCCTGCCGCACTAAACACCCACTCTGATGCCACACTACTGGCCGGGCAGGACAGCTTTTCCAGGGCAAACTCCAGTTGCGGCCACAAATCCAGTTTGGCTGCCCAGTAGTCCAGCAGATCTTCAATGTGGGGTGGCAGGGTGCTGTCCAAGTATGTCACCACCTGCTGGATCAGGTCCTGAACTATGTCTAGCTGGTGGTGAGTAATTTCTTCACTATGTGGGTGAAGAAAGCTGCTCATCAGCGACTCAGGCTGCTGCTGATAGAGCTGGTACTGCTCCTGCCACCCCACCCCTTCCTAGCAGCCATAGCAGTGGAACGTGAGGGCAGAGGGCCCCCCAGTCAGACCTGCAAAAGGATGGACGATGGCGCAGATAGGCAGCGACCAACTGACTACATAGGATGTCTCTATAGTAGTTTAGTTTGTCCTCCCTCTCAGCGGGTGTAAAAAAGGCCCCCATTTTGGACCGGTAGCGAGGGTCCAACAGGGTGGAGAGCCAGAATTCATCCCTCTGCCATTTGTGCAAATGACTCAGAAGGACTCCCTGCCTCCAACTCTACTGCATACTGCCACGGTGTTTCTGTGTCCTCTGCCATCTCTTCCTCATTGCCCTATAGCTCCTCTGGCTGCTCCTCTCCTATTACCTGTGTAGAAAAACTACCCATTTCGCTACACATTGCTTGTGCTGCAATGTCCTCCTCCTCCTCCTCCTCCAGTTCAGCCCCCCCCAGGGCTCATGTGGCCGTGAGATGTAGGCGCCACGTCTCCAGTCCCCTGACCAGACAGATTTACCAACCTCTGTTCCAGGACATGAAGCAGTGGAATGACATTCATCCCATATTCCTAGCGACTGAAAAATTATGTAGCCTCCTCAAAAGGCCTGAGCAAATGGCAGGTGTCACACATAAGCTGCCACTGGCTGACATTGAAGTTACACAGGGGAGTTCTCCTGTCCGCTTGGATCATTAAGAAATCGTTTATGGCCTTTTTCTGTTCGTATAGTCGGTCCAACATATGGAGGGTGGAATTCCAACGGGTGGAAATGTCGTATATTAGCCTATGTTGGGGGATGCTGTTCTGCCGCTGCAGCTCAAGGAGGGTGTGCTTTGCGGTGTACAAGTGGCTGAAGTGCATGCAAAGTTTCCTGGCCATTTTAAGGATGTCTTGCAGATGGGTGGAAAATTTCAGGAACCGCTTGACAAACAGATTGAACACATGTGCCATGCAGGGCGCATGGCTCAGCCCTCCTTGACGCAGTGCCAACACCATTTTCTTCCTGTTGTTGGTCACCATGTTTCCGATTTTCAGTTTTCGCGGAGAAAGCCAGGATTCGATTTCTTGACGAAGGACATGGAGCAGTTCCTTCCCTGTGTGACTCTGTTCGCCCAGGCAAACGAGGCGCAGAACACTATGACAACGCCCTGCCCTGCACATGTGGTATGCTGGAGGGGCACAAGGACTGGCCCACCTTCTGTTCTACACGTGTGTGCAGGGCTGGTACTGCCTTTTTGGCAAATAAATGACGGCTTGGGACTCTCTACCTCGGCTCGGCACAAACCATCAGTTCTCTGAAAGGTGCAGAGTCCACGACTTGGAAAGGGAGTGACTGCAGCACCAGCAACTTGCACAGGAAGTTCAGCTTTTGTGCCGTTGGATGAGTGCACGCATACTGTTGTCTCTTGGCAATCAGTTTGGTGATCGAATGCTGACTGAATGACTGATGAGGAGTAGGAGGGCGAGAAGCAGGAGCATCAGGACCAGCAAATGATGGGAAGGACAGACAGCTCCCTTCGGCTGAGGTGGTGGAGCCTTGACTGCCTGAAATCGGCAGCGTGCCTCTGGGTGATACAGCAGTTGCTGCGGCAGGCTTGACCACCACATCAGAGCCACGGTTCTCCCAGGCTTGACCACCACTTTATAGTGATGCTGCATATGTTGACGCAGGGCCGTAGTGCCAACATTGGCACCCTAGCCATGCTTCACCTTCTGCCCACAGATTCTACATATGGCCATGTTCACCTCCTCTAGCGGCTTAACAAAAAAACTGCCACACCGCCGAGTAGGTGAATTTACCCCCAACACTACACACTGACTGCTACTGCTGCTGCCTCCGTGAACCAGTGCACTGCTACTTCCCGGGCAGGTAGGCTCCTGTGAATGGGGATGGTCTACCCCAGGCACGTTTGGCTCCCGACCTCCTACTGCTGCCACCCTGCTGACTTCTGGCCACGCTAGCGACTTGCTGGCTCTGCCGATGGCTCACGGGCAAGCTGCGACCCTCTTCTCCCGATGATGATGAAGCCCCTTCGTCACCAGCCTCCCAAGTGCGATCAGCTACATCATTATCATCATTGAGTACTGCCTGCACATCACTGATGTCCTCCTCAACCGCTCGCAACACCAGCTCCTCTCATCTATACTTGCCAGCCTAGTGGAGGAAGTGGTGGATGTCACTGTCACATATTGGCTTCCCAGTAGATGCTGACTGTCTTCTAGTAGTTCGTCCTTGCTGTATAGTGGAGCTGAGCCCACAGCATACAATACTTTTCTGGCTGAGGGAACAGAAAAGGACAGAGGCAGGTTGAGGACAGGTGAGGGCGCAGGGCTTGCTCCCGGGCCATGCCAACTAAGGATTGTGTCTGACGAACCCACCGACTCTTTGCTGGGGATGGCTGGGGGAAGTCGAAGATCGAGTCAACTATTCAAGAACCGCTGGGTTGCTGGTCAAGACACGACCGCTAGCTGACCCCTGCTGCTGCAACCTCTGCCTGCGCCAGAAACATTTAGGCATCTGCCACTCCCCTGTGCAGGGCCTGGCACTCTGTTTGACATACTGTTAGATCAAAAAAATAACAAGGAAATTAAAACACCCCAAAAAAGTCTGTAATTTTAGCACTTTACCACACAACAGCTAATAAGCTCTTTTTCCCCCACTAATACACACAAAAAAGGGCTGTATAATATATAACTGCACCGCTGAACGGCAAATATATTTTTCTTTTGCCACTAATACACTCCACAGAAGGCTTTAGAACGTATAACTGCACCGCTAAACGGCGAATACATTTTTCTTTTTCCACTCATAGACGCCACAAAAGGCTTTAGAACATATAACTGCACCGCTGAACGGCAAATATATTTTCATTTTGCCACTATTGCACGACAAAAAGGGCTTCATAACATAAAACTGCACCGCTGAACGGCAAATATATTTTTCACGACAAAAAGGGCTTCATAACATATAACTGCACCGCTGAACGGCAAATATATTTTCATTTTTCCACTTATACACGCCACAAAAGGCTTTAGAACATATAACTGCACCGCTGAACGGAAAAAATGATTTTCTTTTGCCACTAATACACGCCACAAAAGGCTTTAGAACATATAACTGCACCGCTGAACGGCAAATATAATTTTATTTTGCCACTATTACATGACAAAAAGGGCTTTATAACATATAACTGCACCTCTGAACGACAAGTATATTTTTCTTTTGCCACTAATACACACCACAAAAGGCTTTAGAACATATAACATATATTGGCCCTATAAGACGCACCGGCCCATAAGACGCACCTAGGTTTTTAAGGAGGAAAATAAGAAGAAAAATGTGTCTGGAATGAACAAGGTGGTCTGTGGAGCTCTTTATGGGGGTCTGTGACATCACATGGTTATGGAAGGTATCTGTGAACATGACACTGTTTCATGGAGGGATCTGTGGATGACACAGTTATGGAGGGTTCTGTGGACAGGCATACTATGGGGGATCTGTGGAAGGCACTGTTAGAGACTTGGATGGACTGTTATGGTTGTGGACACAATTATGGGGGAATCTGTCGATGACACTATTATGGGGATCTGTGGATGGCACTGTTATGGGGATCTGTGGATGGCACTTATGGGGGATCCCACAGATCCCCCTCAACATGTCATCCACAGATCCCCCTCCCCATAACAGGGCCATCCACAAATCCCCCATAGTAGTGTCATCCACAGATCCATCTCATGACAGTATCCCCCTCTGCTCACAGCAGTACATATTTCTAAACAGTAATGCTTAACTTCCAGTAACCTTAACTTTAAAGCAGCGCTATCCTTTTTACTATCTTACAATCAAGCTCCGGTAACATGCAGTGCAGGCGGCATGTCCCCCTATCAGGGGACATGTATGGAATAGATTTTAGGAAACGGGAGATGGAAAAAATGCTTGGTCGGTCCTCTTACTTCCAATTTGGGGCACTGTGTGTACGGCTTTCAATGTACTGTGCCACCAGATATGAGTTGTGTGTTTAAGTAGTACTATTCCTATCAGTTTAATCCCTGTTACGTCCCCTATCAGGGGACGTGTATGGAATAGATTTTAGGAACCGGGAGATGGAAAAAGATGCTTGGTCGGTCCCCTTACTTCCAATTTGGGGCACTGCGCGTACGGCTTGCAATGTACTGTGCCACCAGATAAGAGTGGTGTGTTTAAGTAGTACTATTCCTATCAGTTTAATCCCTGTTACGTCCCCTATCAGGGGCTGGTGTATGGAATAGATTTTAGGAACTTGGAGATGGAAAAAGATGCTTAGTCGGTCCTCTTACTTCCAATTTGGGGCACTGCGCATACGGCTTGCAATGTACTGTGCCACCAGATACCAGATATGAGTGGTGTGTTTAAGTAGTACTATTCCTATCAGTTTAATCCCTGTTACGTCCCCTATCAAGGGCTGGTGTATGGAATAGATTTTAGGAACCGGGAGATGGAAAAAAATGCTTGGTCGGTCCTCTTACTTCCAATTTGGGGCACTGCGCATACGGCTTGCAATGTACTGTGCCACCAGATACCAGATATGAGTGGTGTGTTTAAGTAGTACTATTCCTATCAGTTTAATCCCTGTTACATCCCTTATCAGGGGCCGGTGTATGGAATAGATTTTAGGAACCGGGAGATGGAAAAAGATGCTTGGTTGGTCCTGCTACTTCCAATTTGGGGCACTGCGCAAATGCCTTGCAATGTACTGTGCCACCAGACATGAGTGGTGTGTTAAGTAGTACTATTCCTATCAGTTTAATCCCTGTTACGTCCCCTATCAGGGGACGTATGGAATAGATTTTAGACAACCGCAAAGAGTTGACATAAATTTTATTCCTCTATGCGTCAATCTTGGTGTAGTGATGACTGTGCTCGTGCGCACGTTCGGGAGATTGTAGGCGATGGCAATTTTATTAAAGCCTATGGTCGTGCTGAGGTAGTTCAGTAACAGTTAAGTGACCCAGAAAACAATGACTCTGCAGTGTGGGCCCATTGTTGGCCTAGTAGGCTTTAATGATCACCTTAGATGATCACAAAGAAAATTAATGTTTTTCTATGCAAAATTATCCAGCCAATCGCTTTTGGTCTGTTCACAATGAAGCAACGGCCTTATCATCTGGGGTGTGCCAACATTGCCATTGCCAACACACTCATAGAGATGGTCACTTCATTGTGATATGCAAGCCCCTTCACCACAACAAGGTAACGATCACGAAGGGGAATTGACACATGTATGTGCCTTTTTTGTTTGTTTTGTTTTTGCAGCCACAGTGCAACAGAAAAATCAGACATGTACACATGCCAGAAAAATTAGGTATTGTTGCAGCCGCTGCTGTAGCAGCGGCCAGAAAAATTTATGTTTTCCAGGCAGAAAGTGCACTAAAACATTGCAGCTTGAACCCTAGTTGGTGGCGGATAAGTCATGCAAGTCATCCGACATGCAGAGATGAAATACAGCAGCGTGTGGACCATTTTTAGCACAAGGCAGCTCATCTCATCAGGCCTTTTTTAGTCAAATGTATCGCCCACAGTCAGTCCCTTCGGGATCCATGCCTTTATTCATCTTAATAAAGGTGAGGTAATCTGGACTTTTTTGACCTAGGCGACTTCTCTTGTCAGTGACAATACCTCCTGCTGCACTGAAGGTCCTTTCTAACAGGACACTTGAAGCAGGGCAGGCCAGAAGTTCTATCGCAAATTGGGATAGCTCAGGCCACAGGTCAAGCCTGCACACCCAGTAGTCAAGGGGTTCATCGCTCCTCAGAGTGTTGATATCTGCTGTTAAGGCGAGGTAGTCTGCTACCTGTCGGTCGAGTCGTTCTCTGAGGGTGGACCCTGAAGGACTGTGGCGATGCGTAGGACTTAAAAAGCTCCGCATGTCCTCCATCAACAACACTTCTGTAAAGCGTCCTGTCCTTGCCGGCGTGGTCGTGGTAGGAGGAGGATTACTTTCACCTCTTCCCCTATTAGATTCCAGTTGTGCTGTGACATCACCCTTATACGCTGTATAAAGCATACTTTTTAATTTATTTTGGAACTGCTGCATCCTTTTCGACTTCCGGAAATTTGGTAACATTTCAGGCACTTTCTGCTTATACCGCGGGTCTAGTAGCGTGGCCACCCAGTACAGGTCATTCTCCTTCAGCCTTTTTATACAAGGGTCCCTCAACTGACATGACACCATGAAAGACCCCATTTGCACAAGGTTGTATGCCGAGCTACTCATGTCCCGTTCCTCGTCCTCACTGATCTCACTGAAGGTCTGTTCTTCCCCCCAGCCACGTACAACACCACGGGTCCCAGATAGGTGACAACAACGAGCACCCTGGGATGCCTGCTGTGGTTGGTCTTCCTCCTCTTTAAAGCCACATTCCTCCTCTGACTCCTCTTCCTCAGACTCCTCTTCCAGCGTTGCCGCAGGTCCAGCAAGAGATGCTAATATGGCTGTTTCTGGTGGTGATGGTGACCACAACTCTTCCTCTTCACGCTCATCTACGGCCTGATCCAGCACTCTTCGCCTTCAGTGCGACTGACTAGGTTTGTCACCTCCTCAAAAGGATGCATGAGCCTACAGGCATTGCGCATGAGCGTCCAGTAACGTGGCAAAAAAATTCCCAGCTCCGCAGAGGCTGTCCTAGCACCCTGGTCATACAAATACTCGTTGATGGCTTTTTCTTGTTGGAGCAGGCGGTCGAACATTAGGAGTGTTGAATTCCAACGTGTCGGGCTGTCACAAATCAAGCGCCTCACTGGCATGTTGTTTCGGCGCTGGATATCTGAAAAGTGCGCCATGGCCGTGTAGGAATGCCTGAAATGGCCACACACTTTCCAGGCCTGCTTGAGGACATCCTGTAAGCCTGGGTACTTATGCACAAAGCGTTGTACAATCAGATTCAAAACATGTGCCATGCACGGCACATGTGTCAACTTGCCCAAATTAAATGCCGCCAACAAATTGGTTCCATTGTCACACACCACTTTGCCAATCTCCAGTTGGTGCGGGGTAAGCCACTGATCCACCTGTGCATTCAGGGCGGACAGGAGTGCTGGTCCGGTGGGACTCTCTTCTTTCAGGAAAGTCAACCCCAAGATGGCGTGACACTGTCGTATCCGGGATGTGGAATAGCCCCTGGGGAGCTGGGGGGTGCAGTTGATGATGTAGAGCAAGACGCAGCAGGACTCACCCGAGGAGGTTAGCGAAGAGGATGGAGTAGGAGTAGAGGAGGTGTCAGTAGGCCTGCCTGCAAGTCGTGGCGGTGTCACCAACTCCACTGCGGAGCCACACATTCCATGCTTGGCAGCCATCAGCAGGTTTACCCAATGCGCAGTGTACGTGATATACCTGCCCTGACTGTGCTTTGCAGATCAGGTATCAGTGGTCAGATGGACCCTTGCCCCAACACTATGTGCCAAACATGCCATGACTTTCTTTTGCACAATAGAGTACAGGTTGGGGATTGCCTTTTGTGAAAAGAAATTTCGGCCGGGTACCTTCCACTGCGGTGTCCCAATAGCTACAAATTTTTTGAAGGCCTCAGACTCCACCAACTTGTATGGTAATAGCTGGCGGGCTAAGAGTTCCGTCAAGCCAGCTGTCAGACGCCAGGCAAGGGGGTGACTCTGTGACATTGGCTTCTTACGCTCAAACATGTCCTTGACAGACACCTGACTGTGGGCAGATAAGCAGGAACTGCTGAAGGTGAGGGGCGGAGATAGGCCGGTGGTTGAGAGGGGGCAGGGAAGACAGCAGTGGTTGATGTGGCTGAAGATGCTGGACCAGGAGGAGGATGGTGGCTTTGAATTTGTGTGCTGCTTGTACTCATGTGTTGATCCCATAGGCGTTTGTGATGTGATATCATGTGCCTACGCAAAGCAGTTG
Organism: Bufotes viridis; assembly: GCA_033119425.1. Lineage (NCBI taxonomy): Eukaryota > Metazoa > Chordata > Amphibia > Anura > Bufonidae > Bufotes > Bufotes viridis. The sequence continues at coordinate 444,912,114 of CM065589.1, read as the reverse complement.
TACCAAGGTGGGTGTGGGACTTCCCACGACTCAGTTTCTTTTGGCACAGGTTGCAAATGGCATCACTGTTATCAGAGGCAGACACACAAGAAAAATGCCACACTGCTGAGCTTTGCAATGACGGCATTCTGGTGGTGGCAACAGCATGTGTTGATTGGCTGCTGTCTGGCTGACCCCGGGTGCCGATACATGCTGTCTGACTGTGCCACTAGCTCCTTGCGATGACCTCCTCCTGCTTCCAACTCGTCTCCTCCTCCTCTCTGTCTCCCCATCTGAACTTTCCCCTGTTCTTCTTCTCTTCGAGCAGGCACCCACGTGACATCCACGGACACATCGTCATCATCAACCGCTTCACTTGTATCTGACAACTCAGCAAAGGAAGCAGCAGCGGGTACAACATCATCATCATCACACTGTACGTCCATGTGTGTAATGCTGCCTGACTGAGACATATCCCTGTTATCTCCATCCTCATTTCTTCCAACTGATGTGTAAATAACTCCTCTGACAGATCAAGTGATGCAGCTGTGGTGCTAGTGTTGGTGGTGGTGGCAGGCGGGCGAGTGGTAACTTGAGAGGTTCCCGAAGCTGAGCTGGAGGAGGATGGTGCATCAAGGTTCCGAGCGGAAGCTGTAGAAGATTGGATGTCCTGTGTTAGCCAGTCAACTATGTCCTCAGAACTTTTCGAGTTCAGGGTACGTGGCCTCTGAACACTGGGAATCACAGCACCACGACCACGACGGCCCCTGCGGGGTAGCCTGCCTCTGCCTGTCATTTTTTTTAGATTAGTTTAGTTGTACTATGCGTGCAAGTTACTGTGACACCAGATATGAGTGGCACTGTGCACTGGCAGAAGTTGGCAGAGTAGACGCTGTAGATCTGACACACACACTTGCAGACAACTAACTTCTATTCAATCTATTACAGTCAAAATTGTTGTTGTTTTTTAAATGTAATCTACTGTGACACCAGATATGAGTTGCACTGGTGACACTATGCACTTGCAGGGCCTGAAACACACATGCTTGCAGGCAACTTACTGCTATTATATTACAGTCAAAATAATTTTTTTGAAATGTAATCTACTGTGACACCATATATGAGTTGCACTGGTGACACTGTGCACTTGCAGGGCCTGAAACACACACGTGTGCAGGCAACTGACTGCTATTATATAACAGTCAAAAAAGTTGTTGTTTTTTTAAAATGCAAGCTACTGTGACACCAGATATGAGTGGTGGCACTGGGCTGTGAGCCTGGCACACACGCTGGCAGGCAACTGCAATTAGATTACACAGAAAAAAAAAAAGCAGACTGATGTACTAGCCCTAAAAAGGGCTTTTTGGGGTGCTGTCAGGACGCTGTCCTTACAGCAGAGATCAGATGAGTCTTTCAGGACTGTAGTGGACACTGAATACACTAGCCTAGCTATCGATTTCCCTATTAAATCAGCAGCAGCTACACTGTCCCTCTCACTAAGACTGCAGCTTCCGAATGAATCTAAAATGGATGCTGTCCAGGAGATGGGAGGGTCTGGGAGGGAGGGTATGCTGCTGATTGGCTTGAATGTGTTTGCTGACTGTGAGGTACAGGGTCAAAGTTTACTCAATGATGACTAATAGGGGGCGGACCGAATATCGCATATGTTCGCCTGCCGTGGCGAACGCGCACAAGCTATGTTCGCCGGGAACCGTTCGCCGGCGAATAGTTCGGGACGTCTTATTTGCGAATTCAACTTAGAGCTGGGTTCCTAATGGTTGTATTGCTAGAATATAACGAATATTGAGAATATAGCGCTATATTCTCAATCTTCGTTATATAATTCTAGCAATACAACCATTAGGAACCCAGCTCTAAGTTGAATTCGCAATGTGATTAATATAACCTGCATTAATCGCATTGCGAATTTAACTTAGAGCTGGGTTCCTAATGGTTGTATTGCTAGAATATAACGAAAATTGAGAATATAGCGCTATATTTGTTATATTCGTCAATTCTAGCAATACAACCATTAGGAACTCAGATCTAAGTTGAATTCGCAATGCGATTAATACAGGTTATATTAATCGCATTGCGATTACAACTTAGATCTGAGTTGCGATTACAACTACTAACACTGCAGCTTCAGAATGAATCTAAGATGAATGCCGTCCTTGCTTTTTCATAGGAGGTGGGAGGGTCTGGGAGGGAGGGTATGCTGCTGATTGGCTGGAATGTGTCTGCTGACTGTGAGGTACAGGGTCAAAGTTTGCTCAATGATAAAGTATAGGGGCGAACACGAACATCGCACATGTTCGCCCGCCGTGGCGACATGATGTACTGTGGTATTTGGCTCTGTTGGGGTGGTATAATGTGCCACAATATGGTATTGCTGGCCCTGCCTTCCATCAATTTAGACCCAACAGGGCTACTTTTAGTATTTTTTCCAGGGCCACTTTAAGTTATCAGTCCGCCCTTGTACACAGGTGGGCCCTAGGTACCCCAGTCTGACACTGGCTGTAAAGCAGATAATGCCCCCCTGACTTTACAAGTGCTATAGCCCTGTATACTTGCACAATACTGTATGCCTAGGTTTTTGTAGTTTATATGTTCTTTTGTTTGTTTTATTTATAAAACGAATAAAACTCTTGAATAAGAAAATTTAGAATAACCAAGCGTACACCTTCTTTGTATTACATGGCCTCAACTTGGTAAAAAAAATAGGATATATACATGTAAACATGCGTCCTCAATGCAAAAATGTTAAGCATAGATACAAACCAACAATAATAAAAAGAACTCATTCTTCATGATGTCATCATGACAAAACGAACAAGGGAAAACATTTACTGGGGAAACCCTTGGAGCTACAAATATCTGGCAGTCATCTTCCCACCTTCTCCAATGAGTCACGTTATCCAGCGACAAGTTCCCTTAAACTGTAATGAACAGAAGATGAGCCAAAGAGTACTGTGATCGTTTTTTAAATGTAGTTCCTCTATAGAAGTTTCTCATAAACAATTGTGGATTACCATAGGACTTTTGTGTAACCGCCTGGGGCCCATGGCCAACCAAAATGCTCATCAATATTCCTAGGCATCTTTAGGGATCATGCACATTAACGTATTTTTTGTCCGTATCCATTCCTTTATTTTGCGGTCCATATGCTGAAATATTCACTTCAATGGGGCTGCAAAAACAAACAGAAATGACGCTGTGTGCATTGCGCAATCCGGTACGCAAATAACGTATCTACAAAATTAATTTAAAATGGATGACATTGTGTGACCTCCACATTGCATCCATTTTTTTGTGGACCCATTGAAGTTGAATAGTTCCACATGCAGGCCGCATAAAAAAAGATATCTGCAGGACCGGATGTAAGGTGGCTAGGATAGGAACTGGCATGCATACGTCCCTATGAGCGATCTAGAGATCCTGGTCATCACAACTGCGGAAAGCGTTGTCTACACTGTACGAGAACAGCCACCGCTGCAAGATTGTAGCAATGGCTGTATTGTATGACAACAAGCAGAATACAGGGAGGTCAAAGAACCAAGAAAATCCATAAAAGGAGGAACTGCTAACACATTGCAATTAATTATTGCCTTGTATTACAGTTGTCTGCATATTGAAACATAATTAATGAGATAGGAGAAACCCTTTAAGCCAAAATTCTGGTGCATTTAAGGCTACTTTCACATTATCGTTTTTTGCTGGATCCGTCATGGATCTGCAAAAACGCTTCCGTTACCAAAATACAACCGCATGCATCCGTCATGAACAGATCCAGTTGTATTATGTCTTCTATAACCATGACGGATCCGTCATGAACACCATTGAAAGTCAATCCGTCTTGCTCCACACCACATTGCGGACAGAAAAACGCTGCTTGCAGCATTATTCTGTCCACGATGGGGGCGCAATCAAACAGAGTGGAATGCAGTTTGGAGCACTCCGTTTCGTTCAGTTCAGTTTTGTCACCATTGGCAATGAATGGGGACAAAACTGAAGCGTTTTCTTCCGCTATTGAGATCCTATGACGTATCTCAATAGCGGAATTGAAAATGTTAATGTGAAAGTAGCCTAATTTAGTAATTCTACCCCACTAATGTTTTCATGGATACAGTCCTATGGCCCCAGGGTAAAGACAACATAGCTAAAGTAAAATAATTTAAACTAAACTATTTTTCTGTGTATGATAATAAAGAATACAGTCTTGAAGTTACCAAACTCCACTATGTAAGTAACAAATATCATCACCATCGTGTTACTAGACAAATACCAGTATACACCTGGATATTTTAATTAGGCCTGTCTTAAAGGGGTATTCCCATCTGGGACATTAATGGTATATCTCTAGAATATGCCACCAATCTCAGATAGATGTAGGTCCCACATCTGGGAGCTGCTCCTTCTCGCCAGAATGGGACACCCGAAATGCACAGAAAGTAGTCACGCATGTGCGGCCACCCTCCTTTCACCACTGTGGAAGTTCCAAAAATAATGCTGGCTCGGCTATTTCCAGCAATCCCTGCTGGATGGGGAAGGGGCAGCCGTGTTGGGGGAGAAGATGGCTAGAAGGTTGGAGGAGTGTTTAAACTAGGGACGGGGGGGGGGGGGGTTAATTACATTATAGGATGGGAAGATAGTGCAGATAGAGACTGGGGGCAAGGTAATGGGAGGAATAGGAGGAACTAGGACAGTTCAGAAGGAAAGATGTGGGGTAAAAAAAATATACATAAACCTCTTAATTGTATGTATACTAATTCCAGAAGCCTGACTAATAAAACTGGTGAACTGGAATTAGTGATGTGTGAGGAGGACTATGACATAGTGGAAATAACTAGTAGTATTGGAAGGATCGGCACTCAAAGTGATAATTCTTCAAGATTCTCTTTTATTCGCCATAGAATGAGGTAAAACACTACACGTGTTTCGGCTCTATGAGCCTTTCTCAAGTGTACAAAACAGCAAATGAAAAAACAGATTTAAATAGCCCGCTGTGACCTCCGTCACTTCCGGCAGCAGGTCACCATAGTAACAAAACAACATTTTAACAGCAATCACAGAAGGTCATGACATTACAAAATTTTAATATATATAGACTCACAGCGCAATAATTATGTAAAGGGCTCAGGTCTTCTGTGTCTATAGGAAAAAGACAGAAAGAGAAGAAGAAAAAGACAAAGAAAAAAAGAAAAAAATTTTAATTTTGAAAAATTATTTTAAAAAAAGGATTTGATAGTCTTATTTTAGTTCACAGTGCAGCATTCAATTGATACTCTCTATTGAGACCTTTTGGCTCCAATGTCTGCAAAGTATGTATCCAAAAGTTCTCCCGCAATCTCAGCATTTGTAATCTGTTACCTCCCCGTCTGAGTAATGTAACCTCCTCAATGATTTGGAAACGGAGCTGCGATACGTTGTGAGCACATCGATGAAAATGAAAGGGAACTGGTAATAACAAATTTGCTGTACGAATAGTAGATTTATGTTTAGAAAACCTATCTTTCATTCTCATCAATGTCTCTCCAACGTAAAGCAGTCCACACGGACATTTCAATAAATACACCACAAAGGAGCTGTCACAGGTAAAACATCCCTTTACCGGGAACCTTTTCCCTGTTTGAGGATGTGTAAAATATTCCCCTTTAATAACTGCAGAGCAATGGATACATTGCAGGCATGGGAAGGTCCCTTTTTTTGAAGTAGATAAAAAGAGTTGTTTCGATAATTTGAGAGCACTGCCCATATCTGCTCTAACGATGGTATCTCTAATATTTTTAGACCTTTTGTAACACATCATTGGGACCTCTTGAAACTCCTCAATCTGAGGATATGCTGATCTCAAGATATTCCAATGTTTGTTAATCACATATTTAACCCTGTGTACAAAAGGATGGTATTGAACCACAAACGGTAATCTTTTGCCCTTCTGGTCCTTCGAAATACTCTCCCCAGTCTGGGTACGACTTAATTGTTTATCTAAAAGATATTTCGGATAACCTCTCTTTTGAAATTTCATAGACATCTCCTGTAACCTTGTTTTTTTAGTATCTCTATCTGAGACGATTCTATTATACCCGTTGAAACTGAGATAATGGTAATGATCTCTTCACGGCACTAGGATGATTACTGGAGAAATAGAGCAAACTATTTCTATCCGTAGGCTTAACAAAAAGATCAGTGTGAATGCCATTGTCATTTATCACCAGTACATCCAAAAAATTAATTCTGGTCTGATCCCATTGTACCGTTAATTTCAATTCTGGCCATACTCCATTCAAGTCAGAAGAGAACCGCTGTAATGATTCCACGCCGCCCCGCCACACGCAAAAAATATGATCAATGAAACGTCGCCATAATTTACAATGGCGGTTGTATAATTCATTGGAATAGACATATAAACTTTCAAAATGGGCCATATAACTATTTGCGTACGGCGGAGCGGCGTGCGAACCCATCGCGGTCCCACGTCTCTGCTTGAAGAAAGTATCCTGAAAGAGAAAGTAATTCTCATTCAGGATTAAATGTAAAAGTTGCAAAAAAAAATATTTTTCAACCTGACTATAGGGAGATGATTCCAGTATCCACATAACAGCTGTAATACCCTTATTGTGTACAATGGACGTGTACAAACTGCACACATCCATTGTCACCAAAAGATCCCCTGGTTGGATGTCAATGCTTTTAATTTCAGAGAGAAAGTGACCCGTGTCCAGTAAGAAAGATGGAGTATTACGTACCAATGGTGTAAGAACTTTCTCCAGCAAAATGGGACCTACATCTATCTGAGATTGTTGGCATATTCTAGAGATATACCATTAATGTCCCAGATCGGAATACCCCTTTAAGACAGGCCTAATTAAAATATCCAGGTGTATACTGGTATTTGTCTAGTAACACGATGGTGATGATATTTGTTACTTACATAGTGGAGTTTGGTAACTTCAAGACTGTATTCTTTATTATCAATCACAGAAAAATAGTTTAGTTTAAATTTTTTTACTTTAGCTATGTTGTCTTTACCCTGGGGCCATAGGACTGTATCCATGAAAACATTAGTGGGGTAGAATTACTAAATTAGGCTACTTTCACATTAACATTTTCAATTCCGCTATTGAGATACGTCATAGGATCTCAATAGCGGAAGAAAACGCTTCAGTTTTGTCCCCATTCATTGCCAATGGTGACAAAACTGAACTGAACGAAACGGAGTGCTCCAAACTATTTCCTTCCAATGCTACTATTTGTGAGTACACCGACTCGGGATACGGGCACCGCTCCATAGCAGAGTAATGTGGTGTGCCGCTTGCTCTTCCTTTTATAGTGGAAATAACTGAGACATGGCTGGATGATAGCTATGACTGGGGGGTTAATGTACAGGGTTACAGTCTGTTTAGAAAGGATCGTCAAAACCGGAGAGGGGGAGGGGTCTGCCTTTAAGTAAAGTCCTGTCACAAGCCCACAGTCCAAGAAGATATAAGTGAGGGACATGAACATGTAGAGTTGCTAATAGGAGTTTATTATAAACCACCTAATATACCAGAGTCCACAGAAAATCTATTACTAAACAAGATAGACGAGGCGGAAGATCATAAAGAGGTGGTTATTATGGGGGACTTCAACTACCCAGATATTAACTGGGAAACTGAAACCTGTATATCTCATAAAGGAAACAGGTTCTTGGCAATAACCAAAAACAATTACCTTTCCCAACTGGTTCAGGACCCGACTAGAGGGATGGCCATACTGGACTTAGTATTAACCAATAGACCTGATAGAACAACAGATGTGCAGGTTGGGGGGCACCTGGGAAATAGTGACTATAAAGTAATAACCTTCCAATTGTCATTCAAAAAGTGTTTCTTCAGGAGGAACAAAAATACCAAACTTCAAAAAAGCTAAATTTAGCCAACTAGGGGAGGCCATAGGCCTAACTAACTGGGACAAAGTCCTCAAAAATAAAAAACAGCCACAAAATGAGATATTTTTAAAAGCATCCTAAAATCTAATTGTGAGAGGTACATACCTTATGGGAATAGAAGGTTAAGGAACAAGGAAAAAACAATGTGGATAAATAGAACTGTAAAGAAAGCAATAAATGACAAAAAGAAAGCATTTAAATCACTAAAACAGGAGGGTAGCGAGGAAGCACTGGTAAACTATAAGGAAAAAAATAGAATATGTAAAAAACAAATAAAAGCAGCCAAACTAGAGACGGAGAGACTAATTGCCAAAAAGAGCAAAACTAACACTAAAATGTTCTTCAATTTTATAAATCGTAAAAAGTATAAATCTGAAAGTGTTGGCCCTCTACAGAGTAATGGAGTGGGGGGGGGGGGGGCCATGAGGAGAAAGCAAAGATATTCAATATTTTTTTCCACTGTACTCACTGAGGAAAATAAACTGAACTGTCAGATAAGATGCACAACGTAAAAGTAACTTCCCCATTAAAAGTGCCCTGTCTGACCCAAGAAGAAGTACAGCGGCGTCTTTAAAAGATTAAAATAGACAAATCGCCAGGACCAGATGGCAGACACCCCCGTATCCTAAGAGAATTAAATAATGTCATAGCCAGTCCTTTATTTATGAAATTTAAGGACTCTATACTGACAGGGAGTGTTCTTCAGGATTGGCGCATAGCAAATGTGGTGCCAATATTTTAAAAGGGTCCAAAAACAGAGCCCAGAAACTATAGGCAGATTAACATCTGTTGTGGGTAAACTGTTTGAAGGTTTTCTAAGAGATGCTATCTTGGGGTACCATGAGGGATTGGTCATGTCAAACTAATTTAATCAGTTTCTATGAGGAGGTAAGTTCTAGACTTGACAGCGGCGAATCAATGGATGTCATATATCTGGACTTCTCCAAAGCATTTGACACTGTACCGCATGAAAGGTTAGTTTATAAACTGAGAATGCTTGGACAGGGAGAAAATGTCTGTATGTGGGTAAGTAACTGGCTCAGTAATAGAAAACAGACGGTGGTTATTAATGGTACACACTCAGATAGGGTCACTGTCACCAGTGGGGAACCTCAGGGGACAGTATCTATTTTTTCAGATAAAATATCTATTTTTGCAGATGACACTAAAGCTGCATGCTACAGAGGGATGTGGATAGATTGGAGGCTTGGGCAGATAAGTGGCAGATGAGGTTTAACACTAACAAATGTAAAGTTATGCACACAGGAAGGAATAATGCAAGTCACCTGTACATACTAAATGGTAAAACACTGGGTAACACTGACCTGGAAAAGTACCTAGGAATTTTAGTGAACTAAGCTGTAGAAACCAGTGTCAGACAGCTGCTGCCAAGGCCAACAAGATAATGGATTGCATTAAAAGGGGCAGATGCCCATGATGAGAACATAGTCCTACCACTTTACAAATCCCTAGTCAGACCACACATGGAGTACTGTGTACAATTCTGGGCTCGTGTGAACAAGGCAGACATAGCAGAGATGGAGAGGGTTCAGAGGAGGGCAACTAAAGTAATAACTGGAATGGATGGACTACAGTACCCTGAAAGATTATCAAAGATTAGGGTTATTTACTTTAGAAAAAAGACGACTGAGGGGAGATCTAATAACTATGTATCAATATATCAGGGGTCAGTACAGAGATCTCTCCCATCATCTATTTATCCCCAGGACTGTGACTGTAACGAGGGGACATCCTCTGCGTCTGGAGGAAAGAAGGTTTGTACACAAACATAGAAAAGTATTCTTCTCAGTAAGAGCAGTGAGACTATGGAACTCTCTGCCTGAGGAGGTGGTGATGGTGAGTTCACTAAAAGAGTTCAAGAGGGGACTAGATGTATTTCTGGAGTGTAATAATATTACAGGCTATAGCTACTAGAGAGGGGTCATTGATAAAGGGAGTTATTCGGATTGCCTGATTGAAGTTAAGTGGGGAAAATTGGCTTCTGCCTCACAGGGTTTTTTTTTGCCTTCCTCTGGATTAACTTGCAGGAAACAGGCCGAACTGGATGGACAAATGTCTTTTTTCGGTCTTATATACTATGTTACTTCCATTACTGAATAGAAATAGTAATCTGATGACCACATGTTGTTAAACCCTTGGGGCCTAAAAAAAAAAAAAGTAAAAAAAAAAATTTTTTAATTATAAAAATATATATAGATATTGAAATCACTCCTGTTCCCCAAAATTAAAATATAAATAAACAATAAAAATAAATATCATAGACATTGCTGCATCCGAAAACTCCCAAACTATTAAAATATTTATCCCATACAGTGAACAGTATAACAGAAAAAAATCAAAGTGGTCAAGGCAGGGAGTAAAAAACAAAAATGCAGAAACGAAACTCAACATTTTAGGAAGGGGTTAATCTGAGAACCAAGTGGTGTTCGGTCAAAACAGGGTTGAGGAATCTGTAAAAAAGAAAATATCACTCAATGCTGATGATGTTATGTTATTTCTGTAAAGTGATGGAGCAGATCAGAGGTTATGGTATGTTTTTTGGATTGGAGATAAATTGCCATAAATCCTCTTGTATAGTGGTGGATCCTATTGGTCAGTTTGCCCTTGACCACATACCTGTAAAAATGGAAAGACAAAGTGTCAAATATTTGGAGATAAAGATTAGTAATAATGTTATGGACTATGTAGATCTGAATGTAAGACCTCTATTGAATAAAGTAAAGAATGAAGTTAGACCATGGTAAAAAAAAAACTACTGTTAGCTATGCCTAATAGAATAGCTTTGATTAAAATGTCCTTGCTACCACAAATATATTGTGTATTTGGTAATTTGCTGGTGACAATTTCAGATATAGTTTTTTCATGAGTTTGAGGGAATATTTAGAAAGTTGGTTTGGAGAGGTAGACAACCCCACATGAAGCTTGAAAATTAATTTCTCCTGGTTAAAAAAATTGAGGTTTATCTCTTTCTGATCTTAGAGGATATTTTTTGGCTTAAAGAGGACCTGTCACCGAAAAATGCTGAGCAATCTAAAAGCACCGTGTTATAAAGCAGTATAAGCTGACCAGAGTGATGTATTTTTCGCTTTATAAGACGCACCTAGGTTTTTGAGGAGAAAAATAAGAAAAAAATATTTTAAACCAAAAGGTGTGCTTTTGGTGGGTGTTTGAACTAATGGTGGTCTGTGGATGACACTGTTATCGCGGCTCTGTGGATGACACACTGTTATGGAGGATCTGTGGATGGCACTGTTATGGTGGATCTGTGGATGACGCACTGTTATGGAGGATCTGTGGATGTCACTGTTATGGGGGATCTGTGGATGACACACTGTTATGGTGGATCTGTGGATGACGCACTGTTATGGGAGATCTGTGGATGACACACTGTTATGGGGAGATCTATGGATGATGCACTGTTATGGGGGATCTGTGGATGACACACTGTTTTGGGGGATCTGTGGATGACACACTGTTATGGAGGATCTGTGGATAACACTGTTATGGGGGATCTGTGGATGACGCACTGTTATGGAGGATCTGTGGATAACACTGTTATGGGGGATCTGTGGATGACGCACTGTTATGGGGTATCTGTGGATGACACACTGTTATGGGGGGATCTGTGGATGATGCACTGTTATGGGGGATCTGTGGATGACACACTGTTATGGAGGATCTGTGGATAACACTGTTATGGGGGATCTGTGGATGACGCACTGTTATGGGGTATCTGTGGATGACACACTGTTATGGGGGGATCTATGGATGATGCACTGTTATGGGGGATCTATGGATGATGCACTGTTATGGGGGATCTGTGGATGACACACTGTTATGGAGGGATCTGTGGATAACACTGTTTTGGGGGATCTGTGGATGACACACTGTTATGGAGGATCTGTGGATAACACTGTTATGGGGGATCTATGGATGATGCACTGTTATGGGGGATCTGTGGATGACACACTGTTTTGGGGGATCTGTGGATGACACACTGTTATGGGGATCTATGGATGACGCACTGTTATGGGGATCTGTGGATGACACACTGTTATGGGGATCTATGGATGACGCACTGTTATGGGGGACCTGTGGATGACACTGTTATGAGGGATCTGTGGATGATGCACTGTTATGGGGGATCTGTGGATGACACTGTTATGGGGGATCTGTGGATGACACTGTTATGGGGATCTATGGATGACGCACTGTTATGGGGGACCTGTGGATGATACTGTTATGAGGGATCTGTGGATGACACTCATGTGATTATAACACCCATTATCCTAAAGAATACACTGATGTACTGTAGGTACTGTACATTGGTGTATCCTCAAGGATGAGGGGAGTTATAGTCAGATTAAATATAAACACTGTCCAGGGACTGTTTATGTTATCCAGGGTCTGTTTATATTAAATATGACTATAACCCTTTTCCTCCATAGGAATCCACTCATATACTGCAATACATGTGTGGATTCCTATGGATGAGGGGGGTTATAGTCATATTTAATATGAACACATGCCAATTACAGAACAGTCTCTGGACAATGTTCATATTAAATTTGACTATAACCCCCCTTATCCATAGGAATCCACTCATACAAGGGTGGTGTATGAGCAGCAGGGCTGACAGGCACAGTAAGAGAGGAGGACAGTGTGACAGGCATCCAGCACATGAGACAAGGGTTCCTGGAGCTCTGATCAGTGCTGGATTGCCCGAGGGTCCCCCGACAGCAGCTGTAGTGGGGGAGAAGTTTGTACTTACTGGAGGTGCGGGCTCCGGTCCTGGGTGAGCTACGGACGTGCGGGCTGGCGGCTGGAGGAGAGTGGGGGGGGGGGGGGAAGGAGTTTTCTGTTAATGGAGCCGCGGTCCAGTCCTGGTGAGCGCAGCAGATGCATAGGCTGGCGGCAGGAGGAGGGGACAGGTGGGAAAACTTTTCAGTTACCGTAGCTGCGGGCTCCGGTCCTAAATGCGCACCAGACGTGCGGGCTGGAGGCAGGAGGAGGGGACAAGGTGGAAGCACTTTCACTTTAGAAAGTTGGGTCGGGCTGGCGGCAGCAGAGCACAATAAGTGAAGCCCATCCCTGGCACGATCTTATTAAGGAAGCATGGGCTGGCGGCAGAAACTTTCAGTGAAGCCGCCAGCCTGCTGAATAGTTTAATGACAGGCTCAGGAGCTGTTAGTGAGAGCTCCTGAGCCACCTAATGCGTCGCATTCATTTTATAAGACGCAGTGACTTTTTCCCTCCACTTTGGAGGGAAAAAAAGTGCGTCTTATAAAATGAAAAATGTGGTATTTGTGGGAAAAGATTCAGAAAAACCTGTAATTTTACATTTACATCTGCAGCCCTGTGAAGTGCTATCGGTATAGGAGGGATGGGTTATCAGTGACTGACAGCTCTCTATGTACACTGTTGTTGAAATATCCTTACCCTGTGCTTACAAGCACGTGTATCAGCTCCTTTTGTGTAAGGAAAGGCCCCACTATTCCAGTAATCAGATAAGATGCTTCATGGTTGAGAGACCTGGTGAGAACTGCCCTCTCGCCCAGACTCCTTCTTTATTTACATAGTCAAAAGGGATAACAATAGGAAGGGGCAGGCCCAACACCTGACCACTCCCTTCATGTACAGTACAAACATACAGGAAGTGATGACACACCACATTTCTCTCAATCACCACTAGGGGGAATCTTGTTCAGCACCGATCAGTGATCAATGCTCAACAAGGCTCACCAGGATTCTTATGTGGGCCTACTTAGAGGAACAGCATCACCATCTCCAGCGGTTGATCAGGCGCACTGGAAATAACGAATGCACGTTCCTTTCCGTATATTGTTCTCTTAATAAATGCATCCACGCCAAGCCAATAAATCCGCTCTTTGGGCGGGGGACCTAGCTGGCGCACATACATTTCCCAAGAAAACACTGCTCTGCAGCGCATCAGTCCCCCCCTGGCATAGCACATAGACTGTTTGCCAGCGGAGACCTCTGCGCCCGGCAGCTGATTGTTCTCTACATCCACAGTAAGATATCCACTCCAATGGTTTACACACTGAGAGACATAATGACAATATATGACATATTAGAAAACACATCCTAATAAAATTTCCACAACACATGCACACAATCCTATCAATCACCAATAACACCTCCTTCTTGTGCCGATGCTGTTCACAGAAGGTAGAAAAAGCAAAGATGTAAATGTAAGAATTACAACTTTTGCTGAATCTTTTCCCACAAAAAATACATGAATCTGCTCTACTTCTACTCTATAACATGGTGCTTTCAGATTGCATTGCATTTTTTGGTGACAGGTCCTTTTTAAAACATATAGCAGGCTGGGATAAACATCCTAGTAACAGTTTGAGGGTGCAGTCATTAGTGGGGAGGACAGTATTTACCAACTATTGGAAATGGGTTTATTTCTATAGGAACTTAAACCCCTTCAGGACCAAGCCAGTTTTGACCTTAATAACCAGTCCGATTTTTGCAAATCTGGCATGTCTCAATTTATGTGATAATAACTTTGAACACTTTTGCTTATCCAAGCAGTTCTGAGTCTGTTTTCTTGTGACAAATTGTACTTCATAATAGTGGTACATTTGAGCTGATATGTTACACTTTTATTTATAAAAAAAATATCAAAAATCTACCAAAAAATTGGAAAAATTAGCAATTTTCTACATTTTTATTTCTCTGTTTTTAAGACAGATAGTGATACTTCATAAAAATAGTTATTTGTTACCATTCATCACATATCTACTTTATGTTGGGATCATTTTGTAAATGGCATTTTAATTTTTTAGGACGTTAGAAGGCTTTGAATTTTAGAAGCAATGTTTACATTTTTTAAGAAAATTTTCCCATTTTAAGCACTAAACCCTTCAAATTATACAATGCTGATTTTACAAACTTTTTTAACTCTTTAGGTGTTCCACAAGAATTAAAGGAAAATGGAGGTGAAATTTCAAAATGTACCTTTTTTGGCAGACTCTCCAATTTAACCTGTAACACAGCAAAGGTTAACAGCCAAACAAACCTCAACATTTATTACCCTGATTCTTCAGTTTACAGATACACCCCACATGTAGTCGTAAACTTCTGTATAGGTACACAGCAGGAGTCAGAAGAGAAGGAGCGCCAGATGAGTTTTGGAGGGCAGATTTCACTAGAATAAATTTCATGCACCATTTTGCAAAAAGTGACCCCATTTTGGAAACTACATGCTCCAAGGAAGTGAGTGATTTTGTTTCATAGAATTTAGAAACACTTCCCAGTGAAAATGAAAAATCGCATATTTTACAAGAAAATGTCGCTTTATGCCCACATTTTTCATTTTCACAAGGGTTAATAGCAGTGGCGTGCCTGGGGTGTTTGGCACCTGCGGCAGGTCCTTTCTATGGCACCCCCCCTCCAATACTTTAAAACATTGTACGCCCTTACAGTAGTATTGCCCTTATTGTACAACTTTCACAGTAGTTTTGTCCAGATATGTGCCCCCTCACGGTAGTTATGCCCATATTGAGCCCCCTCAAGATAGTTATGCCCTCACTGTACAAACTTGACAGTACATATGCCCAAATTGTGACCCCTTAAAGTACTTATTACTTCATAGTGCCCCCTTCACAGTAGTTATACCCTCATCGTGTCCCCCTCACAGTAGTAATGTCTTATCTGTGCCCCTTCACAGTTGTAATGCCCTCTTTGTGCTTCCCTCACAGTAGTTCTACCCTCTCTGTGCCCCTTCAGAGTAGTTATGCCCTTACAGAGTAGTTATGCCCATAACAGTAATAATGTCCACTTAGTGCCCCATAACATTTATGCCCACCCACTTCACAGTAGTAATGCCATCTGTGCCCCCTTCCCAGTAGTAATGCCATCTGTGCCCCCTTCATAGTAGTAATGCCCATTGTACCCCCTTCATAGTAGTAATGCCCTCTGTGCCCCCTTCATAGTAATAATGCCCATTGGGCCCCTTCATAGTAATAATGCCCAGTGTGCTGCCTTTGAAGTAATATTGCCCTCTGTGCTGCCTTTGTAGTAGTGATGCCTTCTTTGTAGTAGTAATGCCCTCTGTGCCCCCTTTGTAGTAGTAATGCCCTCTGTGCCCCCTTTGTAGTAGTAATTCCCTATGTGCCTCCTTTGTAGTAGTAATGCCCTCTGTGCCCCCTTTGTAGTAGTAATGCCCTCTGTGCCCCCTTTGAAGTAATCTTGCCGTCTGTGCCCCCTCCATGGTAGAAATGCCCTCTCTGCCCCGTCTGTTAAAAAAAAAAAAAAACAGTACCTACTCACCTTGCCCCGTTCCTGACGCTCACTGTCCTCTCTCCCCTGCAGACAGATCGCTCTGTAGCACTGTGTGGGCGAAGCTTATGCAGATTCCTGGGCTGCAGGCACCTCCCACACAGGCCCCCAGCACGTTCCGTGCCTGCAGGCTGAATGGTGGAGCAGGGAGAACTCTTCCTGCTTATTCATTCAGTGTGGGAGAGACAGAGTGCAGGGAGCTGAGTGACAGGACTGCAGCTCCTTCCACTCTAGCAATGAGCACTTTCATCTGTATTGTTGGAAGCACTCATTGCTTCTAGGCTCTGGCACCCCCCTGACAGCAGGCACCCACTGCAGACTGCCTCCCACACCCACCTTCCCCTCTTAGCCACTGGGTAATAGGAGAAATGCACCACACAATTTGTTTTGCATTTTTTCCTAAATACTGCATATGGTCGTATACTGCTCTTTGGGGGCACGGCAGCATTTAGAAGGGAAGCAGCGATAGTTCAAACAGTTTTTTATTGGTACATATGACTATGGCAATACCACATTTATATAGTTTTTTCATGTTATGCTACTTTTGCATCATAAATCACTTTTTTTTATTAACAATAAGTTGCATTTGGCATAGCCATATACTTACATCCATAACATTTATATTTGTCCATCAACTTAGCAGTCTTTTTTTCTGCAGGATAGGCTGTCATTTTTATTGGTACCATTTTGGGGTACATAAAGGTGCAAAAGAGTTCTCAACTGCCCAAAAAATATTGAGAGTAGTACTTGGGTACAATATCTACAAGTGAGTAGTCTCAGGTCCTTGGTTGGGTTCTAAAACTTTCTTATAGCCAGGCATTTAGGATGTCCCATTTCTATATCGTCCTTATAACTTACATTACTCACCTAAAAAACTAGCTAAATGGGGACGATATGGAGATTCTGATTGCCCAAAATGTAGAAGAGGGAAGGATGACAATCTGCATATGTTATGGATGTGCACCTATATGCAGACATTTTGGGAGGATGTATTTAAAGAAACTGAGATACTATACCAGGTACAACTAATGAGGGATATATGGATGGAGGTTTTAGGGCTGTTTTACATCTGCATTGTAATAAGCTGCATAAGCAGATCCGCAGACAGGAAGGCTGTTTCAGGTGTATAAAAAGGTCTAAATCTAAGACAGCTAGAAAGCTGTCTAACATTTGGGAATGGGCGTAAGATCCGCTGAAGTTATGAAAGGCCAGCGCCTCTTCATAACTTCTGCGATCCACCGAATGGGACCGGACGGAATTCTGGCAGCGCAGGGTTGTGCCCGGCAGTGACCGATCTGGCAGGCTGTTCCCGGCCAGAACAACTTGCCAGATCTGCTTAATGCAGATGTGAAACAAGCCTTAGAAGTTTTTGGACTGGAGGATAGACTGAGTAAATATACGTTGGTAATAGGTACATTTTTAATTTCTGTATTTTGCTAGGAAATGTATCTTGAAGAAATGGATTGATCCAATACCTTGAACTTGGAAAATGTGGGAGAAATATGCAAATAGACTTTTGGAAAAAATGGTCTACAGCAGTGGTGGCGAACCTATGGCAAAGGTGCCAGAGGCGGCAGTCGGAGCCCTCTCTGTGGGCACCCACACGCTGGAAAAAGACTATGTTATACCGATATGCCTTAGACTTTTCCTGCCATTTATCAGCGCAGGGCACATTATGAACCGCACAGGCAGCAAATTGAATGCAGGCAGGTTATAATAGCTAAATGATAAAGTACACGAAAGATATACTATATTGGACTGTAGTATTCAGGGTAAATTGCCGTGTTAGCACTTTGCAATAAATAAGTGGTTTTTGAGTTGAAGTTTGGGCACACGGTCTCTAAAAGGTTCGCCATCACTGGTCTATAGGAAGAAAAAGAAACTCTCTACATTTAGAAGGTTTTGTGTTAACACAAGCAAAACCATGTAAGAAGATTATTTAAGTTTATTAGTTTTGTGTGGAGACCTGAGGTGGGGGTTATAGCATGTGGTGTTCTGGTTAGGATAAAAGAGATGTTATATTTTCTTTTTTGATGTGGATGTAATTATTTTTTTAAAAATAAGTAAAGAATATAAAAAGAAATTATTAGCTCTCCTTGCATTTGATCTGAGACCCGAACGGTTAAAACAAAATTGACCTTTTCTACTTGAATGAACTTAGTTTGCGGAAATCAGTGGAGGGTTAAAAACAGGCATGATTCTGTACATCCAGAAATCATTGTCTGTGAACACAGTTCTATGTGCAATCCACAAATGTAGGCAAAAGCTGTATCATGCAAATGAAGAAGCCATTTGTCAACTCGATCCAGAAATGTAGTCATCTTCTCTGGCCCAAGGCTCATTTAAAATGGACTGAGGCAAAATAAAAAAGTGTTCTGTGGTCAGATTTTTCTTGGAAGCCACAGACAGTGGTCTGTGGACTCAAGAGGAGAGGGACCATCAAGCTTGTTATCATCACACAGTTTAAAAGCATGCAATTCTGATTGTATGGGGTTGCATTAGTGCCTATGGAGTGGGCAGCTTACACTTCTGGAAAGGCACTATCAATGCTGAACAATACATAGAGGTTTTAGAATA
This sequence comes from Bufotes viridis, assembly GCA_033119425.1. Lineage (NCBI taxonomy): Eukaryota > Metazoa > Chordata > Amphibia > Anura > Bufonidae > Bufotes > Bufotes viridis. The sequence goes on along the minus strand of CM065589.1, from coordinate 444,893,297 downwards.
ACACATGCTCCCAGACAACATCTCTTTCAGGGAAGGCCTTGCTAAACAACATACTGCATCCATCACAACAGCATGGCTTCGTAGAACTATAGTCCAGACCTTTCACCAATAGAAAACACTTGGAGCATCATGAAATGAAAATTCCTGCAAAGCAGACCCAGGACTGTTGACCAGCTAAGATCCTACATCAGACAAAAATGGGTTAACATTCCTTTTCCAGACAAAAACGAACTGCTGTTAAAGGGCATCTGTCAGCAGATTTGCACCTATGAAACTGTCTGACCTGTTGCACGTGTGCGTGATCATATTTACACTGCCTGGCCTTGTCAATCTAAGTGCAGAGGGTGTGGCATTTGCAGAGAGAGAGAGCTGAGCCTCTAGAAGAAATGGCAATGCCCGAATGCTCCTAGAGCCTCATTTGCATATATAAAAATGTCATTATTCTCTACAATGTGGGCATATATGAACATGGGATAAACACAGATGCCTTCAGCTGCCAAACACACGTGCAACAGGTTAGACCAGGGGTGCACAACCTGCGGCCCGGGGGCCACTTGCGGCCCACGATATCATTCTGTGCGGCCCCCAACCATCTGGTGACAGACATGTATGTCTTTGTCTTGTGGCTGCTCACATGCATTTTTCATGTATTCTCCCGTGAGATGGGAATCCTGGAGGTGTAACCAGACATTTATAGTATATACCGTGTGTACAATATCCAATAAATACAGTATATCAGTTGGTAATAGCCCTTTAACTTTTATTTTCGGCCCTTGGGATTCCTTCAGTCTGACAATATGGCCCCCAACCAGAAAAGGTTGTGCACCCCTGGGTTAGACAGTTTCATAGATACTAATCTGCTGACAGATGCCCTTTAAAAGAAGAGGGGATGCTACACAATGACATGGCCCTGTTCCAACTTTCTTTTAGATTAGTTGCTACCATCAAGTTCTAAATAAGTATTTTTTTTTTTCATGAAATGTAAAATGTCTCACTTTAAACATCTAATATGTGTCCTATGATCTATTGCGAATAGATGTTGCATTATTGCATTTTGCTTTTATTTACAATTTATACAGCATCCCAACTTTTTTGGAATTGGGGTATGTATAACATAATACCAATACTAGAAAATAATATGTTTGTTTCAGAATAAAAGGAACACATCTTTTGAATGAATTTTCTGAAGAATGACTAAAAAGTTTTTTTCTGAAAGCACTCTCTGCTGTTTCAAAGGTTAAACGACACATAATAAATCCACGTTCATCATGCTTCCTCAATTACTTCATTGTAGATAGCACTACAAATGAAGACAAAGTGGTTGTCACCCACCCACAGAACAGGTCCTCTGAAATTTCTCTAATTCTCACTACGTGATGTCCTTACAACAAGAGTGTTGGTCACAGTTCTTCAAAAGAATAATTTTGGTTTGGATGATTCATCAATTTGTAAGTCTTACCGCAGAGATTACAAATAAGATATTAGTGGGGGAAAAAGTAAGAGGCCCTTAAAAAATCCTCATAGTGATGTAAAAGAAGCGATCCTAACACTCATCAGTGGGAATTTATAGGTATTAAATTCCTACATCACTTTCATGCTACATATTATGTGTATTTATAGGAGCATATTGTAGGGCAGGAAGTTGTATTATTCATACAACAAACCTCTAACTTTGCATTATGAGCCGTAAGTCTTTTGGCACTGCACAGGCATTCTGGTGTACTGATCCTAGTACTGGACCATACATCTTAAGTCAGGACAAATTATGGGTCATGTATGAAAAGTGGTATACATGCTGGCATAGTATGCTTTATGCAATTTTCACTTAAAGGGAATGTGTCATCAGAAAAGGACCTGCTGTTTAAATCACTTTTTATGTTTAACATATTTCTAAATAATTTTTAATGATATTTTTAATTTTCCATGTCACTTTTTATATTTAAACTAAAACCGAAAATCCTGCAGTTTTTGCACTGGCGACTATATCTAATAATTGGCGCCACTTCTTTTTTTGTACAGATCACTTTACTGCAGTTAACTCATTCTAATCCTGCCTGTAATGATATCATCTCTGTATATAGATAAGACAGGATCAACCACTCACAATAAGTGATTGTCAAAGCTTAATTATTCCTCCCTTGTATAATGACCACTGTACAGGTCACAGAACATGCCTAGAAAACTCTCTCTTAGACGTCAGTGAGGTCCCCTCCTGACCATTGTGTCTATGGACCTTGGGGCTGCCTTAAAGCAATTGTTAAATGCTGTGTAAATGCTGTTAAGAACAGATCAGGCAAGGTGGCCACCCCCATAATCATGTTCAGGAAATTGAATAAAAACATCTATAATCAGAGAATAAAAACAGATTAGAAAAAAAGGAGATGTGTTACTATCTGGTTTTCACTGGCAGACAAACATTTTGGTGACACATTTCCTTTAAGGTTCCCATGGAAATTAGATTGATGTCAGAATAGCCTGCTAGTTTCGGTGGGTGTCCCAACTTTCCCCCCAATAGATGATGTCAGGGGAAAGAAATAGCAAGCATTTTGAATTTCTGATCCTGTTTTACTGTGAAGTCTTTAATACAGTAACACTAACTAAGGGAGTATAATAGAGAGTCAAAAGACATCTTTAGAGCTTACCCTCTGTGATATGCAGGGGTTATTTATATCCTTAGTGCCCACTCTAGGATAGGCACGTAGAGGGTCATTTATCAAGCTGAAATATGACTAAATTAGGCATATTTCAGGCGCAGATTGCGGCACAACAGTTAGTTGCCCCATAATCTGCAACTTCTCCCCGTTCATACCAGGTCTAAATAAGTCGTCGTGGTGTGGACCCGTCTCATTTAACTTTTTCTACGCCTGTTTCAGGCGTAGAAAAAGGTCTAAATGTAAAACAGCTAAGAAGCTGTCTTACATTTAGAACTGGCGGAGGATCTGCCGAAGTTATGGAGAGGCCTGCGCCTCTTCATAACTTTGGCAATCCACTGACAGCTATAGGGCTTTATTAAGAACGTCGTCTAAAACGCTGGTCTTAATATATGACCATAATGTTCCAAATTGTGGCTTAGCAGGTATAGGCAATTGTGGCATTAGCAAGTACAACTAATATATGGCTAGTGGTAGAAGCAAAAGTTAACCCTTACATACAAATCCTTTTTTTTTTCTTAAGAATGATAATCAGAGGTATCTAGAAGGGGTTTCCCAAGTGAGAAAAAAAAGTATGCTCAGTTGAGCATTCAGCCTACATCTTTTGAAGGTGAATGGGCACCTTTACACTTCTTGCAGATGAGAAATAGGTGGAGTTTATGTGTGGTCCATTTTTCCACAGACCCATTAATTTGAATAAAGGAGTCTTGCGGAAAAATTGACAAAGATAGAGCATGCTGTGACTTTCTGTGAAAAAATTGTCCATTTGGACATTCCTATTTAAATGAATCGGTCACAGTTCATTTGAGGCGCTGTCCATTCTAAACGGAAACATATACTGTTCATTTACAATCAGGAATATGCCTATATTACGTGTATTTCTGGCGCAGATTGCAGTGCAAAAGTTATTTGTGGAGCAGTCTGTGACTTATCCCCACTCATGCCAGCTCCAAAAAAGGCGGTGTGGTGTGGGCATGGACGGGCTGGAAGGCCCATCTCATTCATCATTTTCTACGTTTGTATTAGGCGTAGAAAATGGTCTGAATGTAAGAGAGCAAGGAAGCTGGCTTACATTTAGAAGCGGCGGTGAATACGCCAAAGTTATGTAGAGGCTGGGGTCTCTACAAAACTTTGGTGGATCCACCGCCAGCGCAGGAGCTTATCGAGACCAGGGTCTACAACAAAATAAATGGCCCCCATAGTGATAATTCTAAAATAATACAATTCTAGAACTATAGAGATCTATACCACATACCTTATGTATTTGCATTAATATATGATCCTTATTCTCTTAGAATACCTCTGATTTTTACTTACGATGATTAATCATTGATTTTTTAATACCCATGCTATTAATATAACGATAGATAGATAGATAGATAGATAGATATAGAACTCCCCTTATGATCTATGATGTAATTATGGATAGGTAATAGTGTTTAAAAGTTTATCGAATATTCTCATGAATTTAAGCACCCAATTGGCCACTTAGTAAACTGAACTGGACAATCATTTGAGACAGTATTTGTGTTGTGACAGTATTTGCATGGGTTATGTTAGCTATTTCAGGCCTTCAGGAGCAGGTTAACTATGGTCAAATATAGGCCATCATACCAATTGTTTATATCACCCAAAAACTTGAACCACAATTTTCAGCAAATGAAAATCAAAAAAGCTTTATTGACAAAAATAAATACATACATGATAAAAAGAGGCAGCACAAAGGTGGAACACAAGGATGAGGAACAGGAACCAAGAGGGGGCTGGGAGGTCAGCACACCAAAAGACAGGGAGGAAAAAATGATAACAAAGATATAAGGCAAAAATGAAACTCCAAAGCTCCAATAAACAATGGACCCCGGGCAAATATAGCAGCAAAGGTAAATGGAGGAGCAAAAGTTTGGAGTTTAGAAAAAATGAATGGTCATACCCTGGATGGTGTGTCAATCTCCCAGCAGCCTCCTAACCCGACGCCGTTTCGCCAGTAACCTGGCTTCTTCCGGGGATATAACATTAAAGAAAACTTCCCCTAATATAGTGCCCTCACACTATCTTGAGATGGAATTCCAGACGCGTACAGCCTTATGGCATACCCAGGCAGAAGATCTGTTTAACAACGGTGGGAACATTGGTGAGGATGTGGATGGACGGCAGATAAGGGACCTCAAGAATGAACTGAAAAAATATCATCTAAAACAAGTTAAGACATGGTGGAACAAGGTATCACTCGAGAATTATTTGAAATTCAACTATATCCCAAGGGGACTGAGGATTCAAATTTTCCCAACGTACAGTAGCCAGGACATAGATTTTACGACGAAATGGGAAGATTCATGTAATGCCTGTTCCAGATCCCTGATGCAGGCAATTATTGAATTAAACAAAAAAACGCTGTGTGAACTGGAACTAGCCATTAAGCATGCCACTGAACAACTACTGCTGCGTTTGCCTACTAGCGAACAAGAACTATGGGAAAAAGGAGATACAAGATTCGTATGATGTGTGAGAAAAGCAGATCAAGTCCACGAAAAGCAAAAAGTTCCAGCGAGATAAGCTTTACTTTGAGAACAATCGTGTCTAGAGATGAGCGAACTTTAAAAAAAAGTTCGGCGTTCGGGTTGTGGTAATCGCCGCATCCCGTTATGGATTCCACTACCGCGGACTATCCCGGCATATGGAATCCATAAGGGGCGGCTTCCACGAACCCGAACTGTTGAACAGCCGAAGGACCTGGGGTGACGTCACCGTCATGTGATCAGTGCAGGGGCGTGGCTCAGCACGGGATCAAATCCAGTGCTGAGCCACGCCCCTGCGCTGATCACATGACGGTGACGTCACCCCAGGTCCTTCGGCTGTTCAACAGTTCGGGTTCGTGGAAGCCGCCCCTTATGGATTCCATATGCGAGATAGTCGCGTAGTGGAATCCATAGCGAGATGCGTGCATACCCAACGCCGAATCCATCGAACTTTTTTTAAAGTTCGCTCATCTCTAATCCTGTCTACAAATGGCGCAATATTTCGGCTGAAAATAGATCCAGGTCTAGTTCTGTGTCTTCCAGTATATCTGCAGGTGGTAAGTCCAACCGATCAGTGCGGGTTCCTACACAATACCCCACCCACAGAATAAAAAGGAAGGCGTCCCCCACACATCACAAGCACAATTATCCTAAACGCAATGTAGACAATCAAGAATATGACACTAACCTTAAGGTAATTAATTTATCAGATAAAGTATTGTCTAAAGCACAATTAGATGTATTAAGCCTTGGTTTATCATTCGTCCCATCTGATTATTTCGATTGCTTCACAGCAATAGAAGATCTCAACCTCTTTGCCCGAAAGTTGATTTTTAAAAAGATGTTTTCCACCAAGGAGGCATTACAAGGAACCATCACCACGACACAAGAGAAGGAGGCAATTACTATTTTGGAGGAGCTCATGGAGGAGCAAGAACCAAAGGCAGTTGGGTTATGTGGTAAGTTTCCACCTTCTCTTTTACCAAAATCGACCAGGTTTTCTGCACTAAACTTATACCCTAATGTACATGCCTTTGTGCAGCTTGTCACTCGAGACCTTCATAAAATCTCAACCACTTATCCAGCTAAATTGAACAACCTGACCTTTATACAGAGAAAAGCTGTTAAAGAACTACAAAAAATGAAAGAGTTGGTGTTCTAACCTGCGGACAAAGGCGGCAATGTGGTAGTTTGGCCCAAAGATGCATATTAAAAAGAAGTATACAGGCAGCTCAGGGACTCTACTTGCTATAGATGCTTGACCTTTAACCTCAGCGAACAGTTTAAACGAGAGCTGAGTGCTCTCGTGGAACGTGCTGAGGCAAAGGGCATTATTACTAAAAAAACAAGCTCAAAGTCCTGTCCCTGAGCATCCAAAAGTGGCATGCCTGTACTTACTCCCAAAAATCCACAAAAATGGGACGCATCCTCTCGGACGTCCTATTGTATCTGGGAAGGGAAATCTTTGTGAACCAGCATGTAAATTAATTGATTCTATATTACAGCCACTTGTGGAGCAACTCCCATCGTTTGTGAAGGACACCACCGATCTCTTACGTTGCCTGAATGATCTGCATCTGGAATTGGATATGTGGATCGCCTCTTGTGATGTTGAATCGCATTATACCAGCATTCGCCACAAAGATGGCTTGGAGACGGTTCGGTTCTTCCTATCTATGACTGATATAGATGATGATCTGGGTGAGTTTGTCCTGGGACTCTTAGAGTTCGCCTTAACCCATAATTTTTTCCTCTTCAGGGATGTCTTCTACCTACAGCTCCAGGGAACAGCCTTGGGGGCGGCCTGTGCGCCGTCCTACGCTAATCTGTTCCTGGGGCTGTGGGAGAGGGAGGTGTTCCTCGCGGAGGTATATGGGGACATCAGCGGGGTCCAGTTGTGAGCCCACTACATCGACGATACACTACATCTGAATTTATTGAACTGTTGGGGCTACTAAACCTCAATAACCGGAACATTACTTTGACGTCCAGGATTGATAAAACTAATCTTGATTTTCTTGATGTACAGATCCTGGTGGAGGAGTCTGGTAAAATATCCACCGATCTGTTTCGTAAGACGACATCTACCAACTCAATCCTAGATGCGCATTCCTGCCACCCTCACAACCTGATCTGGAGCATCCCATATGGCCAGTTTTTGAGGCCCAGGAGAATTTGCTCAACGGATGAAGCATTTAATAGACAATCCCGGGATCTTCATCAAAGATTTATCGATCGCGGATACTCAGAAGCGAACATCGCACAATGCCACCAAAAGGCTAAACAGGCGCAACGAGACCCACTACTCACATATAGCCGCAAACAACGCAACCAAGCCGACAAGGTACGGTTTATAACCTCTTATAAGCCACAGTGGAAATTGATTCAAAATACCTGTCACGACCGCTATCCCAGCAGCAGTCGAGTCGCACCAGACGGAGGGGAAGGGGGACCCTTATCTACGGATGGGAAATAGAACGGCCACCCCTGACAAACCCTAAGCTGGCACCTATCTGCCCTGATACCCTAGACGGGGTGTGAACCCGTGCGGCGAGCAGGATGCCTAAACCCTGAGTCACCCTCAGAAGACTAGACTGGGGAAAGGCAGATGGGAGCACTAGTCACCATCACTCATGTCTAGGAGAACAACAGGGGAAGACAGCAACAAACAAACAATCTCCAGTCACGAGCAGAGAAGATGATCCCAATAACGACAGTCCACGCCAGACAAGAGCTCCACAGCAATACCGTCAAACGATCTCCTTCAAAGGTCAGAATAGCACTGGAAGTAAGGACTATATCTGGCAATGACTGCAAGTGAAACTGAAACTAATATAGTAGCTGGGAGTGGCAGACAGCACTCACCTGAGAAGAATGCCTACAAACTCCCAGTCAGGACAAAAGGTTCACAAGGCAAAACCCGGATGACATACCCTGAACCACGGAGCAAACTCACAAGCTATCGCGAGTAGCAAGTCGCTGCGACCTTCTCTTCCCAGACCTATCTGGATCAGTCACAGTCGTGACAGTACCTCCCTTTCTACGAGGGGCCACCGGACCCTCAAGACCAGGCCTCTCCGGGTGGGACCTATGAAAAGCCCGAATGAGTCTGTCCGCCTTTATCTCTGATGCTGGCACCCACATTCTCTCTTCGGAACCATAACCTTTCCAGTGCACCAGGTACTGAAGAGAGCGGCGAACATATCGTGAATCAACAATCTTTTCTACCTGAAACTCAAGACTGCCATCAACAACCACCGGTGGAGGCGGTAGTGGCAATAGTTCAGGAGGTTCTACATATCTCTTAAGCAGAGATCTGTGGAAGACATTATGGATCCTTAGAGTCTGAGGTAGCTCCAGGCGAAAAGCCACCGGGTTAATGATCTTAATTACCCTATAAGGACCAATAAATCTCGGACCTAATTTCCATGAGGAACCTTCAACTTGATATTTCTGGTAGACAACCACACCAAGTCATTCACCCCAAGGTCCGGACCTTCAGAGCGCTTCTTATCAGCCACACGTTTGTATCTACCACCAATTCTCTTCAAACTTTCTTGCACACTCTGCCACACTGATGAAAGTGAAGACGCAAATCGTTCCTCCTCGGGAATCCCAGACGGCCCCCCTCACTAAGCGTACAAAACTGAGGATGGAAACCATACGCACCAAAAAATGGTGACTTATCGGTGGATTCTTGACGACGATTATTAATGGCAAACTCGGCTAACGGTAAATAAGATGACCATTCCTCCTGATTTTCGGAAACAAAGCATCTCAAATATGTCTCTAGGTTTTGATTGGTACGTTCAGTCTGACCATTGGACTGTGGATGGAAAGATGAAGAAAACGACAGATGAACCCCTAAACGAGAACAAAAAGCTTTCCAAAATTTAGAAACAAATTGGGTACCACGATCCGAAACAATATCGGAAGGGACCCGTGAAGCTTCACGATGTGGTCAATAAAAACCTGAGCCAGTGTGTTAGCATTAGGCAATGCGGTCAGAGCAATAAAGTGCACCATTTTACTGAATCTGTCAACAACAACAAGAATAACAGTCTTCCCGCTGATACTGGTAGATCAGTAATGAAATCCATTGATAGGTGCGTCCAAGGCCTGTTGGGGATGGCCAGAGGTAAAAGACGCCCTGCCGGACGAGTATGATCCACCTTAGAGCGAGCACAGGTAGGACATGCAGACACAAAATTCAACACCTCCTGGCGCCACTTAGGCCACCAGAACCGACGAGACACTAATTCAGAGGTTGCCTTACTACCTGGGTGTCCTGCCAGTGCGGAGTTATGGTGTTCCTTTAGTATCTCCAGGCGTAAATTTTCTGGCACAAACAGTTTACCCGAGGGGCAGGAGGCCGGGGCGTCCCCCTGAGCTTCCAACACCCTCCCTCTAAACCTGAGTGTAATGCAGAGACCACCACCCCCTTTGCAAAATAGGCTCTGGAACATCATCATCACCCCCTCCAGGAAAACTTTGAGACAATGCATCCGCCTTAGTATTTTTGCCCCGGGCGATAGGTTATTACAAAATTAAACCTAGTAAAAATAACGACCACCGAGCCTGTCTAGGGTGAGACGTTTAGCAGACTCCAGATATACTAAGTTTTTGTGATCAGTAATCACTGTGACGGGATGAACCGCCCCCTCAAAAAATGACGCCACTCCTCTAAGGCCAACTTAATAGCCAAAAGTTCCCTGTTGCCAATGTCATAGTTCCTTTCTGCAGTAGACAATTTCTTCGAAAAGAAAGCACACGGACGCCATTCACCAGGGACGGGCCCTGAATAGTACCGCTCCCACCCCCACCTCTGATGCGTCAACCTCTACAATAAAAGAAGCGAGACATCTGGCTGTACGAGAATAGGAGCCGAGGTGAATCTTTCCTTCAGAGATGTAAAGGCAGTTTTGGCTGCATGTGACCATTTGGAAAAATCGGATCCCTTTCGGGTCATGTCCGTCAGTGGTTTGACCACCAAGGAATAGTTCTTTATAAACTTTCTATAAAAATTGGCAAACCCCAGGAAGCATTGCAATGCCTTCAGGTTCTCAGGCAGATCCCAGTCCATAATTGCCCGGACTTTCTCTGGATCCATGCGGAAACCTAAATCTGACAACACATACCCCAGAAATGGCAGTTCTTTTACGGCTTCCTCAGGAGGAAGCGAACACGCGAAACGCGTGTTGAGGAGCGCCAGTCACCGCCACCGTCTCCTTCATCCATTTTCCTTCTGTGCTAGGTATGTTATTATTGATTGGAGCTATGTTTAGCCCGTATATTGTCTAATCTTTACACGCCCGCAGTTAGGATAGGTAGACTTTCAGTCACTTTAGCCCCCATGATCACATTATAGGTTGCAATGTTAATGGTGTACCACCCCTGGTAAATTGTATAGGAGCTGGATACAGCAGTCATATTCAGAGGAAGGTAACCAATATTCATTTGATATCTATGATATGTGAGGCTTCACCACTGTGTTATTGTGATTGATGGGGCGGTCTACATGTTGCTAGTCCCCACCTATTGTGTATATGTTTTTAATTTTATGGGTTATTTAATAAAGTATTTTCATTTTAATGTTTTTGTTGAGTTATTAATTTATTTATAAGTGGTATTAATATAAGAAGATTAGAAAAGATGTTAAACATACCAAGAGACACCATAGGAAGCATCATTCACAAATTCAAGGCAAAGGGCACTGTTGAAACGCTACCTGGTCGTGGCAGAAAGAAGATGCTGACTTCGACTGCTGTGCGCTACCTGAAGTGCAAAGTAGAGAAAAGTCCCCGTGTGACTGCTGAGGAACTGAAAAAAGATTTGTCAGATGTAGGTACTGAAGTTTCAGCTCAGACAATAAGGCGCACACTGCGTAATGAAGGCCTCCATGCCAGAACTCCCAGGCGCACCCCCTTGCTGTCTCCAAAGAATAAGAAGAGTCGACTGCAGTATGCCAAAAGTCATGTGGACAAAACACAAAAGTTTTGGGATAGTGTTCTGTGGACTGATGAAACAAAATTAGAACTGTTTGGGCCCATGGATCAACGCTATGTTTGGAGGAGGAAGAACAAGGCCTATGAAGAAAAGAACACCTTGCCTACTGTGAAGCATGGCGGGGGTCAATCATGCTTTGGGGCTGTTTTGCTACTACAGGTACAGGGAAGCTTCAGCGTGTGCAAGGTACCATGAATTCTCTTCAGTACCAGGAGATATTGGATGAAAATGTGATGCAGTCCGTCACAAACCTGAGGCTTGGGAGACGTTGGACCTTTCAACAGGACAATGATCCCAAGCATACCTCCAAGTCCACTAGAGCATGGTTGCAGATTAAAGGCTGGAACATTTTGAAGTGGCCATCGCAGTCACCAGACTTAAATCCGATTGAGAACCTCTGGTGGGACTTAAAGAAAGCAGTTGCAGCTCGTCAAGCCTAAGAATGTGACTGAACTGGAGGCTTTTGCCCATGAAGAATGGGCGAAGATACCCGTAGATCGCTGCAAGACACTTGTGTCAAGCTATGCTTCACGTTTAAAAGCTGTTATAACTGGAAAAGGATGGTGTACGAAGTACTAAGATTGAATGTCACTTGGGGGTTGAATAAAACTGATAATGATGTGAGCACAGAAAAGACATTTGTGGTTATTTCATTATAAATGTTATGTTATATTTGTCTGACTTACAAGTGCCTCTTTGATTTATTTGTAAACAAGATGACTGAAATGATCAAAATCAATGTCAAACTGGCCAAAAAACTCAATTTCAGTGGGGGTTGAATAATTTTGAACACAACGGTACCTTTGCTGCTATATTTGCCCGGGGTCCATTGTTTATGTTTAATTTTTTCCTTATATCTTTGTTATCATTTTTTCCTCCCTGTCTTTTGGTGTGCTGACCTCCCAGCCCCCTCTTGGTTCCTGTTCCTCATCCTTGTGTTCCACCTTTGTGCTGCCTCTTTTTATCATGTATGTATTTATTTTTGTCAATATAGCTTTTTCGATTTTCCTTTTTCCGAAAATTGTGGTTCAAGTTTTTGGGTGATATATAGGGCCTCACGTATCGTGAGTCAACAATTCGTTATTTACTCCTGTCTGGTAATAATTGGGTGGCAATTGTTTATCTGTATACATTTGTCTATTGTGTTCCCTTTATAAGGGCTCATGCACACAAATGTATTTTCTTTCCATGTCCGTTCTGTTTTTTCTGCGGACCTAATACGGAACCATTTATTTCAATGGGTCCACACAAAAAAAAAACGTAAGGTACTCCGTGCGCATTCCGTTTCCGTATGTCTGTTTTTCCGTTCCACAAAAAATGGAACATGTCCTATTATTGTCCGCATTACGGACAAGGATAGGACTGTTCTAATAGGGGCCAGCTATTCCGTTCCGCAAAATACGCAATGCACATGGATGTCATGCGTATTTTTTGTGGATCTGTTTTTTGCGGACCGCATAATACATATGGTCGTGTGCATGAGCCCTAACACTGTGTATATAGGGTCTGCAAGGTCTGTTCTCACCTTTCAAAAAACAAAATATTTGCGGTTTATTTTTTAAAGCATGTGCCCATGTACAGGCATAGCTTATTTCAGAGCCTGAACTAGGAATTTCTTCAGGGAAATTCTAATGACTAATCTTCTGGAATCCCTCATGACCCACAAACTAACAGAGATAAATATGTTGCCACTGTACATGTTCCTTGTGTCCAATAACATTTGCTTGTATATTGATGGATGAGAACCAGCATACGTGCCATACTGTAAATTGAAATATGTTGACAAAAAAACAACAACCCGGTGTCATGTAATATGATGTAACAGACATCAAGACAATCATAATAGCCCATTAGTGGACCAACAGTGTTACCAGCAATCTATATAGGCCTCTAAACTATAACATAACACAATGCAATGGTTATTATTTTTTATAACAGATGTATGATTGAATGAATTATATATCTATATGTAGATAGCCCCTGTTGTGCAGATGTCCTATGGACTGAGTATCTCAGTCATAACCAACTACTAAAAGAAGTTTTAGGATGTGCAACATTGAAATCAAGATTAATAGTAAATATAGTAATACCATTTAGAATTACTTAACACAGAGTAACTTACAGATCTTGAGATTGGAAAGAGGCCTGCTTTTGTCCACAGCTCCACTGTGGACCAGGAACTCTCCCCAGCAAAGCAAGCAAATAAGGCTGTTGCAATATGAGTCCCATGGACAAGAATGCTGCTGTTCCAAGAAAAAAAAAACCTGTGCAGAGACCAGTGGAACTAGCCAGATACTGCCGTTCACCATTGGAGCCGATTGACTAGAATGGGATCTAGTGTTGCACACAATGGTTTCTGTCCGGCTGGAATCCGGGATTTTGCCGGAAAGCGGACAAATCCCTGCTGGATCCCATTCTAGTCAAGAATGTCTAGTCTAGTTGCACATGTTCTCCAATTTTGCCATTTTTCAATGAAAATAGCAACCTTTTTACTTACAGTATGTGATCAAAATTGCAAATGCATGTAGCACTACTTATTTATCAATGTGTCTTCTGTAATAGAAAAATAGCTCCAACTTTTGCATCATAAGGGATGGCAATGGTTAGCACCAGAGCTGTTTAAACACATTGGTGGCCCCCAACTTCCTGAACATTTGCACCCTCTCCCAGGCCAGTGCTCTCCTCTACTAAGTGCAGCAGGTGCAATTATGTCATTGCATTGCACCTGCCTGCTGGGGAGCGCATGAGCTACCAAATGGTGAAATAGAGAGCTGATGGCTTCATACTTCATCATTACAATCAGCTAAAAGTAGGATATTCCTCAGCCCTCCCAGCTGCTGAAAATTGGGATGATTGGGAGGCATGGATGTAGAGCATCACCAATTAAGAATTGTACTTTGCTACTATGGTATCTGAAAGGGATTTTTTAACCTTGCTATTAGATATACATTATATCAGGCACTGCCACTTGTATGGATCACTGCCACTTGTTACAAGACAGGTAATTTCCTCAGAAGACACATCCCCCAGAGGGCTCTTAATTCCTGTATGCGAGCCCACCCCAGCAGACATTGACACTACAATACATGACACACAGTTATCACTTGGAAATACAATGGATAGCAGGATCCTCATGTACATGACAGCAAGCTGTAACGAGTTTAACTTGTTAGCATCTAGACTACCATTGTAATATGTAAAATACCCTTACATGTATTGTATATGGCAGATACCAGTATTGTTTACCGACTTCCCTAAATTAGCATGTCATCTGCTGAACTAAAGTTGGTATTCCTACCCCCAATGTCCTATAAATACGTGTACTATGGAATAAAGACTTCAGATCTTAACTCTCCAAGACTGAGTTCTGGACTGTTATTATCTCCCAGCTGGAGGAGAGAGTATTCACTGAAGGGGATAATTTACCGGTGGAGGTCTGATGCCTCATTGTATGACCATCTCATAACCACCTCAAATTGGAAAGAGCTATCAGTATCTATATTTTACTATTGTGCTCTACGCAGTAAATGGATGAGTGCTATGTAGGTATATATGTGTAATCACAAACAGTACCTCCTCCAGCACACCCCAAAATGAATACAGACCACATAGCAGACCCCCTAAATAAAGATATATAGACCTAATACCAGACCCCTCTTTATATAGAAGCCAGGCCTTTCCTGCACCTGTATATTGGTGCTTTGAAGTGGAGGGGGGGGGGGGGGATTAATCGCAGTGTGTCTTAATAGTGAAGAAAAGTCTTTTTTTAACTTGTTTTTACCTGTAAATTATACAGTAGGCTGAAATCTTACCCGTAACCTCAGGAGAAAGGGAAAAAAAAAAAAAAAAAGGCGTGCTTTATGCATTGCCCTTAAATACCACACCTGACCGGCGAAACCTATACGAGGAATGAACTATCTGGTTTTTGCTTTTAAAATTCACTATTTTGTGAGTATAAATAAAATTCCTTGGGAATCTGATCCTTGTGGAACTTCACTATTTTGCACCAAATTTTCATTTATTTGGTTTGGATGTTCTTTGGTGCATCGACCCCTTAACTCTATTGTGTGGCTGCATTGTGAAGAGCTTGGAAATCCGATATACCTTTATCTGACGGACCTCTATGTACTGGGCAGCGCGACCACCGTTATCTATTCGCTAGAAATCTTACCAGCTTTTCCTGTAACATTATATTGGTGATTTGGGAAAGGGGGTTGAATAATCAGAGTGTCTAATAATAGTGAAGAAAGGTCTTTTTTTTAACCTCTGTTTATAAGTGCAAATAACGAAGGAGGCAGAAATCCTAGCTGCATAGTTATATTCATGGTTTGGCGGAGGGGGAATAATTGCATTACAAGTTTGCAACATGTGTCTTAATGGTGAACAAGGGTCTTTTTTGAACTACAGCTTTTAAATGCACATAATACAGTGGGCAGAAATCTTACCAACCTTTCCTGCATCATTATATTGGTGATTTTGGGGGGATAATCGCTTTACAAGTTTGCAATGTGTGTCTTAATAGTGAAGAAAGGTCTTTTTTGAACAAACACAGTAGGCAGAAATCTTGGCGACCTTTCCTGCATCATTATATTGATGGGTTTGGGGGAGAAAATCGCATTACAAGTTGGCAACGTGTGTATTAATAGCGAAGAAATATCTTTTTTGAACATGCGTATTCAAATGCAAATACTGCAATATTCCCAAAGTAAGGAAGGACATTTAATTGTGCCTCTGTCTTTAAATGACAGAAAACACACTTGCAATTTAGCTATAACCTTTGCTATGACTTTTCATTTAGAAAAATTGTGAATTGTCATTAGACCTCATAATAAAATGTCTGGAATAAGGAACAGTTCAAACTGAAAGACCCAGGCCTCATCCTCCCAAAACCAGAATATGGGTAGTAGCAGCAGCAGCAGCCATCTAGTGAGTATTAGTAGTGGTAGGTCACAGTCCTCTCTGGCTTGCAAAAGGCACAACATTATTATTCAGGACAAATAGTAGGAGATTGTGGACTGGATAGCTCACTCCTCCTCTCAGTCACAGCAGGATGATGTGGAGACCACTTCTCAGTCTGACACTGTGCCTTGGAGCCAGGGGCCACAGCATTCCTCCTGCTCCTTCTCCTTGCAGCCCCAGAGAAGCCTTTCAGTTGCATCCTCTGCCCCCTCCTAGTGGGACTCTTTTTTTTTCCTAAAAAGATGGAACAAAACCCCACCACACATTATGGAAGATAGTCTAGAGAGTCTTCCTTTGATTACTTGTGTGAGAGAAGTCAGCAATTGAAATGCAAGGAGGTGGAGGTTCAGTTAGAGGCAGGAGACCCAATGCAAAGTTGTGTTGGTAGTAGTGGTGAATTGGTGATGGCACTTGTAGCCACAGTGGAGGTGGTAGCGACAGTGGCACTCTGGGCAAATACAAAGCAGCGAATCGGGGATTTGGGAGATATCACAGTCTGATAAAAGTGGCAGGGATGGTGAGGACTATAATGATTATTGTGTGCTCGACAGAACATTGGAGCCATATTGGGGTGCTGAGGAAGAGGGTAGTGGCCAGAGTTGCAGTATAAGGCCAAAACCTCCAAAAGAACTGGCAGGGCCAGATCTGCTTCTATTGTGGTCAGCTCGGGTGCTGTGGTCACCTGCTACAGATATTGTGGGCGCAGGCCCAAAACATCCCAGACCTACACCAAGCTCAGCTGCTGTTAGCTCTCTGTGAACAACTCCCATGGCAGTTTTTCTCCACATGGCCGGCACACAAAACCACAGCTGTGTGCAAGATCTGTAGGAAAAAAAACAAAGGTGTTCAAACAAACATAGGTACCAGGGCTCTATAGCAGCACATAAGGCGGCATTACCAGATACTGTGGGAAAATAGAATTGGCTAGCATTCTCAATCAGAACAAGTCTGTTCTTTTTCTCCTGTTGTTCTTTGTGGCTCCTGTTCTTATCATCATCAGCTGCCTCTCTTCAGGAGAATTGTAAGACATTCATAAGGGAATGTGTGGCCAGGAGAAAATTATTCTTAACCAGCAATTAGCCTATGTGCAAGCTGAACTCCCATCTGGCTAAGTTGCTGTTGGTTCAGTTGTTCAGCCACTTAGTTATATGGTGCATATCATTGCCTAAATTTCATTTTTCTGGGCTCTGGCCTGGGCGGTGTGGTGGGACTGACTCATAGCCTGGCAAGCAAGAGTACCATTGCTATATGAAAAGTTTGACTTGTCGGTCCTATATACAAAAATTGAATTGTCGATTCGCAAGTGTGGTGCACTTCCGCACCTTCGCCTAAATTGAATTTTTCTGAGTTGTGACCAAGGCGGTGTGCTGGGACTGACTCTTGACCAGGCACACAGGAGTATCATTGCATTTGCTATTTGCAAAAGTTGACTCATTGGTCCTATATTGTCGGGTTTATAATAATTCAATTAAGAATTATTAATTATGGTCATAAAAAAAATTAATCAAGAATTTTCCATAACTTGTCGAAATTATGACCTGGTGAATTGTAGATAACCCAATCGATACAATTCACATCTGAGGCCGACTATTTCCTCAGATAATAAGTTCTTTTCATGTGAGATGACATTAATGCTAAAGATGTAGTTTTGACATTAAATAATACGCAGATATTATAAAAATATGCAAAATTTATTGGTTATACGATTATAAACAAATAAGTATATAAACACGATAATATACGCCAAGGAATATATATGGCAATGATATATGAAGCATTACAAGCTTATCATAAGTAAATAAAATGATATATGCCAATTAATATATATGGCATTGATATCAGGCACTAGAAGCTTCACAATAAGTAAATAAACACATGTGGGTAAGAGCAGCTTGTCACATTATAACAAAGCTATTTGGTTAGGATATCAAAACAAGAAGTTAAATTATATACATTACTCCTGTTCAGAGGCGTGTCTAATCCTAGACATCTATATGGAATGATAAATACATTCCCTACCCCTCTCTAACCAAACTACAACTCACATGACTTCGGGAATGGGCAAATCCATTCAAGTATGCAACTTAGAAGATAGTAGTCAAATCCTAGACTACTTTTGCATGTATACTTCTGTCCTATTCTGGACTACTTTCATATCTGTATAACCTGGTAAGACTATTAAGACAACAGACATTGGAAGAACTTGGAACAAATCTTCCAGTGGGAATTTATCATCTAGCTTGGCGAAGAATGCTACTATCAATATATTTATATGTGTATATATATACAATCATTTAATACTCTGATAAATTATGAAACTTGATTCTTCTGCAGGTAGAATGAAGCCTCGCAATTATTCTATATCTAAGACTACATCTCATATAAAGAGATGATAAATAAATGAATATGTTCGCCAACATAGATGCTATGATTTTACCCACATTATCTAAATAGTCTTAATAAAATGAAACATCAATCTTTGTGTTTCTTACCAAGTCCTAGCAGGAATCTCACTTCTGCTCCTAGGAAAGCTGGATGGTCCATCACCCTGGCTTTCATCTTGGGTGTTCTGCTTAATCCTGGAATGTTCTCTGCTTGTTTCTTAACTTCTCCTTCTTGCCTCCTCCTTTCTCCTCTCTGAGGCTCATCTATCTAGGATAATTATCTCCCTTGTAATCTAACATTACCACCCCCTGGATTAGTATTCTCCAATCAATTGAGGGGGTGTAAACATATGTAATAAGATCCTATGAGATCATGTTTACCCATAATGCAACTATGGAGGATGGTGTAACAATATCGATATCTGTCTCCGGATGGCACTGTTGTGCAAGCTATTAACACCATACCATGAAGAGTTAACTATGGTACTCTTGTATTATATACATTTGACCCTCGTCATCGTAAATCAGAGATAAGGATAAATGTAGACATTTTGTATCAACTAAAGATAGACAACTTGGAGTCTCTCTGACACTATTGATCTATGGGCCATTATGGTATGAATGGGCCTTGTTCTCTAAGACATGTCTGGAGAATCCAGTGTACTCCCTTACAGATAAGACCACATTTGTGGCAATAACTCTTAAGACACAATACTCTCTGTATTTTTACACAGATTGAGCTTGGCATGACTTCATCTTGGCCTGTCTCAGTCGCGTATGAAAACTTTGGCTCATGTATGTTTCTTAAAGACAATAAGCATCTATTTTTAACATAATATGATCAGGTATAAATATATATACCTATGAAAATGCCCGACAATATACAAAATTTACCTCTTGTAAGTCCGCAAATGTGGTGCACTTCTGGGGTGTGGCCTGGGCAGTGTCCTCGGACTGGCCAGGTAAGCAAGAGTACTACTGCTATATGCAAAATTTGACTTGTTGGTCCTATATACAAAATGTAACCCTCTTTGGTCCGCAAATGTGGCGCATTTCTGTGCATTCGCCTAATTTAAAATTTTCTGGGCTCGCGCGGTGTGGTGTGACCTTTTGGTGTGTGCATATCAAATGAGCAGGCATTCTGAATGTGCTTAAAGTGGTTATCCGACCCATGAATTCCCTCCCATATGCCTGGGCCCCCACACACAATGTACTTACCTTGCTCCTAATACCCGCGATGCTAGGAAGGCTTGCTACCACTGAGGAAGGGACAGGTAGTCCTGAAATGCGTTTGGTGCAACAAAGACAGTATCCAATGCATGATAGCAGATGATTATTCCTAACTAAGTCCAACAGACAGAGCACCTAAGGAGGAGGCGGTGATTCTCACATTACGTGTGACGCCACATGAGATGCCGACTAAAGCATAATCCTCAAAGACGGCTGCGATACATTTAAGAGCCTGAAGCACTGATCTGAAGTCTAACAGATGGGTAATGTAGCCTTTGAGGCATCCATTTAGATACAAGATAAATCTGAGCAATATGATATCCTCTGTAAACTAACGGTGGAACAGTACGGGGTGGCTGCACGAAAGGTCTGGAGACTGCGCTTAAATTTGTTATGATGTTGCCATATGGATGGTGGCGATAACACCCACAGAAGTGCCTCTATGTGACACAATTGATTATCAATATATGTGGCAAAACTAAACACCATTGACTTATATATCACAAGCAGTAATAGCAGTTACTTATGTATCCCGAAAAGTACTAATGAGGAGTACCGCTTTTTTGAGAATATATACCCTCAGCAGAATAGCCTAAGTGAAAATAGTGACTTGTCTAATTATAGTTTGAACAGACTCTACCGTTGATAAATCTCACAGTGAGTACTGATACACTGCTTTCCAGATGGACTATTGAAAGGGGACTTATATGATTAGAGCACATTGTATTTTATATATTTTTCTCGATTCTGTTGTATTTTAATAATAAATGAACTATAATAGGAATATCATGTACTATATCTCCTTATAATCTCCAGAGATCTGAGTGCCCTCCAATCTTTTACTTTGAATTGTGTAGGCTTGTTAACAGCACCTTTGGCCATTGGCTGCCCCACCACCCCCCCACACACACACCGATTGTTTTCATCCGCGCGACAGGGAGATGTAGTGGCTGCTGTACGGGCTTCAAAAGCGACGTGGGTGCAGGGGAGCGAGGTAAGTACATTGTGTGTAAGGGGCCCGGGCATATGGGGGGGGGGGCATTTCAGGGGTCGGATAACCCCTTTAAACACGATCTGTCCCCATTAAGGAATCATCTTTGGATGCTTGGTCTTCCGTCAAGCCACAGTTTTTTTCCCCATAACACTGTGTGTGTTTAAACTTCATCTGTCCCAGATAAGGAACATTTTTGGAAGCTTTGTAATATAAAAAAAGAATAAGATCGAACGTGTTTACCCTTAGCTATTTATGTTACTGTTACTCTGACATTATTTGCTACTGCTGTCATTGCGTTTAAGGCCTTAGGGAGGGGGGAGAAGAAAAAAAGCTAAATTATAACTTTCTGGGCAAATGAAGCAACTTTGGTTCGAGCATAATCAGTTTGGGTCTAAACCCAACTTTTTGAAATATTCAGCAAATAATTTATTTTTATTTTATTTTTCTCGCTCTCGGGGTTGCCCTCCCTCTTTGTGAATTTGTGGGTCTTGGGTTTCGTTGATTTTGTTGTTTCTGTATATTCTTGAAAATGAATGAAATGTAATAAAAATAAAATCAGTAATCTGCCCAATGAGGTAATAATAATAAGGATTTTTGAAGGAAATGTTTACTTTTTTGTTGAGACGCCCTACTAAACTCCTAAAGCTTCAAACTCCAAAAATGGAATGTTAATGCATAAAAAAGTTCAGTAATATATATGAGCTGGAGCCATTCTTAAGGGGCATCTGTCATCAATTACCAGTAAATCAGTGCTAGTTTGCAGAGTCTGATTATATCTCTGGTATCTCCATATGTTCCGGGAATCAGTAGTAAAAATGTTTTTTTATAATATACAAATTACCCACTAGTGCAATGAGGACAGTGCCGTTTCACCTCATTGCAGTTGGCTCCACTTCCTGTCTGCTATGCCGTGCTCCCAGCACTGTGATAGTCTTGTGGGAATGTATTTGGCACAAGTGCAGTAAAGGGATGGAGATTGCCCATCTGCTTGCCAGTCTCCATCGCTTTATTACCCATGTGCGAATGCACTTTCGTGAGACTTCAGGGCAGGCATGAATATATTTTCATTTCCTGGCCTGTTTGTCACTGCTGCTCTTGTCCGGCACCTGAACTTTGCAAGTTTAGATACCTGTACCCGAGCCCGAACTTTTCAGGAAAAGTTCGAGTTCGGGTTGGGTGTTCGGGCATTTAATAAATCTTGTTAAAAGGCTGCAGGTCAGCCAATCAACAAGCTTTTAAGCTGTGGGCTCTTAGAAGCCATCACAGCCATGCCTAGTAATGGCATGGCTGTGATTGGCCCGTGCATCATGTGCCTCTATAAAAGCTGGATCACGTGTAGCTCCACCAATCAGCTCTGAGTATTGCAGGGACAGGAAGCAGGCAGCTGAAGTGAGGGAAAGTGTTAGGAATCTCATCTGGCTATTTATGCTGTGGGCGACCTATAGTGATTTTTTTTTTGTGTGTGCTATATGCCAGCTTTGCACCCTGACAAAGAAGTACAATAATTAATATGGCTGTTAGTTCTGTGGGTGACCTATAGCAATCTTTTGTGAAATAAATTATTTTGTGAAATAAATCTAGTGTGGGTGACCTCAAAGAATGAGGTGTTGGTGGAGCTCCTGTTGCAGGGAGAGGGCGTGGACGTGGTCGATCCGTGCCAACTACACGCCCATTCCTTAGGTGCACGTAGGCAACGTTCAGCGTTATTTAGCAGGCCCGAATACCGGTGTACGAATGGTCAGTCCAGAACAAGTAGAGGTGGTAGTAGATTGGGTGGCTCACAGTGCCTCCAGTTCCTTCACATTGTCTCCCACCCGCTGCAGCGTAACTTTGGTCTTCCCACTCACCGCCTCATATGCGACTTACCCACAAGGTAGAACTCCAACTTGCGCATGCTAGAAAGACTGTGCGATCAGCAGCAGGCAATAGTGGAGTTTCAGCTGCAGCACGCAAGGGTAAGTCGCCCTGCGGAACAGCACCACTTCACCACCAACGAGTGGGCCTCCATGCGGGACGTTTGTGCCGTGTTGAGCTGTATCAAGTACTCCACAAACATGGTCAGTGCCGATGACGCAGTCCTCAGCGTTGCTATCCCACTTCTATGTCTCCTTAAAAAAACACGTTGGGCGATGATGGAAGAGGATGTGGCACAGGAGGAAGAGGAGTAGGAAAAGGGATCATTTCCTCGGTTATCAGGCCAGTCATTCACAAGTGGCTCGGAGGGTGGGTTCCTGCACCAACAGAGGCCAGGTACAGAACTGTCTAGCCAAGGCACAGTTCTGCAGGATAAGGAGGAGGATGATGAGGATGAGGAGGAACTGTGTTCACAGCAGGGTGGCACCCAAAGCAGCTTATGGGCATCAATGGAGCATGGCTAGGGGGATACAGTGGTCAAAAACGATACACCTCCCACAGAGGACAGCTTGTCGTTGCCTCTAGGCAGCCGGGCGCACATGAGCGACTACATGCTGCAGTGCCTGCGCATGACCGCTGAGTTGCCCAGATTCTAACCAGTGCTGATTACTGGGAGGCTTCCCTGCTGGATCCCTGCTACAAGGACAACGTGCTGTCCTTAATTCCAATTCCATCACTGAAGCATGATCTGAAGATGCGCAAGGACAAGCGCCCGCTGGTAGACCCGCCGCTGATGGCATTCACACCTGACAGCGGGGGCTCAGTGGAAGAACAAGGCAGTGGAGGAGGAAGAAGAACGCAGCTGGGGCACCGCCAGCACCTCAGAAGGGAGGGTTAGCATGGCCGAAATGTGGAAAAGCTTTGTCAGCACCCCACAACAACCAGCACCACCAGCTAATACGGAACGTCTTAGTAAGAGGCAGCATTTCAGCAACTAGGTGGAACAGTATGTGTCCACATGCCTACGGGTCTGCCCGATTCAACTTATGGGTCTCCAAATTGAGCACATGGCCTGAGCTTTCCCTTTACGCCTTGGAGGTGCTGGCCTGCCCTGCGGCCAGTGTACTGTCCGAACATGTGTCTAGCATGGCAAGGGGGGGGGGGGGTGTTCACAGACAAGCGCAGCCGCATGAACCAGGCATGGATCCCACAGGACTTGTCCGTACCTTGTGCTGAATAGATAGGTATACCGGCCGCACCCAGCCACTGTCCGACTCCAGCGCACATTCTCTTTGCTATTTCCCAATATTTTGAGGACTTCCCAAATTTATAAAAAATAAATAAATTAAAGGAAAAAAAAAACTAAAAATAATAAAACAACAAAAACAGTTTTGGCTACCTTCTCCTTGTCCACCACCGCTTCTTCCTACACCGCCACGTCCACCTCCTCCTCAACCTCCTACTCCACTTTGACTTCCGCCTCCTAGTTCAAGATTATTATTATTATTTTTTTTATATTCTATGTTACTTTAAGTAATTTCCCTATCCTCATTTGTTTTTAGGGCAATTGTCCTGCTCTTACCACCATTTTGCCTCCTTTTGCAGCCCTCTAGCCCTTACTATGACTATTTTACAGCGATTTTAGTGCACCAAAGTTCGGGCCCTCATTAGCTAATGGGGTTTAATGGGGTTTGGGTTCGAGTCTGGGTCAAGTTCGGGTCCCGAACCCGAACTTTGACCCAAAGTTCGGACGAACCTGGTGAACCCGAACATCCACGGGTCCGCTGAACCCCACCAAAGACTGGAAAATCACTGAATGGAGCCAGGAAGCTGGAGCAGCAGAGAGCAGTTAAGTATGATTTTTTCGTTAGGCACAGTACCACATGCTAGAGGGCTTAATTAGAAAGGGAATAAAGTGGAGACTAATGGCCAGGGGGACCCTTTAAAAAACCAAAATGGAACTCAATGATAGTGCTGCAATATTAACTTCTGTTTACACTTTCAGGGCACAGAGGGGATTTCTTTCTTTATGTACAACTTAGATAAAGATCTGTCTAGCTTTATGTAAAGCTTGTTTTTATTGAATTTAAATAAAAAGCTAATTATAAAAATTAACAAGACAATGTCTATCATGTCTAAACCAACGTTGTCCAGCTTCCATCAGTTATATACCCATACTCACAACATGGTGGTCTTTATCTGACCACATTCAAATCTGAACTTCATGCTGTGCTTCTAAAAAAAAAAAAAACTAAAGGGTTCTCAATGTTTTCTGTAGATAGATAAACAGAGAGCAGATCAGGGGTCCACACTATGCAGCCGGCAACCATCTGGTCACATGCATGCTTGTTTGTGTCTGGTGGCTGTGCACATGTATTTGCCATTCTAGAGAAAAGAGGAGGGGCGTTTAGTGCGGGAGCAAGTTTTACTGTTGTCCCGTGAAGCCATCTCTGGAATTCACATAAATTGGCAGAACAAGGGTAGGGTCTCCAAACCCCTGTCTGCTGCTCCAAAAAGAGTAGATGAGTAGATGAGGTGGACAGATGGCCATGGATGCATTCAGCTATCTTCATCGTAGTTTTATAGGTGACGTGAAATACTTTGTTGCCTCAGCAATCCTTATAAATTGGAATGGAGAGCACTTAATCTATGGTATTTTCCTTTTTTCAGAAAATTATCATATTTCCCCTCTATAAGACACATCTGCTGCCCATAAGACGCACCTAGGTTTTAGAGGAGGAAAATATTTTTCATCAGACCTCAGCTCAGACCCCCAATGTTAAACAGACCTCAGCTCAGACACGCAATGTTAATCAAACTTCAGCTCATACCCCCCTAGTCAGACCCCCAATATTAATCAGACCTCAGAGCAGACTCACAATGGTAAAAAAACCCTTAATCAGACCTCATATCAGACCCCCAATGTTAATAAGACCCCCAATCAGACCTCTGATCATAACCCCAACGTTAATAAGACCCCTAAATCAGACCTCAGATCAGACAAAAAAATAAAAAATCAAGCCACATCTCCTGATCCAGACACCACTGCTGCTTCTGAGATCCAGTGCTCTTCCTGCTGTGCTGTGACCTGATGTCGCACAGTGTGAGGTGACAGAGCACTCCGACATCCTCATGTTGTGTACAGGTCATAGCACAGCATGCGGTGGCAGATGAAGACCAGGAGATGGAGAGTACAGAGCCTGTACAGGGAGAGCTGTATTCACCGCTCCTCAGTCCTGCTGTACTAATGAGCGCTTCCATAATAGTAGTGGTCAGTAGTATTTGCACCATAAGATGCAATGAAATCCCCCCCCCCCACTTTTGGGGAAAAAAGTGCATCTTATAGGATGAACAATATGGTAAATGTTATTAGACAGTTCACTTATTTTCACCTAGTCAGGTAAATTTGTCTACCTGCATTATATGCTGGAATTCACAGCTGCTGTACTTTTTCCCTGCCCATTCATTCATTTCTGTCTCCACCCACCACCCCCGTATATGAACAGACGTACACATAGCCAGTGGAAAAGAAAAACGATTAGTCATTAATCCATTCTGCAAAGCTTTCCACGAGAAATGGGTGGGACCGACGATTCTGTCAATAGCAGATAAATTGGTATGTTGTCAATATGTGATCATTCAGAGTTCAATTTTGAGTGAACATCAGAAGAGTTTTCAGAGAGATGGGGAAAGTGTTATTATACTGCATGTATTTACTGGCATTAACTGCTCTCTTACATGCAGCTTTACCAAGCATTCATCGGTGTCGAGAAATTCAGAAAGTGGCAAAAAAGATCAGTCTATTTGCCAATAAAACCGTAAGTATAAACTTTAAATGACTGCATTCACTGCTACTTTCATGCTGTGATTGTATAAATCTAATGCCAAATTACTGTTTCTCCTCCTGTAGTACCCGCATTCATTTCATACACCAATGGATGTAAAGGTAAGACATATGTAATGATCCTGAATTGTAGTTATTATTGCCATTTTCACTGATATTATACTCCTATAGCAGTATCTCTTCACTTCGTGGTGGAAATGCAAATGTTATAAAGTTCATTATAGTCATAGCTGCCATCTAATTATATCTGAATATATGCATTATTCATAAATATTATTGATTTGTTAAAAATGTATCAATAGTTCTAGGTTGCGGGATCCCACATAGACTTTGAAATCCCCTTAAAATGTTTTATTAAGAACAACCAATGTTGGGTTCCCAAAGCATTCCAAGAATTCATATGAATGTCCCAAACTTATAAGTTTTCAAAATAGGTGTGCATCTATATAGGCAGTATATTAAATATGAATCTTTCATATAATTCTATCATGTTTCAAGTAAAAATAATATTTAGACCTTTTTTTAAAATTCTTATAGAATTCTACTAGACTATGAGTCATTGCCATAAGCCGTCACCTCCTACATTGTTAAGGGTGATGATGAAAGAAAGTCAAAAGGTCTTTGTCCTTTAGTTATGCTTTTCAAGAATAGATGTTAAGATAAAATAGAAGAAACTGTAATATGCTTAACTTTACTTAACAGGGTTTCCTAATCTGAGACTCCTTTTAATTGAATTGAAATATTTAATTTTGAAGTAAGGAAATATAACAGAAAGCTGCCATAGAATATGAGACTGATCTAAGCAAATATTTAATCTGTAATTGCTATAATTGAGGGGAAGTAAAAAGTATTCCAAAGACAACAGGTGCCAAATCTTACCTTGTCAGGGAAAAATACGTATATCAATTTAGTTACAGGCTTTGCCCCAGTCTAAAGTAGAGCAATGTGCCACATACAGAGAACAGTGGAGTTTGGTTTCTGCTTGTAGTGATCACACAAAAAACAAAACAGAAACGTGTGTAATGACTAATACAGTTTTCTCGCAGACACATGCAATAAACAAAACCGCAAACACCAACCATGTGCACAAGAAGTTTTTTTTTGTTGTTTTTTTTCAAAAAGGAGATATTCAAATAGGATGTCAGATGCTCACATTAACCACAAAGCATAAACCTGTTCTAGCGAAATATGACATGACTGAACACGTTATGTGCAGAGGGGTTTCTGAAGGTGAACATTTGTCTACAACTCATAATTTATGGTAATATACACATAATATTTGTAGTTGCATGATTAAAAAATAGAACTCCATGTGTAAAATACAGTGGAGGCGTAGCTAGCTATTCATTAGATCTTAGCTGTAATTTATTTCAGTGCAGGATAAGAACTGATATGGTTGGTTTGAATGAAAGATTCAGTGAATGTATATAGGTATTTATTTTGGGAGTGTCAAACAGGGTTGGCTAGGAGAAATAGGCCAGCTTTATTTTGTTTTGTTCAAGAAACATCAGGATGCAGAACATATCACATGTGATTCATTTCTGGAGATGGGTCATTCAGAGATTGACACATTTGGAGTCCCTTCCTATTATAGTGCAATTGTATTTGCCTTAAATAAGTTCTTGACTTCCTCTGGATCAATACTGTAGGATTACAGGTTGGATTTAATAGGCTTGTGTCTTTTTACAATGTTATCAACTATGCATAAAGTGCAGAAATGTACTATATGTCTCAATGCAGTTTAGATCCTGGCCCATGGCTATAGATCGGTTACCTACAGTTCACTCATAGATCTGTATGGCCTTATATATGTACAGACCTCCCTAAAGTAGGAGCTTCAAAAACATGGTCCAGAGAACAAGCTGAGGCACACAGTATACTGCAGTATCTGTACATTTTGGATGATTTTTACCCTTAGAGAACCACTTAATATTGTCTATATTTGTATAATATATGCATATTTCACTTCAGTAGCATTCATTCCAGGAAGACAATATCAGACAGACTGATGAAACTTTTAGGGTACGACCACACGGTCAGGTTTCTGCATGCAGTTTTGGAAACCACAACCAGGAGTGAATAAAAAAAAAGAGGAGAAATCGTATCCGTACTTTGCATTTTCTCTCTTTTTATGATCCATCCCTGATTTTAGCTTCCAAAGCTACATGCAGAAACTTGACCGTGTGGCCGTACCCTTAGTGTACCTGCACATGGGCGCAGGTTAACGTACAGCTGATCTGCACAAATTTCCATGAGGATTTCTGTACGTTTCCAAACCACAATACATAATTTTAGTTTTTGGTGCGGAGTAGATGCATTAAAAGGGTGAAATCCACACAAAAGATCTGCAAACATTGACATTCTGTGGATTTCTAAATCCACATGGCAGGTCAATTTCTGCATGAAAAAAGATGCAAAGTGTACACGAGATTTGTGTAGTCTCATAAACTTTGCTGGTACTGTACTCCTCTGCAGTTATTCCGCATGGGAATCGGCACGGAAAAACTGTGTGTACTGTGCAATGTGTGCAGATGGCCTTAGGGAATAACCATTTGGTTTCTTTAGAAAAGGGGAGGTGGAGAATGAGGCCGAGAGTGAGAAAGAGACAGACACCAAAAGTCAGAGACAGAGTTAGAAACCGAGAGTGAGAGAGACAGAAATGCCAAGATGGAGACAGAGAGAGAGACCTTGACATCATTGCCAAAAATATAAACATAAACCAAACGATGATTTCCTGATTGAATGGTTTTTTGAATGAATTTCCAATCAAGCAATGTTCTTCTTGACTGAATGGATACTAGTACTCTAGAATCTAGATGTGATGGCTAACCTCCGGCACTACAACTGTGGTAAAACCAAGATGAGTCCCAAGATGTACATATGCTCGGCTGTTCTCAGAACTCCATAGAAATGAATAGAGCATGCTGGGAGTCGTAGCTTTACCACAGCTGGAGTGCCAGAGGTTAGCCATCACTGACTGTCTCAATATGACTAAAAATATGGAATGTTATCTAATATTATTTCCTTTGGGCTAGGTTCCCACTACATTTCTTAAAGTTATACTGCTAAGAAGGGATACAAAGATATGCAAGCACTAGAATTATTTTTTATGCTTCTGCCAAATGGATTAACCAAAAAGGGTATACATTTGGCATTTAATTGCATACAGTACCTCTGCAATCTCTACTAAAATATAGTAAATGCACAAGACAGTATTAAACCCATAGTCATTGTATGAAGGTCAGATACTTGACCATTAATTCTTCACAACTAGTTAGAAGGAGTCTGCATGGTCGAAACTGCTAACAGCCCTAGCCCTGGCAGCATCATTGTGAAAAAATACTTTTAAACCAGCATGCACTACTCCTGTAGGTGGCCCAAAAGTGATCTCTCACGTTCTCTCAGCTCTCTGCACTAAGCTGCTCCACAACCTGTCCCCTCTGCTCTGATTGACAGCTATAGTGTCCAACCAGGAGACCACTACAGCCATCTTCAGAGAAGAGGGGAGGGGTTGTAGTGCATCTCACTGCAGAAAGCCTTGAGAAATTCAGTATATGAAACTGTTTTCAGGACACTTTTATTTCACAAGGCTGCTAATAAAAGTATCAATAAAGTAATCTATAGCCAGCTACCTACCTAATACTTAATGAAGGTTTGAAACTGCTGACAGACTCCCTTTAATCATACGAACATAAAAGAAATAAAAACATATTAAATTATCTAATTTTCTAGTCATTGTTGCAATACTTTATAAATAAGATATATTTTTATTGAATGCTTTATGACAAGACTTTGCAACAATACAGGTGACATCAAAAAGCCCCACTGTTGTAATACATTTGAAGAGAATGTGTATTTTGCATCAATTATTGTATCACTCCTGTGTATATTAAATGTTAAAAAGTTGCAACACTGTGCAAGTAGCCTTGGTTAAAAATATACCACTTTTTTGTGCATACAGCTCTTATGTGACCTTAAACAGTAAAATTATGGTTGCAAAAGTCCACATAGCCTTTAATCTGGAAAGGCCTACTCTTTTTGATGTTTATAGTAAGTCTTTATTTAAGACTTATGTGGTAAGTCTTTTTTTAAGATAAAGTATAGATGTCAATCAATGTAATTTAAAATAAGACCGGCACTCACTTAATGCGATATCTTTTCTTTATTGGTCACATAAACAACAGTTGTGACGGGTTTCGGCTTGTTAGGCGAGCCTTTCTCAAGGCTCACTTGATGAGCCGAAACGCGTCACAACTGTTCTTTATGTGACTAATAAAGAAAAGATATCGCATTAAGTGAGTGCCGGTCTTATCTTGCACAACGTATATGGAAAGCCGACCCGGGACACATGCACCACGCCACGGAGAATATGGGGTGCTGACTGTGCTCTAACTCAATGTAATTTAAAAGGCATTCCCATCAATCAATAGGATATGCTGAAATATGATCAGCTGGGGTCCGACCTCTGAGACCCATGCTAATCCAGAAAACATAGGAAAAAAAGAGGCAGCACTTCGGTAAATCAGTTGTATAGGGAAATGGCACACTACTATTGCAGTTGTATTTTTGGTTCCTGTACAGGAAATGGAAAAAAGGGCCTTTATGTGTGGAAAAAGTTTTCGGTATGGCCAACCTTAGCGCACACAAATCTACGATGGCAAATCCGCAGTATATCTGTTTTATAAGGACGTACCCTAAAAGAGCTGAACTGTTTGTCTAGGGCTACAGCTCCTTCATTTAGAGGATTATTTAGGATTTAACTGCCATCAAGCAGGATTGATGACAAATCCTACTGACCAATTCTAGTTGTAGGAAAACCTCTTATAATGTAGTGTTCATTTTAGGATCACACCATTTACAAGCACTGATACACTATTCAAATTTCCTGCCATCAACATCATGTAGCGGCCTGTAGTCTGCTGATGGGATGCTAAAATGAAAAGGTGTTCCCCTCTTATGCCACTGAAGGTGACCTTCCTGTGCCTAGCCTGTGTCAGGCATCTAGGCTGGTCAAAGCTTACACAGTGAGCAGCTCTTGAGCAAATCCCTATAACTAAATATTACTTGAATGGTCACAAAATGTAATTTGTGCAAGGTATTCTTTACTGTGCACATAAATAACCCAGATATGTGTATGACTCATGTATTTAGTGGTTTATGTTGCTCACTTTTGATTTCCTTGCTGCTTTCTCTGCCCATGGTCAACAACAGGAGATACTTTGTGCATTTGACTTGCTTTCAATATTCCCATACATACAGCATTGTACTTTCATATACCTCCATCAGCTATTTTTTGCTTGTTTGGTATGAAGCAGATGCTGGTTCAAGTGGAAATATATGCCATGATGCACATATTTCCATCTCAGTTACTGTAAAATAATCTCATAAAACAGAACTTGTGGTTTGCAAGAGCTTTACAGCTTTCATAGTGTCAATGTTCCCCAGAGAATGCAAATGCAATAGCTGACAAAACTCATCGGACTGAACAGCAATTAAAAATAATCTTGATAAGCAAACCAATGAATGTCATATCTGAATGCTTAGCATTGGAATGAACTGAGGCATGATGTCAGGTATATCACGTAGCTTCTTATAGTTATGAGGAAGTCCCAGGACACCCCCTCATTGACTCTTTCACATAAAGTACCATATTTGTTTAAAAAAACTTTTAAATTATATATATATATATATATATATATATATATATTTATAGCATTTTTTCTAAAGGGGAAAGTGTTTTTTTGTAAACGTCCAAAAATACATATGAAGAGTGTTAGCATATCACGTATACATTTCTATATGTAAACCCATGTTTAGTCCATAGCCAACAATGGGATACTTCATGAATGCAATTCTATTCAGTACCATGAAAAAGTTTTAGACAGGTATGGAAAAAATACTGTACAGAAAGAATGCTTTCCAAAATAGTTAATAGTTTATTTTTATTGTTTTTATTATTTTTTTTTGATCACATAACAAAATGCCAAGTGAATGAACAAAAGAGAAATGTAAATTAAATCAACATTTTGCGTGACCAAAATCCTTCTGTCTCTTCGTTTAATCCCAGACAGACTCGATGATGTTGAGATCAGGGCTGTGTGGGGGTCATATGACCACTTCCAGGACACCTTGTTCTTTTTTACACTGAAGATAGTTCTTAATGACATTGGCTGTATGTTTGGGGTCATTGTCCAGCTGCAGAATAAATTTGGAGCCACTCGGACAACTCCCTGATGGTATTATGTAATGAAAAAGTATCTGCCTATGTTTCTCAGCATTGAGCACACAATTAATCCTGACCAAACCCACAACTCCATTTGCTGAAATGCAGTCCCAAACTTGCAAGGAACCTCCACCATGCCTCCATTGTGTCTTCAGACACCCATTTTTGTACTGCTCTCCAACCCTTCAGCGAAGAAACTGCTTTGATACAGCAAAATATTTCAGATTTTGACTCATCACTCCAGAGCATACACTGCCATTTTTCGCACACCAGTTTCTATGATTTTGTGCATAGTTGAGTCGCTTGGCCTTGTTTTCACTCATTCCAATTATAAAATTTTACTTAGAACTAAACATTTTTATTAGAATTTTTTGTTCTCTGTTTCAATTAGTAGTATACTGTCTGCTTTTACCAGCATGCTCAGTAAAATAGTACCACTACTGTAGAAACATGAAATAGTAAGTATAGAAATGTAACTGAATGTGCTACTATAGACAATAGAAAGGAATAGTAACTACACGCAATGTAAATGTAATATAACAAGTACATTGTATGGGTATGTACTAATTTGTAAAAAAACTATTTTCTCTTTTAGAATCAGACTCACAATACCAAGAGTATTTTTTGCCTTAAAGGGGTTATTCAACCTCTATGATGACCCCTCCTAATGCCCGGGCTCCTCATATAGATTATACTGCTTCACTCGCGATGCTATGGAGGCTCGTCTCCGTCGCTGCCTGCTATTGGTTGCTCCCCCCATCACCAGATGTTTTGATCCATGCGATGGGGAGATGCTGCGATGGCCTGCAGGGATCAGGAGCGGCGCGGGTGTCGGGGAGCGTGGTAAGTATAACATATATGAGGGGCCCCAGCATTAGGGGGGTCATTATAGGGGTTGGATAACCCCTTTAACCATGGGAGCTAGAAATACTGACAGCCTCCCTGGTTGTAAGCAACCATGTTTTATTCTCAAATACTGGGGCATTTCAAAGTAGACATCTTTTCAAAAGGAGCCATGTACAGTAAGAAGAGACACAGGAGGAGCTACTAGTTGGTTTCACCCAGCTTGGCTTGATTGACATGTCTCTTCCTATACGAGTACAGTGAGGGACCTGTCAACTAAGTAGAGCCAGAAAGGGAGAACCCCCCCCCCCCCTCCCTGTGATTCTTCTCCCCAGTCCCAGCTCATCTTTGAAACCATGGGGGAGATTTATAAAGACTGCCAGTTCCTATGCTACTCTGGATCCCTGGTGCTTTGGAATGAGATGTCCCCAATTTATTAAGAGGAAAATGCCTTTTTAAATGGTTGGATGTGTTCCTCATTTAAGCTCCTTTAGAATTAGCAGGAGAAAAGTGCTTTAGGGCTCCTTCACATGTATAGAAGAAGAAAATTTTAAATAATGGAAGAGCTATTTCCATCAAATGATGAAAACCTTACCTGATGGTCCACACTGAAACACATTTCCTGGGTTACATTTGTATGTGTATATAAGTGGGAGGGGAATTTATCTTGCCAAATTTAGTATTCTTGAGTCCGTTACAGTTCCACATAGTTGTAACCCATCTTTCCCAGGATCTAGAAAGGCAAATATACCTTGCTGTGAAACTATTTACGAGTGAAGAGGGGTTTATCTTGGTAGATTTAGTATTCTGCAGCCTGTATTATAGCTTCGCATGGTGGTTACCCAGCTTTTCCAGACCCCCGAAAGGCAAATATGCGTAAGCTATGACACTATTTAGGAATGAGGAGAGGTATTTATTTTGGTAGATTTAGTATTCGACAGGCTATTACAGTTCCACAGACTAAACCCAGCCTTTTCCTCCTAAACTTCTGGCTCACATGCACTAGCATCAGAGGGAGGGGGACAAGTCATGGATACAGCCTGGGAGAACAATGTAGTGCTTTTGTTTTGTGTTTTTTATGGTCTACAATTGTGACATCTAATGAAACATCTTATGTTACATTTTGTTGGTTGTTCTTGTGTTTGGATTATGGCTTTAGTTGTCCTTGAATGGTGTTTGTGTGAGATTTTATATGTTTTCTCTGATTTTTTTAAGTTTTATAGGGAAGATAATGGAAACAAATGAATAGAAAAAAAACACAACTAGAGTATACTGGGTTTTGACAATAGCTCTACTTACCCGAAAAACACTAGAAAGACACGAAATGCATCTGCATGTAGACCTTTATGTTTTACTATAGATCTAAGCGAAATCCTTTATGTGCTTTTTTTGTGACAGAATTGGCTCATTTAATTTCTACTAACACTAACGGTTAACCTTACCGATAACAGTATGATGGTATTAACCAAGCTCTATACCACAAAAGCCAACGTTTCTAAGATGTAGGCTAACAAGTCGGAGTAAATGGCTGTATTCCTTAGGCTGTGGCTGTGTTTTGCAGAAGTTGTTCTGGGAGCATAGCTGACCATCAGACTTTATAACAATTGATATGCCTCCATCTATTATTCTTAGTCTTATGGGGTCATTTATCAAACTGGTGTAAAGTAGAACTGGCTTAGCTGCCCATGGCAACCAATCAGATTCCGCCTTTCATTTTTGACAGCGCCTTTGGAAAATGAAAGGTGGAATCTGATTGGTTGCTATGGACATCTAAGCCAGTTCTACTTTACACCAGTTTGATAAATGACCCCATTAGATTCTCAGATGACAAAAGTGAGCTTCGTAAATACCTTGTGTTGAGATCATGCATGCTGTGTTTGTGGCTGTGCTTTCATTATATTGTATACATGAATCTAGTTCTCCTATATCATAATTCAAGTACTTCTGTTTCTTCTGATTTTTAGGAAGAGTGCCTAGACACAGCATTAATGTGCTTTCGATCACAGACTCCCAAATTACATGTAGCTACAGGAATAAAACAAGCAGAGCTTGACAGCTGTATAAGAAAAGTGAAGCTCAGTAAACCCCATGATCGTGAGGTAAGTTTATTTTTCTAACAAAATACATGTATAATTTATTTATAATGAACTGTAACCGCTGGTATTAAGATGCAATACAATGGGGAGATTTATCAATGGATTTACATCAATTTTCAGAAAAAGGGAACATGGGCTCCAGCATTGTGCTGAGCATGACTTGCGTCTTAATGGAGATATAGTGGTGCATGGCTCCAGTAGTCACCCGTTCCTGAGTCATTTCATCTATTGTATAGTTGACACTATTTGATATACAATGCAATTGATTATATAGTTCCATGAATAATATAAATGTATCTCTTTCATGACCTGATAGCCACCCTTTACTAAACAAGGATATCTTATACTAAAATATACATTTTCATCTTAACAGAATGTGTAAATCTTTATAATCAGTAAGATAACAATGGCACATTTATATTTTGCTTGAATAATTGTCTGTGAATTTTTTTTCACTCAATATAAATTTTAGAGAGATAGTTAAAGAGGTTATCCAAACCTCTAATACCCCCTAGCAGCCCCTCATACAGAGAATACTTACCTGGTCCCCGACAACTGTGTCCTTCTGAATCCCTCCATGGCCGTTGCTGCATCTCCCAGTCGTGCAGATCACAACATTTGGCAACGGGGTGCAGCCAATAGCAACAGTGACCTGCCCCCTTATGTCACGTGTGGAAGGACACAGGTGTTGGGAACCAGGTAAGTATACCTGGTATGAGGGGCCCGGGTATTGTGTGAGGGGGGGGGGGGAGTTTGGATAACACCTTTAATAGTAATTTAAAATATATAAACATAGCAAGACATTATTACAGTCAGGTAGTGTCTATAAGAATGCAGAGGGCCCTTAGTGTCCATAGTTCCCTATCTATGATATAAATATAATAAAATAAAATATATATACATATATTATAAAAGTTGGATGGTGCATAAAAAAATGTGTAATTAGTAAAGAAATCTCGTGCAGTCATTAATCAATCAGATCCTAACTTTTTACTATTTTTCACAAGAATAAAAAAAAGAGGTCCATTAAAAACGTACTGTGAGTTTTTCATGGTTTTGAAAATTTATGAAGGTAATAGCTTTTTTTTGAATATCTGAACCCCTACAGTACCCTGAGAATATATTATACAATCCCACAGTGCCCCCAGTATAAATAATAGCAACAATATTGCTCCTAGTATCTATAATGGCTCTCTGTGGTGCCCCCAGTGTCTATAATGCCCTCATCGTGGCCCAAGTATAAGGTCCCCCACAGTGCTCCCTGTACATAAAATGCCCCCTGTAGTGCCCTCCAGTATAAATATTGCCCCCAATAGTGCCCTCTGCTCTGCTGGGTCAAAAACATACTCACCACATCCACTTGAACGTGAGGGAATGTTGGCTCTGCACTGGAGGGGGCAGGAACTGATGCTCCCAGCATCATGACATCACATAAGACATCACAACTCTGGGAGAGTCCGGTCCTGCTCCCTCCAGTGCAAAGCAAGTGTTCTCTCTGGTTCAAGTGGATAAAGTGAGTATTTTTATTTTCATTTTTTTATGTCAGACAGGTGCACTTCTGCCTAAATAACCTTTAAAAACGGGCCCATGGATTTCAATGGGGTTGGCCTGGCCGTGAAAACGGATAAAAATAGAACATGTCCTATTTTTTGATGGCTGCTATTTACTGGCTGTCAAAAATGTGAATAGGCCCATTGTCTTCTATTAACTCTGAAAACGGCTCTGTAATGGACGTTTTTCTTATTTGTGTAAATGTAGCCTAACTATTCCGTAATAATGAAGATGTCAAATATAATTAATATGTATTTCATTTCAGGGTTGTACTTCATGTTCTAAGTACACCAAAGAGAGCCCAGAAGAATTTCTGAATAAAATGGAGCTACTGTTGCAGAAGGTAAGAATAAGGGGATGCTATAGCCTAAAGGGGCTGTCCATGTTAAATAAAAACTCGGGCAACACCCGTAAATCGTCTAAAGTAACAAAAGAAGCCGTACTCACTCTTCTGGCGCTTCTAGCACTTCACTCCACTCATCCCTTTTGCTGATTTCAACTTCCTTGCTGCAGCCGATCAGTTGCCTGACCAGTACACAGAGCGTCACTGCTGCAGCAGGGAGAACAAACAGCAACGTGGAGGACCGAAGCGCAGAGTATTGATATTTTTGTTAATTTAGAGGGGCTGTCTGAGTTTTTATTTAATTAGGACAACCTTCTTAATATTAATATCCATTTTGTGGTATGTATAGTATAATATTCATGCTGCAAGCATTAACATATGTATGTTTCCCTTTATCCACAGATTGTTAGCAAACATAAACCTACAAATTAACAGCGGAGCTCGTACCTCTCTTCGATAAATGCAACATCAGTCATTCAGCCATTAGCCTACAAAGACCTAACCATTTGAAAAGAAAACGATCTGTCATACTTGTTCTTGTGGAACTTATACAACCCCCAATTCAAGATGCCCCGGGATAGTACTAGTTTACAGTATTTCTCGGAGCCCATAAATATCAGGTTTATTTAAAAGTGTCACGTATATGAATTCTACACAGTGTTCCCAGGCCTGGACTCTTGTCCACGTCGTACAGTCTTATTGCAGTTTTAATGTAAATGTCCACTGTACATGGATTGTTAATACCAGTTGTTCCTAGAGTTGCTCTTTAGCTTTGTAATTGACTGTGATAAATAAGTATTTATATAAGGAATGATAACTTTTGCAATCAATAATTAGCAAACTCATAATTAAAAAATGTGACTTTAGTAGCTACCAGCTATGGAAACAGTCATGTGTGGTAGGCTGTATAGCTTTCATATTGGTGTATATATATATATATATATATATATATATATATATATATATATATGTTTTTGAGCTTGCACCGGCCTGTGCTTGTTAAATCGGTGCTGCTATAATTTTTTCTCTTTTTTTCCTTATATATATATATATATATATATATATATATATATTAGAGCACAATTCAGTCATCCCATAACACTATACTGTATTTAGCATATATATGGGCCTATACATTATGGGTCACATATACTAATCCTATAGATGGTGTAAATACCACAACACCATATTTATCACAGCATCTGCTAAAATCTCAGCTCAGCACATCTGTATTAGAGGTCCTGCACTGATGTGCTATATAGAGCTTTTAGCGAAGCGAGTGAGCGCAGGCAGGAACTCTGCATAGCCCATCACTGTTTTCAGCTCCAGTTAATGCTGGCATAGCCCATTGGATATGCAAAAGATTAGGTACAGTTTATTGAATGCTGATTACTCATCTCTTGCCCCATAATTAGTATGTGGCCACCATGTGAGTCCATTACTTTGGGGGACACAATGCTGACAACGTTCTTAATTGACAGTGTGTTGAAATTATTGTCAGAAATATGAATAATGCTGATACATCACAAGATTTACCTCTTCAAAAATAAGCCATTTAACCTTTTATGCTCTTCGGATTGCCATAATCCACACACACATACACAAAACATTCACTATACTCTTAAAGGAACGTCTACGGTGGGTTTAGCCTGGTGCTGTTCTGAGGTCAGTAACACAACGATCTAAGGAACACCACAGGGAGACCATCAGAAACTGGCACAGTAAATCAGCATTACTTAGCTTCTGACACCTTTTTATCATTTCCCAGTATCTGGTAACAGTTTCTTTCCAATTTTATAGGAAAACACAACATATTTATGTTTTATTAAAATATTTAAGTTATTTAATCTAACTTATTTAATGAAGCGCAGTTTGATTTAATATTACAGCCTTATTCTAGCTGGGTCATTATTTTGATGTTCTTTATTTTTATTTTCCTTGTGTGCATTACCTATAGACAAACCGAATGTTCTCAAGTT
This sequence comes from Bufotes viridis, assembly GCA_033119425.1. NCBI lineage: Eukaryota > Metazoa > Chordata > Amphibia > Anura > Bufonidae > Bufotes > Bufotes viridis. Next base: position 444,853,824 of record CM065589.1, on the reverse strand, counting down.
GTACAATGATCAGTTTTTACTATTTTGTCATTAACTTGTGTGTTAAAATAAAAATAAAATACTTAAGTCACTTTCACATGGCAGCATTTTGATCAGTATTTGTATGCCAAAACCAGGAGCTGAACCTACACAGAAAGTATGATGGAAAGATTTGTGCCTCTTCCAGGGATGCACCTAGCCTTTCTGCTGCCTGAGCCGAAAACTGAAATGGCACTCCAAGCTCCCATTGCGAATTTCTTAACCTAACCTCTTCCCTCCAGCCCTACTGTTAAAGACATACTTGGAAAACATTACATACAGAACTACAAAACATACAGGGTAATACAGCGCCACATACTGTGAGCACTGTGCTCCCCAATACTATACTGCAGAAACAGATAATCTCCCTTCTGCTGCCCCCCTCTTGCCCCTAGCTGGTGCTGCCTGATGCAATCGCCGCATTTTGCCTCATTTGTGGTGCACCCCTGGCCTCTTCCGTGTTTTACACCCACTCCTGGTTTTGCCTTACAAATACTTACCAAAATACTGCCATGTAATATTAGCTATTAAATGCAGTTGTTTCTTCCTCCTATGGAGGGTAATAGTTTGGAGTGCAAAACTACTGATTTATAAATCACAATTGCAGAATGTGTAAATGCATCTGAAATACTGAGACAGAGAACGTTCAACTGAGAAAAATATATGGTAATGAATTCACAAAAAGTTTATTGTTATGTGGCTTGTCATTTTTATTAACTCATTAAACAAACTTTATCAATAGCTTGATGTCTCCATATTATTCTTTTTATTGTCATAAATGTTTTTATAATCCATGTGTGATTTTATATCCTGCACTAGATTGTGTGGCTATAGTCTGCAAGAAACTGTATGGTAGATAGAAGATGATTACCTGTGGTTCCTATTGCATAATGGTGTCTTCTGCTAATTGTTATAGATTCAGCCATCTTTCACACAATTTGTAATCAACCTGTCAAATACCCTGTAATCCCCATTTAACGAGGACCTTTCATGGGTACAGACATTATGAAATAAGTAGGAGGTTGTGTAGGGCATAGTGCAGGCATCTAAGATCACTTACTAGCTTATCTGTCTGGTGCTCCCTTCCTCTGCTGTGCCCCCCTTTTACTTTTCCCGTCTGGTATGGTAATGAATTTCATTGGTACAGGGAGGAGGAGACTGCCCTGTTTCTCAATGGGCGTCTCCTTCTCCCTGGCTGTAGCACAGTCCAATCGCAGCGGAGAGCGTCACAGCCAGGGAGAAGGTGAGCTTTTTTTTCATTGAGAAACTCTTGCGTCTCCGCCTCCCTGTACTGATGTACTACGGTGTCCATATTAGGACATCGTCAGACATCATCCACAACTCCATCCTCCGTCAGGCAAAACACCCTCCTTCGTCAGCCCAAACTCCATCAGTCCTCTTCCCTCAGGCAAAACTCCATCCTCTGTCAGCCAAAACTCCTTTCTTCCTCATTCAAAACTGCCTCCTCCCTCAGACATCAGCCAAAAATGCCCTCCACCCTCATCCAAAACTGCCTCCTCCCTCAGACCTCAGCCAAATCGCCCTTCTCCCTCATGTAAAACTCCATCAGATGTCAGACAAAAACTCCCTTCTCCCTCAGAAGTCAGTCAAAATTCCCTACTTCCTAACTCAAAAGTATGTAATACACAAACTCTACGCCCGAAGAAGCTGCTAGCTGCTGGAAAGGCAAAGGACCTGTGGTGATGTCATGACCATGTGATTAGTCATGTGTGTGGGAGTTTTGGATGAGGGAGGAGGGCGTTTTGGCTGAGGTCTGAGGGAGGAGGCAGTTTTGGATGAGGGAGGAGGGCATCTTTGGCTGATGTCTGAGGGAGGAGGCAGTTTTGGATGAGGGAGAAGGGAGTTTTGGCTGACAGAGGATGGAGTGTTGCCTGAGGGAAGAGGACTGATGGAGTTTGGGCTGACGAAGGAGGGTGTTTTGCCTGACGGAGGATGGAGTTGTGGATGATGTCTGACGATGTCCTAATATCAGATGATATTTATTACCATACCAGGCAGGAAAAGTAAAAGGGGGGGCACAGCGGGGGAACGGAGCGCGGGGACCGATAAGCTAGTAAGTGATCTTACATGCCTGCACTATGCCCTACACAACCCTCTACTTATTTCATAATGTCTGGACCCATGAAAGGTCCTCTTTAACAATGCTAAAAGGGTTGTCAGAGTTTGAAAAAAGATGGTTAAAGGCAGGAAAGGTGTTTAACTCATCAGTTCAAATCCCCTCTGCTCTGATCCTCCTCAGCACTGCAAGCAGGACATCATGTTCTTGGCTAGAGTGAGGACTTTCCCGTATACCTTGTCTCTAATGAAACACTGGCCTCAGTGATATACAGCCCAAAGCCCCGAATCCAGCGATTAGCTGCAGAGTTCACATGTGGTACATGGGCACACCTTGAAGTAAATAAATAATAAAATAGTTCAGCTCACTAGGGATGAGCGAAGCGAGCTTTAGATCATAGATCCGAAGTCTTCGCTCAAAACTTTGGCTTTGGATCTGAGCTCGGCTTCTGTTCCGACTAGCAACTCACTTCACCTCGTTGGAGGTCATGCGTTTCAAGCTGTGTACAGCATTAAACCGAAGTTTTGAGCGAAGTGACTTTGGATCTAGGATCCGAAGCTCGCTTTGCTCATCTCTAAAGTCACCATTGCTAGATCTTCTAGTATAGTTGCAGAATCCACACTGCACAAAGAAATGTCATCTTGGCTATGAAAAATCTTGTGAAACATACAAAATCAACCACTCACATGGAGAAAGTAGAAAATCTTTCAATTATATGACACTTCCATCGTTATAAGTAAGAACCAGGGCACTATGGTTCGAAACGCATTAACATTTTTAATTTTTATTGATGGATGTGTCATGTATTTTAAGGAGCTTAGAATTGATGATTTTTAACATACCTATGTTTTCCATGTCAGTTCGGGATTTTCTACATTTCTTTCATATGGGCACATCACTGATACAGCCATGTGAACAAAGCCAGTGCTGATGTTGGCAGAGGCAGCACTGGAGCAGAAGAGGTTTGGACCAGTGAATATCACATCTTTTATTACTTTAACACATTCTCTGTCTTTAACTATTTGTCTAATAATACAATCCCTGGCTTTTCTGGGATTACTATGTTTTTTTTTTTACAGATGTTCATGTAGTTGCTTACCTCATGTACATCTTCCCCATGATTTTTATTTTTTTTATGTGGTTATCTGGTTTGGTATGTAGAACTTCCAACCAAACCCATGATGAACAGCTAGTTATAGTTCCTCCCAGGGCTGGAACAAGGTATTTTTTAGTGATGAACAGCAGGGGCAATATTCAAATTCGCGATATTTCACGAATATGTGGTAGAATATTCGTCATACAGTCGCGAATATTCGTATTCAAGATTATTCTATTGATTGCGAAAAATCGGCAATGTAATATTCGCTTAATGCGAATATTCTAAAACATGAATATATAGCACTATAGAATATATAGTGCTATATATTCGTTTTTTAGAATATTCGTCATTTTTTTCCATCTAAAGTCATGATTCTTCCCTGCTTAAATTGCTTGTGGGCCACTGACTGTTCACATTAAATTGGAAAAAATGACGAATATTCTAAAAAATGAATATATAGCACTATATTCTATAGTGTTATATATTCGTGTTTTTAGAATATTCGCATTACGCCAAAATTACATAGCCGATTTTTTGCATAAGAGAAAATAAATTGAATAATGAAGAATATTCAAATTCACTACAGACTACAATATTGAACCCTTGGCCCACACGCAAGAAGCAGGTAGGTATACTAGGTAATGGGTTCAGATGAAAAAAAAAAAAAGACGAATATTCATTTTTACGAATATATATCACTATATTCAAAATATTCGTGAATTCTCGAAGTGCCGATATTCGCGATAACAATTCGCAATTCGAATATTGACTCTCAACACTTTTTTTTAAATTATATAATCTTTATTGTTTTCTTTGCCAAAGTTATAAAATATAGTACAAAAACATGCGAGTAGCCAAAAAAGATTACAAAATAATTCAAAACATATCTAATACCATTTAGCTCTAAGTTACCACATAGTAATACCATATGCCCTAATTCTCACCACCCCTATTCACTGTTGCAAGGGCAGACTAATCCTTTATAGACACTTTTATTTCAGTGTACAGTATTCCAGATATTCCAGATGATCGGGGATTCTTGGGGGGAGCCAGCCACTCCTTAACTACCCTTTGATTTGCCTTTGCTATCTTTCCATAGGTGTTAATAGTCTGCCCCAATATTTAACTATCAGGGCCTTTGCGGCCATAAAACCCTCCAAACAGACTCGTATCTGTTAAGGCGCCTAATCGCCAGGGGGAAAAAATTCTATATTGCCTGCTCAAAACAGCTGTCCAATTTGACCTTGTGTCGTCTGGATAATTTCTCATAGATCCAGATCCAAAAACTGCTTATATTTGGACACTGCCATAGTATATGGCACAGATCGGCATTTTCTGCCTGACATTTCCAACACTCACTCTTTTTTCTTTATATATTTTAGCGAGGAAGACGGGGGAGTAATAAAGGCGATGTACAATTTTAAATTGGATCAATCTGTATTTCTGAGAGATTGATACCTTCTTAATATTTTTATATACTGTACCCCAGTCCAGGAACCCTAAAAATAATAAACTTAAAGGATAACTGTCACATTTAGACCCTAATTTCAGTTTTCATATATGTAGTTACTAATATGATAATATTCCTGAATCAATAACTATTGGACTTACTTACCCCTTATTTAATAAGATTCAGCCCTTAGCAACCAGTCTGCATAAAACTGCAATTTCACTATTCTGTTAAAATGGCCGCCCTCAGCCCTGAGGCTAATCCATAGGACGCCTGCAGTGAAGTTAGTGAAGACCAGCTCTGTATTGCTCTGTCTTGCAGTTAAATTTCCAGGTCTGGCTGAAGCCTGTAGTCTTCCTACAAGCTCCCCTCTTATCAGATAAGGCTGTCATTTATACACTGAGCAGCCACATTGTCCTGCACTGCTAAGGGAGTGCCTGCCAAGCACAGGCATGTGGAGAAGTTCACACACACAGCCCAGCACTGTTATCTCCTGTCAGGAAGAACCTGGCTTTTTATACATTCCCTTACAATGTTGACTCACTATCAGTTCCCAGTGCACGCAGCGTGCTCGGTCCTCACCTGGTAGACGGAAGGAGCATAGCAACCTGATTTTATCTCAGGTAAATATAGCCAATACTGGGGACTTTTAGGTGGCTTTTAGGGGTTATTTATAAAAAAATCTGAAATTAAAACAGGGCCAACAAGGTGATATTAATCACCAAAATCCAATAGTAAAAAAAAAAGAATTTGACAGTTATACTTTAACTCACCTTAGCCACTTGATCGCGTAGTTGCTGATCTCCTGTGTCTTCTTCAAGCATTAGCTGCCATCTAATGGCACCATGTGATGGACCATGTGATTGGACCATGTGATGAGCTCAGTGACCTCATCACAGGTCCTTTAGCTGACAGCTAATGAATGAAGAAGACAGAAGAGATCGGCAACTACGCAATCAAGTGGATATGGTGAGTTAAGTTTTTTATTTTTAACCCCTCCATCCACATTTTACTAATCATTCTGTAGTGAGAATGCTATTATTTTCCCTTATAACCATGTTATAAGGGAAAATAATAAAATCTACAGAATACTCAACCCGAAACCGGACTTCAGTGATGAAGGCCGGGTTCGGGTCTGGGTACCAAAAATGCCGATTTTTCCCACGCGCGTGCAAAACGCATTAAAACGATTTGCACTCGCGCAGAAAAATCGCACATTTTCCCGCAAGGCACCAGCCTCTTATCCGGGCGTCAAACGTGACGCCCGTGTGAAAGAGGCCTAAGGGTAGCGCCTTCCATCCCTGTTTCAAGAAGACCAAATTGTCATCCGCATAGAGACTAATTTTATCTTTCCCCTCCCTCCAAAGCCAATAATCTTATTGGACTGTCGAATTCTGCATGCAAGTAGTTCTAAAGCAGGGGTGCACAACCTGCGGCCCGGGGGCCACATGCGGGTTTGAGGTTTGTCTCCTTTAAGGAGAGTTGCAAACTCTACTTCCATTTGCGCCCTGTGTCCTCTGGTCCCGAGAGTCAACGCGTGGGTATTATCATTTCTCTACTTCAGGATGATCCGCAGGACTGGGCATTGTCATTACCTCCTGGGGCCAGTTGTCTAACCTCTGTGGAGAGGTTGTTTTAGGCCCTGGGTACACTTTATGACGAACCAGACAGGGCCCTGGTAGCCGAGACGGCTCTTAGGGCACTGGTTCAGGGCCATCTCCCTGCAGAGGAGTATTGCACCCAGTTCAGACGGTGGTGTGTTTTCTCTGGATGGAATGAACCAGACCTGAAGAGTCAGTTTAGGTCTGGTCTGTCTGATAAGTTAAAAGATTTATTAGTCAGTTATCAAGTCCCAGAGACCTTAGAGGAGATGATGACCCTAGTTGTCCGACTTGACGGACGAGTTAGAGAGAGACGACAAGAACGATAGTTCTGTTCTCAGAAGGTGCTCCAGCCCGAGGCCTATTCCAGGGACAACCCTGAGGTCTCCACCGAGGAACCCATGCCGGTTGGCATGACCCAGGGTAACCTTTGTCGGAGATGCGGAGAATGCTTCTACTGTAGAGATCCTGGCCATTGGATCAACAAGTGTCCTAAGAGGGCCCTCTATGACAAGTCTCCTAAGGCAAGACAACCTAAAGACCAGGTACACCCTGACTTTTCTAAATGTAAGCTTTTGGTACCCATAACAATTTCTCTGGGGGTTAATAGGTGGCCGGGTAAGGCCGTTATTGATTCAGTTTCAGCGGCCAGCTTTATTAACTTTGAATATGCTAGTAAATGGGGTATTCCAATGTTTGCTTTACCTACATTTATCCATGTCATGGCCATTGAAGCTACTCCCTTGATTGGTGGTACGGTGAGGTCTTGTACCTCTCAAATTTCTCTAACCGTGGGTGTGTGCCACTCCGAGAGATGTTCTCTTTTAGTCCTAGAGAACCTACCTGTTATGCTGATACTTTTATACAGTAGAAGGTGTGGGGTGGGGGTGGAGCGCAGTGGTCACTATCCTTCCCCCTGTGTGTGTGCAGACGTGACCGTTACAACCCATTTGAGAAAATGTCCACCCAGATTCATTCTTTCCATGGTTCCCCACGGGAAGGACCACTCCACCCTGTCAAAGGCCTTCTTGGCATCCAAAGACAGGATGGAGCGGTCCTCCCCGTCCCCAATATAAATATTAAGGAGGACTCTGCGAATATTAGATTGTATATTTCGTTTTGGAATAAACCCTGTCTGATCCTGATGGACCAGTCTATCAATGACCCTCTTCAGCCTGTTGGCAAGAAGTTTGGCAAGTATCTTGTAGTCGGTATAAAGTAATGAGATTGGGCGGTACGACCCAATTTCCGTTTTATCTTTATCCTTTTTCAGAATCAAGGCTATAGAGGCCTCAACACTAGTATTTTTGTGCCCTAGGCAGAGCAGGCAAATTGTTGGTCGTTTTCATATATAATATATATAGTTTAACATAAATGGGGGGATAATGATGACAGTTTTGGTTGGTGTAGGCATTTTTATTTTTTTTATTTTATTTGATTATCTATGTGATAATTTCTTTATAATTTTTTATGTATTTTTATAACATATTTTTGCCACATAATATGTCCCCCAAGAGGTCATTAAAAGATGCCAAAAGCCTGCAGCAGAGGGTGATTGGGCAGCCTGGTAAGAGATTGTCCTTGCCTGTATGGGAGAGTGGGGCTATGGCGGGCACGGACGTTTGGCATAACATACTGTACTTATCACAGATTTACTGTGTTCATATGTTTCTCTTTTTTTAACTTACTTTTATTTAAAGTGCACATATTAAGGGTATCGTTTTTGCAACATTTCTATGTTTTTTGCTGTCAGCTCTGCAGCGGCCCAGGAGGAGCCGGATGTGGAGGATGAGAGTGGAAGTGGCTCTGCCAGTTAAAGTAAATAACAGTGGCTTTCCTCACACCGTTGCTCCTTAGGGCCATGCCGTAAAAGGGGCTGTCAAAGTTGGAAGTTATGGCACTCTTTGCACACTAGTCTGTGCAATAGAATCTATAGCTTGCAATAGTACATTAGCAATAGTGTCTGTAATGTCCACTACAGGACAGGGTTTTGAAAGCACTTGTCCAAGTGTGAAGGGTGTCTTAACGGTGTTCCCCACAGCAGCAAAGTCTGAATAGCTGTAGTAGCAGGTCACCTTGCTCATTCCAATGCTCGGCCATGCAGATTCTAAGTTTCTTACTTCTCCTTGTCTTTCTACTTCTTTTTCTATCTTTCTGCAGATTTTGCAGAGATCTGTTAGTCTCTGGCGGTTTCTTGGTCCTGAGAAGAAGGAGCATAAGGCACAGCTTCCTTACTCTTTGAACTTTCAGTATGCACTCCCTAGAATAAGGGTTGGGGCCAGCCACCACCTAGCAACCTCCAAGGGCTCAACCAGGATTATAAACCCTGGTTGTGCCATCCATACACAGCTATACTGGTTGCAATATACTGCATAAAAATACATAGCATAACATTACATTACCTTAAAGAACAAACCATTTGCAGATACTCCATGTTTCGGGTTACTGCAGCTCATATTTGCAAGAGCCATTGGTAGTTATCCTTTAATGAAAATCATTAGGTAGTTGGTGTGACGGTTGACCTCAATATATTGACATGTCCTAACACGCTATGCAGATACTTTTATACAGTAGAAGGGGATTTTTTCTTTTTTTTTGGATATTAATATGGAAATTTGGTGCCACCTAGGGTACACAATTATTTATTGCAAATTATTCTAATGATGTAAATAACATAGGTATTAAACATTTAGAATATAGTACCTAGGGGGTGCATGCCATGTCTCTAAACGGTGCATACACTTTCTTTAATATGAAGCACAGCATATAAATTGTAACCAATGGTAGATTATAATATGGGTGGTTTGGGCAGACCTGATGCACATTGAAGTTGTATAGTGGCTTTTGCCTCCTATCACTGTTTATTGCAACAAAACCAATACAATAATTCCTGGCCAAAAATGCACATTGAGATCATAGCAAAGACCCTGAACAAAACTGCTTTGTGCGATATTCCACTACAGCACCTGCAGAAGGACCTTCAGTTGGTCACATGAAGGTTCTCAAGCAGCAGGGGACAGCAGCAAGGAGGCAGTGGAGGAGCTGCTGTGTAGGTGAATGGAGTCTAGTCTTGAGTCTGCATTCATTTAGTGGCTTATAGAATTTATTTATGGGTCTTCCCTGGGTAGGTATTAAGAGGGTCTGTGGTTTAAATTTCTTTAGGAGCTCTGGTTTGGGTTTGTATTTAAGGGGTTTAGGGCCTGTATTAGCTTAGAAGTCTGATCTGGGTCTGTGTTTGTTTTAAAGCCCGTATTTCATTTAGGGGGTCTGGTTGAGTGTCTGTAAAGGTATATCCACACATTGTATCTAGGCATTGAAATCTTATCTGCATAAAAGATCCATAGACAACCAGCTCGAAAATTGACATGTGGTGCGAATTTTAAACCTACAGTATGTTAATTTACTGTATGCTGTAACTCATGCAGATTTTGGCAGAAGTAAATCCACAGAGGAAATTGTGTGGTTCTTCCTCTAGATTTGCTGCAGAATGTACTCATTACTCATGCATTGCAAAGGGGTGAAATCCATGGTGAAAACCTTCTGTATGAATGCTGCAAATTTAAAATACACACTGCAATTCAGTGTAGGTACATGCTGATTTTTTATGCAGTGTGTGGTTGAGTAGATCACTGATCACAGCCTTTGAGTTACTTTGATGCAATTTATTTGAGTAGTGGGCTATTTGACACATAAACATTGCAGTGCACTTGTTCTGCCCAGCAGGGTTAGAAAATCATTACAGTTCACTCCGCCATAGTCAGGGTAATTCAGAAGCGTTCAGAGTGGTTATAGCACCATCTAGCGGTGTTAAGTTGTATTACACTTTGTTTTCCTGTTGCAAAGACTACTGCATTGTGGGAGTGCAAGACATCCTAGGAAAGAGAAGTCTCCAGTCACCAGGACACAGTACAGAGCTGCTTTTTGCATATCTCCTTCTCAAACTCCACCATCCTTGTAAAAGCATATCTGTTTTACCAATCAATCAATCAATCGATCATATATAATCAATCAATCACATATGTATGACCTGTTGACCAATAAGCAAGTTAGACTACAAAGAACAGTCCTCTTATTTGGAAGACAGGAATGGTTTATGCTGAATGTCAGACTGCACACTGTGTGAACCTGTATGAAGTCAGAACTGTAAAAGAGATGCTAGTGCAGCAAACCGGACCGCAGGGGCAACACATGAGGCACCATAAGGTGCAAATGAAGTTGGTAGAAAGGATTAGGAGTCAATTGTTGTAAATAACAGAACTTTTATTAGATCACTTGTCTTCAGGTAGTCAGTTCAGCTGTATTCCTTATAACAGGCGTGGCAATTGTAATTTGAGGAGTTTTTCTTCTTGCTCTATATCATTCTATACTTTGTCCACTCTCTAGCACTCAGGTACTGAATATAATAACTCTTACTGTTCAGTAGCAATCCACAGGGCGATCTCCCTAGCGGCAGGCATCAGTCTTCTGCTCCATTCTTTGGAAAGGATGCTCACTGAAGAATTACGGTCCACTATGTCCATAGAGGCATGTGATAATTTTGCGCATTAATCATCCGGCTGTGTCCAGGTACTTTTAGGTTCCTTCTGGTCACTGTTGCTTGTGAAGTCCATTGGCTAATTTAGCTCTTACCTCCACTAGACTTTCTTTATATTCAGACATAGACTCACTGGTATGTGCTGTGCTGCTGTAATACTGTTCTCTGTACTCCCTTAGCTTGATCAGGGCCAAGGGGCTAAACTTGCAGCTACATTGTGGACTAGGCCTGTTCTGCTCCTCCATGTTCCTCTCTGCACTCTACACTCACTCACTTCCTCTCCACTTTCCCTTCCTTTATTAGCAAACCCCAGATATATATCTATATTAGTGATGCCAGCACCACCTAGGAGCGAATAGATGTAATGACTCTCTACAGCCTGTTAATAGAAACTACAGCTTGATACCATAATACACTAATATGACAGTTCAAAAGTAACATAGTAACATAGTAACATAGTATATAAGACCGAAAAAGGACATTTGTCCATCCAGTTCGGCCTGTTTCCTACAAGTTGATCCAGAGGAAGGCAAAAAACCCCTATGAGGCAGAAGCCAATTTTCCCCACTTAAGGGGAAAAAAATTCCTTCCCGACTCCAATCAGGCAATCAGAATTACTCCCTGGATCAACGACCCCTCTCTAGTAGCTGTAGCTTGTTATATTATTACAATCCAGAAATAAATCCAGTCCCCTCTTGAATTCCTTTATTGTACTCACGATCACCACCTCCTCAGGCAGAGAGTTCCATAGTCTCACTGCTCTTACAGTGAAGAATCCTTTTCTATGTTTGTGTACAAACCTTCTTTCCTCCAGACACAGAGGATGTCCCCTCGTGACAGTCCTGGGGATAAATAGATGATGGGAGAGATCTCTGTACTGACCCCTGATATATTTATACATAGTTATTAGATCTCCCCTCAGTCGTCTTTTTTCTAAAGTGAATAACCCTAATTTTGATAACCTTTCAGGGTACTGTAGATCCCTCATTCCAGTTATTACTTTAGTTGCCCTCCTCTGAACCCTCTCCAGCTCTGCTATGTCTGCCTTGTTCACAGGAGCCCAGAACTATACACTGTACTCCATGTGTGGTCTGACTAGGGATTTGTAAAGTGGTAGGACTACGTTCTCATCACGGGCATCTATGCCCCTTTTGATGCAACCATTATCTTATTGGCCTTGGCAGTAGCTGCCTGACACTGGTTTTTGCAGCTTAATTTGCTGTTTATTAAAATTCCTAGATCCTTTTCCATGTCAGTGTTACCGAGTGTTTTACCATTTAATATGTATGGGTGACTTGCATTATTTCTTCCCATGTGCATAACTTTACATTTGTAAAACCTCATCTGCCATTTTTCTGCCCAAGCCTCCAATCTATCCAGATCCCTCTGTAGCAGAAAACTGTCCTCTTCAGTGTTAATTACTTTACACAGTTTAGTGTCATCTGCAAAAATAGATATTTTACTGTGCAGGCCTTCTACAAGATCATTAATAAATATATTGAAGAGAATAGGGCCCAATACTGACCCCTGAGGTACCCCACTAGTTACAGTGACCCAATCTGAGTATCTACCGTTAATAACCACCCTCTGTTTTCTGTCACTCAGCCAGTTACTTACCTACATACAGACATTTTCTCCCAGTCCGAGCATCCTCATTTTATATACTAACCTTTTATGAGGTACGGTGTCAAATGCTTTGGAGAAGTCCAGATATACGACATCCATTGATTCGCTGCTGTCAAGTCTAGAACTTACCTCCTCATAGAAGCTGATTAAATTCGTTTGGCATGACCGATCCCTCATGAAGCCATGCTGATATGGCGTTATTTTCTTATTTTCATTGAGATACTCCAAGATAGCATCTCTTAGAAACCCTTTAAACAGTTTACCAACAATAGATGTTAAACTTACCGGCCTGTAATTTCCAGGCTCTGTTTCTGGACCCTTTTTGAATATTGGCACCACATTTGCTATGCGCCAATCCTGTGGAACATATAACACATAGTGGGACACTGCATCCCCCTTGGTTTAAAGTAAGCTGTCCTCGTCATTGGTCTTGATGGATGCTGTAGATCTCTACGCCGTCACCTGCAAGATATAAAATACATGCTGCAACCACAAATATGCAAATTTCGACTGTTGCAAAATACTATTATGACACTTCGATAACCACATATGAGCAAAGGATTATGCATAACAATACACATTTATTGAAATATATTTATATATATATATATATATATATATATATATATGGTGCAAGGGTGACATGGGGCGTTGCATCTTTGGTGCTTGACGGTGTCAAAAAGGGGCTTTGACAAAGTCCATGACAAAGTCCTGAGACCAAGTCCATCCCTGATTTGGGGTGTAAATATTTGTAATCCAATGGGTTAAAGTGCAAAATGTTTTGGATTAAAAGGATGTGCGTTGCATAGGATAAACTGCAGAAGAAAAGTCCTTTTGGGCACTTGGCTTAAAAACATTGCAGAACACTGTTGTTGTAGAACCTTCTGCAAGGCTCCAGATGGCGACCAAATAGGTCGCCAATGCAACCAGGAATTTTCAAATGGCGACAAGACTTTTAAGTCTTATCGCCATTTGCGACTTGTAGCACCACCGCGCTGTAGCTTTAAGAAAAAAAAAAACTTCCTTCAGCAAACTCATCACGCTAGGCACGTCTGTTGAGCCAATCCTCTGACATCCAGCCCGCGAGGATGGCAAGCTTGTGAGTGAACACTTCACATAGGGCCCAACCGTCCCAGATCCAGCGGGACAGACCTGGCTTTTCAGCGCTGTCCTGCTGTCCCAGGTGACTGCCTGCATGTCCCGGTTTATGATAAGCCCGACCCTGCAGGCAGTGTCCTCCTGCCTCACTCACTGTACCAGTCTGCGATGCCTCGTCCTTGGCCCCGCCTCCTCACACAGCCCGGGAAGAGAGTGCGCTCAGGAGCTTTGAGAGAGAGAGAGACTTGCAGAAGGATGGCTGGGACCCGATCATTGCCGCCTCCTTCTGCAGTCCTCTGTGGTCCTGACCTGCCCCAGATGTGAACACTCAGTGAGAAAAAGAGTGGCTCCTTCTGCCTTGCTCCCTTCAGAGTGGGTCCCTGCCTTGCCTGCTGCTGGCCTGTCTTCAAACTAGTAAGGTCTTTTTTTTTTTTACTTTTTATTCAGTTGTTTAAGTTTAACCCCTCCAGGCTCAGCCATGTCGCAGTGACTGAGCTGTTTCCATTAGCCAAATATTGATTCTCAGCCGGCACCACCTCCCATGATGTCCCATTTACTTATAATTAGGACATGCTTTAAGATTTAGCGTGGGCAAGTAGTTCTTGTCCATTCTAAATCCTTAGAGCGTGTCCTTAGTAGGTGTTGTCAGTAGCTACTGTCACTCAGTGTCACCACCAAGTGTCGCTGATGACTCACCTTTAGGGTCTAGTCACACAACTAATGTCTCTTGCACATGAACGTGTGCTGCCCGTGGCTGTATTGTGGCCCGCAAACAGCGGTTCCGCAATACACAGGCACCGGCCCGTGTGCACTCTGCATCACGGATGCGAACCCATTCACTTGAATGGGTCCGCAATGAGGAGATGCAGAACAGAAGCACAAATTGGAACCCCACGGAAGCACTACAGAGTGCTTCCGTGGTGTTTATGTCAGTGCCTCCGTTCTGCAAAAATATAGAACATGTTCAATTTTCTTGCGGAACGGATGGATCACGGACCGATTCAAGTCGGGTCATTGCAGTCGGGTGTCTGGGACACTGCACACAGTAATGCCTTATTCACACAGTCAGCCCTCCTTAACACATCAGTGTTTGGTCAGTGATTTTGATTCAATACCAGTATTGGAGCCTCCACAGACATGAGGTATAAGGGAAAGATCTGCACCTGTTCTGTGTTTAGAGCCGCATCTGGTTTTGGCTCAAAAATCACTGATGGAAATCACTGACCGAATCAGTGTTCGGTCAGTGATTTCTCAGCCAAAACCAGGTGCGGCTCTAAACACAGAACAGGTGCAGATCTTTCCCTTATACCTTATGTATGTGTAGCATACACTCCTGGCTTTGGCTCACAATCACTGATGGAAATCACTGACCAAACACTGACGTGTGAATGAGGCAGTTTTTTTATATAATAATTATATATGTATTTAAATTTGGTGACTAAAATTTTTATTTGGCTCCTAAATTTTCCAGTTTAGGAGCCAATGGCTCCTAGGTAATTTTTTTTGTCTGGAGCACTGTTCTGATTTAAACTCCCAGGAAACCTGAGAATGGGGTGAAAAGGGATAAAAGGCGCAAACATGGTGCAACTGGGATTTTGCAGTAAAGGAGTCCAGCAGGATGTCCTTAACAAATTTGGAAACAATGGGTATAGGACTCCCAGGTGGCTTGGGAAACTGCCACTGCAACTTAAACAGAGAGATCCTTCCCCAACATAACAGTACTGACTCCCAATAAAGTAGTCTCTCACAAGGAGGCTAAATTGTTTTGGCCAGCCGGCTACTTACTCATAGGGTCCTTATTCCGATGGGACTTCTTCCTCAGGAGGGTTCCAGGATTCCCCCTCTGCCCAGAATAGTTCCGGACACTACCATGACCTTGGCTCTGCAAAAGTGGGTTCCTTCTGATGGAGCACTGCGTGGCGGCCCCTCATGGTTCCCGACTCGCTCAACTGTGAAGTGCAGTCCAGCCAGGATCTCCGGAGGTATAGGAGGTGGAGTCCGGGGCCAACAGGAACCATATTGGGAGACACGCTCTCTCCATGCGGCGGAATAGGGGTCATCTAGCTCCTCGGTTGGAGGGAAGGTAGGGCCTGGTAATGGTACCTCTCTCATCAAGTGCTGATGCAATAATAACCGAGGGTCGGCCGGCTCAGCGGCGGCCTCATATGGTGGTGGTTCCACGCCTTTGCTCCTCCAATTAGCAGCCCATGTCTCATTTTCTTGGACTCGCACTTCCTCGGTCCTTGGCTGAGTATCCGGGTGGCTCACTCCATCATCCCAGTTCATGCTGCGATCCTCCGTGTTCTCAAATGCTCTCTCCACACCACCGCAACAGAGCACTTTTGCTCGAATGGGCTGGCATACATCTCTCTTTAAGGCCCGCCCCCTAGTTCCATTTGCAGGGGGGGCACTACCAGGAGGAATTATGAAAAGTCTATGATGTTGCAGCAATAATTGTCTTCCCGCCCTTTTACAAGGGCGGCAACTCACTTTTTCCCGCTCTTGAGGGGGTGCCACTAACTTTTTCCCCCCCGGTAGCGGGGTGTTGGCACAATGATGGCTCGGTAAAACAACAAGAAAGCGCTCATGGGGCCATTTTAGGTTTAATCTGAAAGTCCATTCACTGACAGCAAGCAGTCATAGTGAAACAAATATCTTTTATTTTTCAAATTTTGACAATGCAATTTTGTAGAGGTTCTTATATACTATTCGCTTGTGGTTTTTAATCTACATAAACACTCTTTTACCCTGGGTTCAGACCTGAGCGTTCTTAAAACACGCGTTTTACGCGCGTTTTTGTCGCGCGTATTTCAGCGCGTTTTTGCAAATAGGAAACGCATGTAAAACGCGCGTTCTTGTGATTGACTACTGTGGTGTCAATCACAAAACGCGCGTCAAACGCCCCAAAAGAAGCTCAAGTACTTGTTTATGCGTTGGGCGTTTTACAGCGCGTTCAAACGCGCTGTAAAACGCTCAAGTGTGAACCAGTCCCATAGGGATGCATTGGTTTTAATCTGTTGAGCGTTTTACAGCGCGTTTGAACGCGCTGTAAAACGCTCAGGTGTGAACCCAGGGTAAGATCAATAAAAGGCGTTTAAAGTCTCTTTTAAAGCATAAAGGGCTTATTCTCATAAGCACAAAGGGTTGGTATCCCATTCGCATCCTGTTCGTGACGCCAATTTATGCAGCGAACTGGACCGCAGGGGCAACAATTAAGGCACAGTGGGCTGATGGGGGTAGTAGTTGTTCGGTACTCACGGTTAGCAGAGCCTCCCTGGGCTGGCGTGCAGTGATGGGGAAGACAGCTGACCTACAGAACGAAAGCTACAACCTTTGCTTCGACTTAAAAGGACAGCATTTACGTCAGAACTGTATTATACAGACTTCCCTAGGCCAGAAACCCCTAAATGTATGCTAATACACCAAACACGCAGCATAATAACAGCACACCGGCTAGTATTGGCACTAACCAGGCTGCCATGGACTTCACTAAGTTGTTTGTTAATGGGAGCTGGCTACCAAAGGACTACAGGGCATGGCAAGCCTCCTTCCAAAACACCATAAGGGACTTAGATCTTTCCTGTAGTGAGGAGTTAAATCTCTTGGTAAAGTGGCTTGGAAGCGAGTTTGCTGAAAATGCCAAAAGAATCAGAGACATTAACATAAACTATCCAGGCAAAGGCCTAAAGATAGTGTGGGAAAGACTTATTTAAGAGAACTGAAAATTTTCCCTGAATAGTGGGTAGGGCTTACCAGAAGCTTAGGGAACTCAGCGACTTGTTGATAGAGGTATAGGTTGCTCAGGCAGAAGGAGATCTGCCAGGGCTAGCAGTCCTGAACACCCCCAGAGGTGTCAATCCAATTGTCCAAAAACTCCCTTATAACCTACAGAAGAAGTGGATCACACATGGTTCTTATTATAAACAGGTTTACAATGTACCAACCCCCCTTCCTTCTGGCGTTTGTAGACTTTGTTACTCAACAGGAGAGGATTAGAAATGATCCCATTTTTGACTTTACATTGCCATGTCCCACTACATCTTGTGTCAAATCTCATAAAACACCAGTGACAGAACTAATGTTTCCTCCACAGGTTCTTCTTACAGGCAATTTAAGTCTTCTTAAGAAGAGAACAAACCCAAAGATCTTACCAAACAATGCCCCCTACACAAGAAACCACATCCTCTACTAAAATGCAGAACCTTCAGGTAGAAGTCTTTAGAGGACTGCAAAGAATTCCTCAAACATCTGCCTCAGGTGCTGCACTAGAACATCACACTTCGCCAGGAACTGCAAGGTCAGTGTGACATGCACAGAATTTGGTAGCTCAGAACACAACACGGCTTTACACCCTGGACCACACTCTCAGGTATCATCCCAAGCAGAAGAGCATGGCGGAAAGCAGATAGACACTGACAGACACCCAGGCAGTCCCTTCTCAGTGTACAGAGATATGTAAAGGACTCGTAGGAGGGAAGTCCTGCTCAAAACTCTGACGGCCACTGAGATAAGGCGAACAAGGTATATGCAATCTTAGATGATCAAAGCAACAGGTCTTTAGCTAAATCCACCTTCTTCGACACCTCAAACATCGTAGGGCCTGGTTCTCCCTACTCCTCAAGGACATGTGTTGGTACCATTGAGATGGCGGGGAGGAAAGCAACTGGACTGTTGCTTTCCACGGACCACGGACTGTAGGTATCTCAGTCCGTGGTCTGAGATACCTACACCAGAGGTAGCGGCATACTACCTCCACCTGAGGCGTATAGCTCACCTGATACAGGAACTGGACCCAGAAACCCCGATTGTCTTGCTCCTTGGAAGAGACATACTATGAGTTCATAAGTCTAGAGGACAGATTAACAGTCCCCAAAATGCTCCATACGCCCAGAGACTTGACTTAGGATGGGTCATCATAGGAGACATCTGTCTAGGAGGAGCACAGAAGGCGGCCTCAGTCAACAGTATGCTCATAACACACTTAAATATGGACTTCCTTCCCTATTCCAGCCATATCAGAGCAGTTTCCTGATAAAAGAATTGCGCTCCTTTCGTGGATCCCTCCTGTGAAGACCACACCTGCGATGGTGAGCAAGATCACTTAGGGTGCACAGGACAAGAGAAGACAACAGGGTCGCAATGTCCATAGCAGACATGCTGTTTTTGGATATTATGGATCATGGAATAGTAAAAGACACTAAGTCATGAATAAGAACGTTGTCGTTTGAAACGCATAGACTGACAGGGGCATCACTGGTTATGAATCATTCTGTACCTCTGTACCTAATATATCGCATGACCAAATAAAGGAATCTACCACTTCATCAATTTTGAGTGCCGGATTTCCTTCCTTTCAACCCATTACAACAAGGCTTCATCTTTTACATCCATGCACCTAGCAGGAAAAGTCGGGTGAGATAGAATCAAATTACCTAGAACATTTCTTTACCTTCATGGAAAAAATATTCCAGAATAACCATGCAGAAATGTCACCCGCACTCCAAGACTCCAAAGAGTGTTGGTACTTGCCCATATTCGGTGTGTATCATCCAAAAAAAAAAAACAGGGCAGATACGAGTAGTATTCAATTCGGGCGCCAGGTGCGAAGGCGTCTCGCTAAACAATGTCTTACTGTCTGGTCCAGACCTCAACAACAGACTTCTGGAGGTACTTCTCTGCTTCCACAGAGATTCTGTAGCATTTATTGCCAACATACAGCAAATGTTCCACTGCTTCCTCGTCAAT
Source organism: Bufotes viridis (assembly GCA_033119425.1). NCBI lineage: Eukaryota > Metazoa > Chordata > Amphibia > Anura > Bufonidae > Bufotes > Bufotes viridis. The sequence continues at coordinate 444,834,576 of CM065589.1, read as the reverse complement.
GAAGAACATAGAAACTACTTGAGGTTCTTCTGGTACTGCAACAATGACCCCAATGAAGACATTGTAGAGTACTGAATGAGAGCGCAAATCTTCGGAAACAGTCCTTCCCCTGCAGTCGCCATCTATGGTCTTAGACATTCAGCTCGAGAGGGTAAAGCAAAGTATGGGTCGGATGTCAGGTCCTTTGTGGAAAAAGGTTTCTACGTGGACGACTGCTTGAAATTCACACCCACGAACAAGACCGCAATCAGTCTCCTAAAAAGGGCTAAAGAGATGCTCGCTCTATATAATCTGAGGGTGCACAAAATCGCCTCCAACAGCCATGAGTTAGTGGAGGCCTTCTCATCCCAAGACCATTCAAATGATCTAAAGGACTTGGATCTTAGCACCGAAACCCTTCCCATTCAGCGGAGCCTCGGTTTGCTCTTGGATTTATAGGCGGACACATTCACCTTCCAAATCAGCAAGGAAGAAAAGCCCTTCACACGCAGAGGAGTCCTGTCCACTATAAACAGCTTATATGATCCTCTGGGATTCGTAGCACCTGTTACCATCCAAGGTAAAATGATGTAAAGAGACTTTACCACAGAAACGTCTGATTTTCCCATGGAGGAAAAAGACCGGTGGACAGGTTGGAGGAAGTCTCTCGAAGCTTTGTCCAGCCTTCATGTGGCACGACTGTATGCTTCCGTGCCATCAACTGAAGTCAAGATGCAAAGACTGTATATCTTCTGCGATTCTTTAGTCAAGGCGATTGCAGCCGTAGCATATCTAAAGACTATAGACGTGAAAGAACAATCATAGGGGGAAAATGGAGATAAGAACCTTTTTTCTGGCGCTGCCAAGGATCACGGAATGATGCGATGTCTTTTTCACAGGTGTTTTATTCGTCCACGCGTTTCAGGGGTGAAAAACCCCCGTCTTCAGGACAGTAATACAGTATTACTGTCCTGAAGACGGGGGTTTTTCACCCCTGAAACGCGTAGACGAATAAAATACCTGTGAAAAAGACATCGCATCATTCCATGATCCTTGGCAGCGCCAGAAAAAAGGTTCTTATCTCCATTTTTCCCCTATGATCTACCTCCACTCCAGCACTCACATTCTCTGAGTACAGGAAGGAACCCAGGCTGCAGCCAAGCCCCCGTGTGCTGGTCGGGATTATATACCAGCAGGAGCTCATACAGCTGACTCACTCACAACAGCCTCTGGTAAGCAGATTTTATTATATCTCTTGCGTCACCATTGGCAACAACACCACACATGAGGCGCGGTCCTCTCTCTCTGTTTTTATCTTACACGTGAAAGAACAATGCCATATAGGCTTTGTCATGAGCTGGACCAAACTGGCGCCACTCAGTGAACACATGATTCCCAGACTGGAGCTCTGCGCTGCTGTGCTTGCAGTGGAGTTGGCTGAATTTATAACAACAGGAATGTACCTTGAAATTGAGGAAGTCGAGTTTTACATCAACAGCAAGGTAGTCCTAGGATGTATTTGTAACGAAACCAGACGCTTTTACGTCCATATCAGCAATCGGGTACTAAGGATCAGGAGATCCACTTGTCCTAAACAGTGGCACTATGTTCCCACACACCATAATCCTGCGGACCACGCAACTAAATCTGTCACACCGAGCCACCTTAAGGATACAATATGGTTTATAGGTCCTGCATTCCTGTACCGTTCAATGTCTTGCAGCATCGGATTTAACACATTTGAATTGGTAGACCCAGATGCTGATGAAAAAATCCGACCTGAAGTACAGTGACTATGGACCACGAATTCTAATCCCATTGTTTCGACAGGTTCTCCACCTGGATGTCGCTCGTTCGTGCTATAGCCTGTCTAGTTCATATAGCTCAGTCTTACTAGTCGATTATTACCTGTAAGCCAGAAGCCTTGCAAAGGTTGGCATCACTGCAAACACGTCTTTACCGCTGCTAATCTGGAAAAGTCCAAGAACATGATAATTCGCAATATACAACATGAATTTTATGCTAAGGAAATAGACTACCTCAGCAAAGGCCAAACAGTCTCCAAGAATAGCGCTTTGAAATGGCTCGATCCCATCATTTACCAAAATGGGTTGCTAAGAATAAAGGATCCCTGTTGTCGCCAGGCAGGGAGTGTTCTGCCAAACAGGGTTAGAAAATAATTTCAGTTCACTATGCCATATGATTCTTGGCCAAAGACTTAATGCATTTTGGGACTGTGACAAAAACTGCAAAATTGCTTTGTGCAATGTAGCAGTGGAGAAGCTGCTATGTAAGGTCTCATGCCGTGTGCCGGCCATGCCCGTGCTACCGCAAATTGTAGTCCACAATGCATGGGCACAGACCGTGTGCCTGCCATCAGCAAGCCTTTTTATTTGAATGGGGTCCGCGATCTGCATCAGACTGTCTGCACTGTAGTGCATCTGATCAATGCCTCCGTTCTGCACCACACCATCACTCCTGGATTGCGAAGCCATTCACGACCGGTGCCCATATACTGTGGACCCCAATGGTCCAGGAGAAAAAAAAAAACATTTGAAGCTGCCTTTGAAGACAATACATTGCCACTAGGATCTGTTTCTAATAATGTCACAGGTAATGGGGAGGGGAAAACACCAAATACACACAACAACGTAAGGACAACAATCTAGGCCTCTAAAACTAAGGAAGAGGGATGGTGACCTCCTAGCAATCCCTAGGCCTCTCTCTAACTCCTTCCAGTATGAGTAGATCCTGCTGGATTCCGCCCCATATGAAGGAACCCCCGTCTTCCTGAGGCCTAGAAATAACACACACCAGAGAATAACAAACAGTGAAGGCAACAAGTATTTAGCTTAGAGGAGTATGAAGAGGCAGAAGATCCAATACAACGAAGCTCTGGCAACTCCAAGCAGAAAGTATCAACTGCATGGTTAGCAGTGTGAGGCGGACCTAAATAGAGCCTCATCACTGATAACAAGCGGCACCTGAGGAGTGGTGAGATCCTGACAAACAACAACATACATGTAGGAAAACAGAGAGAGCTGTCAGATAGCCTCACGTGCAGCAAGTCTATTCGATCTTCTCAGATCTCCATTCACGGCTGGTGCCGTTTGCAGGCCGTCTACGATAATGTGCATGAGGCCTAAGTGTATGGGGTTTAGCCTGGGGTCTTTAGTTTAGGAATCTGGGTCTGGGGTCTGAATTTATTTAGGAGTTCTTCCCAGGGTCTGTATTTAGAGGGTTTAGAGGCATTAGCTTAGGGGTATAATACAATCAACACAGGACATCGTGATTTTTGCCCTGGATTTGCTGTAGAGCTCCCCTTACGCACTGCAAAAAGTGTGAGATCCTTGTAAAAATTCTCCATATAAATTAGCATGCTGCAGATTTAAAATCGTCACTCGAGATCAGTTTCTACACCTGTTCTGTGCTGATTTTTTCCGCAGTCTGTCGATGAATAGAACAGTTGTAGGTCCCACAACTAATTATAGGGGTTTTCTGGGACTTAAATGTTGCTGACCAATCCTCCAACTTTTTTTCCTCTGGACATACTATACAAAGAACATAACCAGAGGCAGAAGGCTCCATTCACTGCATAGTTTCCGGTGTCGGGGAGCTGAGCTGCAGAACCCTGTCTTGGCAAGTACATAGCACATGGAGCCTTCTGCTTCCACCTCCATCCACTGCATAGTTTCCTGTGCTAGCGAACAAGTGATTAGCGAACTGTCAGCCCCCTCGATATGATATTGATGAATTATTCTGAGGATAGATCCTCAGTGTCTAAGTATCAGGAAACCCCTCTAACACACCAATGATCAAAGCTTTTGGGTTACATTGATGCAATTTATTTGAGTCGGGGCTCTTTGGCTTATAAACATCGCAACACACTTATATATAATGATTTATACTGTATTTTATGCAATATACATTACCTAAATTCATATTTTACATGTAAATAAACATTTGCACTATACATGAAAGAAGAATGGAATTTATGTGAAATGGATAGCCTGCATTTTCATTGTTTGGTAATATTTTGCCTTTTTGAAGCATATATTTTAGGTAATATTGATTATACAATTGATTGCATTGATAATTGTTTTTGGTTGAAGTACATGAAGATTTAACATGTAGGTTCTGGTTATTTTTATTTTTTTAATAGTTCCCCTGTTTACTATTATCTATTGTAAATTAAATTGAAATTCCACTAGATGGCGACAAAGCTACATTTGTTAATAAACTAAATACTGCACAATATGCCTCATGCATTACAACCTTTGCATGGCATCTGAGGGAGGGCAAATCCCTCTCCTCCCACTTCTGGTCTTTTCTACAAGCTATGCCCTAGGCAGCCTCTTGGCTGCTCTCCCTTTTCCTTCCCTGAAGCAACAGCCACTGCAGCAGGGCCTGACTATCACTTAACCCCTGTGGTGAGTAAATACCATGCAGACATGCACTGACAGTGCCATCCGACACTATTAAAAGGGCTCCTTGAGTGGTGATGTGCTGGCCAACATTACTATTTGCCATTGACGGGAGCTGGCACCTTCTCTGCAGGGCTGAATCAGTAGCACTGTACATTGCTTAAAGGGGACACACTGTTTGAGGCATCAGCATTGAAGTGGCATCGTCACTTGTTTCCTCAAGGGGTCATTCTTCTTAGGGCTCGTTCACACAAATGTTTTTTGCGTTCCATATACGGGCCGTTTTTTGCATTCAGTATACCGTCCGTATACGGAACTATTCACTTCGATAGGTCCGCAAAACAAAACGGAATGTACTCCGTATGCATACCATTTCCGTGTTTCAGTTTTTCCGTTCCACTACATTTGGAGTCATGTCATATTATTATTGCCCGCAAATCATGTTCCGTGGCTCCTTTCCAGTCAATGTGGCTGTAAAAAAAAATGGAATGCATACGTAATGAATCCGTATGGCTTCCATATCCATTACGTTTGTGCGGAAGCAGCTATTGAAAATTTTATGCCCAGCCCAATTTTTCAATGTACTTACTGTTAAAACATTATTATATGCTTCCGTTTCCGTTTGCGATCTGCAAAAAACAGATCACATACGGAAACAGAACGGAATGGAAGTGGAACGGAAACACTGCTGAAATCAAAAACGTAAAAACGGATCCGTTAAAAACGGACTGCAAAACCATACGGTCGTGTGAGCGAGCCCTTAAAGAGCACCTTTCACTGATCCTGACATGTCTGTTTTAATAGCTTCATGCATTCTCCATATAATAATAATTCAGGAGCCTCTAGTCTTATGGCTCTTTGTTGTGCCATTCCTTTGTTATTCCTGCTAGAAGTTATGAATAATTGCTATTAGCCTTCAGTAAGGGTACAGAGGGGTGGTAACTAGTTGGGGGGGGGGGGGTGTACCTGCACAGACTCACTCTATCCAATCAGTGCTGCGATTTTCAGAATGTGCAGGGACACACCCCAACTTGTTACCTCCGCTCTGTACCCTTACTGCAGACTGCTAGCAATTCATTCATAACTTCTAGTAGAAATAATAAAGGAACGGCAGAACATGGAGCCATAAGAATAGATGTTCCAGAATTATTATTACATGGGGAATGCATGAAGCTATTAAAACATACATGTTAGGAGTGGTGAAAGGTCCTCTTAAAGGAGGGCTTTAGTCCTCCACCATACAGGTTGATCAAGTGTTATTCCTCGCTAGGAGCTAGAAACCATTACATATTGTTCAAGATTTACTAAAGTATCTGCGTCAAAAATCAGTCTGAAAGATGGCGGAAAATGGCACAAATTGACAGCACAAATACACTTTTTTCCGACATGCTCAACAAGGGGGTGGGTGTCACAGGAAAGTGGTGGGGCCTAAGATGTGCTATTTTGCACCAACAGTCTGGTGTAAAAATCTGTTTAAAAGTAAGACAGCCAATAGTTGCTATACAGTCAGAGAAAAGTGTCTCTTCCTGCATCAGATTTATCATCCAGCCTGAGCCCATGTGATAAATCTGGTGTATGTCTAGAAACCCTATCTGTTTCTAGGCCATCAAGATTACCACCCATCAAGATTACTAAATCCAGACCACCCATCAAGATTACTAAATCTGGGCCATTGTTCCTCATCTGAGAATAAAAGACTGCAAAAAGTGTCTGTGACTCTTCCTGAAGGGTACTACACAACATGCCTTACCACCAGTGCACATTTTATACTTATAGCCCACCAGGTAGCTGTGACACCTCATGCGGTCTCCCCATACACATACTAACTGGTACCAAAACACTTCCTTTCAACAGTTCTGTCTGATCTCTATATCTACTTGCTTTTTGCACTTCCGAATTTACAGGAAGATTATCGTTAACAAGCGTTTATACGAACACTCATTATCGATAATCTGCCTGCGTAAAGTTGGCACCAATCACCCGATGAACAAGAGAAACACTCGTTCATCAGGTAATAGAATTTTTCATACAGTCATCTAAATCATCTTTTTGCGGCAGCAGGTTGTGCCATCTAATCACCTGCTGCCAACAAACAAGGATTCTGTATGGGGATGAGCGATGGCATTAGTGTAAAAAAACCAGTCACCTGCACTGACGAGCAAGCAATTGTTGGGAAGGAATGCCGGATCAGAGGGTGCAGATGTGAACATACCCTTAACTGAGAGACTACCCCTAAAGGAAATAGAACAGACATCCATGGAAAGTTTACAACCTTGCACTGGATTCAGACAGTAAGGTACTGCATGTTTATGGCAATTAGACTTTACTGATTGTGGAAAGGGTATATAGCTGGCCATCCAATCCAAGTTGCATCCTGCAACTGAGAATTGCAGAAAGACTTAATGGGAATGGAAATGCAACACCTGCAATTATTTGGGAAGATTGCAAAGCGAGCTTAGAGTGAGACTCAGAGATTATTACTACCATCATTGCTACAGCATACACATAACAACTGGGAGAATCCTTCTCTGTAGCATACTTCAGAATTGTGGAGCTATTCGAATTACTACTTTCATTATCTATTTATTGAAGAGAAAGAGACTTTAATCTGCAACCAACCAAGCTGTCTTATTGACTCCACCAACATTCGTCGGCCCACCACCCATCCATTCCTGCTCTCCTGTCTTGCACCCAGCCAACCCTCCACCATCAAGGACACCCCAGCCACCATCAGGCATGAGACCACAAAAGTTCAGGACGTACTCCGAGGGGAGAACATGTACTTGTATACACTTTGACTGCTCTATCTGCTGTTTATCTGATTGCTATGTATCTGGCCACATTTTGGCCACATTTATTAGATCACTGCCACATTGCTTAGTGTGAAACATTGCCATAGTGGCAAGGGCAATGTGAAAGGTCCAGCACATCAAGAAAGATCCAATTAAACTATCAATCTTTATCCTCCATTATTATTGGTTAAAAATAGAGAGCTGTCAAATACACTTATGTAGGTTACCTCATCAGTAGGGGGAAGGGAGGGAAACACCCCCAGCACCTTAACCTCTACCTCACCAGACAAACAACATGTGGAACAAATATATATTCATTAAGAGGTAGCACATACAAAGAAAAAGAAGTAAGCATAAACTGCCCAATGTAAATTGGACATAAGTGTTAAGACTCTAAAAGGAAGGAGGAATCTCTGGCATCTGCAGCAAGGTTGTGCATTTGGCTATCTGAATATAAGGATTTATGGTGTACATTCTATAGCGTATGTACGAGCAGCGTAAAGCGATGAATGTTTTGTCATGCACCAAACCACCTCAGCAGGAAGCATGTGTTGTTTCGAGGTCAGGTAGTGGCAGCTCATCATAGACATTTTTCAATATGCTGCTCCAAGCTGACGCAAATCAGCAAATGGTTCAGTCCTACCTGGACTCTGGCCTTTCTCCGGTGCATACTATGTTCCCTGACCCCATGGACTTCTGGGCAGGCAGACTGAAACAGTGGCTGAAACTAGCCCAGTATGCTCTCTCTATACAGTCTTGTCCAGCCTCCAGCAGTTATGTAGCTATAGGGGTCGCAGAAGTCGCAAATGTGACCAGGACACTAATCCAGGGGGGCCCACAGGAGCGCCAATTGCTGTATTTTTCGCTTTATAAAATGCAGTGCAACTTATAATGCAAATACTAGGGAGTGCTACGTACTAGCGCTGTGTACTAGTACGCAGGAGGAGCTGGGAGTGAAGCTCTGTGAGCGCTGCCTGTACTCACCCCTCCTGCCTGGGCTTCCTTCCTGGTGGTGTGCTCCACTCTCCTTACTGGTTCATCATCAAGATGTACTGTAGTATGTGTATTATGACCGTATGAATGCAGTCAGGTGATAGCGCAGTGGGAGCACCGAGAAGACCAGGGAGCTGGGAATGCCTGAAGAGAACTCTGGACCAGGAGAGGTAAACTTATTTATTTTGGGTCTGATCTGAGATCTGATGAGGGACTGACATCGAGGTCTAAAAGGTCTGAGGATCTGATACGGAGGTCTGATCTGAGGATCTGATATGGGGGTCTGATCTGAGGATCTGATATGGAGGTCTGATCTGAGGATCTAATATGGAAGTCTAATCTGAGGATCTGATATGGAGGTCTGATCTAAGGATCTGATATGGAGGTCTGATCTGAGGATCTGATATGGGGTCTGCTCTGAAGATCTGATATGGGTGTCTGATTTGAGGTCTGATATGGAAGTCTGATTTGAGGTCTGATATGGGGATCTGATGTGGGGGTCTGATCTAAAAGGTAAGGGGGTATGTAAGGGGGTATTGTTTTGTACTGGCACATATTATAAGGGGGTATTTTTTGCACTGGTGCACATTATAAGAGGGTATTTTTTGCATTGCAAACACCGAACCATAGATAGGTGCACACTGCCGTAACACTAAACCCTCACACTGATGTTAAAAATTGAGAGTTAGTTCGACATATCCTACTAGGAGGACGTGTCTTAAGCCTCGGGCACCAGCGTCAAGGTCTCTCAAATAGCCCGTGGGCCCTAACACTCACCTACCTGCGCCGTATGGGCGATATCAGGGGCCAGTGGGCAATTACAGGAGCATTAGGACGACTCACAAACATCTCCTCTGTTACCTCCAGCATGTGGCCATGCTTGCAATGGGAGGTGGGAGGTGTCTATGAGCCCTACTCAAGACTGACTGATATAGCCCAAGGCCAAACAGGTGCACCCAAATGTGACCTGAGGTTGAAATACAGGCACATTTAAAATGGAGTTTATACACCTCCATACATATATATATAAAACCATCAAAAAGTGTGGTGATAAGAAAGCAGGATGCGCCATACCATATGCAGTTGTGCATTTCTGTAGGGAGCACATCCTGCACTTGTAGTACGTTGCTAATGGCAATCACCAGCAAAAATGCATACAATGGATGATGCCAGCAACGGACAACAAGTACCACAATGGACATCCTACATAAGATGAAATTTATGTGGATGTGGCAAGAATTCTTGCCACATCCACATAAATTTCATCTTATGTAGGATGTCCATTGTGGTACTGTCCGTTGCTGGCATCATCCATTGTATGCATTTTTGCTGGTGATTGCCATTAGCAACGTACTACAAGCGCAGGATGTGCTCCCCTACAGAAATGCACAACTGCATATGGGTATGAGCGCATCCTGCTTTCTTATCACCACACTTTTTGATGGTTTATTTTTTGCATTGGCACATATTATATAGGGGTATTTTTTGTATTGCCTCACATTATAAGGGGGTGTTTTTGTACTGGTACATATTATAAGTAAAGATGTCCCGAACTATTCACCGGTGAACAGTTCCCGGTGAACATAGCTTGTTCGCGTTCGCCGTGGCGGGCGAACATATGCGATGTTCGGTCCGCCCCCTATACATCATCATTGAGCAAACTTTGACCCTGTACCTCACAGTCAGCAGACACATTCCAGCCAATCAGCAGCATACCCTCCCTCCCAGACCCTCCCATCTCCTGGACAGCATCCATTTTAGATTCTTTCGGAAGCTGCCATCTTAGTGAGAGGAGGGACCGTGTAGCTGCTGCTGATTTAATAGGGAAATCGATAGCTAGGTTAGTGTATTCAGTGTCCACTCCAGTCCTGAAAGACTCATCTGATCTCTGCTGTAAGGACAGCGTCCTGATAGCACCCCAAAAAGCCCTTTTTAGGGCTGCTACATTAGTCTGCTTTTATTTATTTTTTTCTCCATATATATAGTGCAGTTCCCTGGCCTGCCCGTGTGTGAGGAGCTGCAGGCCACAGACTGTAGTGTGCCCACTGCCAGTGCCCACCACTCATACCGGGTGGCATAGGACTTTACATCAAAAAAAGGCATTTAATTTTTACCCTTTAATCTAAGGTTAATTGCCTGCCAATGTGTGTCAGGCCGACTTCCACTGACTGTAGTGTGCCCACTGCCAGTGCCCACCACTCATACCGGGTGGCACAGAACTTTGCATAAAAAAAGGCATTTGATTTTTACACTTTAATCTAATTTCAGTTGCCTGCCTGTTGCCAGTGTGTGTCAGGTCCACTTCCACTGACTGTAGTGTGCCCACTACCAGTGCCCACCACTCATACCGGGTGGCACAGGACTTTGCATAAAAAAAAGCATTTGATTTTTACACTTTAATCTAATTTCAGTTGCCTGCCTGTTGCCAGTGTGTGTCAGGCCCGCTTCCACTGACTGTAGTGTGCCCACTGCCAGTGCCCACCACTCATACCGTGTGGCACAGGACTTTGCATAAAAAAAAGGCATTTAATTTTTACCCTTTAATCTAATTTCAGTTGCCTGCCTGTTGTGCCAGTGTGTGTCACAGGTCCACTTCCACTGACTGTAGTGTGCCCACTGCCAGTGCCCACTACTCATACCGTGTGGCACAGGACTTTGCATAAAAAAAGGCATTTGATTTTTACACTTTAATCTAATTTCAGGTGCCTGCCTGTTGTGCCAGTGTGTGTCACAGGTCCACTTCCACTGACTGTAGTGTGCCCACTGCCAGTTCCCCCCACTCATACCGGGTGGCACAGGACTTTGCATAAAAAAAGGCATTTCATTTTTACCCTTTAATCTAAGGTTAGTTGCCTGCCAGTGTGTGTCAGGCCCACTTCCACTGTCTGTAGTGTGCCAACTGCCAGTGCCCACTACTCATACCGTGTGGCACAGGACTTTGCATAAAAAAAGGCATTTGATTTCTACACTTTAATCTAATTTCAGTTGCCTGCCTGTTGTGCCAGTGTGTGTCACAGGTCCACTTCCACTGACTGTAGTGTGCCCACTGCCAGTGCCCACCACTCATACCGGGTGGCACAGGACTTTGCATAAAAAAAGGCATTTCATTTTTACCCTTTAATCTAAGGTTAGTTGCCTGCCAGTGTGTGTCAGGCCCACAGACTGTAGTGTGCCCTCTGCCAGTGCTGCCCATCAATCATACCGTGCGGCACAGGACTTTGCCTAAAATAAGGCACTTTATCTGTACACTTTAATCTAATTTCAGTTGCCTGCCGGCCAGTGTGTGTGTGTCAGGCCCACAGGCTGTAGTGTGCCCTCTGCTAGTGCCCAACACTCATACCGGGTGGCACAGTACCTAGCACGCGTAGTACCAGTTATCTAAAATCCATTCAATACACGTCCTGATAGGGGAGGTAACAGGGATTAAACTGATGAGAATAGTACTACAGAAAATACCACTCATATGGGGTGTGACAGTAAATTGCACGGCGCAGATGCAGTGACCGTGGATTAAAACAGAGTGGAGGGAGCCAGCGTTTTTTAACCATCTCCCCGTTCTAAAAATCAATTCAATAAATGGACCCCAGATTGGGGACGTTAGAGGGATTAAACTGATGAGAATAGTACTACAGAAAATACCACTCATGTTGGGTGTGACAGTAAATTGCACGGTGCAGACGCAGTGACCGTGGATAAAAACAAAGGGAGGGAGCCAGTGTTTTTTTTAACCATCTCCCCGTTCGAAAAATCAATTCAATTCACCTTTCCGGGACCCTTGGTGTTGTACGTGGCTGAGTGGAGGAAGAAACCTTCAATGACATCACCGGGACATGGCTATTGGCTAGCTTGGTATCCAACCTTGTGCAAATGGGGAGTTTGCGGTTGTGCAAATGGACTGTTTGCGGTGCATTAAAAGGGGAGTTTTGTCTGTCAATGTCTGTGAAGTGGGCGTAACCCTTACACTACCTGATCGATACAACATCATACCTGATCGTATACACACACTGGATGTTTTAAACCACGTTGTTCAAAAAATTTTAGGATTGTTAGGTGATTTATGCCCTTTATGGATTAAAACCCAACTCTGCGTCAATTATGTAATTTTCCATGGGAGTTTTGTCCCCTTGAAACAACTTTTCTATCACTACTATGGCCAGAAATAGTCCCTGTGGGTTTTAAAATTCGCCCGCCTATTGAAGTCTATGGCTGTTTGCCCGGTTCGCCCGTTCGCGAACATTTTCGGAAGTTCGCGTTCGCCGTTCGCGAACGGAAAATTTTATGTTCGCGACATCACTAATTATAAGGGGATATTTTTCTACTGGCACACATTATAAGGAGAATTATTACAACTGGATGGCTTTGGACAACATGATTACTAGAATGGACACTTTGGGGCATTACTAATTCTAGGGCACAATGGGACATTATTCCTATTGGGGGCACTGTTAACACTAAGTGCACTCTGGCAGATAATTATTTTTATTGGTGGGACTGGGGAGCACTATTACTATGGGGGGCACCAGCGCACAGTATCAGTTAGCACAATTATTTTTGGGGGACATTATGTTTACACTATTAGTGTCAGGGGCACTATTTGCTGGGTGCAGTTATTTTTAGGGTACTGTGTGCCAATAATTATTGTGGGCACTATCTGCTTGGTTCTAGTATTTTCAGGGGGACTGTTTCTGCAGCATAATATTGGGGAGCACAGTGGGCATAGTATTAGGGAGTGGAAAAGTAGGAAACAAAGTTGTCTGCAGAGAGAAAAAATGGCTTAAATAAATCATCATAGCGATCTGGTCTAAATAAAGAACATGAGGAAAGGAAATATCTACATCAGATGAACAGACAGTTGTCCTTCGCTAGTGTATAAAACATCCCTTTTGTCAAAACGAACAAGGTATTGATTGGTGAGGATTTTCAGATACTGTACCTCTGGCTGAGGCTGAGGAATAGATCTGCCATTGCTGACGGTGCCTCATCATGCCACTGCTCCTGTCTGCCTGCCTACCATCATGTTCCATACCGTATGGCTGCTGCTGCCGGCATCATGCCACTGCCACTCTCTGCCTGAATACCATTGTGTTCCATGCCAAATGGCTGCTTCTGCTGCTACTGCAGCTGCTAGTCCCTGCTGCTAATCGCCCTAATGCCACAACCATTACTGCTACATAGCCGCCACTACTACTACTATTACCACTAAATAGCCACACAGACTTCTACTGCCATGTCTGTTCCATATTGCCACTATTACCCTACCCTTTCCACATCCACACTTTTTCCAGACCCATTAAGAACAAACCATTGTTTCTTCAGACAATTAACACGTGTGTGTGTGTGTATAAATGCGGGCAGGGATTCTGTATAAACAGGTGTAGGGATCTGCCTCCATTAAGAAATTATTTTTGGATGCTTGGTCCCAACAAGCAACTGCTTTTTCCCCCTTAACATTTGTGTTTAAAAACTACCTTCCCCTAATAAGGGACAATTTTCCAAAGCTTTCTAATATAAAAATGCATAACACACGCAACAGCGCAGTGTATTTTTAAACACACCATTTGTTAACACTGTCAACCATGGGTTTACCCAAAGCTATATGAAATACCGAAAAATTTAAAAAAGAGATAATAAAAAGTCATAGGGGATCTCAAAATGTCATATACCAATTGGAGCATATTTGATTTGTGTAGAATTGATTTGGATACAAATTGAAGTTTTTTTTTTAATTCTATGAATATAATATAAACGCTAAACAACTAAGATCAGAACAGGTAGGACTCCTAAATCGTGGTAATGGGAAAATGGATAACTGGAGAGCAAGAAAAGGCAGAGCTATGAAATGCTTTGTATAAGAAGAAAAGAGATGATGTTGCTGCTGCCAGTGCTGTTCTTATATCCAGTAATATACTTAAATAGCTGAATGTAGATATGGTCCAAGCTAAGCTAAATAAAGTGAATGTGAACAAGGCTCCGGGTCCAGATGGATTACATATCTCTAGGAAATGCCACCATTGTCTGTTCATCTCTAGAATGGAGACCACAGTGAACCCACACCCAAGTGAGAGAGTGGATTGTGCATAAACGACCACCCTCTATTCATTTCTATGGGATTGCTGAAAATAGCTGAACACTGTCCCGGCTATTATCACGAGCCCCAGAGAAGTAAATGCAGTGGTCGTGATGCTTGGGTGGTTCACTTCTAACTCATTTCTTTGGGACTTTCAAAAATAGCAAGCTCCATGTCACGAATCAGCGGGTGTGAACCCACAGTGCAACGAGTCCCACCTCCTCTAAGGGGGTTGTCTAAGTAAACCCTTCGATCAGTACCCCTGATGGTGGGGATAGACTTTCCCGAGGGGAACACCAGGTCGCTACCTCTTGAGGAGGATAGGCACATGAGGCAGCTGGTCCAGGTGGATCAGGAGGTACCGGAGAATGGTACCAGAAGTACAGGTGATGTCAGCAGGCAGGGTCGTTACCAGGACCAGCAGTGCAGGACCAAAGGATGAGACAGAAGTGAAGTCATACAGGCAAAAGGTCGGGGCAGGCGGCATAGGTACAGGTCAGGCAATCCAGAACGGCAACAGGAGAGTCAAGGCAAACAGGCAGGGATCAGACGAGTAGCAGAATCCAGAAACACAAGTACGAGTCAGCCAACCCTACCATGAAAGAAATATGTGGATGGACATTACATATATTGGTACAAAAAATACAGTAGAATACAGGAGCACATACCTCTTATATCCAGTGATGTCTCCTCTGATGTACACTCTTTCCCCAACATCTCCATTCGGATATAAGACTGCCATGATACCTTCTTTCAGCCATATCTCGTCTCTGCAGAGTTTATCACAGAATTGTCTTTTAGATTCCTCACTTTACTATCGTCCTCTCCCTCCTGGTGCCTCAACACTGTCATCCAGCTGCTACCTACAATGCTGTGCTAGTACCATACCCATAAAAATACACTCCCAAACTGTCCTCAGTGGTAACAGTGTTCCCGGCAGCACCCACAATACAACCCCATTAGAAGTAATGTCCTCCATATTGCGCTCAATTATAAAACGCCCTCAGCACCCCAGTATTAATAATGCCCCCATAGGGCTTCTATTAGAAATAACGCCTCCTGTAGTGCCCCCAGCAGTAATAAGGCCCTCTATAAGGTACCCCTATAAGAGCCCGCAGTAGTAATAAAGTCCTCTACAGTGTCTGCAGTAGTTATAATTAGGGAAGAGCGAACCCGTGGAAGTTCAGGTTCGCTGGGTTCAGCCGAACTTCAGATCAAAGTTCGGGTTCGGGACCCGAACTTGACCCTGAACCCGGACCCCATTAAAGTCAATGGGGACCCGAACTTCACTCTTTTTCTTCTTTCTGCAGGACCTGCAAAAGGACCTGCGGTGATGTCACCGCGCTCACCCCGTGGTGAGCGCGGTGACATCATCGCACATCCTGCAGAAAAAAGAGGATATCGTCTATGCGATCAAGTGAATAAGGTGAGTTATTTTTTATTATTTTTAACCCCTCAATGGCCATTTTTTTTAGCATTCTGTCTTAAGAATGCTATTATTTTCCGTTAAACCATGTTATAATGGAAAATAATAAAATCACCCGAACACTGAACCCGAACTTCAGTGAAAAAGTCCGGGTACCCAAACTCGCAAAGTTCGGTATGAACCCAAACTTTGCAGTTCGGGTTTGCTCAACCCTAGTTATAATACCTCATACAGTGGTCCAAGTATTTAAAAAGACCTCTGTAGTAGCCCCAGTACTTATAAAGACCTGTCGCAGTGTCCCTTCTGTATTATTAGAATATATAATAGACCCCTCTGTATTATTATCCTATATAACAGCTCCCTCTGTTTTATTAGTATATTGGCCCCCTCTGTATTATTATTATAATATATAATAGCCCTCTTTGTATCATTAGTATATTGGCCCCCTCTGTATTATTATTATATACAATAGCCCCCTCTGTATTGTTATTATAATGATCCGCTCTGTATTATTATGGCCCCCTCTGTATTATAAGTATAATGGCCCCCTCTGTATTAGTAGTATATTGGCCCCCTCCGTATTAATAATATAATGACCCCCTATCGTTCTGTGAGGCCGATGCCAGGACACCGCGCGGGCGCTGACATGAGTATCCACGGCTCATGCGCGAGATTTCGTTACACCGGCAATGAGCAGTGAATATATTAGCAGTGGGGTGGTGCTTGGCTCTGAGATAATAGGCGCGGCTGGGCTCAAACGGCCAGAGGGACAGCCCCTTGGGCTCCTTATCGAGGCAATTTGCATATGATTAAAAACTATTTTCTAGACAAATGAAAAGACAAAGGGAAGTAATACTTGTATATTTTAAAATAAATCGTGGAAACTGATGTGGTGATGTTAATAGCTCAGTAAGTGAAATCCAGTTTGATTGTCTCCATATATAAAAGCTTGATACTACAGATGAGTAAATTGATTCTAAACCAATCAAATTTGTTACAAATGTCCCAAAACTTCAGTTTCCAATGAATGTAAAGTTTTTGAGAATTCATCCTGCATGAATCAATCAAAATGGCATCCACAATTTTACATATATACAGGAAATACAGGAAAGAGAAGAAGCTGAACAAAGAAGATATTACCCATAATGCCTTGCTGTCAGCCTAGCCAATCATGAGGGACTATAGTTTTGATGTCAGTGGATGTGTCATAGCCACGCTAGTTAGACAGTATAATTAATTGACAGAAATTATTTTTAGAGACTAGAGTCAGTGTGTCATTGTGTAACTTAGGCTGCTTTAGTCAGGATAGCAGCCATTTAAAAAATAAGCTGTAGCATTTAAAGATACTGTACTCAAGTTATTATTAATTAGAATTACCCCAACACCCAAATCTTCATCACTTATTCCCAGTCATAGTCTATCAGACTGCCTGAGGCCTCATGCACACGATCATATGTATTTTGCGGTCCCAAATACGGATGACGTCCGTGTGCATTACGTATTTTGCGGAACGGAACAGCTGGCCCCTAATAGAATAGTACAATCCTTGTCCGTAATGCAGACAATAATAGGACATGTTCTATTTTTTTGTGGAACGGAAATACAGACATACGGAAACAGAATGCAGACGGACTACCTTCCGTTTTTTTGCGGACCCATTGAAATGAATGGTTATGGATACGGTCCGCAAAAACAACGGAATGGACACGGAAATAAAATATGTTCGTGTGCATAAGGCCTGAGAGAGGCTGCCAGCAATTATACTGGGTGCGGCTTCATAGTTATATGTATCCCAATTACAGTGGACTCTGTCCAATAGACCAGTTAAAAAAAAAAAGTTAGTTAAAAAAATTCAATGTCTGCAGCCAGGCGTATTGTTTTTGTGTGTCATAGTGGACCTTGTCTAACTGACCATTTTTTGTTAAAAACATTTTACGTAGTTAATGAAACATTAATGATTTCACAAGAGCATGTCCGAAGTATAAGTTTTGTGCCTCATAGTTGACGCCGTCTACACCTATACAAAGCTGGCTCAATACACTATAAATCAGAATAGCAGGGTGCGTTATATGTATATAGTAAAGACCTCTAAAAATTTACAACACCACACAATATATTAAAGCATAAAATATCAATCATCTTTATTACAGCATATTTAAAATATCACAAAAGACTAATTAAATTAAAATGAGACCCATATTACACTAAAGCATAAAGCCAAAATGCAGTATCTAAGCATGTACAATAATGAATGATCATACACAGGCAATGATCACACACAGAAAACCATTGTAACAGCCCTAAAAAAGGCTAAATGTTAGGAAACCATATGCACATATACCAAGAAAGTGTATAAGTAAAATACCGACCACTATAGCTCTTGAATCCGCAATGCCATTTCTCAGTTGCTTTTTCCCCTGTGTGTTCCCCTTCCTTGAGTGGCCCAACCAAAGCCTTGAGTTGAAACCAATCGAACATCCCTGGAGAGACCTGAAAATGGCTGCCTATCGATGGTCCACATCAAACCTGACAGAGTTTGAGATGATGTGCAGAGAAGAACGGCAGAAAATCCCCAAATCCAGGTGTGCAAACCTTGTGGTATCATATCCAAGAAGACTGAAGGCTGTAATCACTGCCACAGGTACTTCAACTAAATACTGTATAAAGGGTTTGTATATTTATGTCAGTGCAAGATTTTAGTTTTTTCTTTAAATTAGCAAAGATTTCAAACATTCTGTTTTCACTTTGTGATTATGCAACATTAAATGAAGAATTATGGGGAAAAACAAGAATTCTTTTTATTTTAGCAAGTCCACAACATCACAAATTGTGAATGAAAGCGAAAAGGTCTGAAGACTTTCAAAACTGCCCGTTTTATATAAAAACATTTTACAATAAAAGTGGATTAAGTGTAAATAAAGTATACACCTAGCTGCATGTCCATGTCAGATTGGAGTTCTACCAGTATATTTAGAAAAAGACCACACAGGAAGATAGTAAGATAATCTAGATTAAGGTCTTGTTCACAAGAACGCGCCGTCTTTTGCGGTCCGCAAATTGCGGATCTGCAAAACACTGATGCCGCCCGTGTGCCTTCCGCATTTAGCGGAATGGACTGCCCTATATTGAAATGCCTATTCTTGTCCGCAAAACGGACAAGAATAAGACATGACTTATAATTTTTGCCGAGCCCAGGAACGGAGCAACGGATGAGGACAGCACACGGACAGCTGTCCGCATCTTTTGCGGCCCCCTTGAAGTCAATGGGTCCGCACACGAGCGGCCAAAAATGCGGCTCGGATGCGGAACCAAACCCCGGTCGTGTGAATGAGCCCTAAGAAGAAGTTAGAATTTGTAAGTTGGCCAAATACAGAGGGAAAGAGTGAGTCTGAGTTAGTTATTAATGGCCACACAGTACAGTATGACAGCATTATCTGGGTACACCGTATGGTGATATTTAGAGATTAGCAAATCAATTCTAAAGTAATCAAATTTCTTTTACGAATTCCCAATAAATTCTACTGCAAAATGAAACCAAAGTTTGGCCATTTTATTTGGCAAATCACACAAATGGTGTCCATCATTTTACATATCAAATTTGGTACATTAGTGAGGGAAATAGGGTATAGAAGATGAAGACAGAGTCACATGACCGTGGACAAGGCCCTGGCCAGTGGGCTTGCCCGTAATGCCCTGCAGTCAGAATCACAGCCAATCAGGAGGGAGAATAATGACTCTGTAAGATTCCAAGCAGAGACACCATTCTGACACCATTCTGAGCTCAGCCACTGATGTAATAGGGCACGTCTGTCACAGACACAGCAATTAGACACACAAGTCAGATATTGGTCTTACTAGGACAGTGTTAGGGATAAATCTATATAATATATGAGTTTCATTTTTTAGATTGAATTCATAAATAAATTAACTTTTCAATGATAATCAAATTTATTGCGATGCACTAGTATATAGACTGTGTTGCTGTGAAAAAAGGGAAAGGGTCTGAACACTTTCCAAATGTATTGTATGTGCCCATTTTAGATCATTAAAATGAATATACAGATTAAGAGGAACAAAATTATACATCTTGCTGCATGTGCTTATCAGATTGGAGTTCTACCAGTATGTTTAAAAAAAGACCACACAGGATGTTAAAATAATCTAGATTAAGAGGAAGTTATAATTTGTGAGTTTACCAAATAGAGAGGGGAAGATAAAATAAAATGGATCAATAGGAAAATTATCTAGTGTAAGTAATAAAGGAGGCACTTGTAGCGGGAATACAATTGAGATGATAAAAAATGGAAGCACTATTAGATAGTTATTGAAGGGGTAGTTTCAGTTCAGCAAATATAATTTATTATGTAGAGAAAGTTAATACAAGGCCCTTACTAATGTATTGTTATTACCCATATTGCCTCCTTTGCTGGCTGGATTCATTTTTCCATCACATTATACACTGCTCGTTTCCATGGTTACAACCACCCTGCAATCCAGCAGCCATGGCCATGTTTGCACACTATAGAAAGAAGCACCAGCCTATGTGCGCTCCCATGGTTCCGGCCACCAGACTTTTTCTGACAAAGCCTAAACTGTGAAATGCGCGACGAGGTGTCGCGTTATCGGGTGTTACACTAGCCGCAAAATGGGTAATGTTGTTAACTCTTCTATCTGTTCTTAAACCTGTACTCTCAGTGGTGCTTTTCATTTTCGGAATCATAGGTCTATTGTCTAACAGGACTTTTGTGCCCTTTTTTCTGATACTATATTCCACATGTACCTTATTTAGGTTATGTTCATGATTTGTCTTACATGCTTTATTTTCACCACTTTGAGTCAGGTTACTCCTTTCTTATAAAACTCTATATATATAAGATTTTCGCTGACTTGTATTCACCCGATATCAATCTCTGGATGCTAGCCTGATATTTATTAGGCTGCTCAGTGGTTACTTTGTCTCCGGTTTATTTGTATCTTTTGTGTATATTTAATAAAATTTATAGTAGTATTTTACATACTATTGCAGTATCTTTTTTTGATTGGCACTGGTCGAGTTTCGAGCGTCGATATTATTATACCAGTTGCATAAGATGTTTGGTGGTTTACCTTGAGGTATCTTGTAGGTTTTAACTAGTAAGTGTATCTAACCTGACATATTGTCCTACATCACAGTTGCCATATATTATATTTAGTGTTGAGTAAATCGATCATAGATCCAAAGTCGATTTGCTCAAAACTTCATTTGAATGCTGTACGGAGCTTCATCTCTGTACAGCAATGGAGTGTATGGACTCCGGCGAGGAAAAATTCATTATCAACGAAGTCTCGCGGGACTTTGGTGAATAACTTTGGACTTCAATTTTAGAACTTAAAAACCAATTCAAAGCTTGGATCCGAAGTCGGCTTCTGTACCGAGGTACCAGCCAGTCCCGAAGCTGACTTCGGATTCCTGTTTTGATAAGGTTTTCAAGTTTAGAAAATCAAATGCCAAAGTTATTCACTTAAGTCTTGGAACTGATAAGCCTGGGCGAGAGAAGCCACACAGTGGATTAGTTGCTAATGTGCATCAAGCAGAAAATTTCCTGCTGGATGTCTTCACACCAACTACCACTGGAAAACGTGATCATTGACAATAGCAGCAACATTGATGCTGCTCAGCATTTGCGGCGCGTGATAAGTTTGATGGTGCAACCCTTTTTAAAAAAACATGGTGCTGGCCATGTCCATGAGAGTATCTGCACATTTCAGTTGCTAAGAATTCTCACCTTTACATGCAGCGACAAAACAGTATGCCTTGGTATCACTTGATCTGCATTCCAACTCACTTGTAAGGGTGGCATTACCAGTGTAGTATACAAGCACAGGAACCAGGTAGGTGGCAGATTTTACACAACTTTACTTCAATAATAAAATATGACTCTCTCTCTAGAAGCTGTTCTCCTTGACAACTCTCCTCACATTGACCTCTCCGCAATCGTTCCAGACTTTCCTCTCATAAGTCTCCATAATAGTTTCTCAAAGCCCTACTCCCTGTCAGCACCAAGCTCTGCCCCTTCCTCTCTAGCCCCTTCTACAATGTCTGAATCAGGCTGTCTGAGCATGCTCTGTACACTCACATATAGTAATTTCTACATAGATAGACATAACTGAAAACCAACCTCCATTACATATTAAACACAGTAGAAATTGGAATACATGTTATATAAATAATAGGACAGGCTGCAATATATACTACAGAAATGTTTACCCCTCTTACACACCGGAATTCTATCTTGCATATACTGGAAAGTCTGTACAAGTAGCGTAAAGCGGACAGTAATTCGATCACGCCCAGACTACTATTTTAAGCTCGGGCAGTGGCAGCTCATCAGGGATGCATATCACGTACTCAAGCAAAGAGGCCATCAGATTTGTTAGTAGGGACAACAGTGACATCAATTATGTAAACACCCCCCCCCCCCTAATTTTTATATTGCAGCAAACACTCACACTCACACTGCAAGAAGCAATGGTGGAAGAAGAACAGCTTCCATATCTTGCTCACTGCCCTGTAGCTGTTGGGGACCCACACGACTCAAGAGGGTTGGTGATACTGACGAAAATCGAGTTTTCTCAGGCACAGCTAGGGGATTAGGCTGACAGTCATTAAGGCATGGTGATGATGACACTGGCTATGACCAATCATCGCAGTGTGGGGCAGAGACTGAAACAACTGGATCGTCAAGTTGGTGATAGTGGTGGTCCACCATGCAAATCACATAAATGTGTTGCCTGAATCCTATGGGGCAGTATACTGGAATAGGTTGTTGCGTTTCACTACCTCCTGGGTTTTGTCGACCCATCCGACACAGGCAACTCAGGCCCACAGGATAGGTGACATGGAGCACTAGTGAGGTAAGTACTTTGTTTAGTTTTTTCTTTCCTGGCCGGCACTATGAGGGGCATTATAATAATGCAGGGGGCATTGCTGGGGGACTATAATGATACAGGGGGCATGGCTGTGGAACATATTTAATAAAACAGGGGACACTGCTGGGGGACTTTATAATAATGTAGGGGCACTACTGGGGACATTATTATAATACAGGTGGAACTACTGGGGGCATTATAATAATACAGGGCAAACTATCAGGTGCATTATAATAATACAAGGAGGCACTGCTGGGGGACACAATACCGGGGTAACTGCTGGGGGACATATTAATAAAACACGGGACACTTGTGGGGGCAAGAGATAATCACGGCCAGCTCAAATGCAAAGGTCCGGGGTACGGAAAAGTGTGGCACTCCAACAAAAGCAAAACTGAAGAAAAAGTTAATTCCAGCCTCCGGATAAAACCATGGAATCCTTTATTGAAAAATAGTAATAAAATCCAGGTATGTCAGACACATAATACACAGAAAAATGCACCTCCTGTGACGCGTTTCAGATGTATATACTACCCTTAGGGCCCATGCACACGACTGTATGTATTTTGCGATCCACAAAACACGGATCTGCAAGAAATACGGATGATGTCAGTTTGCATTCAGTATTTTGTGGAATGGAACAGATGGCCCCCAATAGAACAGTCCTATTCTTGTCCGTAATGCAGACAATAATAGGACATGTTCTATTTTTTTGCGGAACGGACATATGGAAACGGAATGCACGCAGAGTAACTTCTTTTTTTTTTTTTTTTTTTGCAGACCCATTGAAATTAATGGTTCTGCATATGGTCCGCAAAAAATTGGAACGGACAAGGAAAGAAAATACGTTCATGTGCATGAGCCCTTAGTAGCCCTATAGCGAGGGGGTGTAAATATTGGTGCTGCTTCTATCTGAGTTTGGAACGGAGCTGAATTAGAAAATATAATACATGTATGACAACAGCTCTTAGTAAATGATCCCCACGATCCTCAGAAAAACCAGACACAACCAGCAATATACATAGGAAAAACTAAAGTGAGGGGGAAAAAACAGGTCAAAATCAATAATATAATATAAAATCTTGTTTGCTGTTTAGTTCATTAGGCACACAGGTATCCAATTTGAATATACATCTAGCTTCAGCATTTAATAGTCTGCGGTATGCATCTCCACCTCTAACTGGCAGAGTCACCTTCTCAATGCCTTGCACCTCCTAATGTGAACTGTTACCTTCCATGCACATGGAGAATATGGTAGGAAACAGCAGATATATGTTTTAATGTTTTACATGTAATAAAATATACTACATTATTAGTATTACAGTCCTTGGATATTTTGATCACACTACAACATGTGCATCAGGCGTGTCCACACTTGAAGGAGCCATTATACAGTAACCAAGGTGGCTGAGCAGAGCGACTATCCCTGTCCACAAACAGACTGGGGGACAATTTCTGTGCTAGAGATTTATTTTTATTTTTGGAATACATTGAATGCCACTTTTAATGACTTCTGAGAAGCCAGGATCAATGTTTAGCTCCCATAAATATTTCTTTACAATACCACTGATTGCTTTAAAGTCACAGCTGTATGGGGTTGAGAAATACACCTGTTCAGCAGTTTTACCATCCTGATCTGTTGGAATAGAACAAATCCATTCAGTTTTTTGACCTCACTATGTTCTCTGCTCTGTTTAGCATCCATTTGGGATAACCGTGGTTGCTCAGTCTGCTCCTAATGTGAACAGACTCCTGTTTGAAACCATAATCAGTAAAGCAGTTCCTTTTGGCGCAAGTAAATTCACCAGTTGGAACTGACTTAATAGTACTGAATGAATGGCAGAAATCTGCGTGCAGTATGGTCTTGCACACTGTGCTTTTCCTGTGGGTTGTACTTTTAACCTTTTAAGTAGAGATGAGCGAACTTTAAAAAAAAGTTCGGCGTTCGGGTTGTGGTAACTCGCGCATCCCGTTATGGATTCCACTACTGCGGACTATCGCCGCATATGGAATCAATAAGGGGCGGCTTCCACCAACCCGAACTGTTGAACAGCCGAAGGACCTGGGGTGACGTCACCCTCATGTGATCAGTGCAGGGGGCGTGGCTCAGCACTGGATTTGATTCCTGTGCTGAGCCACGCCCTGCACTGATCACATGACGGTGACGTCACCCCAGGTCCTTCGGCTGTTCAACAGTTCGGGTTGGTGGAAGCCGCCCCTTATGGATTCCATATGCGGCGATAGTCCGCGGTAGTGGAATCCATAACGGGATGCGCGAGTTACCACAACCCGAACGCCGAACGCCGAACTTTTTTTTAAAGTTCGCTCATCTCTACTTTTGAGTCATCCAGTCTATTTATGAATTTAAATCCAAAAAAGTAATATTTTCCTGATCATGGTAATGAGTGAAACTAAGATTGAGGGTATAAGGCTACATGCACACGACATGTCCGTTAAAAACGGAGGAACTGTCCGTTTTTGACTGACATATTTTTTCACTGATGCCTTTTTGCGAAACGGACGTTAAAAACTGACCCATTCAATTGTATGCGGTTTGTCGGTCAGTGAAAAACAGATAAGATAGAACATGTTTTTCACTGATCATCAAAAAAACTGCCGCGTGAATAACCCCATAGACTACCATTGGTCTTAGAATGGACGTGTGATGACCATTAAAAAAAAACTCCATCACATGTCCGTTTGAATGTAGTGTTACTGTTTAGGAAATGGATGAACTGACCACATCACCGCACCATACAGGTCGACCATACCAGAGCTTTTAAAATAACTGATACAAATATTCACTAAAGATGGCGACACTTGAGTGCCCATGGACGCTCCTGAGATCTGCAAAAATAAAACTCCTTATTGAGCATAAAATAATTGTGTTTAGAAGATACCAGAACACGAAAAATCCTTCAGATCAGAACTGTAGTCACTGTACATGGATAGGAACCACTGCAAAGCAGTGATAGCAGACTCGTGAGGTATAACCGTGTATAATGACACCACGTCGGCCGACAGCCAAATATAGTTTTTTGTCCATGAAATAGAACACTGCATGCATTACTTTTCTGCGGTGCGGACCGTCAGATGCGGATCGCGGACCCCATTCAAGTGAATGGGTCCGCGATCCGCATGCGGCTGCCCCACGGTCGGTGCGTGTGCATTCCGGACCGCAATTTGCAGTCCGCAGAACGGACCCTGCCAGAACACGGTCGCGTGCATGAGCCCTTACTCTGTTTTTTGGTCGTAATTTTATTTTAGTTATTATTTTATTTAGTTATTATTTTATTAAATTAGTTAAAGTTGCTTGGATCTTTGACTGGGATTCCTCATAGGTCATAAAGTTGCTTGCTGGTGAAGGCAGACACTTTTTCCTGTAGATCTGTGATACTGACATGCATTTCCGCCAGAGCGTTTTCCTCCTCTGCGATGATCAGCATCATTAACTTCAATAAACATTCAGACAAAAACCCCTCCCATTGACTTTGAAAAATATCAGAAACCTGTGCTGGAAACTTTTTGATTCTCAAACCCCGTGGGATCATATCTAGAGTTGAGCGAACACCTGGAAGTTCTGGTTCGCTGGGTTCGGCCGAACTTCACCGCAAAGTTCAAGTTCGGGACCCGAACTTGACCCCGAACCCAAACCCCATTGAAGTCAATGGGGAACCGAACTTTGGGGCACTAAAATGGCTCTAAAACATTCCTGGAAAGGGCTAGAGGGCTGGAAATTGAAGCAAAATGGGGGTAAGAGTAGGACAAGTGCCCTGCATTTTGGATAGGGAAATAACTTAAAATACCATTAAATACCAAAACATTTAAAATAAACATTATAAACCTGAGCACAAGTGAGTGACAGTGGCACCTGCCACCCCGCAAACAGAGGATGTGGCAGCAATGCCACCTCATCTTTCACCGTCACCAAGCATCTCCACCAAATCCCATGGAAGCGTTTAGCTGTCCATCTCCCAATTAGAAAAAGAAATAGAAAGAGGAAGTACCCCCTACCCAGCCGCAATCTCTGGCCCTGAATGCCAGGATTTCAAAATTCCTGGTCCTTTGAAATGCTGTCATTCTGTCTGGTGGAGAGGGATGGAGACTTTTAAAAACCTTATGGCGGTGGCTGTCCCACAGTACGTGGCTCACTTTTCCAGGCGAGCCATCCCTTCCCTGCACAACCAAGTGGCGGACAAAATCAGGTGTGCACTGTGCAACGGCATCTGTGGCAAGGTCCACATAACCACCAATACGTGGACCGGTAAGCACGGACAGGAAAGTTATATCTCCCTAACAGCATACTGGGTAAATGTAGTGGCGGCTAGGCCAGAGGCGGACAGAAGTTTGGCGCATGTCCTTCCGCCCCTGAGGATTGCAGGACATTTCTATTTGCTTCCTACTCCACTTCCTCCTCTACCACCTCCTCATCCGCTCAGCATAACACCTTCACCACCAACATCAGCACAGCCAGGGGGAAACGACAGCAGGCTGTTCTGAAACTCATCTGTTTGGGGGACAAACCCCACACCGCACAGTTGCTGTGGACGGGCATGGAACAACAGACCGATGAGTGGTTGGTGTCACTGAGCATCAAGCCCAGCCTGGTGGTGTGCGATAATGGGCGAAATCTCATAGCAGCTCTGGGCCTAGCCAGTTTGACACACATCCCTTGCCTGGTGCATGTGCTGAATTTGGTGGTGCAGAAATTCTTGAACACCTGACAGTGAAAATCAATTTAGTTAATCCAGCTCTTAGATTCTGGTGGGACAAAAGCACTTGTATTGGTGCTCAAGGACCCCTGCTGCCTGAGCCGCAGATGTGACAGGCAAATGATTTTATTAAATTTGTCGGTTAGATTGTTGGGTAACATTTCCGCGGTTATCAGGACTTTTTATTATGAATCGTAACAAAAACTATACAAGGAACATTTCAAAAAGAGAAAATTAACCCGACCAGACTCCCACCCTACACCCCCGCCCCTTCACTCAAACCACTCATTAATGCCCATTCACAAACTATTTACAAATTTACTTATAAACATATTTAAATAACTATGTCAGATAAACAAAATAAACAAACAAAACTATATACATGCCTTACCCTTAACTTATAAGGCCAGTCATATACAAGTGGCTCGGAGGGTGGGTTCCTGCACCAACATAGGCCAGGTACACAATTGTCCAGCCAGGACACAGTTCTGGAGGAGGAGGAGAAGAAACCGTGTTCACAGCAGGGTGGCACCCAAAGCAGCTCACGGCCATCACTTGAGCGTGGCTGGGGGGATACGGAGGACACAGATGATACAACTCCCACAGAGGACAGCTTGTGGTTGCCTCTGGGCAGCCTGGCAAACATGATTGACTCATGCTGCAGTGCCTGCGCAACGACTGCTGAGTTGCCCACATTCTAACTTGTGCAGATTACTGGGTGGCCACCCTGCTGGATCCCCATTACAAGGACAACGTGCCTTCCTTAATTCCGTCACTGAAGCGTGATCGGAAGAAGCCAACGCTGGTAGACGCGCTTCTGATGGCATTCACACCTGACACCAGGGGCTCAGTGGAAGCACAAGGCTAAAGGAGAGGTGGAGGACGAAGAAGTTGCCAACGCAGCTGGGTCACTGCCCGCACCTCAGAAGGCAGGGTTAGCATGGCCGAAATGTGGAAAAGCTTTGTCACCACGCCACAACAACCAGCACCACCAGCAGATATGGAACATCTTAGCAAGAGGTAGCATTTCCGCAAAATGGTGGAATAGTATTTGTGCACACGCCTACACGTACTGACTGATGGGCCTGCCCAGGGTCGTAGCTACAGGGGAAGCAGGGAAAGCGGCTGCTTTGGGGCCCTGACCAAGAAGGGGCCCATCCAGGAGGAGGAGGACTAAAAGACCTTGTCAGGGCTTCCTCAACAGTATTATACAATGAAATTATATATAGTGGCAGTATATACAGTGTGGAAAATGGATGGAACAGTTGCCTGGTCTGAGAGAGTGATCTTTAGTAGCCACAAGAATGGGGGTAGCATCAAAGGAAGGGGTTGCGAAAAAATTACGGGGGGAGGGGGGCCCCATTCAAAAATTTGCTGTTGGGCCCAGTCATTTCTAGCTACGCCACTGGGTCTGCCGCATTCAACTTCTGGGTTTCCAAATTGGGGACATGGCCTCAGCTTCACCTTTACGCCTTGGAGGTGCTGGCCTGCCCTGCAGCCAGTGTATTGTCTGGACGTGTGTTTAGCACGGCTGGGGGCGTTATCACACACAAGCGCAGCCGCCTGTCCACAGTCAACTTGGACAATCTCACGTTCATTAAAAAGAACCAGGCATGGATCCCACAGGACTTGTTCATACCTTATGCAGAATAGACATGTATACCAGCCTCACCCAACCATTGTTATACTACAGCGTACTTACTCTTTGTTTTCTTTTTTATATAACCTAATGTTTTGGAGTCTACCCCAATTTATTAAAAAATGAAAGAAAACAAAACACATTGTTGTTGGCAACTACCTTTGGCTTTACAGCCAAAAAAGGCTTTATGTCAGGCAACAATGTAACCGCCAATTGTAATGAACTTACAGTTGTGTTCAAAATTATTCAACCCCCACTGAAATTGAGTGTTTTGGCCAGTTTGACATTGATTTTGATCATTTCAGTCATCTTGTTTACAATTAAATCAAAGAGGCACTTGTAAGTCAGACAAATATAACATAACATTTATAATGAAATAACCACAAATGTCTTTTCTGTGGTCACATCATTATCAGTTTTATTCAACCCCCAAGTGACATTCAATCTTAGTACTTAGTACAACATCCTTTTCCAGTTATAACAGCTTTTAAACGTGAAGCATAGCTTGACACAAGTGTCTTGCAGCGATCTACGGGTATCTTTGCCCATTCTTTATGGGCAAAAGCCTCCAGTTCAGTCACATTCTTAGGCTTGCGCGCTGCAACTGCTTTCTTTACCCTGGGTTCAGACCTGAGCGTTCTTAAAACACGCACTTTACGCGCGTTTTTGTCGCGCGTATTTCAGCGTGTTTTTGCAAATAGGAACTGTGGTGTCAATCACAAAACGCGCGACAAACGCCCCAAAAAAAGCTCAAGTACTTGTTTATGCGTCGGGCGTTTTACAGCGCGTTCAAACGCGCTGTAAAACGCTCAGGTGAGAACCAGGGCCATAGGAAAGCATTGGTTTTCATGTGTTGAGCGTTTTACAGCGCGATTGAACGCGCTGTAAAACGCTCAGGTGTGAACTTAGGGTTAAGTCCCACCAGAGGTTCTCAATCGGATTTAAGTCTGGTGACTGCGATGGCCACTTCAAAATGTTCCAGCCTTTAATCTGCAACCATGCTCTAGTGGACTTGGAGGTATGCTTGGGATCATTGTCCTGTTGAAAGGTCCAACGTCTCCCAAGACTCAGGTTTGTGACGGACTGCATCACATTTTCATCCAATATTTCCTGGTACT
Organism: Bufotes viridis; assembly: GCA_033119425.1. NCBI lineage: Eukaryota > Metazoa > Chordata > Amphibia > Anura > Bufonidae > Bufotes > Bufotes viridis. The sequence goes on along the minus strand of CM065589.1, from coordinate 444,804,517 downwards.
GAAGAGAATTCATCGTACCTTGCACACGCTGAAGATTCCCTGTACCTGTAGAAGCAAAACAGCCCCAAAGCATGATTGACCCCCCGCCATGCTTAACAGTAGGCAAGGTGTTCTTTTCTTCATAGGCCTTGTTCATCCTCCTCCAAACATAGCGTTGATCCATGGGCCCAAACAGTTCTAATTTTGTTTCATCAGTCCACAGAACACTATCCCAAAACTTTTGAGGTTTGTCCACATGACTTTTGGCATACTGCAGTCAACTCTTCTTATTCTTTGGAGATAGCAAGGGGGTGCGCCTGGGAGTTCTGGCATGGAGGCCTTCATTACGCAGTGTGCGCCTTATTGTCTGAGCTGAAACTTCAGTACCCGCATCTGACAAATCTTTTTTCAGTTCCTCAGCAGTCACACGGGGACTTTTTTCCACTTTGCGCTTTAGGTAGCGCGCAGCAGTCAAAGTCAGCATCTTCTTTCTGCCACGATCGCAGCGTTTCAACAGTGCCCTTTGCCTTGAATTTGCGAATGATGCTTTCTATGGTGTCTCTTGGTATGTTTAACATCTTTGCAATCTTCTTATAGCCATTGCCCTTCCTGTGAAGAGAAATCACCTCTTCTCGTCTTCCTGGACCATTCTCTTCACCATGTTTGTAAACACACCAGTAAATGTCTAGAAGGAGCTGAGTATCACAGTCATTTTACATCTGCCGAATTGGTGCTTCTTATGCTTAATTGCTGCTCCTTAACATCCACAGGTGTTTTCAATACCTGATCGAAAACACTTGAATGAACCTCTGTTCTTAAGAGTGGTAGTCTTTAAGGGGTTGAATAATTGTGTCAATGAAGAAATCACAAAAAAAACATTTAATACTGTATTACAAAAACAATTGATGTCATTTTAGTTGCATTTGGTTCTTTAAAAAGTCCTTGTAAGATTTTATTCTGAACACAATTACAAATGTACACTAAATTCCCTAAAACCCTTTACAGCATTGGGGGTTTAATAATTTTGAACACAACTGTAGTTCCCTGTCTGTTATGCAGTGCAGGGGTACTTTGAAAGACAGAAGGGGTACAGATCAGCCAACAATCTGAATGCCACCTAATTTACAGCATATATTTCCCAGTCAGGTATGCAGGGCAGGGGTAGTTTGAAAGAAAAAAGGGGTCATAGAGCGTCCCCGTCATCAGGCATCTATTTGCCCCGCTAAAGGATTGTTTTAAAAGTGTATAGAAGCCACAAGGGGCCCCATGGTGCAGATTTATCATGGAGACATCATAGAGATTTTACAGCATATAACTACAGCACCCAACAATGTAAACGCCGCCGAATTTACAGAATACAATTACCAGTCAGGTATGCAGTGCAGGGGTACTTTGAAAGAAAGAAGGGGTACAGATCACCTAACAATCTGAAGGCCACCTAATTTACTGAATATATTTCCAAGTCAGGTATGCAGTGCAGGGGTACTTTATGGCCTAAGAATTTAACATACGATTTTTAGAAATTTACCTCCCTGTCACCTATGCAGAGCAGGGGTTTGTACATGGCAAAACTGGCAAAATGTCACCCACCAATGTAACAGATGATTTTTTGAAATTTACCTCCCTGTCACCTATGCAGAGCAGGAGTTTGTACATGGCAAAACTGGCAAAATGTCACCCACCAATGTAACAGATGATTTTTTGAAATTTACCTCCCTGTCACTTATGCAGAGCAGTGGTTTGTACATGGCAAAACTGGCAAAATGTCACCCACCAATGTAACAGATGATTTTTAGAGATTTACCTCCCTGTCACTTATGCAGAGCAGGGGTTTGTATATGGCAAAACTGGCAAAATGTCACCCACCAATATAACAGATGATTTTTAGAGATTTACCGCTCTGTCACCTATGCAGAGCAGGGGTTTGTATATGGCAAAACTGGCAAAATGTCACCCACCAATGTAACAGATGATTTTTTGAAATTTACCGCCCTGTCACTTATGCAGAGCAGGGGTTTGTATATGGCAAAACTGGCAAAATGTCACCCACCAATGTAACAGATGATTTTTTGAAATTTACCGCCCTGTCACTTATGCAGAGCAGTGGTTTGTACATGGCAAAACTGGCAAAATGTTACCCACCAACAACAGATGATTTTTAGAGATTTACCGCCCTGTCACTTATGCAGAGCAGGGGTTTGTATATGCCAAAACTGGCAAAATGTCACCCACCAATATAACAGATGATTTTTAGACTCCCTGTACAGTTTACTGCAAACTGGCAAAATGTCACCCACCAATATAACAGATGATTTTTAGAGATTTACCGCCCTGTCACTTATGCAGAGCAGGGGTTTGTATATGGCAAAACTGGCAAAATGTCACCCACCAATGTAACAAATGATTTTTAGAGATTTACCGCTCTGTCACCTATGCAGAGCAGGGGTTTGTATACAGCAAAATGTCACCCACCAATGTAACAGAAGATTCTTTGAAATTTACCTCCCTGTCACTTATGCAGAGCAGGGGTTTGTATATGGCAAAACTGGCAAAATGTCACCCACCAATGTAACAGATGATTTTTTGAAATTTACCTCCCTGTCACTTATGCAGAGCAGTAGTTTGTATATGGCAAAATTGGCAAAATGTCACCCACCAACAACAGATGATTTTTTTAAATTTACTTCCCTGTCACTTATGCAGAGCAGGGGTTTATATACGCCAAAAATTGCAAAATGTCCCCCAACTACAGAAATGCAGTTTTTCTCCGCAAAATTTTAAAACAGTTTTTTCAGCAGTGTATGCAAACGTGCTCTGTGGCACAACAGTACGGGTTTATTAACCCAACTACAGAAATGCAATATGTGACCCCAAAAATTATAAAACAGGTTTTTCAGCGTTGTATGCAAAAGTGCTCTGTGTTACGAAAGTACGGGTTTATTACAGCAACTACAGAAATACACTATGTCACTACACAATTTTAAAATAGGTTTTTCAGCGGTGTATGCAAACGTGATCTGTGGTACGACAGTACGGGTTTATTCCCCAAATACAGAAATGCACTATGTCACCCCAAAATTATAAAATAGGTAATGTAGGGGGACTTGACCTGCCAGAAAAAAGGAATTTTTCCTCCACTGAGCTACCAAAAAATAATTAGACAGATGTCCCTTGCAGGCTGGCACTCATGCAGGTCACATGCAGTTCCAAGGACACTGCAGTTGCTAAAATGGCCTCTGACCCCCACCTCAGTAACAGATGGATTAAAAATGATTTTGCAGTATCACTGGGCTCAGGGCTGGGTACAAATATGTAGCATAGCACCCTCAATAATTAGTTTGAAGAGTTAACACCACCAAGTTCAACAGATTTCTTCCCTAATCTCTTCCTCACAGAAGCGGCAGCATCCTATCCCTACACTGAGAAGAGCAGAGTGACGTGCGGCGCTATGTGACTCCAGCCTAAATAGAGGCTGGGTCACATGCTGCACTTAGCCAATCACAGCCATGCCAATAGTAGGCATGGCTGTGATGGCTTCTTAGGGCAAAGTAGTGAAACGCTTGTTGATTGGCTGCCCTGCAGCCTTTCAAAAAGCTGGAAGAAATCACCGAACAACGAACCCAAACTTTTACGGAAATGTTTGGGCTCGGGTCCGGGTGCAAAAAAACGTAAATGTTCAGTTCGGGTTCGTTCAACCCTAATCATATCCTTTTTAAGGTAACTTTGTAAAGTGGTGAGATCCCACTATGTGCGGAGTTCACATATGAGTAGTTTTTCCAACTGTGATATGTGCACATTAAAGTCAACCAGAGACTAAGTGTCGGCAATTGTGTCATTAAATACTTCTGCTGCTTTAGCAATCCTTTTATGCTGGGGGACATAATGGGCACACTATTGTAGGTGGCAGCTGCATAAAACTGTTGGGACACCGAGAGGGTGAGGATGATGGAAAAGTGAGTAATCTAACCTGTCTGTGTTCCAAACTGTGCAGAGATGACACGTGGCTGAAATAGTCTGGTCCAAATGGAGAAGATGAGGAAAGAGAGATATATATCAGAGGAGACATCAATGCATGTAACAAGTATGTAGTGCTGTGTGTAATGTCCAATTCAAATATGTATTTAGAAGTAGGCTGGGGGAAGGAGTTATATTGAGGATTTCGCACCAACCTGACAGACATCATTAAATGGACATGTACTTCCTGAACAGCCAGGTTAATTCAGAACTGGACTGTGCCCTGTCTCCAGTATATACCCGATGGACTTCTGGCTAGGCACTGGCACTGGCACTGGCCCAGTTTGCTGGTGTACTGTCTTAGCCAGCCTCCAGTGTACTGTTAGAGAAGGTATTCAGAGCGGCAGGTGGCGTTGTCGCACCCTAAAGTGGACAAACTTGTCTTCTGCAAGTGTAGAAAACATTACATTTGTGAAAATGAAAATGAATCAGGCATATTTCCATGAAGATTTCCACACACATTTGATTAATGTACTACTACTGCTGCTACTAGTACCCCTACACAGCTGCACACCTCTTGTCTTTTACAGTAGGTTCCATATTCCACTGTACTGCTGCTGGTCCCATTAAAATGTCAGAATGTTTGGATGTTTGTTCAGAACAAGCCACAGCTTTTTCCAATAGTACGTTGTGTTTTCCAATACTACTGTGTGTATAAGGCATCTTCCCCAATAAGAGAACATTTTTGTAATGTTTTTTTATTTATTTTAAAAAGCATAACAAATCTGACCCAGGCTCTTTGTTAACACTGTAAACCATGTGGTTACTCAAACATATACATAAAACTATTACTGTGACATTTTTAATGCTGTCTTTGTGCTAAAGAGCTTGAATGTGTAGAAGGAGAAAAGAAAAGAGAGAAAAAAACAAAATCGAAAAAATAATAAAAGAGGGACAAGAGAAAAAAAAAAGAGACATAGGAGACTACCATACACAACTTGAGCACTCTTCATTCGAGTCAAATTTATTCATACTCGAATCAAATCTTCTGACCAATTCGTTAGAATGTGACCTGAAATGAACGTCAAGAATTCGCTTCTCTCTCGTGATATTATTTACTTAATTTATAATGAGAATCTGAAAGGTGTGTTCATATATTTGTAGGTTTGTGTGCATTACCAGCCTCATGAACTTCGTGCCTCCATAATATCTTTTCTACAACCTCTGGGTCTGTCTATTGTTTCATTGCTTGTGCTGCAATAGTCTGAAAATAGTCCCTTGCAATAAGCCAAAAAAGAAGGTTACATTGATAAAATACACATCTGGTAAAATTTACCTTTGCAAAAAAAAAAAAATGGTTCTCCAGGCTTTTTCATATTGATGACCAATCTTCAGGATAGTTCATCAATATTTGATCGGCCGGGGTCCGACACTTGGCACCCCCGCCAATCAGCTGTTTGAGGAGACGGCGCGCGTGCTGTATGCACTTGCCGTCTCCCTTCTCTCTTCCTGCTCTCCGCTGTATGTCTATGGGACAGCAGCAGTGAACAGGAAGAGCGCATGTCTGCAGGCCTCCATCTGCGAAGGAAGTGCGGCCCCCACACCACTATTTAGAACGCCTCCTTTTCACTCACCGATATATCAGCTCCATCACTTGGTATCCACACGTGGAACGCCCATGCTCCATACTATTTTCCCATATAGCAATACATTGAAAAAGGTCGAAATAAATAAACGTCTGTCTTGGATATCGCAAATAATACATGTCTCTCGGGGACGTCACGTATATGTAATTTGATGAGCAGGAATATATTTTGATAATTTTGGATGTGTTTTTTACACAATAAAACTATTTTTCATATTCATTTGAGTGTGCATGGTTCCAATCTCTATCCTGAGGATAGGTCATCAATATGAAAAAGCCCGGAGAAACCCTTTAAAGATGCTCATTTAAATATGTGTGTATAAATGTGTGTCACAGGCAAATTACATTATTCCTAATAAGAGTCATCTATTTCTTGTAAGTTATGCTTGTCTCCAAGCTTGACGTTACACAGTGGTCAACCATAAAATGTTTTAACCCGTGTGAATGCTGACTCATCTGTACAATTTGGTCAGTAAATTTACAACCAAACCTTTTTTTCTGTGTGTATCTCTTTAGTTTTTAAAGGGGTTATTCCATGACTCATGTAAAAAATTATAATCGGACATCATCTAGTACATGCCAATCTCTTTCTAACAAAGCTAGAACCAGCCCTGTACCTCACATGGATCCAGATATCTCCCCATTCATTGCTCTGCTAGATTTACATCAAGCTGGCAGCTCAAGGGGAGTGTCTGTTCTGCTACAGCTCGTGGGGCATGTCTCAGCCCGGGGCTGTTTCCCAAACTCCCCCCCCCCCCCCTCAAATTCGGTGTTCTACCCCATATTTATAGTAAATTTTTAAAGATAACTACACAATGTGAAATTCTTAGCAAACTTTGAACCTTTATTGTTACTAAGTTTTTATAACAATGGTAAATGGTTCTTCAAACAATATATTAAAGGGAAAACAGAAATTCGACCAGTGCCAATCAAATAAATACTGCAATAGTATGTAAAATACCACTATCAATTTTATTAAATATACACAAAAAATACAAATACACCGGAGATAAAGTAACCACTGAAAAGCCTGATAAATATCAGGCTGACACCCAGAGACTGATATTGGGTGAATACAAAAAGTCGGCAAAAATCTCATGTATGTAAAATTTTATGAGAAAAGAAAAACCTGACTCGAAGTGGTGAAAATAGAGCATGTAAAACAAATCATCAACAAAACCGAAATAAGGTAAATGTGTGAGATATGATATCAAAAAACGCACAAATGTCCTGTTAGACAATAGACCTATAATACAAAAGTGACAAACACCACTGCGAGTCCAAGTTATCGGGCGTTACATTAGCCAGAATATGGGTAAAGTTGTTACTTCTTCTATTTGTTCTTAACCTGGACTCGCAGTGGTGTTTGTCACTTTTGTATTATAGGTCTATCGTCTAACAGGACATTTGTGCGTTTTTTTATATCATATCTCACATTTACCTTATTTCGGTTTTGTTGATGAAAAAGGAGACAGGAAAGGAGACAGTATGGACAATCCCAATACATTAGTAAGTTCCTCTTATTAATTTGGTCTACGAGATAAATGCCATTAGTTGGGCATAACCGCTTAAGTATAGAAAAAGCAGAGGATTACATGTATAAGTTGCAAGTTTGGATGAATCTTTAACCCAATGTATGTCTAGATGCAAACATTTCTCAATAGACCAAAGCCTTGCATTTGTTTACACTAAAGCTCCTTTTATAGGGAAGAATGGGGGGCTCGATAACCACTGAGGAAGGGGTCACGTATTACCCCGAAACACGTCTAGTCAAACCCCCCCCCCCCCATTAGAACCACTACTGCACAGAGATGGAGCGAGATTGATGATGTTGGAGTGCCCTTTTGAAAGTCCGTCTACCGCGCGAAAGGTGGCATGAATGAGGGTGCAGCATAGACCGCAAGTGAGAAGTGAGGTCCACGTGCACACAAACCACCAGCGTGGGAACCTAGACGGTAATGGCTTGTAAGACTACTGTCATTCACACTGCAAGACCAACGTCCAGAGCGGTACTAGGGCAAACACTGGTTAAGAGATCGCTCCTTTCTACTTGCCGGCTCAACAAACAGTACTGCATTAGCACGCGGTACACCGCGCTTCAGCGGGACGCCGCTGACATATTTCCACAGCGGGACGCGGCTGCATGTGGTTTTGATGGTGGAGAGATACACAATATGAGCAATATAACGCACCTCTGCTTGTAAAAGGTGTAAGCACAAGGGAGCTTTTTTATGAATGAACTATTCTATTTGTTTTCAATGTTATGGATCATTATATGACCATTTGATTCATAGACTAGTGCTTTTTGGCGACTGTACCAGGAGTATTAAGGCTTCTAACATTGGATCCTTATTGCTATATTGTTCCTACATTCAGGACTGTTGTTGCACATTGAAGCACTACTTACATTATTTGATTATTTTATCGCCCTACAGTTCAATTTTAAAGTGTGTTACATATGGGGCTATAATTGATGTTTTAGAACTGATCTTCTATATTGGTTTTAGTAATAAATTATTTTAGGTTCCGATATCAGAGAGTGCCCAGTTTATTTTGTTTTTATTGGTACTTTTTTGAGTAGTTTGGGTGATTCTACTCTACTGAGAGCACCTCGTTTGGTCACTTGCTTATCCAGTGCGCCACATTATAAAATTTCCTGTAGATTTTCAATTTTAATCAATTTTTTCCAGTAACAAAGCAAGGGTTAACAGCCAAACTAAACTCAATATTTATTGCCCTGATTCTGTACCATATGTGGGCGTAAACTGCTGTATGGCCAAATGGCAGGGCGCAGAAGGAAGGGAACGCCATATGGTTTTTGGAAGGCAGATTTTACTGGACTGGTTTTTAGACACCCCTAGAGTAGAAACTCCAAAAAAGTGACCCCATTTTGGAAAATACAGGATAAGGTGGCAGCTTTGTTGGTACTATTTTAGGGTACATATGATTTTTGGTTGCTCTATATTACACTTTTTGTGAGGCAAGGCAGCAAAAAATAGCTGTTTTCGCAACTGTCTTATGTACGGTAGGGGCTAATTTTTTTCGGTATAAGAGGACATTTTGGTTGGTACCATTTTAGGATGCATATGACTTTTTGAACGCTTGGTATTGCACTTTTTGTGATGTAAGTTGAAAAAAAAGGGCTTTTTTGGCAGTTTTTATTTTTTATGGTGTTCACCTGAGGGCTTAGGTCATGTGGTATTTTTATAGAGCAGGTTCTTATGGATGTGGCGATACCTAATATGTGTACTTTTTCATTTATTTTACTTTAACACAATAAAAGCATTTTAGGAAAAAAATATAAAAATGTTAGTGTCTCCATAATTTGAGAGCCATATTGATTTTATTTTTTGGGCGATTGTCTCATGTAGGGGCTCATTTTTTGCGGGATGAGGTGACGTTTGATTGGTACTATTTTGGCATACATACGACTTTTTTTTAGCACTTATTACCTTTTTTGGGAAGTAAGGTGGGCAAAATTTCACTTTCATCATAGTTTTTCTTTATTTTTATTTTTTATGGCTTTCACCGTGCAGGGAAAGTAACATGACCGTTTTATAGATCAGGTCGTTGATATCAAACATGTGTAGTGTATTTATTTATTTTTTAATCAGTGATAAATGTGTGGCTATAGAAATAAATTAATTTATTTATTTTTTTACTTTTTTTCACTTTTTTTTTTTTTTACCCAGGCCCACTTGGTTTTTGGGTCTGATGCCTATATAATACACTACAGTACACTATATTGTGACTACACATAGGCTGATCAGGCTGCTGCTGCCTTTAGCAGAAGCCTGATCTTAGACTTACCATGGCAAGCTGGAAGCCTGTGCCATGGTAACCATCAGCCACTGCCACAACAAATCAGCAGCTGATGGGGGAATGGGGGAGGGGGCCCCTCCCTCTGGGTCAAGTATCGGATGGCAGCAATGGCACAGCAGCCCCCGATGGGAGAGGGAGGGAGCGAGCTCCCTTCCTGTTAACCCCTTCTATATAGCGGTCCCTATGGACCGCCGCATGGAAGGGGTTAAACGGCTGACATCTGTGGATGGATCCATCCTTCAGGGGTTTCTTAAAGGGACACTGACAGGCCGTTTTAACATATCAAGAGTTTTATATGCTTCTATCGTTCTTAATATGTGTAATCTAATTATATAATTGTCCCCCCTGTCTGCCTTTCCAAAACGTTTAAAATACGATTTTACGAAGGTAATTTACATATGAAGAAAATCGTATTTTAAAAGTTTTGGAAAGGCAGACAAGGGGGACAATTATATAATTAGATTACACATATTAAGACCGATAGGGGCATATAAAACTCTTGATATGTTAAAATGGCCTGTCAGTGTCCCTTTAATGCCGGGTCCGGCACTAATGCATGTCAATGTAAATGAATGCATTCCAGCAACTGATCCGGCATTTTGAACGGAGATAATACCGCAGCATGCTGCAGTATTTCCTCCATCCAAAATGCCTGGCAGTGACTGAACTGAAGACATCCTGATGCATCCTGAACGGATTTCTCTCCATTCAGAATGATATATGGATTAATAATCCACCATTTTTTATGTTCAAAAACTTGGTGTGCTGGGCTAGGCACCTGTGAAGAGAAGGATTAATAATAATCCGCCATTTTTATATCAAAAACTTGGTGTGCTGGGCTGGGCACGTGTGAAAAAAGAGGCAGAGCAAAGGCCAGGCAGCAGCAGCTATTTCAGTCAGATTAAAGCCAAAACTGCAGAATGGCTATAATCTGACTAAAATGGCTGCCGCTGTCTCTTTGCCACTGCCTCTCTCACACAGCCCACTGCCCTGCTGCTGCCTATCTCAGTCATTATTCATTAAAAGGCACTAAAGCTGAACTGCTCACTTCACTACAAGTCTGCTGGAGATCCTCCTTCTTGCTGACTGCTGTGCTGTTTTAACAGTCAGACCCAGCCACAGTGCGGTCTGATGATGATGGCTGTCCTCTTATATCTGACTCCTGGCTCTGAGAAGAAGGGGGTCGGGCACATGTCACTGGCGGGAATGCAGCTCGCCTTCTGTGCCTGAGGAGGCGGAGCTGCAGCGAGTGACGTGCCCCCTCCTCTCCTCAGCGCTCTGCTCCCTCCGGCGACCTAGGTTCCACCGCGGGCCGGCGCTGACGGGGCGGAACCAAGTAACCTGTTACTGTCTGCAGCAGCGCAGGCAGCGCATAAGTGAAGCTCTGCTGGCTGCTGCTGCATTTGCTGCTGGCATTAAATTATATGTTACACTGTCTGTGACGCAAAATGGGGTGTTTGGGATGGCAAATCGGCGATGGGCCCTTCACTCACCCTGGGCCCGGGGCTGCCGACCCAAACGCCCCAATTATAATCCGCCATTGCTCAGGAGGCAGTTGTAAGATAAAACTGAGCATGTGTGGCCCTCTCAGTGAGCAAGTCAAAGAAATAAGAAAAAATAAACAGCAGGTGGCGCTATACAGACACATTTTATTGAATAGTGGCTATGCTCCATTTTTAATTGCAAGCAATTACAAAAGTATTCAGATCCAAGTGATGGATTGAAAATTGTTGAATATTTTTCGTGGGACAACCCCTTTAACCACTTCCTGACCACCCATTGACTATAAAGGTCCTGGGCAGTTGGGTTTATCTTTGAATGGACGTTCTAGAACGTCCTTTCAGAGATGGTAGCTGCACGCTAATCGTGCAGCTGCCGAGCGGGGTGCCTACTGTCAGTGACAGCAGGGCACCCCAGAGAGAAGGCAGGGACTGTTCCTGGGTGTATCTGCTTTCTAGATTACTGTTTACACAGAGCTCAACGAGTACTGTGTATACAGATCAGCTGCTGCTTCCTGCCCCGCCGCTGCTTCCTGCCCCTGTGACCTCCGGGGCCGTGGGTGTGCAGGAGCTGTCTAGTCTTCCATAGACCACGATCAGCCCTGCACTGAGGCTGTACAGCGCTGTATTTTGCTGTAAAGCCTCTCTGGGTGGTGTATTTACCCTGTAACTGGGGCTACTATGTCAGCCCCAGTTACAGGAGAAATCAATAGTTTAAAAAAAAATATGAACTTAAATGTCCCGCAGAGGTCTTGTATGACCTTATGGGGGACAAAAAGTGTAAAATGAAAAATGTAAACAAAAGATAATAATAATAAAGTGTTTTGAAAAAAAAATTTCACATAAAAAATAAATTCCCCCTAAATCCGTAATTTAAAAATATAAAAGAATAGAAGAAAAAAAAAAAAAATAGACATATTTGGTATTACCGCGTCCGCAATAACCGGCTCTGTAATAATATCGCATGATCTACCACATCAGGTGAACTCTGTAAAAAAAATTAAAAAATAAACATTGCGTCAAAACTGATTTTTTTTTGTGAGCTCACCTCCTAAAAAACCTAATGTTAATCAAAAAGTCGTATGTACCCCAAAATGGTAGCAATAAAAACGACACCTCATCCTGCAAAAAATGAGCCCCCAAACAAGACCATAAACAGAAAAATAAAAAAATATGGCTCTATGAAAATTGCAACACAAAAACATGATTTTTTTTTCTAAAAATGCTCTGATTGTGTAAGATGTAAAAAAATAAAAAATAAATTAGGCATATTTGGTATTGCCGTGTCCGCAACAATTGGCTCTACAAAAATATCACATTATCTACCCCATCAAGTGAACGGTGTAAAAAAAAAAAAAAAATTATGCCAAAACAGTTTTTTTTTGTCACCTCACCTCACAAAAACATAATATCAATCAATCAAAAAGTCGTATGTACCCCAAAATGGCAGTAATAAAAACATCACCTTGTCTCGCAAAAAACAAGCCCTCACACAAGACTATAGCCAGAAAAATTTTAAAAATATGGTTCTAAGAAAATGGCAACTCAAAAACATGATTTTTTTTTCAAATCTTTTTGTGTAAAACTCAAAAAAAAAAAAAAAACTAGACATATTTGATATCGTTGCATCCGTTATGACCAGATCTATAAAAATATCACATGATCAAGTGAATGATGTAAAAAAAAATTGAAAAATTACACCAAACAGCTTTTTTTGTGACTTCACCTCCCAAAAATTTGATAAAAAGCAGCCAGAAAGCCAAATGTACCCTAAAATGGTGCCAATAAAAACTACAGTTTGTCTCACACAAAATAAGCACTCATGCAGCTCATTCAACAAAAAATAAAAAAAGTTATTGCATTTAAAAACCATGACAGAAAATTCCATGTTAGAAAATCCTTCCCTTCTGAGCCCTGGCGTATCCCCAAATAACAGTTTACAACCACAATTGGGGTGTTACTGTATTCAGGAGAAAGTGGGGAGCAAATCGGGGGGGGGGATTTTCTCCTGTTATCTTTTGTGAAAATGAAAGCTCCATTTTCTTGTAAAACATTTATGGGTTGGTTCTATTATGTATTCAATCTTTGTTGGACGGCACTCCTCTATGCGGATGGTGCTCAGTGGTAGTGACATATCACGGATTCAATAGAAAAAACCACGGCACTCGAATTAATTGTGAGTTTCGGTTTTGAATTTATTCATATATATATAGATCCATCCACGTTTTTTTATATATATAGTAGGTGGCCAACGTTTCGGTCCTATTTCCGGACCTTGATCACGGCCATAGTTAAACTGGCAGGTCAGAGAGGACCTAACGCCATCCAGGACCTCTCTGATCTGCCAGTTTAACTATGGCCGTGATCAAGGTCCGGAAATAGGACCGAAACGTTGGCCACCTACTATATATATAAAAAAACCTGGATGGATCTATATATATGAATAAATTCAAAACCTAAACTCACAATTAATTCGAGTGCCGTGGTTCTATTATGTAAGCCCCACAAAGTGATTTCAGAACTGAACTGGTCCTTAAAAAACGCTGACTTTTGAAATTTTCTTAAAATTTTCAAAAATTGCCTCTAAAATTCTAAACCTTCTAATTTCCTAAAAAAAAATGACATTACTAAAAATATGCCAACATAAAGTAGACATATGGGGAATGTTAATTAATAAATATTTTATGAGGCATCACTATCCGTCTTAAAAGCAGAGAGAAAACAATCTCTGAAGGGCTTGGATAAGTAAAAGCGTTCCAAAGTTATCCCCACATAAAGTGACACATGTCAGATTTGAAAAATTAGGCCTGGTCAGGAAGGGGGTGAATGGCCCGGTCTGGAAGAGGATAAGTAATGTTTCTGCACAATGCAGTCTATATGGAATTCCCAATTTACATTTGTAGAGTGCAAACCGTACATGTGGTTTTGGTATGGTTGGCCTCAGATTCATTTATCACTGTATGTAAATGTCGGCATTGCAATTTTCATGCAATTACAATGCAGTGTTTTTCCAATTAAAGTCAACGAGGAAACTGAAATCAATTTGAAAAATACAGGACATGCTACATTTAAAAAAAAAAAACACAGCAAGCCCTAAGTAACGTGGTTTCCAAACACTTTATGTGAATGAAATTATTAAAAGTCTCATTCATTTACGTAACACCTAAACTCCATTAAAAAACTTAACAAAATTAGCAAAATGCAAAGTTGTTGGGGAAAAACTCAATTGGGCAAGTTGGATTATCGATCCTTTGTTTTCATGAGAGACAAACCACTGCTAGAAGTGTCTTGCAGTAGTCTATTCTCTTAGGCCAATGTAGAAAATATGAGGTGCATGCTTATGGGGAAGAAGCAAAAAATAGCTTCTTACCTAGACTTAACACCTTAGTGACTGGCCTTGGGCCTTAGTTACCAAGCAATTTTTTTTTTTTTAGTTTGTCATTTTCCAATAAATGTTTTATTTGGATCATTTTTGACCTTTTTTTGTGGCTATGTCTTTATGGGTATGATGCTGCAAGGTTTGCACATCTGGATTTAGGGATTTTCTGCTATTGTTCTCTGCAGATCTTTACAAGCTCTGTCAGGTTGGATGGGGACCATCGGTGGACAGCCATGTTCAGATCTCTCTAGAGATTTTTCGATTGGGTTCAAGTCGGGGCTCTGGTTGGGCCACTCAAGGAAATTCAAAGAGTTGTCCCTAAGCCACTTCTGTGTTGTCTTGGCTGTGTGCTTAGGGTCATTGTCTTGTTGGAAGGTAAACCTTCAACCCAGCCTGAGGTACAGAGCACTCTGGATCAGGTTTTCATTAAGAATATCTATGTACTTTGCTGCATTCAGCTTTCCTTCTGCCCTGACCAGTTTCCCCGTCCTAGCTGCGGAAAAACACCTCCGCAGCATGATGTTGCCACCATCATGATACCAAAATATTCAATATTGGTTTAACCAGACCAGAAAATCTTGTTTCTCACAATTGTTCTTCAGGTGCCTTTTTGTAAAATTCAGGCAGGATTTCATGTGTCTTTTACTGAGGAGAGGCTTCTTTTTGGCCACTCTGCCATAAAGTTCAGTTTGGTGGATGTTCTGCAATGTTGGATGACCTTCTGGAAGTTTCTCCTATCTGCACACAGGAGTTTTTGAGCTCAGCCAGAGTGACCATTGGCTTCTTGGTCACCTCTCTTACTTAGGAATTTCTCCCTTAATTACTGTTTGATGGAGGCCAGGTCTAGTTTGTTCCAAACTTCTTCCATTTAAGAGTTATGGAGGCTACCGGGCTCTTGGGAACTTTCAGTGTAGCAGAATTTTTTTGTACTCTTCTCCAGATCTGTGCTTCCACACAATCCTGTCTCTGAGCTCTAGAGGCAGTTCTTCCTCCTCACAACATGGTTTTTGCTCTTCTATGCAATGTCAGCTGTGAGACTTATATCAACAGGGGGGTGGTGTCCTTGCAAAATGTTATTTTTTCCTTTTTAATTTTTTACTTTCTCAATAACGGGGACTGAATGCAGACTGATGGGGGAAAAGTTGATTTTTGAAAAAAGATGTACCACAAGGTCCAAACTTCATTCGTTTTTTAAATATTTGTAGCAGGGATGCCCAACCCGCGGCCCTCCAACTGTTGCAAAACTACACCTCCCAGCATGCCCTGACAGCCTAAAGCTATCAGGGCATGTTGGGAATTGTAGTTTTGCAACGGATGGAGGGCTGCAGATTGGGCACCCCTAATTTATATAATATGGCCTGATATAGTAGCGTATTTTTCGCCCCATAAGACGCACTCCCCCCCCCCCCACCAAAGTAGGGGAAAAACCGTCACCGCGTCTTATTTTGTGAATACTAATGAGCTCATTAGTACTGGAGGACCAGGAAGAGGTGAAGGCTCTGTACTCACTCAGCTCCGTCTTATGGGCCAGTGCATCTTATAGGGCGAAAAATGTATTTTACGCAATTTTACAGTATATGCATTCAAGTATACATGAACTCCATACATTTATCCACATGGGATGCCATATGCTATTTTTTTGCAGATGTTAATTGCAATTTTTTGCCAAGAGCCCTGGAAGAGCAGGATCAGAGGATGAAAATGGTAGTGACTCTGGCTGCAATAATAATTCTCAGTGGCAATACTCCCACTAATGCTGTCTAAGTCCAGTGCAATTTTAGGAAGGTGCACCCTTTTTCCCCTCGGGGCACACCCTGATGTTGTGGCTCCTGCCTGATGGTAGTTTTGGTGCCCTTGTGATTCTGAGTGTCATATGGGAGCAAGGCAGGAGATATAGGAACAGTGGCCAGTGAATGGTTCTGGAGTCGGTAACCAGGCCAGTTGTAGAATATAAACGTCGCTCTTTAACAAAGTTCAGAATGGAAATTGTAGTAAATCCAAAGGTATCAAAACACATTTTCAAACAATTCCCATATATTAATGTATGAATATAGGCCAGGATGAGGATTGTAGCCCTTCCCTCTATGTCTCCAAAGACTCTTTCTGCAGGATCTAAGGCTGGCAATATTATTCTTGCAACAGTGTTCTAATTGCCAGCTTGGAGGTATCGGATTAAGATACGGTGAGCCAGACTGTGCCCAAGAGTAAAAGGTGTTTTAACAATGTCTCTCTCTCTGCAGTAAAGTCTCTACCGGTCTTTAAACACAACACCTTACTGACTGACTCCAGTGCTTGACCATGCTGATTCTGGACCTTCTTGGTTCTTCATTTTTCCATTTCTGGAGTACTGTGTAGTAGCAATGGCTTTTACTTGATGCAAATATCTTCAGAGACAGAGATTCTCTGGAAATCAGTTCTAGCTCCCTTAGTAGTGAGCACAAGTGGCTTCTTCACTTTCTCCACTAGCACAGAACTCTCTGAGCTAGGGGTGGATCTAAGTCCAACACCTAACGTCCTACAGCGGCAGAGTCAGGATTATTAAAGGGGTTGTCCAAGTTATATTTATTGATGACCTATCCTCAGGATAGGTCATCAATATCAGATCAGCGGGGGTCCGACACCCGGCACCCCCGCCGATCAGCTGTTTGAAGAGAAGGCGAGCGCCGTGCCAGCGCTGCCTCCTCTTCATTGTTTACCTACTCGCCGTTGCATCTGCAGCGGTGAGCAGGTGTAATTACACCCAAGCCGTTCCATTCATTTCAATGGGACAGCTCGTTTCTATACAAGTGTATACTACAGAGCCGTCCCATTGAAATGAATGGAACGGCTTGGGTGTAATTACACCTGCTCACCGCTGCAGATGCAATGGCGAGTAGGTAAACAATGAAGAGGAGGCAGCGCTGGCACGGCGCTCGCCTTCTCTTCAAACAGCTGATCGGCGGGGGTGCTGGGTGTCGGACCCCCGCCGATCTGATATTGATGACCTATCCTGAGGATAGGTCATCAATAAATATAACTTGGACAACCCCTTTAACCTTGACTAATCCATACAGAAGTATTCTGGTGCATTATAAGGTATTAAAATATTAAATAACATTACATAACAAGAATAGTTTGCAAGATATTCTGGGGTACTGAACATCTAAATCAGGTCTGTCGGGTTTCAATTCAGCCTTTTACTATCATGGCCACAGGGCACTCCCCCTGACAACACAACTGTGTTTTCCACTCTCGGATGGGTGGACTGAGCTGTCTGTACATACAATCCGGCGTTTGTCTTTATGTTTTCTCTGGTGTCTGATGAGGATTAGAGCGCATCTATGCACAAGACACTTCTTTGCATACCCTCTTGATGTTACTGTCAAAGTGTGCTCATCTCCTCAGACCCAGCTGTTTTTTGTTGTAAGGGGTTTTCTCTTAATCCTTATTTATATCAAAGATTATTAAAAGTTATGTTTTAGCATGTCACTGCCCCTTTAGTATTTTGCCTTCTAGTCTCTGAGCAGTTGAAGGGAGAGGTGCTGACACACCGAGTTCCCTTGTTTGGGACAGCCATTGTCTCTCTATATTCTGTTCGTTAGTTATCATGGCCACAGACTAATATAACTTTTCCAAATCAGCATGTATGCACTTTTTTGCCACTTAATGTAAAATTTACCAACAGGAAACCACATTGTCTTTGTACAATACCATACAGGTCACATAAGCAGTTGGAAATACAGAATGTTTTGGAACTAATGATGTGAGTGGACTAAATGGAACACTGGATAAATGGGGCTGTCCCTTAAGACACGGACAAATGCTAGAACAGGCAAAGCATAACGTCAAAACTTTTTTTGCTGAGATGTTTTCCTGAGTTTCATGTGAAATTGACATTTTTGTGTGCCATAAACACATTATTGCATGAATAACCAGGCACATAAAGAAACATAAATGCCCAAGCTATCTATGTACAGTGCCTTGAAAAGGTATTCATACCCCTTAAACCTTTCTACATTTTTTCATGTTACACCCACAAACTTGAATGTATTTTATTGGGACCAACACAAAGTGGCAAGTGTGAAGTGAAAAGAAAATGATACATGGTTTTAAAAATTTTATTTATATATATAAAAACCTAGAAAGTGTGACGTGTATTTGTATTCAGCCCCTTGTCAGTACTTTGTAGGACCAATTTTTGCTGCAATTACAGGTGCAAGTCTTATGGGGTATATTTCGACCAGCTTTGCACATCTAAAGGCTGACATTTTTTCCCTTCCTTCTTTGAAAAATTGCTCAGGTTCAGTCAGATTGGATGGAGAGCATCTGAAAAGCAGTTTTCAAGTCTTGCTACAGATTCTCAATGGAATTTAGGTCTGGACTTTGAGTGTGCCATTCTAACACATGAATATGATCTAAACCATTCCATTGTAGCTCTAGTTGTTTTTTTAGGGTTGTCATCCTGCTGGAAAGTGATCCTCCTCCCCGGTCTCAAGTGTTTTGCAGCCTCTAATAGATTTTACTTCAGGATTGCCCTGTATTTAGCTCCATCCATCATCCTATCAACTGACAAGCTTTCCTGTCCCTGCTGAAGAAAAGCATCCCCACACCATGTTTCACAGTGGAAGAGTGTGTTCAGCAGTATTGATTTGCTGACACACATAGCATTTTGTATTTAGGCCGAAAAGTTCAACTTTGGTCTCATCTGACCAGAGCACCTTCTTCCACATGTTTGCTGTGTCCTCTATATGACTTGTGGCACACCCCAAATGGGACTTCTTATGGCTTGCTTTCAAAAATGGCTTTCTTCTTGCCACTCTTCCATAAAGTCCAGATTTGTTGAGCATACAACTAATAGTTGGCCTGTGGACAGATTCTCCCACCTGAGCTGTGGATCTCTGCAGCTCCTCCAGAGTGACCATGGGCCTCCTGGTTGCTTCTCTAGTTAGTGCTCTCCTAGCCTGGGCTGTTAGTTTAGGTACACACCAATGTCTTGGTAGGTTTGCAGTTGTGCCATACTCCTTCCATTTTTGGATGATTGATTGAACAGTGCTCCGTGAGATGTTCAGAGCTTGAAATATTTTTTATAACCTAATCCTGCTTTACACTTTTCCACGACTTTATCCCTGACCCGTCTGGTGGGTTCCTTGTCTTTTTCATGATGCTGTTTGATCACTAATGTTCTTTACAGTGGAGTAACTAGAAACTGCAAATATTTGAACCCCCCCAGCAACTTGTCTGCAAACACCAACTTCCATGTAACCCCCACTCCTGTGGGTAGTCAAGATCGTGCTTACAGACGAGACCCGGCAACCGCTCTGTCCATTTCCTACATGATACTGTTTGTCATGTAGATACTGTATGTCATGTCACTGTATAATAATGTTTAGTGCTGATAATAAAATCTTTTAGTCCTTCTCCTGGGTTGGCCCCTTCTGAGTTTGGGCCCCAAAGCAGCCACTTCCCCTATAGCTATGCCCCGGTTCACTAACAAACCTCTGAGGCCTTCACAGAACAGCTGTAGTTATACTAAGAATAACTTACACATATGTAGACTCTATCTACTAATTAGGTGTCTTCTGAAGGCAATTGGTCACACTTGATTTTAATTGGGGCTATCAGAGTACAGGTGGTGGATACAAATGCACTCCACACTTTTCAGATTTTTATTTATTAAACATTTTGAAAACCATGTATAATTTTTTCACTTCACACATAATTGCTACGTTGTATTGGTCTATTACATAAAATCCCATTAACCCCTTAAGGACACATGACATACTGGTACGTCATGGGGTCCTGGTACTTAAGGACACATGATGTACCGGTACGTCTTGAGTTTTTCCGATCACTGCTGCTCAGCCGGCAGTGAACGGAACAAGGTACCTGCTGAAATCATTCCGCAAGTACCTTGTTACTGACACTCTGCTAAAAACTGCGGACATCTGTGCTGCAGATGTCAGCAGTTTAACCCCTTCCATGCCGCAGTCTGTACGGACTGCTGTATGGAATGGGTTAACAGGAAGGGAGCTCCCTCTCCCATCGGGGGCTGCTGTGCCCTTGCAGCCCCGATTCTTGATAGGATCACAGAGGGAGGGAACCCCCCTCCCTCCCCATCACCCTCTGCTCTGTTCTGGCAGCGGGTGATGGTTGCCATGGCAGCAGGACGCTTTCAGAGGCGTCCTGCTTGCCATGGTAATGTAACTCTGATCAGACTTCTGCTAAAGACAGAAGTCTGACCAGACTAGTGAAAAAGTTAAAAATACAGTACAGTACAGTACATTATATAGTGTACTGTACTGTATTATAATGACATCAGACCCACTGGATCTTTAAGAACCAAGTGGGTCTGGGTCAAAAAAAAAAAAACACATATCAATGAATAAAAATTTAAAAAATTAAATACACTACACATATTAGGTATCACCGCATCCCTAAAAACCTGCTCTATAAAACTATCACATGACCTAACCCCTCACGTAAACACTGTAAAAAACAAACAAAGAAATGGTGTAAAAAAAAAACATTTTTTGTCACCTTACATCACAAAAAGTGCAATACCAAGCGATCAAAAAGTCGTATGCCTCTCAAAATAGTATTAATCAAACCGTCATCTCATCCCACAAAAAATGAGCCCCTACATAGGACAATCGCCCAAAAAAAAAAAAAAAATATGGCTCTCAGACTATGGAGACACTAAAACATTATTATTTTTTTCTAAAATGCTGTTATTGTGTTAAAGTAAATTAAATAAGAAAACAGTATATATATTATGGATCGCCGTGTCCGTAAAAACCTGCTCTATAAAAATATCACATGAACTAACCCCTCAGATAAATACCGTAAATTTTTTAAATAAAAACAATGTAAAAAAGAATCATTTTTGTCATCTCACATTACAAAAACTGTAATAGCAAGCGATCAAAAAGTTATATGCACTCACATATAGTTCCAATCAAACCAACATCTCATCCTGCAAAAAATGATACCCCACATAGGACAATCGGCCAAAAAAATAAAAAAAATATGGCTCTCAGACTATGGAGACATTCAAACATGATTTTATTTTGTTTCAAAAATGATATTATTGTGTAAAACTTAAATAAATAAATAAATAAAAAGTATACATATTAGGTATCCCCGAGTCCAACAACCTGCTCTATAACCCCTCATGTGAACACAGCAAAAAAAATATATAAATACCGTATCAAAAGCCATTTTTGTCACCTTACATCACAAAAAGTGTTATAGAAAGCGACCAAAATGTCATATGCACCCCAAGATATTGCCAATCAAACCGCCATCTCATCACACAAAAAAATGAGCCCCTACATAAGACAGTCGCCCAAAATATAAAAAAAATATGGCTTTCAGAATGTGGAGACACTAAAAAAAACAACCTGCTCTATAGAAATAGCACACAATCTAACCTGTCAGATCAACTATGCAAATAACAAAAAATAAAAACGGTCCCAAAACAGCAATTTTTTTGCAAACTTTCCATTTTAATCAATTTTTCCAGTAACTAAGCAAGGGTTAACAGCCAAACAAAACTCAATATTTATTACCCTGATTCTGTAGTTTGCAGAAACACCCCATATGTGGTCGTAAACTGCTGTATGGCCAAACGGCAGAGCATAGAAGGAAAGAAATGCCATATGGTTTTTGGAAGGCAAATTTTGCTGGACTGGTTTTTTGATACTATGTCCCATTTGAAGCCCCCCTGATGCACCCTAGAGCATAAACTCCAAAAAAGCGACCCCATTTTGGAAACTACGGGATAAGGTGGCAGTTTTTAGGGTAAATATGATTTTTGGTTGCTCTATATTACACTTTTTTTGAGGCAAGGTAACAAAAAATAGAAATTCCGAAATCTCATCTCCATTTGACAATAACTCTTGTGGAACACCTAAAGGGTTAACAAAGTTTGTAAAATCGATTTTGAATACCTTGAGGGATGTAGTTCCTTAGATGGAGTCACTTTTATGGAGTTTCTACTCTAGGGGTGCATCGGGGGGCTTCAAATGGGACATGGTGTCAAAAAACCACTCCAGCAAAATCCGCCTTCCAAAAACCATATGGCGTTCCCTTCATTCTGTGCCCTGCCGTTTGGCCATACAGCAGTTTACGACCACATATGGGGTGTTTCTGCAAACTACAGGATCAGGGCAATAAATATTGAGTTTTCAAAAATGTATGATATGGCACTCATCATTTGGAGATTACTTAACCATTTATTTAAATTAATACATCATAATTATAACTTCGCATTCATAAAAAATTACATATATATAAAAAATTCATATATTCATATATATATATATATATATATATATATATATAAAAAGGAGGTGGCTAGAGAGTCTGTGTAGCTTTTCAACTCTAAAAGCCCTCCTAGATTACACATATGTGAATACAGTTCAATATGAAAATGTCACAACCAAAATTAAAAATATCAATGTATCAATATAATGATAACCATAGGGTAGGTAACTTCATTTAGAATTCATCAATACATTTCATCTATCCCAGCAGATTGTAAACCAACTTAAATGTCCTTCACTAAATATTCGGTCTGTATAGGCAATGTCCATTCAGAGTAAAAATGACCGCATATGGTCACGTAGTATTAACCAAGCTCATTCCGTTATTGCTATCAGTGGCATCCCATCAGTTTAGCATTCACTTTCTCCTTACCTTCGTAAGGCTGGTAACTTACTGCGCTAATCCCCACAGTCAGCGTGCCGCGTGTCGATGTCTCAGGCTCTCACTGGTCCGAGGAGCTGGGGTATCATTAGGCTGCACGGTCCTTTAATTAAACATTTCACAGCCGTTCTCTTGTTGATCTTGATCACAGGAGATGTTGTGGCAGATCCAGAGGTGGGGAGAGATCACACTCAGGCAGAGGAAAATAGTATTTCCGACTTGTAAGAGTACTGGATAAATCTCAAACGCGTTTCGAGGTCCCATATGGTACTGACCTCTTCCTCAGTGGTAGCCCAGTACTCAATATGACACCGTTTTTATACCCCATTTCATTAATGGGTTAGATCACCACCAAACTCTGGTCTGGATAATCTTGAAAGTTATACCAAAACTCCGATCTGGATCATAATGTCCCCAGGCAAATGGGAGCCCATTAAAGATTACTGCATTCCCTTGGACGACAAAAAGCATAAAAGATGCCATATCTCCAATTATAATTCAATTGCGGTTTCATTGCGTTTTTTTAAAAATGCCATTTCATTGCGTTTTTTAAGCTCCTATTGCGTTTTTATTCCTATTCCTGCTGGGATGAATTATTAAACATTCTGGATAAAGTAGAACTCCCTAACGCTAATCCATCCATAGTTATACCTTACTATTCACTTATGACAGATATAACAAAACTATACATTCCTATAATTTAAAGTAGTTCACTAAACATTTCAGACTGATCATATACAATAAAAAATGTAGTTTACATCATAATATAAACATACTGAACTATCATAACTCCAATTAAAATCAGTTGCGGTTACATTGCGGTTTTTTTAAACTCTTATTGCGTTTTCACTCTCATTCCTGCTAGAATATACTAATACATTCCAGATAGAATAAAACCCCTTATCTTCATTATATCCATAGTTACAATAGAAATGACAAATCATCCAGTTCTATGTCTTAATATCAGACCTTTTAACTTGACATGCTATAGGATGTAGAGGCAGATGAAGAACATGTGATACATATCGTAATTAAGAGAGTGGGGGCCCTTAAGGTGAAATATGGCCGTGTCATTAAGGGGTTAAAATACATTGTCAAGTTGTCTCACTTCAGCAAAAAGCATTTATTATGTAGAGAAAGTTAGTATAAGCCACTTAATAATGTATTGTTATTATCCATATTGTTTCCTTTCCTGGCTTGATTCATTTTTCCATCCCATATACACTGCTCGTTTCCATGGTTACGACCACCCTGCAGTCCATCAGTGGTGGTCGTCCTTGCACATTATAGGAAAAATCGACAGTCTGGTGGTCGAGTCTCGTGTTTTTTTCCTATAGTGTTCAAGTATCTATCTATCTTATCTATCTATCTCATCTATCTATCTTATCTATCGATCTTATCTATCTTATCTATCTATCTAATCTAATCGTGATGCGGAATGGCCACGGAATGGTGCCCGTGTATTGCGGATCCGCAAATGCGGTCCGCAATACGGGCACGGGGCGCACACGTTTGTGTGCAATAGGCCTAAGGCTAGATGCACACGTCAGTTAAACCCGGATGTGACCAGTCCGTGGTAACCAGGACTGGATTTCTTCTTTACAGCCAGAGCGCACGGCGTCATTGTATTACTGTACTGTATTACTGTACTGCAGCGGCGGCAGGGAGCGCACGGCGTCATAGCAACCAATGACGCCGTGCGCTCCTGCAGTAAAGAAGAAATCCAGTCCTGGTTACCACGGACTGGTCACATCCGGGTTTAAGGTACGAACAAATACCCCAAGGACAGACAGAACAGAACTGAGTCCAAGGGAGACTAACCCAGGACTGAGGGAAACACAGGCATAAAAGCTAACCCGTGAGTCCCACCACGGAACAAGAATGGAAAGATTAACCCCAAACAAACAGACAGGGAAGTTAACCCATGCCAACCGCACAGGATCTGCAGCTAGTGAACTGCAGCATGAGCGTGGCCCAAGGCAACTGAAAGCACCAAAAAAGATCTGCAGCTAGTGAACTGCAGCACAGTCGTTGCCCATGGCAACCATATAGGATCTGCAGCTAGTTTATTGCAGCACGGGCATTGCCCATGGCAACCGTATAGGATCTGCAGCTAGTTTACTGCAGCACAGGCATTAGCCCATGGCAACTATACAGGATCTGCAGCTAGTGAATTGCAGCACGAGCATTGCCCCTAGCAACCAGGCACACGAATGACAAACAAAACAAATACACAGTCAGAGGGGTACACACGTCCACGGGCAAGTTCACATATGAAGCCATAGCCAAGCCGCTAGCAACAGCCAGCATGACCCTAGTCATGGTGAACCGCACCGTGACATTACCTCCCCCTCCACTTTCCCTCCGGAGAATGACATGAACACCAGAAGACAAAGGCCTAACATGCTGACACCCTCTTTCAAAGGACACGAGAACATAAATACGAATACAGAGTCAAAGGGGTACACAGGTACACAGGCAAGTACACAAGTGAAGCCGTAGCCAGCATGCTGCCACTAGCAACCTGCCTGCACAGAGCGGTTCGCAGCCAGTACGCCAGGGGGTGAGCAGCCAGCCTGCACGACCATAGTCACGGTGAATCGTATTGCTCAGGGAACAAATTGCTCACCCTCAAAAGGGCGACCCCTGTGAGCCGATCCTAACTGCCTAGGTGTCCCTGCTTGTCCCTACGCAGACAAATGATTGCCAAGCTTCATCAGGTAAAAACAGCAGGGAGACCCTAGTGATGATTAGAGAAGCGTCCCAATGCATTTAATTGGCCCAAGGCCAAATCATCAGGGGACCAACATGAATGAAGACTCAGCATTAGTTATAGGCTGATGTCTAAAAAACGAAGGCAAGGACTCAGCGTTGGTCAGTCGCTAAAGTCACTAATACTCAGCCCTCTATCTCCATGTGCTAGTGTGCATGCGGCAGGGCTTCCACCATTCTGCGTGTGGCAGCTGCAATTTTGGTGTTCCTACTGGCACTTTTAAAACATGCCCGGGAGGCCGATAAACCCTAAAGGCATGTAATGGATCACATGAACAGTCATGTGACCAAACTCAATGACAAGCAATTACAGATAGGTGCGCCTCCTTCAATACGTGCACGCCCATCAGGATGGTGCTGTAGGAAGGTGGGGTTGGGCGGGAGCTCACGGAGGTGTGTAAGGCACAAGACACATCCCCGCACTTCTCGCTTTGCTACTTCAGTGATAAAGCGATATAATAACTAATGCGCTGGTCAACATTGGAGTGACTGTGGCCTGCACAATAAGGGCTTTAAGTGGTACAGGCTTAAATAAATATACTGGTAGAACGTATTATATTGTATATTGTATTCCAAGAGAAAGGAGTATGTACTTATAATACAAAGTGAGAAATATTATAGAGATAAATAAAAGAAGTGAAAAAATTAAACAGTATCAAAGAAAAAAAAAATTATAAAGAATAAATACCACAAAAATGGGGGCAGTAAGATAATTGATATAACATCCTACACTGACACCCAGGCATGATAAAAATTGACAGCCTCGGTGGAAAAATAGTGAACTAGACGATTTTTCTGTGTCCCAGATCTATATATATGATATGTATACATGTATGTATGTATGTTCCGTGATCACTCAAAAATGCAACCATCGATTTCAACGAAACTTGGTATACACATCCCTCGCTACCTGGAAAGAAATCTTGTGGGGGGTCACAGCTCTCTAGGACATAAAGTTCTGGAGATATTCCCAAAAAAATGACCTACATTAGCCAATAAAAGCCTGCAAGTCTTTCTCTTCATATCCCAACTGCCATACACACGGTCACATGTCCCTTATCAGCCAATAGAAGCTCGAAGGCCCTTAGTCTTCACATACACACAGTTTTAATCCAGGTTTCCATAACAACCCAGCCATTTTTCTTTACTGTTGTAGGTCAGCTTTACAGGGGAAGGGTGCTGTGGATGACACTGTTAAGGGAGCGGAGTGCTATGGAGGGGGCAGGTAGGGTGGCCATTCAGGCTACCCTCTAAAGATGGACTTAAAAACCCCGCCCCCAGGTCCCGATAAGCCACCCCACCTTCTACTCCGCAGCCGACGGGGATTGAAAAAAATGAAGGTAAAAATCAACTTTTGTCAGTTGCAGGGATGGGAGGGATGGTGAGTTCCTCCCAGCAGCTCACGCTCAGAAAGCACAGTGCTGCTGTCTGAGAGTGAGCTGTTCAAAAGAACATCCCTGTGTCTGTCCAGACCCTGTGCTGGATGGAGTGCAGGAAGTCTGTAAACCAGACTGTCTGGCCTAAAACCGGACCTCTGGCCACCCTAGCTCTAGGCTGCTGTGGAGGTCACAGTTAAGGGGACGGTCCGCTATGGAGGTCAGTGTTAAGAAGCAGATTGCTGTTGAGGCCACTGTTAACCACTTCAGCCCCCCTAGCTTAAACACCCTTAATGACCAGGCCACTTTTTACAATTCTGCACTACGCTACTTTCACCGCTTATTGCTCCGTCATACAACTTACCACCCAAATGAATTTTACCTCCTTTTCTTCTCACTAATAGAGCTTTCATTTGGTGGTATTTCATTGCTGCTGACATTTTTACTTTTTTTGCTATTAATCAAAAATTACCGAAATTTTTGCAAAAAATTGACATTTTTCACTTTCTGTTGTAATTTTTTTTTAAAAAAACTACATTTCTATATAAATTTTTCGCAAAATGTATTGTTCTACATGTCTTTGATAAAAAAAATCCAATAAGTGTATATTTATTGGTTTGAGTAAAAGTTATAGCGTTTACAAACTATGGTGCAAAAAAGTGAATTTCGGCATTTTAAAGCAGCTCTGAATTTCTGAACACCTGTCATGTTTCTTCAGGTGCTAGAATGCCAGGAAAGTATAAATACCCCCCAAATGACACCATTTTAGAAAGAAGACACCCCAAAGAATTCGCGGAGGGGCATGGTGAGTTCATGTATCATTTCATTTTTTTTCACACGTTAGTGGAAAATGACACTTTCTGAGGAAAAAAATAAAAATAATAAAGTTTCCATTTCTGCTAACTTCTGGCAAAAAAAAATTAAATCTCCCACGGACTCACTATGCCCCTCAGTGAATACCTTGGGGTGTCTACTTTCTGAAATGGGGTCACTTGTGGGGTGTGTTTACTGTTCTGGCATTTTGGGCGGGGCTAAATTGTGAGCAGCCCTGTAAAAGCTAAAGGTACTCGTTGGAATTTAGGCCCCCTTTGCACTCCAGGCTGCAAAAGTGTCACTCATGTGGTATCGCCGTACTCAGGAGAAGTAGGGCAATGTGTTTTGGGGTGTATTTTACATATACCCATGTTGAGTGAGAGAAATATCTCTGTAAACTGACAACTTTGTATAAAAAAATCTAAAAAGTTGCCGTTTACAGCGATATTTCTCACACAAAGTATGGGTATATATAAAAATACACCCCAAAACTTATTTCCCTACTTCTCCTGAGTATGGCGATACCACATGTGTGACACTTTTTTGCAGCCAAGATGCACAAAGGGGCCCTAAAACCAATGAGTACCTTTAGGATTTCACAGGGCATTTTTACGCATTTGGATTCCAGACTTCTTCTCACGCTTTAGGGGCCCCTAAAATGCCAGGACAGTATAAATATCCCACATGTGACCCCATTTTAGAAAGAAGACACCCCAAGGTATTCTGTGAGGGGTATGGTGAGTTCATGTAAAATTTTATTTTTTGTCACAAGTTAGTGAAATATGGGACTTTGTAAAAAAAAAAAAAATATATCAATTTCCGCTAACCTATGCCAAAAAAAATAAAATTTCTGTGAACTTGCCATGCCCCTCACAGAATACCTTGGGGTATCTTCTTTCCAAAATGGGGTCACATGTGGGGTATTTATACTGCCCTGGCATTTTAGGGTCCCTAAAGCGTGAGAATCCAAAATGCGTAAAAATGCCCTGTGAAATCCTTAAGGTGCTCATTGGTTTTAGGGCCCCTTTGCACATCTTGGCTGCAAAAAAGTGTCACTCATGTGGTATCGCCGTACTCAGGAGAAGTAGGGCAATGTGTTTTGGGGTGTATTTTTACATATACCCCTGCGTTTACAGCAGATCTCGCCTCTCGCGAGATGACGCACGGATGCGTCCAGGAGGAATAAACTTGCCGCCGCCTGGACGCATCCGTGCGTTCAGCGGTCGGCAAGCGGTTAAGGAGACGGGGTGTTGTGGAAATCACTGTTAAGGAGATAGGGTACTGTGGAGTTCACTAATAAAGGGGTGGCCGCTGTGGAGGTCACTGTTAAGGGGACAAGATGCTGTTGAGGTCACTGTTAAGGGGGCGAGATGCTGTGGAGGTCACTGTTAAGAGGGCAGGTGTTGTGGAGGTCACATTTTAAGAGAACAGAGCTCTGTAGAGGTCACTTTAAGGGGCCCCTGAGGAGGTCACTGTCAAGGGAGTGGGGTACAGTAAAACTCACTGTTAAAGGGGCGGGCTATGAAGGTCAAAGTTAAGGGGATGAGCTGCTGTGGAGGTCCCATTTTAAAGTGGCGGGGCACTGTGGCATGGTCAGTGTCAAGGTGCGGGGGACTGTTAAAGGGACGGACGCTGTGGAGGTCTCTGTTAAGGGCACAGGGAACCGTAGAGGTCAAGTTAAGGGGATGCTTCGCTATGGAGGTCAGTGTAAAGGGGCGGGGTGCTGTAGAGGTCACTGTTAAGAGGGCAGGTGTTGTGGAGGTCAAATTTTTATTTTATTTTTTTAAACTTTTTTTTCCTTTTATTTAGATTATATCAAAACATACAATTTATGAAAAACATAATTACAAAATCATCCCCTCCCCCACAACCAATCCCCCCCCCCGCCTTGCAGAGAAAAAGAAAAAAAAAAAAAAAGAAAGAAGTTTCCTTAATCGTCCCATTCCTTCCAAATGCTGTCCCACTTTTCATAGGACCCTCATTGTCTGTACAAAATCCTCTCGTAGCTTTTTACCTTATTAACCAGCCAGTTATTGCAATCTGGAGCGGAGGAGGAAAACCATCTTCTAGATATAAGAAGCCTGGCTAAAAAAATCACTTTAGTCAGCAGTCGACACTTCATAACCTGGCAACTAACCTCCGATAAATCCCCCAAAGCCCATACTTTGGGGGATAAGGAAATATCCATATTGAGTCTTTGGGTTAGGGTTCTTTGAACCGACCTCCAGTACTTGCTCACTGTCGGGCAATCCCAGAATAGGTGTAAATGATCTGCCCCGGGATCACCACAACGGGGGCACTCAGAGGAAGCTCTAAGTCCTCTCCTATGGAGCCACAAAGGTGTTACATATATTTTGTGCATAATATTAAACTGTACCACAATTTGATTGAAATGGTGCGAAACCTGACTTCAATTATTACCTACATTCTCCCAATCTGGGGAACCCAAATCTAACAGTGAAGTAGACCAGGATCTTTGCCCTGGAGAGAAACAATCCATAAAATTTTTTTTTATCAAGTGCCTATAGCAGTGTGATACTCTAACTTTCATGCCACCCTTCTTTTGAATCAAATTATGTAAAAATTCAGGAGTATCTATATTAAGTAAGTGACTATCAGAAATACTAAAAAGTGCGGAACGCAATTGAAGATATGCATACCAAACCACCTCACCTACATTTTCCTTTTGCTTTAGCTCCGTAAGAGTCAGGATTTGTCCATTTTTAACCACTTGGCTCAGATGATGAATCTTTTTCTTCCTCCAATATTGCTGACAATTTAGGTCGTCAAGATTCAGAAGTTTTAAGTTATGCCACAGTGGAGTGCAAATAAGTGATGCCCTAACTTTAAACCAACTTTTTATAACAATCCAGGCTTTCATAGCCATTCTGCAGAAAGGTTTATAATCATTCTGTAACTTAAGTAGATAATCAGACTCCAATACTGTAAAAAAAATCCGAAAAGCCTGAGTCTTTAACCAATTTTCTGCAGAGATGGCTATTTTCCCAATCATTGAAGAAACAAAGTTGAGATGCCATAAAATAACCCTTAAAATAAGGGAGATTAAGACCTCCCTGCTTATAGGGCATAGAAAAATAAACTGCCTTTAATCTCACACGTTTCCTCCCCCATAATAGATCATTAATCATCCGCTCTATCAATCTAAAGTACTTATCCTTTATCCATATAGGGGAATTCCGAAGAACATAAAGAACCTGGGGTAGCACCACCATTTTTATTAGCGTAATTCTATCCGCTCTTGCAGATACATTTTTTTGCCATATCTTGATTTTTGATCTCAGCTTTTGCAATAAAGGAATCAAGTTAAGCTGCAAGTAGTCTTGAGCCTTGGCAGAAGTTGCTATCCCCAGGTACTTCATTGTCTCAGAAATCGATAATCGACTAATCGAATCGTCAAAGGATCCTCGCAATTCATCTATTGGAAGAAGAGTAGTCTTAGCTCAATTAACCTCCAGACCAGAAGAATTGCAAAATAAATTGACTAACTCCATTACTCGAGGAAGTGTACTTTCTGTTTGATGGATAAAAAACAGAATATCATCTGCATAGAGAGATATACGGTCCTGCTTCCCCATTACCCCAAAACCAGCCACCCTCAAGTCCTGCCTTATACTAACCGCAAGGGGTTCAATATAGATGTTAAACAAGAGAGGAGAGAGAGGACAACCTTGACAGGTGCCTCTCCCTAGTTCAAAGCTCTCAGTCAACATATCGTTGATCCTAATCCTGGCGGCCGGAGATTTATATAGCAACTGTATCATTGCAATAAATTTGGGGCCAAAGCCCATTTTTTTCATCACCTCCCAGAGAAATGCCCACTCGACCCTGTCAAACGCCTTAGTGGCGTCCAGCGACAGGATGGAGCGGGCACCGCTCGCAGGAGACTGAATATTAGTGAAAAACCTGTGCAAGTTATAATGGGTGCCCCTTCTCGGCATAAAACCATTTTGATCTGGATGAATAACAGAGGACAAGACCCTAGAAAGCCTCTTAGCCAAGACTTTTGACAGTAGCTTAACATCCGTATTTAGCAAAGAGATTGGTCTATAAGAGCTCAAATCTGCCAAGTCTTTATCTTTTTTCGGGATTAAAACTATCAAAGCTTCCATCATGGACCTTGGAAGATCTCCTCTCTGTAATGCTTGAGAAAACACTTCTAGTAGATGAGGAAGAATAGAATCACCATACTTGCAGTAAAATTCATACGGAAGACCATCTAAACCTGGC
Organism: Bufotes viridis; assembly: GCA_033119425.1. Lineage (NCBI taxonomy): Eukaryota > Metazoa > Chordata > Amphibia > Anura > Bufonidae > Bufotes > Bufotes viridis. Next base: position 444,772,345 of record CM065589.1, on the reverse strand, counting down.
GATGAGTTCCCAGAGATAGCCTTCAAAGCCTCCTGAAGCTCCAAGAGGGTCACTTCTTTTTCCAAAGAGTTTTTTTGAGTCTCCGTTAACATCGGAAGAGAAATTCTCTCCAGGAACAACCTCGCCAGGTCAGATGAAATACCAGGGGATGCTCTGTATATCTAGAAAAAATATTGCAGAAATGTATCTCTAATTCCCTCTGGATCACGTATAGTTACACCATCTAAATTGCGAATCGAGGTTATAACTTTCTTTTTCTTCTCCTGTTGTGAAACTATTCTGGCTAAGAGCTTACCAGGGCGTCCAGTCTCTGAGAAATACTTTTGTCCTTTAAAAAATAATCTATGATTTGCTTTTTCAATTACATATTCCTCAAGAGAACGGCTAGCTTTCTGCATCTCTTCCTTATTGTAATCCGTAGGTTGATTAGTAAATCGCTCTGTTGTGGACGCCACAATCCTAACCAGTTCCTCCTCTTTTTTCCTAAATATTCTCCTCATAGCGGTGATGTCGCTAATAAGAACCCCTCTCAAGTACGCTTTCAGGGCATCCCAGACTGAATTGATGTTAGCAGAGGGGAAGTTCACCTCCCAAAAGCAGGATATAAGTAGCTTGGTAGAATGATAGTTGTCCATAGTGGTAAGCCAATATGGATTCAACTTAAAACCAAGCCCCATATTGTCTTTATTCCCCCCGATGCGAACCTCAATTGATACAGGTGAATGATCTGAAATTGTTCTTACTCCATATCGTATCCTTTTGATATTGTTCAAATTACTCTCATTAGTAAACGCTAAATCAATTCTGGACATTGCTCTACCACCCCTGCTAACACAGGAGTACACTCTCTTTCCTCCACCAAGATGACCCCATATATCCACCAAGCCAACCTCCAAACAGAACTGAAGCAAGGACTGTTAAAGGGACGGACGCTGTGGAGGTCTCTGTTAAGGGCACAGGGAACCGTAGAGGTCAAGTTAAGGGGATGCTTCGCTATGGAGGTCAGTGTTAAAGGGGCGGGGTGCTGTAGAGGTCACTGTTAAGAGGGCAGGTGTTGTGGAGGTCAAATTTTAAGGGAACAGAGCTCGTAGAGATCACTGTTAAGGGGGCTCCTGAGGATTTCACTGTCAAGGGAGTAGGGTACTGTAAAACTCACTGTTAAAGGGGCGGGCTATGAAGGTCAAAGTTAAGTGGAAGGGCTGCTGTGGAGGTCCCATTTTAAAGTGGCGGGGCAAAGCCGGATCCTTCAGCTAGTAGAAGATAAATCTAATGAAAGAAACAACATTACAGGTCCCCCAGGATGGTCGATAATAGGGAGGGTTAGATTCCGAATATCTACATCATAGTACTGGACATGGAGTAACTTAATGTCCCTCAGGGGATTTGAATTGATGTCTATATACTGTATCAGTAAAAGTTGCTAGACACATCCCTCCATTGTAGCAATAAGGGATTGGGAAGAGTAAAAGGAGGCAAAGGGGAAAAGTCTACAGTAAATCAAATGTGAAAGCCATACAGTAATTGTTCATTTAAGCCCTTAGGCTGGACTGTTTTTAATTAAAAAATCCACCATGTCTCTCTTTGTAAAATTCTCTTGTCCCAATCCCCTCTTCTCATTAGAGGAGAAACAGCCTCAATACCCATAACCTAATTCCTGAGTAGTCTCCCCCATGACTAGATTCAATGGGTTTGGCCAGCGGGGTGTCTCTCCCATGTTGCATATCACCGAGGTAATCTCTCCATTGGGGCCCCTCGCAATCACAATGTCCAAAAAATGAAGTGAGATACTTTCGATCGAAGAAGTGACCGATATTGTTTTTATTCAGGGATTGCACCAGCTCCTTAAGGCTCTCACCTTCAACCCTCCAAATCAGAAAGATGTCGTCAATAAATCTGGCCCACATGACGACATCCAATGTATGTGTGATGGGTGGGTCCCCCAAAAAATTGTCTTCTCCCACCAGCCCAGGAACAAATTTGCATACGATGGGGCACAGGGCTCCCCATCGCAGTGCCCCATAGCTGTTGAAGGGCCCATTAACCACTTCCCGACCAGCGCCATAATAGTACGGCGCTGCAGGTAGTGACTTCCCGACCAGCGCCGTACTACTACGATGCTCTGATCGGGCGGGTGCAGGAGCTGTGCCAGCCCAATCAGCTGCAGGGGACCGGCTGCTCCCGTTAGCCAGGCCCCTGCCGTATGCGCCTACATTGGTGAAAACCGCGGCATGTGCGGGGTGTGTGGAGGGAGCTCCCTCCCTTCCCCATCAGGTCGCCGTGCTGCTGTGATGAGGACCCGATGGCAGGGAAGGCAGCCCAATGCCTTCCACAGGCATCAGGGCTGCCTTTCATGTAAGCCTGTAAGATACAGCCCCCTGGATCTCACAGGCAGGAGGGCTGTAAGTGAATAACAGTGTGTTATACACTTACAGCCAATGCTATACAATACAGAAGTATTGTAATGCATTGTACAGGGGATCAGACCCCCAAAAGTTGTGGAAATCAGACCCCCAAAAGTAGTAAAAAAAAAAAAAAAAAAAAAACAGTGCCAAAACAGCCATTTTTGGTCACCTTCCCTCACAAAAAGTGTAATACCAAGCAATCAAAAAGGCGTAATTAATAGCCCAAAATGGTACCAATCAAACCATCATCTCATACCGCAAAAAATGAGACATGACCTAAGACAATTGCCCAAAAAATAAAAAGAAATCGCTCTCAGAAAATGGCAACACAAAAACAAGATTTAATTCTGTTTAATTCTGTAAAATTTAACAAAAATAAAAATGATAGACATATTAGTTATAGTCACGGCCGTAACAACCTGCTCTATAAAAATATCACATGAGATGCCCCCTCAGGTGAATGCTGTAAAAAAAATGTTTTAAACTCTGCCAGAAGAGACATTTTTTGTCATCTTGCCTCACAAAAAGTGTAATACCAAGTGATCAAAAAGACCCTACCTAAGACAATCGACAGAAGAATTTAAAAAAAGGGCAGTCAGAAAATATCAACACAAAAGCAAGATTTAATTCTGTTCAAAAATGCATTTACTGTGTTAAAACTTAAAAAACTAAAAAATAATAGACATATTGTTTGCCTCACAAAAAGTGTAATACCAAGCGATCAAAAAGTCATATGTACCCTTAAAATGAGCAATAGTTCAAATGGCTGCAGCTCTCACCTCTACCTTTAATCCAAGAAGCACGGAAAAAAGACCAGAACTGGGCCTTATGAAATATCCAATGGAAAAATGGAATCCAGCTTTTTATGGAATAAAAAAGGTTCTTTATTGGCTCATCATATAAAATCCACCAAAGTCACAGAAAATGACATCAAAGTGACGCGTTTCGGGCTACAGAATCCAGCCCTTTATCAAGACATAACAAAATGTATTAAAACCATTCCTTTTATACAGCACAGGGTCTAAACCCTTCTAATTAGCAAGGTATCCTGCACCTGGAACCTAGAATGTGAGCCATTCAGTGATCCAGGGGAGGAGATCCAGCATCACAAGTGGTGCATATATATACATAATGAGGACATCTTAGTTGTATTGCAGAGTAAGATCATAATTTCTATTTAGCCCTTTTGGTATACAGGTGTCAAGCGAAAACATCCAGAAGGTTTCCCTACTCAGAAGTTTTTGTCTACGATTACCTCCTCTCATAGGCAATGTCACCACTTTGATCCCCTGTGCACAGAACGTAGATGCGTCTCCTTTATGAACAGTGGTGAAGTGGAAAATCGCCGCCGATAAATTATAAGTCTGAAAATAAGGGATGTCACTAAGATGTTTTCTAATGCGTATTTTGAACTCTTTCATAGTGCATCCAACATATTGAAGTTTACAAATTTTACATGTGATAACATACACAACAAATTCCATGTTACAATTAATATATTGTTTCAAAGTGTGTCTGTTATTATTCACTGTGGACGTAACCTCCTTAGTAACGCACATATATCGGCAGCATATACATCTCCTACTTCCACATTTATAATTACCAGTGGTTTACCAAGAGCATACCCTAGGGATAGTGTCAATAAACAAACTGGGGCTAAGTTTTTGTCCCACTGTGGGTCACTCTGATGTCATTTTCTGTGACTTTGGTGGATTTTATATGATGAGCCAATAAAGAACCTTTTTTATTCCATAAGAAGCTGGATTCCATTTTTTCATTGTACCCTTAAAATGGTACCAATAAAAAGGTCACCTTATCCCGCAAAAAATGAGCCCCCACATAAGACAATCATTAAAAAAATTAAAACCAATGGCGCCCATAAACTAATCCATCAAAATCTGCGCTGCAAAAGCCATATATGTTGCTCCTTCTGTTCTGAGCTCTGCCATGTACCCCACAGCAGTTTACCACTACAAATGGGGTGTTGCCGTATTCAGGGGAAAATTGGTAACTAATTATGGGGTGCTTTTTCTCCTGTTACTCCTTGTGAAAATGAAAAATGTGGGACTAAAGCAACATTTTATTGGAAGAAATGAAACTTTTCATTTTCACAGCGTGAAAAGTGTTTTCAAATTCTGTAAAAGTTTACGGGGTCAAAGTGCTCAGTGCCCCCCTTAATATATTCTTTGAAGGGTGTAGTTTCTAAAATGGGGTCACTTTTTGTGGGTTTCCACTGTAGGGGTACGTTAGGGTCTCTTCAAATACAAACTGGTGCCTAAAAACCATTCTAGCAAAATCTGCCTTCAAAATCCATATAGCGCTCCTTTCCTTCTGACCACTGCCATGTGCCCATAGAGCAGTTTACCACCACATATGTGGTATTTCTGTAAACTGCAGAATCAGAGTAATGCATATTGAGGTTTAGTTTGCCCTTGACCCCAGTTTTGAATAAGTTGAGGTGTGTAGTTTTTAAAATGGGGTCATTTATGGGTGGTTTCCATTATGTAAGCCCCTCAAAATCACTTTATAACTGAATTGGTGCTTAAAAAAATGGCTTTTAAACTTCTAAGCCTTCTTACATCCTAAAAAAATAAAATGACATTTACAAAATGATTCCAACATAAAGCAGACATATGCGGAATGATGGCTATTTCTTGAGGAATTACTATCCGTCTTAAAACTTAAAAGTAGAGAAATTCAAATTGTGAATTTTTTTAAATTTTTGGTAAATTTGGGATTTTTTTTATAAATAAATGAAAAATATATTGACTTAAATTTAGCACTGTCGTGAAGTACAGTGTGTCACAAGAAAACAATCTCAGAATGGCCTGGATAAGTAAACGTGTTCCAAAGTTTTTACCACATAAAGGGACACATGTCAGATGTGGCCTGGGCAGGAAGGTGAAAACTGACCCGGGGTGGAAAGGGTTAGACAAGAAGAAATTTTGCGTCAGCATGAATTCCAGTAGTTTTAATACAAACTGGTTATGTGCTTGAAATTGGCAACCTCTAGTGTTTAGGAACATTTCCACTGCTCCTATCCCAAGATGGTGAGGGATAGAGGAGTAGAGAGCCTCTACATCAATTGACCTGAGCAATTTATCCTCTTCTAGATAGGCCCCTTCAAGGTGACCCAGAAGGTCCCCTCTATCCCTAATGTAGGACAGTAACGCCCTAACAAAAGGTGCCAGGATAGAATCAATATAAATCCCGGCATTCTGACTGAGGCTGTTGACTCCTGACACAATGGGACGCCCCTTAATTTTCAGTAGGCTATAAAACGTTGCCACCGTCGGGTGTTTACAGTACAGGAAGTCAAATTCCTCCTCTGAGATCAATCCATCAGATTTAGCTGCACGCAGAATATTGACCAATTTGTTTTGATATATCACTGTGGGAGCAGATTTTAGTTTTTCATATGTTTCCTTATCCTGTAGGAGATCTAGGCAGATTTTTTTGTACTGCGTCGTGTCCATTACTATGACATTGCCCCCCTTGTCTGAGGGCTTAATCGTTATATCTTTGTCTTGTTCTAAAGATAACATGGCTTTGAACTCAGCTTTGGTGCAGTTAAATCTCTGATTATTAAGTGTCAAATTCTCTAGTTCACAGGACACCTGATTGATAAAGACATCAATATAGAATGGATCTCCTAAGCGTGGCATCTTAGAACTTTTGTTTTTGAGTGTGTTAAAGGGACTAAAACAAAATATTAATTTTATTAGTAGATATTTATTAAAAGGAAACTCAAAGGAGAAGGGTGCTTGCCCTTAGTATTTCAGGCATAGCCTCAGTATTAGTACTCCTAGGAGGAAAACATAGGGTGTACAGGACAGGTGTGCGCCCAGTCCTCTCTATGTATCCACCCAGGGTATAGCGGACCCCCAGTAGACAATGGTCTAATAGCAAATATATCACCCATACACTCATAAGTCACTGTGGATCGGGAGGCACAAAAAAAAGACCCATTATGTCGGGCACTAATAGCTTGACACAAAATTTGGGGATATATGTGGATAGGATTTTAAGACCCTTTGTAAATGCCCTACCATCCTATACACGAGACTCAATGGATTCCTGAAGAAACTAGAGGGCATTCAAGTTGAGCCCAGTACCCGGCTCACAAGCGCTTTATAGCAGCATTCCGCAAAACCTTTATCGCCATAATCAATTTGTACTCTCCCTCTTGAGCTTCATATTGGCACACAGTGTTTTCCTCTTTGACAGGAAAATCTACCACCAGCTTAGAGGTGTGGCGATGGGCAGCCCATGTGCCCCCACTTTCGCCAACCTCTATCTGAGCTGGTGGGAAAGGTGCGTGGTTTTGAATTATGCTTTTAGCCAGTGGTCTCTATTCATCATACTCTGGTTAAGATTCATTGATGACATGTTCATCCTCTGGAAAGGGGACAAACAGCAATTCCACACATTCGTTGAAGTTTTGAATGTTCATGACTTTGGGCTACATTTCAAATCTGATATCCAAGAACATCAGATTACCTTCTTGGATCTTACCATCCAGAAAGAAAGTGATGGACACATCACAACAAACTTATTTAAGAAACCAACATCAACAAATACACTACCAATGAGTAGCTGGCACCATCATTCCTTGAAGAAGGGAATACCGAAAGGTCAATATTTGAGGCTATTCCACAATTGCTCTACACTGAAGAGGTATTAAATAGCAGCAAAAGATCTAGAGCAGCGATTCCGGAGACGTGGATATCCAGCGAAAGTCCTCCATGCTGTACACACCAGCGCTCTTTGGGGAGTAATAGGGATGACCTGTTAAGTCTCAAAAACAGAGTAGAGGAGGATAAGGTCCCACAGATTGCGGCGATTTATGATAATGCACACCATCAAGTGAGAAATATCTTGAATATCTACTGAAGTATCCTGAAATCAGATCCAGATATAGGAGTCACGTTAAGTGACACTCCTGCTATCACTTATTGCCGGGGACGTAATTTGAAGAACCGCCTGGTCCACAGCTTCTTCCGTTAAAAGATAGAACTTGTCCTATTCTTGTCTGGACATCACGGACAAGGATAGTACTGGTCTATTAGGGGTCAGATGTTCCGTTCTGCAAAAAACGGAATGCACACGGATGTCATCCTTTTTTTTGCGGCTTCCTTTTTTGTGGACCGCAAAATCCTGAAACAGCCATACGGTCGTGTGAAAGAGGCCTTAGACTGGAGATCTTCCTCTAATTTTATCCATTGTTTATAAGGCTTGTTCTGGAACCACTCTACAAGGCAAGTCAAAAGTCTCAGGACACCCTTTTATTTCAGAAATGAAAGGGAAAATGATATATCTGAATACCCCAGCAAGTAATGGGTAAGGGGCCTATAGTTTTTTCTGTCGGAAGACAAATTTTTCCAATCTGAAGGGGATAATGTTGCACATCAAATAATTTTTTCTGAAATCGATTGCAGCAGTCAGATTTGCAATATTTCTTGGGGTTCAAAAGTTATCAACAGAAAGTTAAAAACTTCAAATAGCTGTGCGTCACAAGGAACATTGCCGGTTGTTGTTAAAACATTCTGTGTGTGATCCCTAAGATAAATTGAGCCTAGTAAAGCAGTGTTTTAAGGGAATTTCTGACCTCCCATAGAGAAGCCAGAATGTCAGCATCACATGTTCGTTTATGTACGTTCTCCAGTTCCTTAATTCAGTAGTAGTTGTTCAATGGCATATGCACATTATTTTTTTTAATTGCGAGCCCTGTTGGATTTAATGCTTCTCACTGAACAGTTAAATGGGTGGTATCAGAGGAATGAAGGAGCAAGAAATTAGCAATGGTTCTTTGGCTGCTGTGCTGACTAAATCTCAAAGAACATTAGGATTAAGAGACCAGGTCTATTGTCTGGTGACAGTGTCTGGTAGGGTAATAGACATAAAAACAGGGGTGTGGTCTGACCATACTATTAGGCCTAGGTCCGGTTGCGGGTGCCAAGATAATAAATGACTAAATAAGAAAAAAGCAATATGGCTGTACATGTCTAGGTCATCAATATAGGAGATGTACGTGTATGGGTCATCATTATCAGAGAGCCTTGAGAACCCCTATATTCAGACATGAGGCCTAATAGGAGATGGGAGAACTCACAGAACATGTCTCCTCAGCCTCATGTCCAGGCCACGCCCCCTTCAATGTTGGAATTTTTTTATAAATAAAGGTAAACCATATAGACACAAATTAACCATTAGCATGAACTATGATGTGTCACAAAAAAAAAACATTCCCAGGATAAGTAAAAGCATTCCAAAGTAATTACACGTCATATTTGCAAAATTAGACTTGGTTAGTAAGGGGAGTGAATGACGCAGTTTGGAAGTACTGAAACAGCACCTGTCAGCAGGATCAATCCCACTAAATCAGATATATTGGCTGGTATGGTTGATTGTGGGTGCCGGGGAGCGGGGTAAGTACCTATCTATATGAGGGGCCTGGGTATTGGAGGGGATGTTTTACACCTTTAACCCCTTTAAGTTAAAAGTCCAGTTAGTTTGAATATGTTTCTTTATTATTGTTTTAGTTTTTTTCTACATTTACCTGTATTGAACTTTACCATGACTTTGTTTTTTTGCTGAGGGAACCGAATGGACTGAAATGCATTTTTATAATGAATATTCTGATAAAAGGTTTTTTTAGTCAGGAAAGAGGGGGGGGGTGCTTAATTGCACATTTGTAAGAAAACATCTTCTGCAGGGGATAAACCATGTTGTTAAAATCAGGGAAAATCTCTGTCATATAAGCTTATTGAAACTGTGGGTTTCCAACATCTCATTGCAGAAGCCAGTTGTAACCTATTACTTTTCAACCTACATATTTTCCATCTTGATAACAAGCAGTTACCCGAAAATTGTGGTAAATGTTCAGGTTTGTAGCAATGCCCTTCTCTACTTCTGTTCCTAAGATGAAAATAGCTCTATTTTTATTAATAGTGGAATATAGTTAAAAAAACCTGTTTCCAGGATTAGTTCATGGAATACCTCGTGGTGAAGACGTAAAAAGGCTCAAAGTGGCATTGCAAGGATGGAAGGCTTTAAAAATTTCCTAAGGTTGCATTATTGAGGTGTCCGTACACCTAAATAAAGCAAGCTTAAGGAATTTTTAAGTGCCGTTTTGAGCCTTTTTTCTTCACCACAAGGTGTTTCTTTATAACCTCCGGTGTGCATCACCCCTAGAGAGGCAGCGCACAGCAACAGCAGGGATTCTAACTCTTTTTACATGTCGATGTCAGCACAACTGCAGCTGGTGAGAATCCCCCTGTCACTAGGGGCGCAGAGTCTATGTTCAGCTCTGCACAATGCCTGTGCTCTCCTCCTCCTCTAGATTTTCAGGATTAGTTCATATGAGCTTTAATATCTGCCTGTTTCTTTTATCAGACTAATCTTGTATGAAATCACACAGGATACCACATTCTCTAGTCCCAACCCAGTAAAACCCTGCTTAGGTCAAACTACATTCAGAACATGATGATTAAAAGGCCAATGTTTGGAATTTATCACAACTTTTGCACCAGTTTTCTGGGAACAAAAACTTCAACATTTTTGTTCTTACGCCATACGCAATTAATGCCAGAAGCTGGTGTAAATCAAATATAGTAGTGTAAATTATGGTAAATTATGGCGTTTCAAAAAAGCAAATAAGTGTGTAATGTCAGTAGGTAGGGACGAACAATGAGCCCTAACTAAAACCCAACCCGCTTTCCCTGCCTACTTGCAGTGCAAGCTCTAAGTAGCGAGTCCACAACTGGTTGATGTTCCCTACTCTGCTAAGGTGTGAAACAAACAACACCAATGAACAAAAACAAGACACAGAGACAGAGTCGTACTGAAATGGGTCAGAACCAGGAAGACTACAACATACCAAATCAAGAGACATAAAGTAGTCAAATAGCCAAGCCGAGATGAGAACCAGACAGGAAACTCAGTACCAATACTGGGCAGCACAGTGGCTCAGTGGATAGCACTGGTGCCTTGCAGCGGGTCCTAGGTTCAAATCCGACCATGGACAACATCTGCATTGAGTTTGTATGTTCTCCCCATATTTGCGTGGGTTTTCCTCCGGGTACTCCGTTTTTTTCCCACACTCCAAAGACATACCTATAGGGACCCTAGATTGTGAGCCCCATTGGGGATGGTTGGATGCTAATGTCTGTAAAGTGCTGCGGAATATAGTAGCGCTATATAAGTGCATAAAATAAATAAATAATAAATACGTTAGACAGAGAGTGGTCAAAAGGACAAGCCAAGGACAAAACACTAGTAATCCAAAATACGCAACCAGGAACCAGGAACACAGCTTGTGATTCAGAGGCTATCAGTGGTATAAGGCCAGGAAGGGGTTTAAATAGAGCAACCGAATCCCAAGATCAGAACCCAATAGGTCATGACTTGGCACTCCATTAGTCAGAACACTAGAATCAGCTGAGCAATTAGCCCGCTGTGGGGGGAAAGAGCATTCAATCTTGTTGCTAAGGACGCTGTCTCATCACTAGGTGGCAGTGGGTCTCTCCTGGTGCAGTCGCACCGAAGCTGGAGATCTCACTGCTGGAGCCCGGATAGGTAAGTTTGTGACAAATTGGTGTAGATTTACTTATGTGCTGCACAGACTGCCAGAGTATGATTCCATTTTTTTTACCACTTCCAGACCGGGCCATTTTCCCCCTTTCTAACCAGGCCTAATTTTACAAATCTGACATGTGTCATTTTATGTGGTAATAACTTTGGAACGCTTTTACTTATCCAAGCCATTCGGAGATTGTTTTCTCTTGAAACATTGTACTTCATGATAGTCATACATTTGAGTCAATATATTTCACCTTTACTTATGAAAAAATCCCAAATTTACCCAAATATTTGAAAAATTCGCCATTTTCAAAATTTCAATTTCTCTGCTTTTAAAACAGAAAGTGATACCTCATAAAATATTTGAAAGTGATACCTCATAAAATATTTGTTACTTAACATTCCCCATATGTCTACTTTATGTTGGCATCATTTTATAAATGTCCTTTTATTTTTTTAAGACGCTAGAAGACTTAGAATTTTAGAAGCAATTCTTAAATTTTTTTTGAAAATTTCCAAAACCCACTTTTTAAGGACCAGTTCAGGTCTGAAGTCACTTTGTGGGGCTTACATAATAGAAACCCCCCATAAATGACCCCATTGTAGAAACTACTGTACACCCCTCAAGTTACTCAAAACTGATTTTACAAACTGTGTTAATCCTTTAGGTGTTCCACAAGAATTAAAGGAAAATGATAAAATTTCTAAATGTCACTTTTTGGCAGATTTTCCATTTTAATCCATTTTTTTCTTTAACACATTGAGGGTTAACATACCTAATATGTATACTTTTTTATTATTTCACTTTAACACAATAATAGCATTTTTGAAACAAATAATTATGTTTTAATGTCTCCATGTTCTGAGAGTTATAGTTTTTTTTATTTTTTGAGCGTTTTTCTTATGTAGGGGCTCATTTTTGCGGGATGAGGTGACGTTTTTTTTGGTACCATTTTGTGGGACATAGGCCTTTTTGATCACTTGGTGTTGCACTTTTTGTGATGTAAGGTGACAAAAATGTCTTTTTTTGACACAGTATTTATTTATTTTTTTATGTTGCTAATTGGACGGGGTGGATCATGTGATATATTTATAGCCGTCACGGATGCAGCAATACCAAATATGTCAATTTTATTTATTTTTCCTATTTTTAACATTTTTTTTATTATTTTATTGGGGATTTTTTTTTTTACCTGTGAAACCTTTTTTTTTTTTTTTATAAAACACTTAATTTTTTTTATTTTTTATTTTACATTTTTCGTCCCCCATAAGCTCATACAAGACCTCTGGGGGACATTTAACGTCACAAGTGGCTCAGAGGGTGGGTTCCTCCACTAACATTGGCCATGTACACAACTGTCCAGCCAGGGCACAGTTCTGGGGGATGAGGAGGAGGAGGAACCGTGTTCAAAGCAAGGTGGCACCCAAAGCAGCTCATGGGCATCACTGGAGCGTGGCTAGGGGGATACAGAGGACACAGATGATACACCTCCCACAGAGGACAGCTTGTCGTTGCCTCTGGGCAGCCTGGCACACATGAGCGACTACATGCTGCAGTGCCTGCGCAACAACCACCGAGTTGCCCACATTCTAACCAATGTTGATTACTGGGTGGCCACCCTGCTGGATCCCAGCTACAAGGACAACGTGCTGTCCTTAATTCCATCACTGGAGCATGATTGGAAGATGCGCGAGTACAAGGTAGACACGCTGCTGATGGCATTCCCACCTGACAGCGGGGGCTCAGTGGAAGCACAAGGCGAAGGCAGAGGAGGAGGAAGAAGTTACCAATGCAGCTGGGGCACTGCCAGCACCTCAGAAGGGAGGGTTAGCATGGCCGAAATGTGGAAAAGCTTTGTCAGCACGCCACAACAACCAGCACCACCAGCTGATGAGGAACGTCTTAACAGGAGGCAGCATTTCAGCAACATGATGATGCACAAGCCTACACATACTGACTGATGGGTCTGCTAAACTTCTAGGTCTCCAAATTGGGCACATGGCCTGAGCTTGCCCTTTACGCCCTGCGGCCAGTGTATTGTCCGAACGTGTGTTTAGCATGGCAGGGGGGTGATCACAGACAAGCACAGCCGCCTGTCCACAGCCAATGTGGACAAGCTCACGTTCATTAAAATTAACCAGGCATGGATCCCATACCTTGTGCTGAATAGACAAGTATACCGGCAGCACCCAGTCATAGTTATACTCCAGCCATTGTTATTTCCCAATGTTTTGGGGTCTTCCAAAATTTATAAAAGATAAAGGGAAAGAAAATAAAAATAAAAAAAACAACTAAAACAGTGTTGGTTACCTCCTCCTCCTCCACCACCGCTTCTACTTACACCGCCACGTCCACCGCCTCCTCAACCTCCTACTCCACTTTGACCTCTGCCTCCTAGTTCAAGATTATGATGATTTTAACTTTTTTCTATTCTATGTTATTTTATGTCATTTCCATATCCACATTTGTTTGTAGGGCAATTGTCCTGCTCTTAACCCTATTTTGCTTTCTTTTCCAGCCCTTACTATGACTATTTTACAGGCATTTTAATGCCCCAAAGTTTGGGTCCCCATTGGCTTCAATGGAGTTTGGGTTCGAGGTCAAGTTCGGGTCTTGAACCTGAACTTTGAGCCGAAGTTCGGCCGAACTCGGCGAAGCTGAACTTCCAGGTGTTCGCTCATCCCTATAAATTACTATTTATGTCTGGAATAGCCCTTTAACTACCTACATGACTACTTCATAATTCTAAATTATATATATACCTGTAAGTACTGTACTACTACCGCTATTACTACTACTTGCAGACAGCCAGATGGCTTAAAATGCATGGCTGGTCCATATATGACTCTGCAAGGACGTTTCTGAGCCTGCAGTAACAGATAGACTTCTCATACACAAGGCAGAGATTGTTATTACTACCTCTGCCTACCCGTTTGCTTAGGAACTGGCCATTATGGTTCATGATGCTCCTGTCCTGGTGGTGTAATGACCCAGAGAATAAAGTTTTCATGATAGTTATGATGAAAAATAAATGGCGCAAAATTTATAATGTAAAAACCCGGTGGCGGCATTGCTGTTTTTTTGAAAAAAAAATTCACCAACATACACTGATAATCTCTAAGAGGTTGTACTCATGTATTGTGAATAAAAAATTCTAATTTGTATTGTGACATAAGGTTAAAGAGAAATCCCATTACACCACTACTATCCAACCACAGAAAGGGTAAGTCCCTTGTACTGTGTTTATGGCAGGTATCTGCTATAATGATGCAAGAAACCACAAGAAAGTCCCGTTTTCTTTGTATTTGCACTGCACAGAAAATAAAATTCTTGATGACTAGCACATCACTGTGTACTCTTACCAAGCTACAAATCCTTGATGGCATCTGAGTCATGGGCAGACACAGCAAATTAATTAATGGAAACACTCCCGAGAAAAAAGCTATGCTGGTAGAATTTGTGCCAGAACCCTTACATATAGTGTAAGAAGTACTGTCACTCTTTAACCACTTGATGAAAATAATTTTAAACTGTAAGAACTTAGTTTTATCAGATCTGTCTTAACATTTTTGCAATGTATAATTATATAGTATAAATAGATATAGATAGATAGATAGATAGATAGATAGATAGATAGATAGATAGATAGATAATGTGTGTATGTGTATAGGGTCCAGAAATATTTGGACAATGACACAAGTTTTGATATTTTAGCTGTTTACCAAAACATATTCAAGACACTGTTATATAATCAATATGGGCTTAAAATGCACACCCTCAGCTTTATTTTGAGGGTGTTCAGCTCTTTAGTATGTAGCCGCTTCTTTTACAAGGGACCACCGATAATTGGACAATTGTCTCAAAAGATATTTATTGGGCTGCACGTGCTATTCTCTTGTTAATCCACCATCAGTTAGGGTACTTTCACACTAGCGTTTTTCTTTTATGGCATTGAGTTCCGTCCTAGGGGCTTAATGCCGGAAAAGAACTGATCAGCATTAAAATGCATCTGTTCAGTCACTGTCAGGCGTTTTGGACAGAAATAATACCGCAGCATGCTGCAGTATTATCTCTGTCCAAAATGCCTGATCAGTTGCCGGAATGCCTGATCCGGCATTAATTTACATTGAAATGTATAAGTGCCGGATCCGGCATTAAAAAAAACGCAATGGCGGATCCGGCATTCTGGTCTGCGCATGTGCAGACCTTTTAACAGAAGCTGTTGTTGTGAACCAACAACATGCGGTCAAAGGAGAGGATGTGAAACAGACCATCATTAGGCTGAAAAAAAGAAGAAATTCATGAGAGAGATAGCGGAAATGTTAGGAGTGGCCAAATCAACAGTTTCGTACATTCTTGTAAAAAAGAGTGCACTGGTGAGCTCAGGAACTCAAAAAGGACTGGACGTCCATGGAAGATGATAGTGGTAAATGATCACAGAATCCTTTCCATTGTAAAGAAAAACCCCCTCACAACATCCACCCAAGTGAAGAACACTCTCCAGGTAGTAGGTGTATCAGTTTTCCAGAAAGAGAAGACTTCATGAGAGCAAATACAGAGGGTTCACCACAAGGTGCAAACCGTTAATCAGCCTCAAAAATAGAAAGACCAGATTAGACTTTGCATAAAAAACATCTAAAAAAGCCAGCCCAGCATTCTTTGGACAGATGAAACTAAAATCTATCTTTCTATCAAAATAATGAGAATAAGAATGTGACAGTTTTTGAACCCTTTGGAATGTTTTATATTTGTGCATAATTTTTTACCTAAAAATACATCAGCTTTTAACACAAGTCCTAAAAGTAGACACAGATAACCAAATCAAACAAATGAGTCAAAAATATTAGTCTTGGTCATTTATATATTAAGAAAAAATGATTCAATATAACATATCTGTGAGAAGGTACATATTTACAACAAGCCACGTGAGGTCACATGCCTAGGACACCAGGACAGAGGAGGGTCAGCAAGTCACAGAGAAAACATGACTTATAGTGATTAATTCACCTTAGTGCTGCTTCTCCTGTCTCCTTATCAATAACTTTTGTTTATTGCAGCTAGGAGATTTAACCATTACAATGTTACCTACAGCTAATGTAACATAATCTCTTCAGGAAGGCTTTGTAAAGGTTAAATCCCCTGACTTTTTACTGCAATTAACAAAAGTAAGTGATAAAGAGACATCAGAGCAGTTAAATGAGGAGAAAGGTGAAACCAATATATGACTCGTATGTACGTTGTGAAGTAGCAGAGACCATGCTATTATCCACATATTGACACCAAAGTGGGAAAGCTCCTAATTATAACTAAAAACAAACAAAACAAAACCACAGTGGCCACAGAGTAAATGTGGCCATATACCTAGCAAGGATTAGGGCTCATTCAGATAAGTGATATTAAACTAGTTTGTGTTCCGGTCTGTGAACATCGGTGCATTTTTACACAGACCACTTACAGATGATGACCTTGTCCTGTCTTTCTTGCAGACCCACTCACTTGAGTGAGTGAATCTTGAGTGGAAATCAGAGCTGGATGCTGAATGCTATGATTTTTCTATAGTAAGGGTTTATTCACATCAACGTTTAGCTTTCCATTCTTCTGATCTGTCAGAAGAAGAGACAGAAAAAAAAACAGGATACTGTAAAAAAGGGACCCTGTTGCATCAGTTGTTATCCAAGCCATTTCCATCTGAGATCCATTTTTTTAGACGGAAACAAAAGTACTGCATGCAGGGCGGATCAGAAGAACAGAAAGCTAAACGGCAAGAGGCCACCGGACTAAAAGTACTGCATGTCGTACTTTTAGTCCAGCGGCCTCTTGCCGTGCGCTGCCGTGCTGCCGCCGGAACTCCGCCCGCATTATAGTCAATGGGGACAGAACAGCAGTCCGGGGGCACACGTGAACTAGCGGCAGGATGGATCCGACAGGCTGTTTACCCGCTGGAACAGCCTGATGGACTCCTCTGCCGCTAATGTGAAAGTACCCTAAGTGGAGTATTATACAGTAAATGGAGCACTACACAGTCTTTCACACAGCCATTTTGAATTGAACTGCAATAGAAACAGAAACATTTGACTATGGATGATATTGTTATATCTAAATGCTGACCACTTTAACCCCTTCTACCACAGGCCAGTTTTCACTCTTCTGCCCATGCCGATTTTTGGGAATCTGACGTGTCACTTTATGTGGTAATAACCTTAAAACGCTTTTACTTATCAAGGCCAGTTTGTTTTCTCAACACATATTGTACTTCATATTGTACTTCAAATTTGAATCAAAATACTTCATTTTTATTTATAAAAAAAATACCAAACTTACCCAAAATTTAACAAATTTGCAAATTTGCTAATTTCTATTTCTCTACTTTTATAATAGATAGTAATACCTCCAAAAATAGTTATTACATATGTTTACTTCATGTTTGGATCATTTTGTGAATGTCATTTTATTTTTTGGGGGTGTTAGAAGGCTTAGAAGTTTAGAAGCAAATCTTGAAATGTTTCAGAAAATTTCCCAAACCCTCTTTTTAAGGACCAGTTCAGGTTTGAAGTCACTTTGTAAGGCTTACATAATAGAAACCACCCAAAAATGACCCCATTTTAGAAACTACCCTTTAAATGTTCCACAAGAGTTAATGGAAAATAGAGAAGAAATTTCAAAATTTCTATTTTTTGGCAAATTTTCCATTTTAATCAATTTTTTCCAGTAACAAAGCAAGGGTTAACAGCCAAACACAACTAAATATTTATTGCCCTGATTTCTGCAGTTTGCAGAAACACCCCACATCGTAAACTGCTGTATGGCCACACGGCAGGGCAGAGAAGGAAAGGAACGCCATATGGTTTTTGGAAGGCAGATTAAGCTGAACTGTTTTTTAGATGCCATGTCCCATTTGAAGCCCCCTTGATGCACCCCTACAGTAGAAACTCAAAAAAGTGACCACATTTTGGAAACTAGGGGATAAGGTGCCAGTTTTATTAGTACTATTTTGGGGTACATATGATTTTTAATTGCTCTATATTACGTTTTCTGTGAGGCAAGGTAACCAAAAAATGGATGTTTTGGCACTGTTTTTATTTTTTACAGCATTTATCTGTAGATCGTGTGCTATTTTTATAGAGCAGGTTGTAACAACCGTAACGGACACAATGATATCAAATATGTCTACTTTCTATGTTTCTTTGTTTCAGTTTTACATAATAAAGCATTTTTGGAAAAAAAATGATGTTTTTGTGTCTCCATTTTCTGAACGCCCTATTTTTTTTTCTTTTCTGCTTATCGTCTTGTGCACAGGCTAGTTTCTTGCAGAAAGAGTTGAAATTTTTATTGGTACCATTTCTGAGTACATAGGATTTTTTGATCATTCATTATTACACTTTATGGGGCAAGGTAACCAAAAAATTGGTTGTTTTGGCGCAGCTTTTATTTATTTTTACAATGTTTACCTGAGGGGTTAGGTCAAGTGACTTTTTTATAGAGAAGATTGTTACGGATGCAGCAATACATAATCCTTCTACTTTTTCTTATTTATTTAAGTTTTACACAATAATAGCATTTTTGAAACAGAAATAATTATGTTTTAGTGTCTCCATAGTCTGAGAGCCATACCTTTTAAATTGTTTGACCGATTGCCTTAGGTAGGGTCTCATTTTTTGCAGGATGAGGTGATGGTTTGATTGGAATTATTTTGGGGGGCATATGCCTTTTTGATCGCTTGGTGTTGCACTTTATGTGATGTAAGGTGGTTTTTATTTAATTTTTTTACGGTGTTAATGTGAGAGATTAGGTCATGTGATATTTTTATAGAGCTGGTTGTTACGGACGTGGCGATACATAATATGTATTTTTTCACAATAATAGCCGATTTGAAACAAAAAAGGATGTTTTAGTGTCTCCATTTTCTAAGAGCTATAGTTTTTTTTTATTTGAGCGATTTTCTTATGCAGGGGCTCATTTTTTGCGGGGTGAGGTGACAGTTTGTTGTTGATACAATTTTTATGGGACATACGCCTTTTTGATCGCTTGGTGTTGCACTTTTAGTGATGTAAGGTGACAAAAATGCCTTTTTTTTTACATGGTTTTTATTATTTTTTTTATAGTGTTTATCAGACAGGGTGGATCACTTGATATATTTATAGAGCCAGTCGTTACAGACACGGCGATACATAATATATGTGGGTTTTTATTATAAAATAAGGGGAAATTGTGTTTTTTTCTCTTTTTACTTAACTTTATTTTTTATTAAAAACACTTTTTTTTTACTTTTTTTTCTTTACCTTTTTTCTGACTTTCACTTTTGGGGGTCTGATCCCCTCTGCAATGCATTAGAAGACATCTGTATTGTAATACATTGCCTGTTCGTGTACTACAGTAAGTAGTACACTAACAGGTTGCCTAGGAGACCCAGCCTGAGGCTGGATCTCCTAGGCACCCATGGAAGGCAGGTCCCGATGCCGTGCAAGGCATTGGGCAGCTTGTGCATGGCATCGGGTTGCCTTCTCAGTTCTCACACATCGAGTCCTCGCCACAGCAGCGCGGGGACTCGATGGGCTCCCTCACCAGATACAAACCCCTTCTAAGTCGCGGTATAGAAGGGGTTAATCTGCCGGCATAGCTTTTACAGCGATGCAGGCGAATACAGCAGGGGCCCGGTTATCAGGAACTGCCGGACCCCTGCAGTGATCCGGCGTGAACCGCTCCAGTGCCCACCCAATCACCATGACGTACTAGTACATCAAATTGCAGGAACGCAGTGACTTCCATGACGTAATAGTACGTCATGTGTCGGGAAAGGGTTAAACCATTTCTGGATAAGTAATTACGCGTATTATAATCGGCTTATTTATTGTGCTCCAAAGCCTTTTTTATCCATTTTTTTTATCACAGAAATTTCTGTACCATGAGGGCCTTTAGGGTAGACTGGATATCTTTATCAATCTATTTTTATTTATTTTTTAGAAAGTACACATTATTAAGATATATAAGGGGATTGCCAGATTAATTATATCATTATATTTACAATTATGATATTTCATTATTTAGTCTACTGTACTCTATGATTGGATTTCATATATATTTCATTATATTCTCATTTTTTTATCAGATAATTTGAAAGTGAAATTAGTGTCAGGTGTTTTAAGTCAGTGCAATGACAATCAGGTGTGAGTTAAATCTGTTATTTAAAGAACGGAGATCTATCAAACTCTGATCTTCACAACACGTTTGTGAAAGTGTATCATGGCATGAACAAAGGAGATTTCTGAGGTCCTGAGAAGAAGATTTGCTGATGCTCATCAGGCTGGAAAAGGTTACAAAACCATCTATAAATAGTTTGAACTCCACCAATCTACAGTCAGACAGATTGTGTAGAAATGGAGGAAATTCAAGATCAAGAGCAGGGCATATAATAGTCCGTAAAGTCACACTCAATGTAACACCATTAAGCAACTAACGGCCTTTCTCCCATTAGTTAATGTTAATGAATCCACCATCAGGAGGAACAACAATGACGTGGATGGTAGGATTGCAAGGAGAAACCTGCTGCTCTCCAAAGAGAACATCCATTGCCCATTTGTACTTTGCAAAAGCTCACCTGGACAAAGCTGAATGGTTAGGTTAGGAGACCCCCTGAAAATATCATTATCAATAATCTTGACCACATGGTCAGTCCTGATTTGTGTTCTGTGTGGCCTTCGGTAAGAGGATGTAGCATGTTTCTGGCTTTCCGCATGTTTGTTCTCTGGAGGGAAGTCGTTAGGGGTTTTTATTTAATCCTGTGTCTTGATTTTGTATTCATTGTACAGCTCTCCTGTCTCTCTCCACTTCCATGTGGGCTGGTTGCTGTTCTTGTAATATCCATGCGTACTGGCCACAGTTGAGTTTGAACTGGTGCCTAATCTTGATCTGACTGTGCTAATTTTTTAATCTGATTTCTGTTCCTTTTCTCCATTTGCTTTGAACTGTTCGGTTCTAATATTCTCATCATATCCTGAATAAGGCTGGTAGCTTGTACTGGCTGCAGATGGGTGACTGTGAACTCATACTACTTTCCCTTTTCTGTTCTCTTCTGATTTGTCACTTGAAGGAAAGGGTATTCTGATTCTGATTTTCATCCTGATCCTGATTTTGTTATGAGTCTATGTTCTGATTTTTAGTTCGTCACTTGAAATTAAGGGAAGCTTGAAGGGGGAAGAACTGTTACAATGTGGCTCACCGTGACACTGTCT
The DNA here is from genome assembly GCA_033119425.1 of Bufotes viridis. NCBI lineage: Eukaryota > Metazoa > Chordata > Amphibia > Anura > Bufonidae > Bufotes > Bufotes viridis. The sequence continues at coordinate 444,751,133 of CM065589.1, read as the reverse complement.
TGCCGTGTAGGCTGGCTGACTGTGCTCTTACGTACTGGCTGCGGTTGACGTTTCCCATGAGTGTTGGTTGTTTGTATGGTGCGTGCTGGCTGTGGCCGTCTATAGTAGGTGTGAACTATAACTTGTATGGTCACGGGACAGCTGCCGTGGCCAGGATCGCTGAGCAGTGCAGATCCAATAGAAATGTATGGGATCATTGCAGCAGTTGCAAGAAATCCAACATGGCTAGATGTCTTGCGACAGCCATGGTGATCCCATTAATTTCTATGGGATCATCGCTACTCAGCAATCCTTGCTGCAACAGCCGTCATGCAACCAGTGTCTCTATGTAGCCCTAGACTTAATGTTTCTCTGATCTGTGTGTCTGAATATCAGGTGGTCATGGGGTTTTAATCACCCGGCTATTTAGACCCTGTAGCCAGTGGCATAGCTATAGGGGTCGCAGCGGTCGCAATTGCGACCGGGCCCCTAAGTCAGGGGGGCCCACGCGTCCCCCAGGAGAGATAGAGTAAAGCCCTGAGTGAGTTACATACAATGCTTGCTGGCGACCGGGGCGTCCGGTCTGACTGCATGTTCCTCCCTGATATTAAGAAGAAAATTGCAGAAGAGATTATGGTGGCCGTTCCCTGTCGCCAGACAATGAGGGGGCCCTCAGGGACCAACATGACTAATGCACAGTCATCAATGGAATAATCTTCTGGGAGTATAGATGTATCTAAGCATATCATATGTGATACTGTACATTAAACCTCTCAAGTGTGCTACTGTACTGTAGAGGCCATGTATCTAACCTATCATGTGTAATATTGTACTGCTGAACTGGTGTAGCTAAGCCTATGTCATGTGTGATACTCTTAACTGAGTTTGTGTATCTAAACCTCCTAATTATGATATTTCACTGCTAAGCTGGTGTATCTAAGCCTACACTCTCTGATACTGTGCTACTGAGCTGGTATATCTAAGTCTATCATCTGTGATAATGTCTGTTGAGCTGGCGTATCTAATCCTATTGTGTAGTACTGCCCACTGAGCCTGTGTAAGATGCTGTAAGATCTAAGATGCTGTCTGCTAAGCGGTGTATCTAAACCTCTTGTGTGATACTGTACTGCTAAGACGGCATATCTAAGCATATACTGTCTTATGAGCAGATGTATCTAAGCTCCTGGTGTATCTTAGCATATCATGTGTGATCATGTGTGGGAGAGTGGCATTTATTACTGCTACATGGGGGGAGAAGAGAGAGTGGCACATGATGGGGGGAAAGTGGCGCTTATTACTGGCACATGGGGGGAAACTGGCACATGATGGGGGAGAGTGGCGCTTATTACTGGCACATCGATGGGGAGAAGAGTGGCACTTATCACTGGCACGTGAGGGGGCAGAGAGACTGGCACCTGATGGGGGGAGAGGAGAGGCACTTGTTACTGGCACATGATGGGGGATGGAGACTGGCACTTATTACTGGCACATGCGGGGAGAGTGGAACTAGTTATGGCACATGATGGGGGATAGGAGACTGGCACTTATGGGGATAGGGACTGGCACTATGCAGTGAGGGGGAGAGGAGCACTGTTACTGGCACATGATGGGGGAGGAGCTGGCACTTATTACTGGCACATGAGGGGTAGGAGACTGGCACTTATTATTGGCACATGAGGAGGGGAGAGGCCACTTGTTACTGGCACATGATGGGGAGAGGACTTTCACTAGCACATGATAGGGCGAGAGTGGCACTTATCACTGGCACATGAGGGGGTGGGAGAGGAGACTGGCACATGATGGGGGGAGAGTGGCATTTATTACTGGCACATGGGGGGGAGAAGAGAGAGTGGCACATGATGGGGGGGGGGGGAATGACACCAGAAGGCTATTGAAACAATGTTTTGTTGACTAATAAGACCAAAATAGAACTTTTTGGTTTAAATGAGATGTATTGGGGTAAATTTGTCAAAACTGGTGTAAAGGAAAACTGGCTTAGTAGCCCATAGTCTAACCCCTCAGGTGAAAACCGTAAAAAATAAAAATTAAAAACTGTGTAAAGAAAAAGCCATTTTTGTCACCTTACATCACAAAATATGCAACACCAAGCGATCAAAAAGGCATATAAATTAGTACCAATCAAACCGTCACCTCATCCCGCAAAAAATGAGACCTTACCTAAGACAATTGGTCCAAAAATAAAAAAGCTATGGCTCTCAGACCATGGAGATGCTAAAACATCATTATTTCGGTTTCAAAAAGGCTATTATTGTGTAAAACTTAAATAAAAAAGGAAAAGTAGACATATTAGGTATTGCCACATTCATAACGATCTGCTCTATAAAATTATCACATGACTTAACCTCTCAGGTGAACGCTGGAAAAAATAAATAAAAACTGCGCCAAAACAACCAATTTTTTGGTCACCTTGCCCAATAAAGTGTAATAATGAATGATCAAAAAATCCGACGATCGGCAGAAAAAACAAATGCTCAGAATGTTCAGAAAATGCTTTATTATGTAAAACCGATAGAAACAGATATGAAAAGTAGACATATTTGATATCATTGTGTCCGTAACAACCTGTTCTATAAAAATAGCACAACATCTACCCTGTCAGATGAATGTTGTAAAAAATAAAAACGGTGCCAAAAGATCCATTTTTTTGTTAACTTGCCTTACAAAAAATATAGAGCAATTAAAAATCATATGTACCCCAAAATAGTACCAATAAAACTGGCACCTTATCCGTAGTTTCCAAAATGTTGTCCCTTTTTTGAGTTTCTACTGTAGGGGTGCATCAAGGGGGGCTTCAAATGGGACATGGCATCTAAAAACTAGTTCAGCTTAAATTGCCTTCCAAAAACCATATGGCTTGGTACTGTAAAAAATTGATTAAAATGTATAATCTGCCAAAATTAATCCATTAATTCTTGTGGAACACCTAAAGGGTTAACAACGTTTGTAAAATCTTGAATCTTGAATTGAATACGTTGAAGGGTGTAGTTTTTAAAATAGGGTAATTTTTGGGTGGTTTCTATTATGTAAACCCCACAAAGTGACCTGAACTGGTCTTTAAAAAGTGGGTTTTGGAAATCTTCGGAAAAATTCAAGATTTGCTTCTAAACTTTTAAGCCTTCTAATGTCCCTAAAAATGAAATGGCATTTTCAAAATGATCCAAACATGAAGTAGACATATGGGAAATGTAAAGTAATAACTATAATATAAGGTATCACTATCTATTATAAAAGTAGAGAAATAGAAATTAGGAACATTTTGGGATTTTTCTAAATTTTGGGTAAATTTGGGAGTTTTTCACAATTAAAGGTGTATGGTGTTGCTGAGTTCCTTCTTTTTCAGAATATGTGTGTCAAAGTCAATAATCAAGAGAAGACTTCACTCTTGAAGTATGTGTGTCAATGTCCCAATATTTATAGACCTGGCTGTATTTATGTTTACATCATGTTTCCTTTTAGATTGTTCCACTGTGTTGCGTTACAACGTGGAATGCATTGTGACATCCCGCATGCCATTGGATGTTCTGGACTGTGCTGCTCTCTAGTCCCCTTCCCTTCCTTTTAGGAGGTACAAAGTGAGTTAGTCTGTATCTCAGTTTTTTCTCTCCATAGTGGTTTGCGATGTCACTACTGTTGGCGGCGCTGCGTTCCACTGTGTAACATGACGCAGCATAATGACGTTATTATATAATTTACTTTTAGACTACATTACCATCTTCCCCTTTGTTGGTCGGAGGGGAAATGCCCTAGATTACCTTATACATTGTAGTGGCTCGGTCTTACAGTACTAGAACAGCACCCCCTCCTAGGTATTTAACAGCCACAGTTAGCATCCCTTCCCTATTTGATTATTCTTTTTTTCTCTGTCACCACAGCAAGATTGTTTCAGATCCAGTAGACATCACACCAACACACCAGCTGAACCCTGGATGAGGTAGGACCAGTTGGTACTTTCATTTATTGCAAGGCATATTGGTACCGCCATGTACCCTATGATAGATTTTATTAGTTGGGACTCAGTGAGTATAATTTGAGTACATTTGGGTGGTGCTGAATCCTTGTCTCCTCTCACACAGACTGCTCTGCATGACTCTCCACACAGGCTTATCCTTATGCCTCCTCTCACAGACTGCTACTTCCCTCCACACGACCTGATCCTCCTTCCTCACAGACTTATTCACACTACATGTAGACTGCCTCCTATGTTCCTCTCTCTCTTACTTCCAGTCCATCCACTGCATTAGGCTACATGCACATGAAAATTGCGGATCCACAAAAAAAAGGATGATGTTCCGTATGGCATCCTTTTTTTTTGCGGATCCATTGTAATAATGCCAATCCTTGTCCTCAAACTAGAAAAAAATAGGACATGCTCTATTTTTTTTGCGGGGCTACGGAACAGATATACTGATGCGGACAGCACATGCAAGTTATCTGCCCAATTGCATCCCAAAGTGAAGATCTCAGCGAGTCTGCATGGTAGCACACTTTCTCTGAGTGGGGAGAGTTTTCAAACTATGTTCAGGTTATATGTACCGCAGCTTAAAGAAAACAGTGATGACACCTCAAAATTTAGAACAAAGGAAAATATTGTAGAGCAAATGCTAAGTCTGAGTTTTAAAGTACTTTGAACATTGGCAGACAAGTTCACTGTCATTGTCAACTTCTTCCTGTGGATACCCTGAACCAAATCATTCACTTCTCAATTCTCATGGAATCCCTATGAGTAATAGCAGAGCTGTAACCTAGATCGCCTTTCAAATGAGCCCATAATTGGTGCCCTAGCTATTTAGACTTACTACAGCATTTCTAAGCCACAAAAATATAGTCATGTCCTTGGCTAGATACAGCGTATGACAACTCTTGCCAGAACATGAATGAAATATCTGTGGTGATGTAAGGTTTAAAGGGACACTTCCATCAGAATGGGATACTTTCTTTAAATAGTATTGATAGAAAACCCTTTTTGTAGATTTTTTTTGCAGGTCTATACCATTGAAAATTAAGTACAAAATATTGTCCTTTTGTAGCGATCAGCACAGGAAGATAAAAGTCCTATATAGCTAATTCATTGTCAGTTTTCTGTCTGCTGTGAGGGGAAGATGTTATCTGCAAGCTAAAGCTAAATGTTGAACTCATGTAACAATATTAGGGTCCATTCACACGTCCGTTGTTTAGTTCCGCATCTGATCCCGATTTTTCGGACTAGTCACGGAATAGTTGCGGACAGAATTCGGACCCATTGATTTTCAATGGGTCTCTAAAATATGCGGACAGCACAAAGAGTGCTGTCCGCATAATTTTCTCAGTACATAGTGTCCGTAAAAAAATAAAACATGTCCTATTCTAATCTGAAAATTGCAGTCCGTACAACTTTATTTGAATAGGAAAATGTATTCTTCTATCCGTTTTTTTTGGCGGATCCGCAAAAAACGGATGACAAACGGAAAGAATTCTTGGAAAATAGGATCCTTAAAAAAACGGTCCTATTTTCGGATTATAGAAAAACAACGGACGTGTGAATGGACCCTAAAGATACCAAAAAGAAAAGCACTGAACTTATCTGAGTCACTCATCCCCCTTTCCTCTCTGGTCAGAGTTACTGGTCTGACAAAGTCAAACAAGACAGTTTGCCATGTTAAAGTCAAAACAAAGAAGGGCATTAAAGTGCCAAGACATGAAGTAGAATACATGAATTAATATAAACAATCCACAGTTTTTGTTGTAAAGAATTACATAGAATAGACCCTGATTTATCAAGAAGAGCATGTGCTTGCACCACCGGAGGAGGCATATAATTTATGACGAGTTGCAGGCCTCATCATAAATGAAATGCGTCATCCAGTGGTCTGTGCACCAGACTGAAATCTATGGCATCTCAGAGCTTCCATAGAATTCAGTCATTATTTATGCTAGTTTCTGGAATAAATAATGATAATTGTGGTTCTTGAAGTTATTTATCGAAGTCCTGCGAGACTTCTGTGATAACTCACTTCGCCTCGCCAGAGCGCATACATTTTAATGCTTTACGGAGACGGATCTCTGTACAACATTGCAACGAATTTTGAAGCTTATTTGAGATATAGAGCTGTTTACTTGTTTATAAAATCATCAGGGGACCTTGTGATGTAGTCTAAAGTAAATAACATTTTTATGGAGATTTTTGAGCACAGATGCATCAATTTTATGCATTGAATTACATATAGCAAATCACCCATGTATTTCTTTTTGATAGATCCAGGAATAATTTCCTACCTGGATTTTTCTTTTCTCTTCAGGATCAAGGATCAAGTCTCCTCAATGTTCCTAGTAGTCTATATTAGCTCCAATAGGGTTTGAGGTGCGTGCCCTATTTTTTTCATTTTACAGATCCATCATGCCCATTATAGTGTATGGGTCCGTGGAAAACACGGATCCAACACGGACGCCATCCGTGTTTAATCTGTGTTTCATGGACCATTTATAGGAAATGCTTTGAAAAATTTCAGCTGTGCAGTTTCTATAGATCTATCCCCTGTTGGATCTAGCCCCTGGAAGAATTGACAGCGAAAATGGTGTTGGGGCTGTCGGAGCAATTGTGGTCTGTATTGATATATTTATTTATGCATATTCTATTCACTTTGGTATCCTGATTTAGTATAACCTCTTTGGGTAAAGTGATGGGTTTCCATAGTGCCATAATTGTAATGTAATATTGTGATTTAGATAACTGATTCCACATATGATCCCACATTTACATGGGTATGGATCTATTTTATACTTTTTTGGAATTTTACTTATGTACTAATAAAGATGATTATGTTTTTAGAACTTTGTGTGGTGTTGTTCTTTTAGGATTTTTTTTTGAAGTTCAGACCATTATGGATATAGTGATACCAATTTTGTGTTTTTTTATTCTTTTAATTTTTTTCAATAATAAATGTAAAGGAAAGAATTAAGGAAAGTTTCTTACTTTCTATTACTTTTTCCCTGCAGGTTCCATTCTTGGTTTTGACTTAATAATAAGGCAAAATGCTAACCAAAATACTGCCATGTGAAAGTAAGTTTATATAAATGAGCACAATGCTACCAGGTGTCACATTTTGTACTATACCTGTCAAGTGATTAGATGTTTCCTAGGCAGCTAAATAGTACTATTACAACACTGGGGATTCAGTTCACATTTGTCTGAATAGGCGCATTATTATTGTCACGTACTCCTATTACTATTATCTAAACAACTGTTTCATACCCAGTCAGGCTCTGGCGTTTTAATGGGAAGGCTTAGGTTCCAGGCATGTATCCATGACTTGGTGTTCCAAACACATATTTAGGTAAGTAGCTGTTACCTTGATAGTAGAAATTTTACTTTACTTGTAGGAGGCTCCAATGTGTGTTTACTGTCTTAAAGAGGACCTTTCACTGGTCCACAGTTTATGAGGCTCATATGAGCTGAGCGCTGCGATTGGCCAGCGCTCCAGGCTTGGGAGGAGACGCCCAGGGCAAAAGAAGATGTCTCCGCCCCAGGCAAAAATAGGAGAAGCGCGCGCGCCGGTACCGGGGGGCTACAGAGGACGAACGGAGCAGCACCCAGGGATACAAGTAAGTGCAGGGTCATCCCTGGGTGCCACTCTGCATGTATATACATTTGCCTCATAAACTGTGGACCAATGAAAGGTCCTCTTTAAGTTCTATTTCCTGAAAGAATAAAAAATAAAGTATAACCAAACTTTTGGATCCTATTGCTTTTAGAGCCCTTGTACTGGGCTCTTTTCTTATATAGCCATAGCAGATGAAATGTAGAAAATAGCCATAGGGACTGCCTGTTCCTATTTTAGGTATCAGTATGTTCCAAGATATAAAACAATTGAAATAAAAACAATAAAATTCTTACATGTCTGTGTGCTAAATCTGTGCACTTGCTATGTGGTCAGGTTTTTTATTTTATTTAATGACTTATTTATTTATTTTCAAAAAAGGATACTTTACAAAAGGACAAAATAATTTAAAAAAGACATGCAAGCCAGGAAGATGAACAACAGAAAAAGAGAATCTTTGGATTAACATCCAGATATGGTGTGAGAGGTGGATAGACATGGTTGATTACCACAGCATTATTATGTTCATGTAAGGATAATAGCTGTAGCCTGCTCTCATTGTATTTATTGGAAGACATTTGGCACCAGGAGAAGTGTAGAGTGGTCTCAGCATGCATGTTGGTACTTGCCTCCCTGGATTTAATGGAGGCCGTTATTGCACCAAAAATGGTAAAAAGCAGAGTGGACTCAGCGTGCATGTGGAACCTGCACTCCCTGAATTTTATGGTGGCCATTTTGGCACATTAAAGGTAGTATTTAGTGTTAGGTTCCCGTCTTAAAGAGATCGCCTTGACGTCTGGCAGATGGGCCCAAATCATTTTGTATAAAATGTATTTGCCAAGAATCTCAAATTTGCAAAATAAGCATAGCATTAGCACCAGAATGTTTTCTATATTTATGGCATTATTGTACTTTATTTGTGTCTGCAGAGTGCTGTTGCATTGTACTTTTTTTCTTTGTGTTTCTAACCATGGCAGCGTGCAACTACACATTGGGATGTGCTGACTGACCCCCTTTTTTTGCACATGTAAGGATAATAGTGATTTAAAGGTTGTGTTGTGATATAGAAGGACAAAACCTCTTCAAGATCTGGTCAAGGATTTTATGTCTTGAAATCCATCAAGACAGGGTGGTGATAACGGAATCCATATAATAGGACAATCTTGCAGCCTCCTGTGGGAAAGGAGGGACTACACTGCAGCAAGATAACAATGTGGAGGAGGGCCAGAGTAAAAGAGTTGTAAGGGTGTTAGATCATTCATACGGAATAATGTTGACCAGGGGCGTAGCTAGAAATAACTGGGCCCCATGGCAAAAATGTTTTATGGGCCCCCCCCTCCCGGATCTCCCACCCCCACATACCTCTGTAGCTACGCCACTTGAATTTTTTTTTAAATCCTCTGCCGGCGGCAGGGCCGGTTCTAGGTTAAATGGGGACCTGGGGCAAAAAACAATAAGGCCCCCCCAACACAGGTCAGGGCCGGTTCTATAACCCCCCCCCCTCCTAAACATTACATACCCATACACATCTATATCTCTATTACCCATAGACATCTATATCTCTGAGTACAGACAGTGCCCCAGTCAGTCCCACACACTGGGAGTGGGACCGTGGGGCCTAGATACAAAGATGGGGGTCAGTCAGTCTCACTCCCGAGGATTGAGGAACATGCCACACGCGTTGCTGATCAGATCAGGGCCAGTTCTATAAACCCCACCCTTACCCCTCCTAAACATTACATAACCATATACACATCTATATCTCTATTACCCATATACATCTATATCTCTCAGTGCAGACAGTGCCCCAGTCAGTCCCACACACTAGGAGTAGGACCATGGGGGGTGAAATCTAATCTTGTTGTTGTACCAGGACCTTGTCCTCCTTGGCTATGTGTGTGGCGGGCACTGGGCACTGTAGGCAGACTAGAGCTCTCAGGGGGGCAGAACTAAGTTTTGAACCATCGCTTGGCAGTGGGCCAGGTGCGAAAAGACGTGCGGCCCGGCGCTTATATTGTGACAGTGAGTGTGACTCCTCTGAATCTGACTGAGTTAGTTGCGGGCCAGGGGTGGCGGGTGTGGGCTTGGGCCCGGGGCAATTGCCCCCCTTGCCTATATGGAAGTGCTGGCCCTGGCCCCCAATGGCGTGGGGCCCCATAGCCATTGCTATGGCTGCTATGGTGATCCCTACGCCCATGATTTTGACCCTAAGTGGCATGCATAGCTCCTTCCTCTAAGATGACATAAGGAATCAGACAGACACAACTGCAACTTGAGCTGAGCAAACTTTATTTGATTCACAAGAGACAAGCTTGGAAGTTCTCTAGTCTCCTCTGAGTGGCGGCAATTAAGAAGGCTGCTTTCCATCTCTATCTCTCCATGTGACCAGTCTTCAACAGGTGTATCCTGGTTACAGTATCTCTGTCCTTGCAACCCACAGTACACACTCTCAGTCACAGTATTCCTTTCCTTGTGACACACAGTATTGCATACCTCCACAACATGTTGCTGACAGGTGACAGACTGGCTGGTCTTGGTTACAGACTGACTATTATTTAGGCCTTAGCTGCTATCTGAATACACAGGCTAGACAGCTTCTTTTTACCCCTCAGCTTGAGCATCCACACCCCTGTGGAGATCATCTGCATCTTTACCCTATCTAGGCACTAAGATGGTGCAGCTTTATGAGTGATGCCATTCACCTCCACTGCTAGCTAGCTGCACACAGGAATGTGCAGCTTTTTACAGCTAACACTCAAGCTTCTTGACTGCACTTTTTCACATTTATCCTCTACCAGCCATGTGTTCTCACTTCAGCTTAAAGGTGTCTGAGATAATTAAAAATCTTGGACAACCACTACAAGTCTTAAATAAATAAAAAGACCATACTGTATATTCATTCCAGCTCTGTACTCTGCAGTGCTCCTCCAGCACTCCTGCTGCTGTTTATTCTAAAACAGCATTGGCATGCCTTGATACTATAGCTGAATACAGTGATTGGCTGCAGTGGTGAGCTGTCAAATCCAGGCACGTCACAGTAGTCAGTGACATATATAGTGATGTTCCTGGATTCGACACCTCACTGCTGCAGCCAATCATTGTCCACAGCTGTAAAGTGCTAGGAGCCTGATTGGCTCAGCGATTGGCTACACCTGACATATCCAGCAAACAACATATGCAGCAGCACACTGTTCTATGCGCAAAAATACATGTAAATACTGAAATATGAAAAATATGAATTACTACTGCTATACCTGCTTTTTGAAAATTAGAATCTCTTTGTGCACATTTTAGATCAAGATTTTGTTGGCCCATCTACTAGCAACAAGGTGGCTTGGAATACATGTGGTCAGTATTGTTGAACCCAAAATACAAACTGTGTTAAACATTTTTAGTTGACTGCCTTTTTTAATATAGCTGTGTACAAAATAGCATACAGAACAGTTTTTTTTGTATGTAATGGCTTCTGTATAAAGTTACAGTTCCATATAAATGGCTATACATTAAATCAAATGTAGACACCAACAACACCAAGGGGGGGTAATCTATCGAGGGTAATCTTTTACATTTTTGCTTGAGTCTGCACACTTTGCAACAAATGTCTCAAAAGTTACACGTTGTTTTACAAATGTATTGCATCTTTAAACCAAACTCTTTTGCCTAGAAATACTGCCTCAGTTATTTTACACTGCTCAGCAACTTTTTTTTACAAATGTAAAAAAAAAGTTATTGATAAATCTGGAACAAAATTAATTAACACAGCTAACTGCACCCACTTTCCCACCCACTTTTCAAAACTGGTGTGAGTAGTGTAAAAGTGCAAAATGCAAGCCCAAAAATTCACAAAATCCCTGGGTTGAGATATTTTTAAAGCAAGAATTCTGAAGTTCAAGGTTCGAATACTACCTCCCCACCCCAATGCAGTGTGAAATTAGCCATTCTAATTCTATTTCCAGTAATCCATAAAGTCACTCTCATATGATTAATTTATAGATTGTGTGCTAATTCCAGCACTCATTACAGTGTTTCTTCACCAAGACTCTGGTCATAACCACCTACACACTTGTAACCAATATAAGGATATTTCAGAAAGTGATGGTCAGATTACAATAACTTCAGAAAGCTGTGCAATATAAAAATGTATTTCTTAAAAATGATGAAGCATTAAACCACTTCATCCCACATTGATAGCCACAGAAATGCCTTTTTGATTTTTACACTGAATAGAAGCAAAAAATTAGGTAGCACTTACTTGTATACACTATGGGTGGAGTGTGCATTGGCCTCCTTTGTGCCAAATTTATCACATTACTTCTTATATTTGGAGTATCTTTAACACGTTTATCTAGAAATGCTACACCAGTTTTGTAATCCTCTACTGGAGTGAATTTGCAACTTTTTAAAAATTGGCAAAGAAAAATCGAGAATATATACTTGTGTAATGGGTGGCTCACTCAGCAAAGGAGAAAAATGGGTGCACTAACGTCCAAGTATGGGTGCTCACCGGACCCACAAAAAATAATCTATGGATTCAATAAAATAATGGACAGGCACACCAAATCTGGTCAGGAGAAATATGACATTCGCAATCTATTCCGTATTCTCAATTATATGCATGATAAATACAAAAGATAAAAAGGAGACCTTAAGTAGTATGCAAGTATCCGGTTTCAGATAAAATATGGTGAGACGGATAAGACGACCGTATTCAAAGTCCATCCATCCGTCCGTCCATTGGTCAAAGAAAAATCGAGAGTGAAAATAATTAACATAGCTAACCACACATACTTTCCTACCCAAAAATGTTTGCACAGGTAAAGTTGAAAAGTTGCAAAAGCCCTATTTTGCAACTTTTTGAAGCCACAATTCTGGAGAACAGAATGTGATAAATTCCCCCTGGTTCAAAAATTCGCATTTGTCACTAGCTTAGTTTATTTTTCAGAATATAATTTTCAAGCTTTTGATGATACCTAGTGTTTAGAAAATGCTCTACTTTCCGTTTCCCGTTTCCATTTATTTTTAAACTTGATTTATTGAACAACAGAACAGTCATATTCTACATTTACAAGTAGACAGTAGAATAGCAGTAAAACAGGTACTGGTATCAAATGTATGTCCATTCAAGAACACAGCAGAACAAACAAAAAGGAGGAAAAAAATGCAATCATAAACAAATACAGTATGCTAACTTGCAAGAGAGAGTATACACTGAAGGCATTGGAGAAAAAAAGTTGAGGTTACCACTACTGAACAATAGGGTAATGGATGAGCCCAAGGATGTATCTCCCCAAGATATTCAATCAGAGACATCAATATACAATACATTCTCACAAATAGCTCCAGACACTAAGACCCTACGGATAGAAGGGGGCAAAGCAAATCTAATTATTGTTGAGAGCCATGTTGCATATAGACTTTTAAAGAGGACCTTTCATGACTTCTAAAGATATCAACTAAAGATGCTCACATGGAGAGCCCTAGGGATCTCCTGCACTTGCAGTGTTCCTAGGCGCAGCTCATTCTCGAGCATAGGCTCGGTATCGACGCTCACCAAGTCATAGTAGGCAGGGACTTGGTGGAATTGGTTATAGTAGGCGGAGCCTGCTCTCAGCCCTTCTCCGGCTGTAGCGCTGGCCAGTCGCAGCGCAGAGCTCATAGCCTGGGAGGTTTTTCTCCCAGGCTATGAGCTCTGCGCTGCGATTGGCCAGCTGCAGCCTGAGAGAAGGAGATGAAGGGCAGGCCCGCCACTATAACTTAGTGAGCACAGATACCGGAGCCTATACCGGAGAACAGAGCGCGCCTACGGATAGATAGTGGTGCAAGGAAATCCTGAGCACTATTACATGTGAGCATACCATTTGTATTTTTAGAAGTCATGAAAGGTCCTCTTTAAGTAAGCGTTACATGAACCGTCCCATACTATGTGGAAGGTCTCCAGCCATTTACTGTTTTTATAAACTATATGCTCATATGATACAATAGTGTTCACAGTATTGCTCCACTGACGGACAAGAGGAGGGCATCTTGCTATCCATCTCAGGCAATAGCTATCCGGGCTTGAAACTAAGGGGGTAATTTATCAACTGGTATAGATCTGTCACAGATTGCCGCACAAAGGTTAGTCACGCCGCAATCTGCAACTTTTCCCGCGCAGCGCAAGTTCTGAAGTATACCTATCATGGGGTATGAGGAAATACATAAGTCAAATGGTGGAAATTGTGCGGTCAAAGCATGGCGCTGCTGTTGATTTCTGTAGAAGCCTGATCATGGGATATTATACATGGTTTGAAGTTGCAAGAATAATAGGAGAATATTGTGCTGATAGAGGTGAGATAGGAAGGTAACAACATACCGTGACCAAAATCCTGAATCAGGAAGCTAGCAGTTGTGTTTTAGGCTTCTATTACCCCATAGCAGGGTCTCAGCAGGGATGGCAATGAAGCCAGAAATTTTCTTACCGAGAGTCCAAACTTGTATAACTAACCTGTGCAATGGTAGCAGGGGACACAAATAAAATGAAGGATACTCTAAGATCTCCCATAATGAGGCATCAGAAAAGTAATGCAAAAGATGGCAAGGGATCTTCCAGTAACCAAGGTCGACTGTATCGCAACTTTCCCGCTATGTAATAAGAAAGTCGTTGAAGTGTGGTTAAGCGCATATTAGGTCTATTCGTGTCCCAAATGAAGGACATCATAGGAGAGTCTGCAGCAAGATCAAATCCATGTGAAATTGTGACATTGCCATGCTCCAGCGAGTACAGGAACTAAGGTAAGGCTATCATTTTAACAAGATTAATCCTTGCCGCCACAGACAGGGGTAAAGAGCTGCAAGTCTGAGACTTATCTCTAAGATATGTCAATAAAGGTGAGGTGTTAAGAAAGTAAGAATGAGAACTATCTCTAGCTATATGTTTACTTAAAATGAGAAACAATGGTGTGTTGACCCTTCTGCCAATTTACTAGTAGACCTGAATACCTCCCAAAAGTATCTATAGGAGAGATTGCAAATGCTAGATAATAACTGAGATTGGACATCAAGAGAATCATGTGATCTGCATATATGCCTATCTTTTCCACCCTGTAATCTACAGTGATCCCTTGAAAGGACATGTCTTGCCTAACAGCCAGTGCTAGGGGCTATATTACAACTACAAACAAAAGTGGTGACAAGAGGCAGCCTTGCCGTGTTCCCCAAAGTAGCTGGAAGGAGGAGCAGAGAAGCCCATTCACTCTGATTATCTAGCATTAGAGCCACTGGGAGCATTATGGTTATATTATTACTACTAGGGTACTGCAGGGGCGTTATTATTATTTGATGCAATATGGAGGGCATTGTTACTAATGGGGACTATCTTGGGGAGTATTATCACTATTGGGGGCACCATTACTAATGAGGGCAGTCTGGGTGTATAGTATAGTATAGTGTTTATGTACATGGGGGGAGCACAACAGGCACTGACACCTGACACCCGGCACTCCCAACGATCAGCTGTTTGAGGAGACGGCGTGTGCTGTGCTGCACGTGCCGTCTCCCTTCTCTTTTCTGCTCTGCTGCTATATGTCTATGGGACAGCAGCAGTGAACAGCACGTGCCATCTCCCCAAACAGCTGATCGACGGGGCTGTCGGACATCAGACTGTGTTTTTAGCACAATATTACAAGATGTGGCCCCCGCCCCCCTTATTATCTTGCCGAGGACTACATTTTGTCTAAAATTGGCCCTGGAGAAGGGACACCCCTCCAGAAGAGGAGGTATATGTGGAATGACACGAACACTGAATCCTTTTGGCGACAGTCTAAACCACAGGCATTCCACAATAAAAATGTAATATCAGCCATTGTCAGCATGGAAGGTCATTAAGATAATGATAATTTAGCAAATACAAGGTAGTGGATTACCAGAATATGTTATTAACTATGAATCCAGGACCATAAACTGTCCTAGCAACACAACAGGGAAACTATTGGTTGTGCCGTACAGATTAGTGGCCAAAAGACAGGGAAAGTCTGTGTGGCTACATTGGTAACTATGCCTCACAGACTATAACAGAAATAAGCAACAGCAGTATCATTGTACAACTAAAATATAACAGTAACCCATCATGTAATAGTGAGCCTCCTTCTAGGCGTCAGGAGAACCCATATCAAAACTGAGTAGAGCAGAGGCACCTAGGAGAGGCATGAACCCACACAGCGGTAAACTTGAAAACAAGAATGGGATCATGTCTTTCCCCCAAAACAAAGACCCAATTGACAATATGTTCAAAATATAATCAAGGGAGCTTCCTTAGTCATATAGGTTATCAATGGCAAGTGGGTCCTCTATGCCTGTAGGAGCAGGTAGTATCTTGCGGAGCAGATCAACAATAGAGGGGTAGAGATTCACTCCTCTGCCAATGATGGGTTATTGAAGAAGCGCACTCTGTCCCTGTCAACAATATGGAGATGACCTGGACAGGCCAAGGAATAGTTGATCTGTAGCTCCCTCAGCCATCACTTGACACTGACGAATGTGACTCTCTACTTTTGTAATTCCGCTGAAAATTGAGACGGTGGTGTTGTCAAATTTGATCTCCCCGTGATGATGAGCATGCTGCAAAATGACATCGTGGTCTCTACAATTCAGGAATCTTACCACTTAGGCAGACCTATAATGTAAAGATTATTTTGCCTAGAGGGATTTTCTGAGTCATCTGCTTTCTGCCACCATTGGTCACCCTTGTGCGCCATATCTTTCAGCATTGCAGACATAGGTGTAAAGCGGTTATTTAAAATACAAATGCGTTCCTCGCTGTTTGCCACCCTATCCCTTAGGTTTTGTAAATCGTGTCTAAGCAGGCCCAAGTCCACTTTAACAGGTAGAATTTGCCTGTTAAGGAGAAAGTAGATGATTTGATAACCGTCAGTAATTGATGTGAGACCTGCTTTAAAGTCAGTTCTGGTTCCGCTGAGCCATTCTTCGGGGGGGTCACTCTCAGCAGGAGATTTAGTGGACCCTGAAGAGGGCATAGTAGCACCATGAGGGGACTCCTCCCGAGCATATTCCTGCAGGCTGGCCTGTCTTGTGGGACTCATGAGTGCCACCTGCTTGCAGATCTTCCATCTTTTGGAAGGAATGATGGAGTAGTCCACTCAACACAGCAGTTGAGTACCCAAACAGCAGTTACAAGGATAATGGTGTGCAGGGATGCACCTAGACTTTCCGCTGCCTGAGGTGAAAAATTTAAATGGTGCCCCTTCAATATTTATTGGCAAGCAGTGCCCTAAAAATAACTGCGCCCAGCAAATAGTGCCCCTGACACTAATGGTGTAAACATAATGTCACCCAAAAATAATTGTGCTAAGCTGATACTGTGCCAGGGTGCCCCTCACAGTAATAGTGTGCCCCAATGTCCCACTAATCATAATAATTCTGTGCCACAGTGCACTTAGTAGTAATAATGACCCTACAGTGCCCCCAACAGTACTAATGTTCCCACTGTGCCCCGGAAGAAATAATGCACCCATAGTGCCCATACTATAGTAATCGTGTTCCCCATAGTCCCGAGTAGTAATAAAGTAGAATAGGCAGCAAGGCACTCTTGTAGCCTCGGGGCTGGACAAAGCGAGGTCGTTGTAAGGGTATAGTGAATGGTATACAGAACAAGCCGTTGTACAGCCATGTGGCCACCTGGTAATGTGAGACTGCACAGCCAAGACAAGCAACAGTGAAAGTGTCACAGACCATGGCGCACACCAAGAGGATCCCGTGACATGGACCAGAGATCCGTGGTGGTCCCAGATCAAAGAGCTCCGCGGCATCCGACGCCGAGAGACACGGCAAGATGGCAGGGTGCAGCGGTGAGTAACCTTACACAGGAGCACTGGAACAAAGTGCGAAGGGGTTCTCGGGATGAGTCCGGACAGATAAACCTGAAAGATCGATTCAGGAAGGGTTCAGGGTGTCTGATTCAGCTGTTACAAATCCGGAACTCTTAGTGTGTGCATCCAGCCATCTCAAGCGCAGAATCTACCCCCCCCCCCTCTCCCTGTAGTTTTTTGTTAAAAACTGAGGTTCATGAAGACATTCTAAAACTGATTCTGTTATAGCAGGTAATGTAACTATACACCTTTATGGCAAATCTCTATAACATAGCGTACTGTACAATTATGGGAGGTAGAAGTCCCAATAAATTTAAACCTCCATATCAGCTGTTTAGATGGTCCTTTCCTTCAGTAAGTTATGACTAAGTTATGATGGAGGTGACCTGTTGCTGGAGACTGGAGGTAGCTTTGCCATATTACGCATTTTTCTATTTTCCAATGAAGACACCTAAGACCGTGTAACTAGAAAAGTTCCATGAATCACAACCTGTTTGGCAAGGTACATTTTCTCCAGTTTCCACACAGTGGTAAATGTGGTTAATTAGGTATCTTAAACTATACTATCTAATATTCTATCCTGTCAGGCAAACTACTGAAAATATTTTCCATACCATAACACAACCAACATCAGTTTGACACTGTTGCCACTTGTACTTTCTTTTCAAATTTTTTGGTCAAAACAGCAATATGCAATGTTCTATTGTTGAGGACAGTGAATGGTATGAAGATAGTGACTTGCTGCAGCAGCCACGTGCTGTATACTTCACTGTGTACATCACATTGACGTGACATTCACAGTGATGTGAAGGTATATAGCATGTGACCGCTGCCGCCAGTCCTCTTACCGTATACCTGTCATTCAGATGAATAGCCATCCATATAATACAAGGACTGCTTGAGTTTGCAAGAAAAGGTGACTTCCTTGTGGAGCAGTTCTCCGTTCTGGAGCACTTGTTCTATACAGTACAACCAAAAAACTGTGGTAAAGGGCATAGACCTTACTATTTAAAAGCAGTAATATTATACAAAACTCTTGATTGTCTTAGAAAATATAACTTCAAAATAGAGTGGATTTTCTGTAGTGGAATTCCTTCATCAGATTTTTCAGAATTTCCACGATTACACGTGGATTTTTTGCAGATTTCAAGGTACACATGGTAAAAGGTTAAGTCCACAGTGGAAATCTGCAGTATACATTGACATGACATTGGCCTCAGATCAATTTAATTTTAGCAGAGTATGAATTAGAGTTTGTAAAATCTCGACCACTTTTCTGCGGCAGCAACAGCTGCGGATTTTCAGCTCACAATTCAGCTGCAGGAAAATTTACAACATATACACTCCATGTGGATGTATCATAAAAGACAAAAGAATAGAAAGACTTTCCTAAAAAAGTAAAAATGACATACAGGTGCACTAGTGTCTACACGACTTCTGCTCCGAATAGTTGCCTGCGTTATACTTACAAATCCCCCATTCTTCTATAAAAAAGGGTACACTTCATGCATTTAATTTTAGTTTCAGTAATCATATGTAAGTCTGTAGAAGTGCAATTAGTGTTATAGCTATTGTTAGTTTTATAGTTATATTTTCTTTTTAAAAAGTTCCCTGGAGCGGCCGTAACAGAAATACACATTCACATCCTATGGATGTGTCCACGCTAACTTTTCTGAGAACTTTATCTCAACAAAAATTCAATACATTTTTGTAAAATGCTCACGAAGCCCTTGACAGACTGCAACTCACTTCACAACCACTAGGAAAGCACTTATAGACACATATAGCATAAACATCTCCCAACAAAGAACTGCAAAATCATGTTTTGTTATGTTTTTTCAAATTTGGTCCACTCATCTCAGGATATGTTAAAATGAAAAGGTGAAGTAAGAAAAGACACATCTGTATATTGTCAATGGAACCTGTGTGCTTTATGGCAGCTGTAGTTAATTGGCATAGAAACAACACAGATTATTACAGTCTCCTGGAAGTAATGGAATGCAAACAATCCCACAGAAACCAGAGAGTGACAAAAGTGGCTCGGTGTAAATTGTTGCACTATCCTAACTATATAATAGCGCTTTCACTAGGTCCTCACCCTCTGATGACCTTCTCCTGGTATATACTGTACAGTAAAGTGAGCTGCTAAAGACAGGCATCAACCCATTGTGATTGCTCTAGAATATTTCAAGATATATTTGTTAATATGTGGATAAAAAATGCAGTCTTTTTTCATTGTTTATTATTAGTTATTTATTTTTTATAAATATGTTTAGAATAAAACTTTTACAATTACAATTAATATCTAATTTTCACACAATATACCCCCCAAAAAAGCCGTTCCCCAACCCTTATGTACTCATCACTTCCAGGTCTCAGTTCAAGCTCCTGATGCTGGGGCTTTGCTCACAAGGTCCTGATGCAGGCCAGCGGAAGTCACTTTGGAGAAAAGAATGGGCTCCATTACATTGCAGGATCCATTTCTTCCAAAGCAAATGCCAAACCACTACTAAGGCACTGATTCCAACATGTTTCTAAAGCTAAGTAAGATACAGACTGTGGGGAATGGATGATGGCCTTTGAAATAGGAGGAAGAAGCAGGGGGAAAATAATAAGTTATGGCTCAGCATGGGGAATTAGGAAGGATGCAGAAAAAGTAGCAGGACCTCTGTGTTATATCAGCAGCCCGTGCCCGCCGCCACACTTGTCTCTTTGTGTATAGTGACTAATTAGGATTCCTTTTCCAGTAATTCTCTCCTCTGGAGATCCAGTTGCTTGCTCCTTTGTCAATAACTTCACCCAGATCTGGCAAAAAATGAAAGCCTCTCTTCTACAGGCCTCTGTGCGCATGCAGAGGTTCGATGACTGTGGGCACAGGACTCCACCTCAGTTTTTCTCTCCTGGGAACAAGGTCTGTCCTTCCACAGGAAACTGCAGACTTAAGGTACCCTAGTTGTCACCTGACTCCACTGGCCTGTTCGGGAAATGGAAACCGTTGAATCCTGTCTCTTACAAGTTGCACCTTCCTGCTTTTTTACATATTCTTAATTCTTTTCATGTATTGGACGGTGCCTGAGCAAAAGGTTGTCTAGCTTTCTAGTTATCTGCAAAGGTGTGCTGTATTAGTTGGTCTGCCTATGCACCAACCTCTGCCTATTTACTGTATTCTGACCCTCTGCTGCCTGACCTCTACCTGACTTCAGTATTGACCCTTTGCTGACTGACCCGAACCTTGGACTGACCCCCAAATTACATTTACTCTGCAAACTCTAACTTCAGCCTGCTCCTGGCTACAATTTTGCTTGACCCCTCTATGCTCCTCACTGTTGTCTCTGACCCCTGTGGATCAGCTGTCAGTCACACAGAGACTACTCCAGGTTCCCCTGCAGCGAAGCCTAGATCCTTCTATAAGTTAATGGGAGAATACCAGGGGACTGCCACAATAACGCCCTTATAATTAATCCAAAGTTAAAAGGGTTTTCCAGTTATAGATAATGATGAGACCTGGCATTCCTGATGACCAGCTGTTCCAGGGAGCCGCTGTGCTCCCCGGAGCTCTGGGTAGTGCACCTGGCTCCTGGAAGCTTTCAAAGCACAGCACAGTACATAGTACAGCGGCTGTGCATGGTATTGCAGCCCTGCCCCTTTCACTTCAATGGGGCTGATCTGCAACTAATCCAAGTGACTGATGTACAGTGAAATCACATGGCCTAGGAAGAGACCCTGGCACCCAGTGAGCACCCAGTCTTTTCTAACAGCTAATTGTGGGGGCCTGGTTTCGGACCCTCGCAGATCTGATATTGGTGACCTATCCTGACGAAAGGTCATCAACATATATTATCAGATAACTGTGCTACCCCTGACACATACTGTTTTCCAAGCTGGCTTAGGTTCTATGGGGGAGGGGGGGCAACCATGGTGGTTGGCACAAAGGAAAACAAAGGGGCAGGCAAAATTTCAAGTGGGGCTATTTCTAAAGTCTTTCCAGCAGTCTGCCCTATATATAGTACCATACTACAACCCCAATTCCAAAAAAGTTGGGATGATGTAAATATAATATACAATATAATATATAACTGTAGATAAAAACAATGTATTGATTTGCAAATCTCATCAACCCATATTTTATTTATAATAGAGCATAGAACAGATATTAGATCTTAAAATTGAGGCATTTTACCATTTCATGATTTTGTTTTTTACTAATTTAGAACTTGAGGGCAGCAGCGCATTACCAAAAAATAGGGACATAATTATAATCATAATTTTACAGATCTTAGTAGATGCAGCTTTAATGTCCATATAGTATAAATATCTGAGCTTTAGACATGTATCACTTATAATCTTTATTATTATAATCATGGTATTTAATTTATGCATAAAAATAGTGGTTGTCTGTGATTTTTGGATAAGTTGTTTAAAAAACAAAAAAATAAGCTTGGAAGCCATGGTGAGACGCCATTTCACATGGCAAAATCTTAATCTAAATGATGAGGAAGTATAAAGAAATGAAAGTCAGGACTTGAAGGGGTAATTCAGCACTGCAAAAAAGCAAGACAACCTTTTTGTATTTAATTGATCGCTTTGTAATATATTCTATTAGAGATATACAGTGCATTCGGAAAGTCTTCAGACCCAGGGGCATAGCTATAGGGAGTGCAGAAGTAGCAGTCGCTACCAGGGCCAGGAGCCTGAGGGGGCCCAAAGACCCTCGTGCCACATAAGACACTGGTATTATAAAAAGTGCATGCAGGTCAAACCTCTGGCTGGAGGGAAGGGGTAAGGTCAAGAATTTGGCATGGGGAGGGGGTGCCATTTCAATTTTTGCAGCGCGAAAGCTATGTGCTTCCCTGCCCCTAACCACAAAGCACTGAGGGAAGAAGGGCCCAAGCTGAACTCTTGCACCAGGGCCCATGAGTCTTTAGCTACGCTCCTGTTCAGACCCATTCATTTTTTCACAACAAAAGGCTGGGAAAGTAAGTGGTATTAACCCCTTAAGGACCCAGCAATTTTTCACCTTAAGGACCAGGCCATTTTTAGCAAATCTGACATGTGTCACTATATGTAGTAATAACTTGAAAACGCTTTTACCTATCCCGGCCATTCTGAGATTGTTTTCTCATCACATATTGTACTTCATGACAGTGGTAAAACTGAGGTAAAAAAAAAGTCATTTTTATTTATAAAAAAAATACCAAATTTACCAAAAATGTGGAAAAATTAGCAATTTCTCTGCTTTCATAATAGATAGTAATAACTCCAAAAATAGTTATTACTTAACATTCCCCATATGTCTACTTCATGTTTGGATCATATTGGGAATGCTATTGTATTTTTGGGGGACGTTAGAAGGCTTAGAATTTATAAGCAAATCTTGAAATTTTTCTGAAAATTTCCAAAACCCACTTTTTAAGGATCAGTTTAGGTCTGAAGTCACTTTGTGGAGCTTACATAATAGAAACCACCCAAAAGTGACCCCATTTTAGAAACTACACCCCTCAAGGTATTCAAAATTGATTTTACAAGCTTTGTTAACCCTTTAGGTGTTCCACAAGAATTAATGGAAAATGGAGATGAAATTTCAGAATTTCACTTTTTTGTCAGATTTTCCATTTTAATAATTTTTTTCAGTTGCAAAGCAAGGGTTAACAGCCAAACATAACACAATATTTATTGCCCTGATTCTGTAGTTTACAGAAACAACCTATATGTGGTCGTAAACTGCTGTACGGGAACACGGCAGGGCGCAGAAGGAAAGGAAAGCCATACAGTTTTTGAAGGCAGATTTTGATGGATTGTTTTTTTTAACACCATGTCCGATTTGAAGCCCCGCTGATGCACACCTAGAGTAGAAACTCCAAAAGAAGACCCCATTTTGAAATCTACATGATAAGGTGGCAGTTTTGTTGCTACTATTTTAGGGTACATATGATTTTTGGTTGCTCTGTATTACACTTTTTGTAAGGCAAGGTAACAAAAAATAGCTGTTTTTGCACCGTTTTTATTTTTTGTTATTTACAATATTCATCTGACAGGTTAGATCATGTAGTATTTTTATAGAGCAGGTTGTTGTGGACGCGATAATACCAAATATGTGTACCTTTTTTGGTTGTTTGTTTCAGTTTTACATAATAAAGCATTTCTGTAAAAAAATCATGTTTTAGTGTCTCCATATTCTGAGAGCCATAGTTTTTATATTTTTTGGGCGATTGTCTTAGTTAGGGTCTAATTTTTTGCAGAATGAGATGACGGTCTGATTGGTATGATAGTGGGTTGCGTATGACTTTTTGATCGCTTGGTATTACACTTTTTCTGATGTAAGGTGCTTTTTGACACCATTTTTTTTTTTTACGGTGTACACCTGAAGGGTTAGGTCATGTGGTATTTTTATAGAGCAGGTCATTACGGACGTGGTAATACCTAATATGTAAACTTTTTTTTATTTAATTAGGTTTTACACAATAATATCTTTTTTAAAACAAAAAAAAACCATGTTTTAGTGTCTCCATAGTCTGAGAGCCATAGTTTTTTCAGTTTTTAGGCGATTGTTTCAGGTTGGGTATCATCTTTGTGGGATAAGATGACGATTAGATTGTCACTATTTTGGGGTGCATATGACTTTTTGATCGCTTGCTATTACACTTTTTGTGATGTAAGGTGACAAAAAATGGCTTCTTTTACACTTTTTTTGTTGTTTTTTTTACGGTGTTCACCTGAGAGGTCAGTTCATGTGATATTTTTATACAGCAGGTTTTTACGAACACGATGATACCTAATATGTCTACTTTCTTTTTATTTATTTATGTTTTACACAATAACATCACTTTTGAAACAAAAAAAATCATATTTTAGTGTCTCTATAGTCTGAGAGCCATAGTTTTTTTATTTTTTGGGCGATTGTCTAGTGTTGGGGCTCATTTTTTGCGGAATGAGGTAACGGTTAGATTGGTACTATTTTTTTTTACATCGTTTTTATTTTTTACGGTGTTTACCTGAGGGGTTAGGTCATGTGACATTTTTATATAGACGGTCGATACAGACGCGGCGATACCTAATATGTCTACTTTTCTTTTCTTTTTCTATTTTTTACAATTTTTTTTCCCTTTATTTTGGGAAGTAGGCGTTTTTGTTTTTTTACTTGAAACTTAAATTTTTTTTTTTTATAACTTTATTTTTTTAACTTCTTTTTTCACTTTATGTTTTGTCCCACTATGGGACTTCAAGATTTCAGGGTCTGATCCCTGTTTCAATACAGCACAATACATCTGTATTGTGCTGTATTGAACTGTTAGTGTCTTACACGGTAAGACGCTAACAGTTGCCTAGGAGACCCAGCCCTGGGGCTGGATCTCCTGGGCTTCCGTAGCTAGCAGTCCCGATGCCTGTTCAAGGCATCGGGGCTGCCATAGCAACCATCGGGTCCCCGTCACCGCAGCACGGGAACCCGATGGGATGTAGAAACTGCCGCAAACCTCCTGTAGGCCGCGGTCAGCGCGATTGCGGCATTCAGGGGGTTAATCCGCTGGCATCAGTGTTTTCACCGATGCTGGCGGATACAGCAGGGGTCCGGCTGTCAGTATATACTGTATACAGTATACTGACAGCCGGACCCCTGCAACTGATCACGGCAGGAGGTGTGGGGCAGCGCATTAACCCTAGGACGAGAATGCTCATCCTAGTGCATTAAGTAGCCACAAGTTAGGACGAGCATTCTCGTCCTAGGTCCTGGAGGGGTTAATATAAAATAGCTGGAGGAGCAAATACTACGTCACATACTAATATTAAGTCACATAAATGGGAATAAAAGGGCATATTAGAGAGGAAGTCTCTCAGAAGCAAAGAGAAGCATAGGTTCACCAATCAGCGAAAAACTGCAGCTAAAAATTGTGGAACAGTTTCAGAAAAATGTTCCTCAGTGTGAAAATTGCAAACACTCTTAATATCTCACCATGTACAGTATATAATATCATGCAAAGACTCAGAGCATCTGGAGAAATCCACGTGGAAAAGGAACATGGCCGACAGTCAACATTGGACGCTTTTGATGTGCAGACCCTTAGGAGGCACTGCATTAAAAATTCTGCACTGAAAATCACTGCATGGGCTCAGGAACACTTTCAGAAATCACTGTCTGTGAACACAGTTCAGTGTGCAATCCACACATGCAAGTAAAAGCTGTATAATGCAAAGAAGAAACCAGATGTCAATACAATCCAGAAACGCAGCTATCTTCCCTGGGATAAAGCTAATTTAAAATGAACAAAATAAAAAACTGTTCTGTTGTCAGATGATTCACAATTTGAAAATCTGCTTGGAAGCCACAGATAGTGTGTTCTGAAAACTGAAGAGGAGAGGGGCCATCCAACTTGTTATCAACTCACAGTTTGAAAGCCCTGCATCTCTGTTATTGGGGTTGCATTAGTGCCCATGGCGTGAGCAGATTACACATCTGGAAAGGCACTATCAATGCTGAACAGTATACAGAGGTTTTAGAACAACATACTGTATGCTCCCATCCAGACGTCTTTCAGGGAAGGCTTTGCACATTTCAGCAAGACAATGCTAAACCACATACTACATCCACCATAACAGCATGGCTTCGCAGAAGAAGAGTGCAGGTGCTGAACTGGCCTGACTGCAATCCAGACCTTTCACCAACAAAAAACATTTGGTGCACCATGAAACTAAAAATATAGCAAAAGACCCAGGACTGTTGAGCAGCTAGACTCCTACATTACAAGAGAATGAGACAACATTCCTCTCCCAAAACTCCAGCAATTGGTCTCCTCACTTGCCAGAAGTTTCAGACCATTAAGATGCTACTCAATAGTAGACATGGCCCTGTCCCAACTTCTAACACAGAGCACAGCTGCAGGGAGGATCACATTGTAAGTATTCTCTTGCACATCGCTCACTCCCTTCTACAGAGGCTCCACTAACACGAATGAGCACTAGCAAGCAAATATAAGCAATAAAGCATTAGCAAAATCATGCATTCCTAGTGGAATGCATGATTTGCTTGAAAACACTGCCACCAATAAATTACAAATATATTTACAAGGAATCATATTGGTGGAACAGCGGCATGGCAATTAAAGGGGAGGGGGAGTTTATTGTGCACCAAGGGGGGTAGCAGTAGAGGTGCTGCAAGAGCTATGACCACCCTGGAGCTCCAACTGAAAAATTTGCATAAAAATAAAAGTACAAATTTCTCAGCAGCCATTTAAGATACAAACAAAAGAAATATATTGTTTTACTTAGTATGATCAACCTACCAGTGGTTTAATAGGGTTGATCATGCTGACAGAGGCTTTTTCAATATACTGTATAATTTAATTTTATTGATTTCAGGAGAACTCTTTTAATAGAGTATTGGAAATAGATTATACAAACCGTAAACCTTTATATTCTCCAGACAGGAAGTGGTAAATGTTTTTTGTGTTATTTAAAAATCAGTGCTGTCAAATGTTATCTCTAAGCAGCAGGCTTACAAGACTGGAATTGTGAAGAACAGGGTTGCCAACTGTCCATAAATTCCTGGATAGACCGAAAAAAACTGAGAATATTTTTCCAGCTTTAGTATCTGAGCTGTATACATATATCACTTATAATGTTTATTATTATTGTTTTATTATTATTTTTAAATTCTGCATAAAAATGGTGACTGTGTGATTTTTTTGATAAGTTGTTTAGAAAAAAATGAGGTTGTAAGCAATGGTGGGAAGCCATTTCACATTGCCAAATCTTAATTTAAATGATGAGGAAGTATGAAGAAATTAAGGTCAGGATTTGAAGGACACTGTGAAAAAGCGGGACAACCTTTTTGTATCTAAATGGGCACTGTCGCTTCAACAAACTGCAAAATCTTTAGTACAGCTGAAGCAACTTTGTTATATATATATGTCCTATTAGAGTTATACAATTCATTTGGAAATTCTTCAGACCCTTTCACTTTTTTACATTTTTTTTATAGTGCAGCCTTGTGCTAAAATGAAAAAAAATCAAGTCCCCCCCCCCCCATCAATCTAAACCATTATTAAAAACTAAAATTTATTATGGATATACACTGTAAGTATTCAGACCCTTTGCTATGACACCTGAAATTTAGCTCTGGTACCTCCCATTTCTTCTGATCATCTTTGAGATGTTTCTACACCTTGATTGGCGTCCATATGTGGTAAATTCTGCTGTTGTCGAGAGACACACCCCTGTATAAGGTCTCACAGCTGATATATCGATATCTGAGCTAAAACCAAGCCATGAGGAGGAAACAACTGTCTGTAGAGCTCAGAGGTAGGATTGTGTTGAGAAACAGATCCGGAGATTTGTTAAAATAAATAAAAATTCTGCTGCACTGAAAGTTTCTAAGAGCACAGTGGTCTCCATAATTTATAAATGGAAGAAGTTTAGAACAACCAGGATTAAGGCAACTTTCACATCTGCACTTTGTATTCCGGTTTTGAGATCTGGGTAAGAGACAAACAGATGCTGCCGAATGCTCTAGTAAATTTTCTATCTCATCCCTACATTGTTCAATACTGGTGTATTGCGTGTTCCATGTTCCATGCTGCTGCTGCTTCGGAGGGTGTGCTGCAGAGAGATAGTGAAACAGGATCTCGTGTTCTCTATATTGTGCTATGTGTGGTAGCAACTAGGGTAGCTCAGGAAAAATTGACAATTAGAGATGGATCCTACTGAGGTGGAAACTGGTGGCAAATGTAAGATACAAGTCACATAAAGACCAGCTACTCTTTAATATAAATTATATGTAAGTTTAGCAAATGTTAAAGGGGTTGGTAATTTTCCTATATTGATGACCTATCCTCAAGAATAGCCCTGCTTTGTAACAAGTCTCTGAGTTTACTAAGGGAGGCAGAATCAACAGCAGGGCAGCCTATATGGATGTCCATAGTGGATAAATGTAGATGCAAGGACCTAAAGCACATAAAATTACAAAATTATGCCACTGT
Source organism: Bufotes viridis (assembly GCA_033119425.1). Classification (NCBI taxonomy): domain Eukaryota; kingdom Metazoa; phylum Chordata; class Amphibia; order Anura; family Bufonidae; genus Bufotes; species Bufotes viridis. The sequence continues at coordinate 444,722,726 of CM065589.1, read as the reverse complement.
TTAAAATGTTTTCAAAATTACCATAGCAAATGTAGGTATTACAGATTAGATACTTAAAGACCTTTCACTCTTCTCCTTTTAACAGTATATGAAGTTTAAGTTAAATCTTTTATTTAACAATAGGAACTGCTCTCATTAAGGCCTCATGCATGTGGCTGTCGTGCGGCCGTTCTGTGCATTGGGGACCGCAATTTGCGGTCCCCAATGCACGAGCAACGTCAGTGCAGGGGCCGGGAAGGATCGAAACCCATTCAACTTGAATGGGTCCGTGATCCGTCCCCAACCGCAAAAAAAATTGAAAATTTTTGCGGTGCGGAGGCACGGACAGAAACACCACGGAAGCACTCCATAGTGCTTCCGTGTGGTTCTGTGCCTCCGTTCCGCACCGCAGGTCTCCCGATTGCAGGCCCATTCAAGTGAATGGGTCCACATCCGGGATGCGGGGAGCACACGGCCGGTGCCTGCATATTGCGGCAACTGCCGTGTGCATGAGGCCTAAGAAGGAGACAATTTCAGTTAGACCTTAATGCCCTTATACTGTATATCTGGTACACCTAATACTATAAACATATTGGGAACTTTGGTGAATATATGTCGATATTAAGGGACCTGCATAAACATAACCACTCATTGATTAGCAAAAATAGCTCCTTACATCAATTTGAGCTTTTCAAAACCAGACCATTATTAGACAGCTTCATGCATTTGCTACATGTCCAGAACAGAGATGGTGTAATGAGTAGTGATGAGCGGCAGGTGCCATATTCGATTTCGACGAAATTCGCGAATATTCGAATGAATATTCGTTTCATATTCGTCGAAATCGAATATTCGTCATTTTTTCTAGTTATCGCGATTAACATGCGATTTAAATAATCGCATATTGCGATTTGTACTTAAGGCTACTTTCCTATTGGTTTCATATCTAGAATTAGCGAGGATGACGAATATGACGAATGTATTCGTCTATTCCTCAAAACGAAGATAACGAAGTATTCTACATCTTCGTTTTAGCTACCTATTCGTCAACCTCGCTAATTCTAGCAATCAAATAGGAAGGTTGACTATAGAGACAGCTGTGTTTAATTCGCTATGCGATTTTTTTTTTTTTAATAAATAGAATAATTATAATAATTATATCCAAGTAATATAATTATTCTATTAAAAAAAAAAAAATCGCATAGCAATTAACTACAGCTGTCTCTATAGTCAACCTTCCTATTTGATTGCTAGAATTAGCGAGGTTGACGAATGGGTTGCTAAAGCAGATGTAGAATACTCGTTATCTTCGTTTTGAGATATGACGAATACATTCGTCATATTGCTATTCACTAATTCTACCAAGCCAACCATAACTTCTGTGCTCATGGAGCGTCCCCATCACCATGGGAGCGTCTCCATATACTAAAATGTGCTGTCGGATTTGAGGAATTACGTTGAAATCGCAATGCGATTAATTCAAGTTATATTAATCGCATTGCGATTTCAACTTAGAACTGGGTTTATAATGGGTCAGCTTGCTAGAATGAGCGAAGTTAACGAATATGGAATATAGCAGCACTGCTAAGTTGAATTCGCAATGCGATTAATTTAACTTGAAGTAATCGCATTGCGATTTCAACTTAGCACTGCTTTCTTACATAGGCTAGAATTAACGAATATGGAATATAGCACTAGCAGTGCCAAGTTGAAATCGCAATGCGATTACTTCAAGTTAAATTAATCGCATTGCGAATTCAACTTAGCAGTGCTGCTATATTCCAAATTCGTTAACTTCGTTCATTCTAGCAAGCTGACCCATTATAAACTCAGCTCTAAGTTAAAATCGCAATGCGATTAATATAACTTGAATTAATCGCATTGCGATTTCAACGTAATTCCTCAAATCCGACAGTACATTTTAGTATATGTAGATTCTCCCATGGATGGGGACGCTCCATGAGCACGGAAGTCGGCAGAAGCGGCAATGGGCACTGACTAGAGCAGCCAGGAAGCCAGGAATCCTCAGGACAGGTAAGAACTACTGTTGGGAAGAGGGAAAGAAAAAAATATAACTAAAAAAAAAAAAAAAAAAAAAAGAATATTCGAAATAGCGAATTTATAGCGCTATATTCGAAATATTCGCGAATTAGCGAAGTGCCGATATTCGCTAAAAAAATTCGCTTTTCGAATATTCGCGCTCAACACTAGTAATGAGCAATAGCTGCATGCAGTACAGTCAGTCTCATTGATTAATACTGAAATACTCTTATTTAGAAACTATAGAAAAAAAGGAATATTAAAAAAATATATTATTCTGCATGCAAAAGAAATGAAGAAATGCAAAGATCTAAAGCATTGCTTTAGCTGGGAGTCTGTTGATGGGCTTCCACGACATTCCCTACAGCTTCCATGCTTTATAAGCACATTCTCACTGCTTGCAAAGACAGCAAATGAAATCCTGTGTTAATCGTTAGGCCGTAACTCACCAACTAACAAATCTAAAATCGTAATATAAACAATATATAGAAGCATTATTGTTTTGATGAATTGTGTAATAGGCAGTATTAAAATAGGTTGTCCTTTCTCACGTTTTTTGCACCACCATTCCTGTCTGTTCTAGGGACAGTGCCATTCACTTTAACTGACAGTACAGACAGAGAATGTTGCCTGGATGAGCGGTCTCCCTATGCAGCCAATATAAGTATTAGAATCATCTGTATCAGCAGAGATGGACCTTTAGCAGAAGTCCTCAGCATGGTAGTACTGAACAGCTCCAGGACTACTGTGCATGTACATGATTGGAACTCCAGTTTAAAATAGTGCAGATCATGACACTACTCCAGTGATGGACCTGGGAAAACCAGAGGAACTTATTCTGAAGCCTCATTATACAGTATATCTAGAACATGTAAACTTGCAATTACATTGTAAACCATTGTCATTACACACAAGGCACGTGATCAATAAGATCTAATAGTTTATTTGTGAAAAGTTGAATACATTTGATATACTGTAGTTGGTTATTTCATGTGAAAGAAATAGACCTTTAGTGGCAAGTGATGATCTCCAAAGTCCCCTCCAAGGTTATGTTCCTCTGGGCTTTTGCGAACTATTATTGTGTCAGAGCCTGTGTAAACCAGAGGATACCCTGATACTCTGGTGTGCCAGTTCAACTCTGCACTACTACTCACAGACCACTGGTCCTGAGAAAGTAGGTCAGTAGTGCAGCCTTCCACTTCAGTGATTAGGTGAGGTTTTATGTGGATTAGCAACTCTTGACCATATTTAAAAATATCAATGTGAAATACTCTAATACAAACATGCCTTATTACAGTGAAAAATCCTAAAACATTTTAAAGAAAATAAGAATTAAGAAACATACCGGTATGGCGGACGTTTGCTATTTAAGGGTACTTTTACACTTGCGGCAGGACGGATCCGGCAGGCTATTCTGCCTGCAGCATCCGTCCTGCTGCAAGTGGCCGTGCACTGCCGTGCTGCCGCTCCGTCCCCATTGACTATAATGGGGCGGGGGCAGAGCTACGGCGCAGCACGGCCGGAGATCGCCGGACTAAAAGTCGGACATGCAGGACTTTTAGTCCGGCGATCTCCGACCGTGCAGTGCCGTGCTGCGCCGTAGCTCCGCCCCCGCCCCATTATAGTCAATGGAGACGGAGCGGCAGAACGGCAATGCACGGCCACTTGCGGCAGGACGGATGTGGCAGGCTGAATAGCCTGTCGGATCCGTCCTGCCGCAAGTGTAAAAGTACCCTAAGGTGTATATAACTGCTGGTCCTTGTTTGGTAATTTACGGTAACATCTTTGAATGATGGGGGGAATGGACTATTTTTGAATTCATAAATGCTGAATAGATGTGGTGCAAAATTTCGCTTGGATATTTACTTATAAGACTGAATGTTGGACACTATCTGGATTGGATACCTTCTCAGTGGCGCAGTGTTGGGAACAATTGAGACTCTCTGGACTAGCTCATTTATATATTTAGATCTAAAGCAGTCTTGCAGGGTATCAGTTAATTGGATATAGACATAGACATAGACTGGATATAGACAAAAAGTTCTAATGTCAATGTAGACCAGCGTATCTTTATTGTGGCAACTCCAATGACATTAAAGGGGGGCTAAGCAGGTGTGTCAATTAGAGATACGGTGGGATTGTTTAATTTTTTTATCTCTCTTTATTTTTATTTTTTCTCTTCCTAGTGTAAAAAGATATTATTAGAATAGGTAAGCCATGCCTGCAAAGGCACAAAATAGAAAGTCCCTGGGATTGGTCTCCCCGAAAAGTGCAGGTGGGGGTTGTCCAATCACTAAAATAGATAAGTTCTTAAAATCTCCGCAAGCCAAAACCAGGACAGCTCAGAAGGTTAATAAGGTGAGTAAATTAGATTTACCTGAACCTCAAAATACTGAGGAAGATATAGAGAAGGAAAAATGAATAAAGTGGAGGAGAGGATAGACTTGGTTGATGAAAAACTGACAGATATCCTGAATGCAGTGCACCAATCTAACCGAGCATTGGGGGATCTGTCAGGTCAAATTTCCGCAGTACAGGTTGATATGTCTAACATAGTAACATAGTAACATAGTATATAAGGCCGAAAAAAGACATTTGTCCATCCAGTTCGACCTGTTTCCTGCAAGTTGATCCAGAGGAAGGCAAAAAAAAAAACCCCTGTGAGGTAGAGCCAATTTTCCCCACTTAAGGGGAAAAAATTCCTTCCCGACTCCAATCAGGCAGTCAGAATAACTCCCTGGATCAACGACCCATCTTTAGTAGCTATAGCCTGAAATATTATTACGCTCCAGAAATACATCCAGGCCCCTCTTGAATTCCTTTATTGTACTCACCATCACCACCTCCTCAGGCAGAGAGTTCCATAGTCTTACTGCTCTTACCGTGAAGAACCCTTTTCTATGTTTGTGTACAAACCTTCTTTCCTCCAGACGCAGAGGATGTCCCCTCGTCACAGTCACAGTCCTGGGGATAAATAGATGATGGGAGAGATCTTTGTACTGACCCCTGATATATTTATACATAGTTATTAGATCTCCCTCAGTCGTCTTTTTTCTAGAGTGAATAACCCTAATTTTGATACCCTTTCAGGGTACTGTAGTTGCCCCATTCCAGTTATTACTTTAGTTGCCCTCCTCTGAACCCTCTCTAGCTCTGCTATGTCTGCCTTGTTCACGGGAGCCCAGAACTGTACACAGTACTCCATGTGTGGTCTGACTAGTGATTTATAAAGTGGTAAGACTATATTTTCATCACGGGCATCTATGCCCCTTTGATGCAACCCATTATCTTATTGGCCTTAGCAGCAGCTGCCTGACACTGGTTTTTACAACTTAGTTTGTTATTTATTAAAATTCCTAGATCCTTTTCCATGTCAGTGTTACTGAGTGTTTTACCATTTAGTATGTACGGGTGACTTGCATTATTCCTTCCCATGTGCATAACTTTACATTTGTCATTGTTAAACCTCATCTGCCATTTCTCTGCCCAAGCCCCCAATCTATCCAGATCCCTCTGTAGCAGAAAACTGTCCTCTTTAGTGTTAATTACTTTACACAGTTTAGTGTCATCTGCAAAAATTGATATATTACTGTGCAAGCCTTCTACAAGATCATTAATAAATATATTGAAGAGAATAGGGCCCAATACTGAACCCTGAGGTACCCCACTAGTGACCGTGACCCAATCTGAGTGTGTACCGTTAATAACCACCCTCTGTTTTCTATTACTGAGCCAGTTACTTACCCACATACAGATATTTTCTCCTAGTCCAAGTGTTCTCATTTTATATACTAACCTTTTATGTGGTACAGCGTCAAATGCTTTGGAGAAGTCCAGATATACGACATCCATTGATTTGCCGCTGTCAAGTCTAGAACTTACCTCCTCATAGAAACTGATTAAATTAGTTTGACATGACCGATCCCTCATGAAGCCATGCTGATATGGTGTAATTTGCTTATTTTCATTGAGATACTCCAAGATAGCATCTCTTACAAAACCTTCAAACAGTTTACCCACAACAGATGTTAAACTTACCGGCCTATAATTTCCAGGCTCTGTTTTTGGACCCTTTTTGAATATTGGCACCACATTTGCTATACGCCAGTCTGGTGGAACATTCCCTGTCAGTATGGAGTCCGTGAATATCAAAAATAAGGGTCTGGCTAGGACATCACTTAATTCCCTTAGGATACGGGGTGTATGCCATCCGGTCCTGGCGATTTGTCTATTTTAATCTTTTTAAGTCGCTGCTGTACTTCTTCCTGGGTCAGACAGGGCACTTTTAAAGGGGAATTTACTTTTACATTTTGCATTTCATCTGACAGTTTATTTTCCTCAGTGAAAACAGTGGTGAAGAAAATATTTAATAGCTTGGCTTTATCCTCATCGCTTTCTGCAACTCCCCCTCATTGCTATGTAGAGGGCCGACTCCTTCAGGTTTATATTTTTTACCATTTATATAATTGAAAAACATTTTAGGGTTAGTTTTGCTCTCTTTGGCAATTAATCTCTCGGTCTCTAGTTTGGCAGTTTTTATTAGTTTTTACATATTCTATTTTTTTCCTTATAGTTTATCAGTGCTTCCTGGCTCCCTCCTGTTTTAGTGATTTATATGCTTTCTTTTTGTCATTTATTGCTTTTTTACGGTTCTATTTATCCACATTGGTTTCTTCTTATTTCTTAGCCTTTTATTTCTATAAGGTATGCATCGATCACAATTTGATGTTACAATGCTTTTAAAAATCTCCCATTTTGTGGTTGTATTTTTATTTTTGAGGACTATGTCCCAGTTAATTGGGCCTATGGCCTCTCTTAGTTGGCTAAATTTTGCTTTTTTGAAGTCCGGTATTCTTGTTCCTCCCTGTAGAAACTCTCGTTTAAAGGATAATTGGAAGGTTATTACTTTATGGTCACTATTTCCCAGGTGTCCCCCGACCTGCACGTCTGTTGTTCTATCAGGTCTATTGGTTAATACTAAGTCCAGTATGGCCGTCCCTCTAGTTGGGTCCTGAACCATTTGGGAAAGGTAATTGTCTTTGGCTATTGCCAAGAACCTGTTTCCTTTATGGGATGTACAGGTTTCAGTTTCCCAGTCTATATCTGGGTAGTTGAAGTCCCCCATAATAACCACCTGATTATTGTTTGCCGCCTTGTTTATCTCGTTTAGTAATAGATTTTCTGCGGACTCTGGTATATTAGGTGGTTTATAGTAAACTCCTATTAGTAATTTATTATTGTTTTTGGCTCCATTTATCTCCACCCACAATGACTCCACATTTTCGTGTCCCTCACAGATGTCTTCCCGGAGTGTGGGCTTTAGACAGGACTTTATGTAAAGGCAGACCCCTCCCCTCTCCGGTTTTGACGATCCTTTCTGAACAGATTGTAACCTTGTACATTAACTGCCCAGTCATAGCTATCATCCAGCCATGTCTCAGTTATTCCCACTATGTCATAATCCTCCTCACACATCACTAATTCCAGTTCCCCAGTTTTATTAGTCAGGCTTCTGGCATTAGTATACATACATTTGAGAGGTTTATGCATATTTTTTGCCCTACACCTTTCCTTCTGAACTTTTCTAGTCCCTCCTTCCATTTCTCCCCCAGTCCCACTACCTTGCCCCCGGTCTCTATCTGCACTATCTTCCCCTCCTATAATGTAATTTCTCTCCCCCAGTCCCTAGTTTAAACACTCCTCCAACCTTCTAGCCATCTTTCTCCCCAACACGGCTGCCCCTTCCCCATTGAGGTGCAGCCCGTCCCTACGATAGAGCCTGTAGCCGATAGCAAAGTCGGCCCAGTTCTCCATGAACCCAAAACCCTGCTTCCTACACCAGTTCTTGAGCCACTTGTTAACCTCTCTAATCTCCCGCTGCCTCTCTTGTGTGGCCCGTGGTACAGGCAGTATTTCGGAAAATACTACCTTTGAGGTCCTTGCCCTAAGCTTTTGACCTAAATCCCTGAAATCATTCTTAAGGACGCTCCACCTTCCTCTAACTTTGTCATTGGTTCCGATATGGACCATGACCGCTGGATCTTCTCCAGCCCCTCCCAGTAATCTGTCAACCCGATCTGCGATGTGTCGAACTCTAGCGCCAGGAAGACAGCACACTGTTCGGCGATCACGATCTTTGTGACAGATCGCCCTATCTGTTCCCCTAATAATTGAGTCTCCCACTACCAGCACCTGTCTGGCCTGCCCTGCTCTCCTGGTCCCCTGCTTACTGGAGCTGACATTCCCCTGACCGGCAGAGGAAGTGTCTGGCTGCAGCGGTGCTGTCCCTGAGCTGCCATCCCCTCATCTGCCAAACGTGCAAACTTGTTGGGGTGTGTCAGATCAGGGCTAGCCTCCCTGGCACTCTTCCCTCTACCCCGCTTTCTTACTGTCACCCAGCTAGCTACCTCACTCTCCTCAGCCTCCTCGCTACCACCCTCCCCACATCTACCCCAAAGACTGCTTGCTCGGTGAGCAGCAAACTCTTTGCCAAATTGTCAGTGGCTCTCAGTGTTGCAATATGCCCGTTTAGAGACTCGATGTGCGATTCCAAACGGGTAATTTGCTCACATTTTGAACAAAGATATGCACCCTCAAACGGCTGTTCCAGGACTGCATACATCATGCAAGATGTGCACTGGACGGCATTGTCAATTGTGCAAGACATACTAATGGGGATTACACCACAAAAACAAAAAAAAAATACAATATAATCTAGTTACAAGAACTGACGAATTTCAGTCCCCCACTGAAGTCACTTAATCTTAAGTCACACTTACACAACCACACACTTAATCAACCACGCGTCGCGACCAACCTCGCGTTATATATATATCTACTTATATAAGTATGCTGTAAATGAAACTCAAATACACCAGCCTGTTTTTTTTTCCTCTGGATTCAAAGGCTGAGTTCTCCTTACTGCTGACTTCTTAAAGGCTCCTAATTAGGCAGCCACACCCTAATTACTCACCTGTGCAACCCCTGGTAAAGGAAAAAAAAAAGTGTTAAAACAGCAATGAAGCTTGCAAAGCAGAAAGTCCCAGTGTACAATAGAGTCAAATGCAGCCACTCAATGTCCACAAATAATGTAGCTGGCAGTTACTCCCTCACTTAATCTTAAGTCACACTTACACAACCACACACTTAATCAACCACGCGTCGTGACCAACCTCGCGTTATATATATATCTACTTATATAAGTATGCTGTAAATGAAACTCAAATACACCAGCCTGTTTTTTTTCCCTCTGGATTCAAAGGTCTCTTATCAAAGATGAGATGAATAAAATACGTGATAAAGTAAAAGATCTCTAAACAATCACTAAGGACCTGAAAAGTTAGATAGATCAGATTCAAAAACAGATGGGAGCTATAGAGACAGAAAAGAAGGCACTCCAAGAAAAGGTCATTGAACTAGAGGATAGGTCTCACAGAACGAATATCCATTTAGTCGGATTTGCCAAAGGTTCGGAAAGGGAAGACCCAGTGGGATTTATTCAACAATAGTTCTTAGAAGCTTTCGGAACCGAACAACTCTTGACGAGTTTCTTGGTTGAGAGAGCCTATCGCATCCCCAGTAAACGATTTCCACCAGGGAACCCACCTAGAGCAATATTAGTTAAAATGGTAAACACTAGAGATAGGGATACCATTATGAAAAATAAGAAAACTCTTCCTCCATTAGAATATAACGGGAATAGGGTTGAATTATATCCGGACTACTCTAAAGCTACTAAGATGAAACGTCGAGAATTTGGGGAGGTGAAGAAAAGAATGGCGGTTGCCGGTATCAAATACTCATTGCTTTACCCCACTAAAATGAGGATAGTTTACAAAGATTAGTTTTTTTCTTCTCCCATTAAAAATATGTTAGAGATTGGTTGGATAATAGGGGAATAGATAACTGATTGATATGTGTTACAGGAGAGAATGGCGTGGAGTAAGAGGTTGGAGAGTTGTCAGGCTTCTCTGACCAGTATGGGGAGGGGGAAAGGGGGGTTGGGGGAAGGGGAGTGGGGTCTCGGAGAACGCTGGGGAGGAACCTATGGAAGATTTCTATCCCTATTTAATTTAAAATCTTAATGGAGAGGGTCTTGACGTGAAACGTCCGTGGAATGGCTGACAGGGTTAAATAAGTAGCTATATTCGACACAGTAACAAGACATCTGCCTGCTATAGTAGGCTTACTGGAGACCCATCTTACATATGATAATATAAATATTGTAAAAAAAAAAAAAATGGGCTCAGTATGAATACCACTCGTGCCTGTCGTCTTATTCTCGGGGCGTTAGCATCTATATCCATAGAAATATAGATTACATTCCGATTGTGCAGAGGATAGATAAAGAGGGTAGGTACGTGTTATTGTACGGTCAGTGGAATGGTATCGCCTGCGTATTAGCATTTGTTTATATCCCTCCTCCATTCTCTATGTGTGTATTGTCAAGCCTGACAGAATTTATTGGCTCTGTATCGAAGTGCCCAGTATTGGTGATGGGAGATTTCAATGAAGTGATAAATATTGAGTGTGATAGACTCTCCTCTACCCAGAGTAAGAGGATGAGACTATTTAAATCTACGGGGTTAATGATATTCTGTCGGGAAATGGCATTGATAGATATTTGGCGTTCCTTATATGGAGAAAAAAGTGCTTTCTCTTGTTTTAGTCGAGCAAATACAGTAAAATCAAGAATTGATCTGGCTCTTGCAAGTATAGATTTTATGGATTTTGTAATTAAGATGAAATATGAGATATATACAATATCAGATCACTCTCCAGTAGTAGTAACAATAAAGACAGGCCATTTAAAAGGTCAGATAAGGAGATTCAGGTTAAATCTTCATTGGTTAAATGTAATGAAAGAACAAGAAGATATAAATAAGCAGATACAAGAGTTTTGGTTATTGAATAATTCGACAATAACCATATACATTATGAGTCAACATTTTGTACAGGCAGGGAAACCTGGCACTCTTTTGTCCTCGTTGATCCAAAGCAAAAAGACTATAAGGCTGGGTTCACACGGGCGTTGCGGGTGCACTCCGTCAAACAGTGTGGGTGCGTTGCGGGAATCGCCGCGATTTTTCCCTGCGAGTGCAAAGCGCTGTCATGCGTTTTGCACGCGCGGGAGAAAAATCGTCACTTTTGGTACCCAGACCCGAACCTGCACTTCTTCACAGAAGTGCATGTTTGGGTCAGAAATTGTCCCACTGGTATTATTTCACATTATAACATAGTTATAATGTAAAATAATACCCTTGGCCATCTTCCTAATGTTTAAACCAGGTGCAGAATGGGTTAAAAATAATAAACTAATATTAACTTACCTGTCCCATTTGATCGCGAAGCCCGGCCTCCTCTCCGTTAGCTTGCTAGTAGGAAAAGGACCTGTGATGATGTCACATGGTCACATGGACCAATCACATGCTCCATCACCATAGTGATGGAAAAAATGATTTTTGGGTTTTTGCCACAATAATGTCACTGTTAGAGTGAAAATAGCACAAATATATAGGCTTATTAGGAAAGCTCTGGGGGAAAATAATAAATTTAAGAGTGAGAATAAATGGGCGCGGGATATGGGAATTAACACTTTAGAATGGAGAAGTATTTACAGAAATATAAAAAGGGCAACTGTATCCAGTAACTTCAGGATTATCCACTTTAACATTATTCATAGACTTTATATTACGCCCAAATTATTAAGTAAGATGTATCAGAATCAGGAAGCAAAATGTTGGAAGTGTAAAAAAGACTGCTAATTTCATCCATATGATATGGAATTGTCCGAAAATGCAAATTTATTGGAGTGAAGTGTTTCAGACATTGAATTCAGAAACCTCTAAGCCTCATCCGCCAGAGAGCTCTTTTTCTTTACTGGGATGTATTCCCCCCTTAATTAATGATAAAAAGGAGGATAAGAAAATCTGGAATAGGGGTCTTATGGCAGCCAGAGTGGTTATCGCAAGAAAATGGGGTTCAGATAGAATACCTAATATAAACGTATGGAAAAATCTAGTTAGGACTGTTAAAAAATATAAGAAATATGACAATCGATAGATGGAGGGGGATAATTTAACTGATGAGACTTATTGGTCAGAAATAGAAGAGGATGGAGTAGGGATATTCCTCTCCAGCGTTCACCGAGACAAAGGGTTGGGGGGAGTAGGGAGGGTGTTGGGTTATATATATTTTTTATATTATGTTGGATAGTAAAAGATAATTGTATAAGGACATGAATATATTATTTGATAATATCTATATTAAAAGTCTGTGAAGTGGTATTCATATCTTGACAGATATACATAATGTGTAAAGTATGGAAAGGTATCATGTATATGTAATATCTGTCTTTTTTAATTGAATGTTGGATTAACGAGATAATAAAAACTTTATAAAAAAAAAAAAGAAACATACCGGTAACTATGAATACTTTTTTATAATGTAAAAGAAATCATGCAATTTGTTAAAATGAATGCAATAAATTGCATGCATGAAATTAAAAATGATCTGTCCTTAAAACCTTGCATGTCTCACCACAAAAATTCTGGCTTTGTAAGGGTCAGTAAAAACGTGACATTGGTCTTCTAATTAGTAATACTTGTTTTGTACTGGTTAACGAAGGGAAAATATAATACAGAGTCAGAGGTCACTATATCATACCAAAGCTGCAGATTAGGACTGTCCCTAGTTAAACACAAGGCAAATATCGTGTGTAGTGACTCATACAGTGCTCATGTGGGAAAAGGTCGACAACAGTGGACTGTTGTCAAATGACAACTGATGGTCATTCCTGTAACTGATGAAGTAGGGTTACCTTAAAATTTCCTTAACAGAAATGTTTGCTAAAATAAAATGCATTGTGGAAACAGTGAAAGTGAAACAAGCCAGTATCTTAATAAATGAATCTAATGGTAAACATTATCAAACTCATTTTTATTTGTCAGAGAGGTTGTTTGCTTTATTTCCGTAGAATAGAGGTCTATAGAGGTATCTAGAGAGGCCCATTAAAACCTTGTTAAAAGAATAGACGTCATCTCCAGATACATATTGTAGATGTAATTTCTGTTTTATCATTTCACAGCTATACATTGATCATACATATTTGATCGAAACTTGGATTGGATAAAAAAAAAAAATGCAATTTTATTTTCTGAGATGACATCATGGCAATTGCCCATATGATTAATACTGACTATGAGAGTCAGTTGCTGAAGATTATGATGTTTTAAGCTTTTCCGTTGTGTACTTTCTCTACTGAGCAGTCACAGTTTATGAGGGATTTTCTAAAGTATGGAAAAAGAGTAAAGCCATGCACATAGGTATGATTATATGAGACAAAGTATAAAATGCTAATCAATAGGGGAAAGAAAAAAATTTTTTGGGTACACACAAAATAAAATTGTTGCATTCAGGAATAGTTGACCTAGCTCAAATTAGCACCTCATAAAAAACCCACCACAGAGAAGAGATGTTAGATGAATGGAAGATAATAGATAGAGATCTTTATGTCTTATTAGACTACTTTCACACTTGCGTTTGGTGCGGATCCGTCATGGATCTGCACAGACAGATCTGTTCGGATAATACCAACCGTCTGCATCTGTTCAGAATGGATCCAGTTTGTATTATCTGTAACATAGCCAAGACGGATCCGTTTTCTATGACACAATCTGGCACAATAGAAAATGGATCCGTCCTCCATTAAATTTCAATGGTGTTCAAGACGGATCCGCCTTGGCTATGTGACAGATAATTTGGCTCAGTTTCATCAGACGGACACCAAAACACTGCAAGCAGCGTATTAGTGTCCGCCTCCAAATCGGAATGGAGACGGAATGGAGGCAGACTGATGCATTCTGAGCGGATCCTTTTCCATTCAGAATGCATTAGGGCAAAACTGATCCTTTTGGACCGCTTATGAGAGCCCTGAACGGATCTCACAAACGAAAAGCCAAAACGCCAGTGTGAAAGTAGCCTAAGGTGTAAACCAAACCATGTGGAAAATTTCTAGCTGTGTGACATGCCGTATTGTCTTGCTGGAAGTTCCCATCTGCTCCAGGGAAGATAATAAGCATGTATTGGTTTACATTATCTGCAAGAATGGATTCATACCCAAATCAGTTGAGAGTACTTCAAATGGATGAGTGGGTTCAGAGAATGCCAAGAAAACATTCCACGGGCCCCTAATGCTGCCATTACCAACTCATGTTCTTTTAGCAATGGTTGCAGGGAGTTTGTGCTCTGATATTTCTCACCTGGCACACCTTTATCCATCTATTTGATGAAGCAGAAGACTTGACTCATTGGATAAGGCAATCCTTTGCCATTGGTGGAGGTCAAATTCCAATACTGCCGAAAAATTTTCTGCCAATGCAACTTTGTTTGCAGAGGTGCAGTGACCTTCCATCTGCTTCGGAGCACTGTACGCAGTAGGGTTTGTGGATCTGTTGTTTCACACACACCTCTGGCAGATTGCCTCTTTTACCCATAACAGCAATAAGGGATATATGTGCAGCCTATTGCACACCTTATATACTCACCAAGCCAGCTCACTTCCTTCATGAGCTACGAGCTGCTGACGATGAAAGAAAGAAGGGGTTATAATAATGTGACATGACTGTGTATTTATCTGGTCACTATGCAAAGGATAAGCCACTTCTACAAGGAAAAGGTGAACATATATACGTGTAAGTGAATTGAATGAGGTCCCAGTGACGTTAATAGGACGAAAGTATCTTAGTAACAGATTTTTTCAGGTGTTGTGAATGTTGTGGCACTAGCAGAAGAGAGATTCACATGTAGAACATCATAGACAGGACCATACATACAGTAAGAGGAAAGAGTCAAATGGCTGCTCACCTGAAACGCACTGATTGGCAATAAAATTATCTACTGTACCGCTTTGTGGATTGAGGTAGCACTGCTGTCATGTCTCCACTCTCCTACAGTTTTTTCTACCAGCAGAACAAAGAAAATATAGATATGTCATTGAGCATACATGTACAGTGTGAGGTATTGACGTAGTTTATACGTGATTAAAGGTTTATTGCCATCAAATCGCTAGGATATTTCATCACTTTATGATCTGACACCCACATATCCCAAGAGTGAAGGAGCCGCAGCCGTGTTTAGTGCTGCTGTGTACAGGAAGGCTATGCATTGATGAAAAATCTATGACAGGGTCCCAGTAGTTTAAAGAAGCCCCCTCACTAAAGAATGGATGTGACTTTAACTTATGCATAACCCATAGGTACATTCCCATAGTTACCTCCCTACTATTGGGTAATCTGATCCTGAGCAGATTTCCACCATCCATGATGCAGTACAGTGTTAGCAAATCAGATAAGGGAAAGTCAGTCTGAGGTTCAGATCAAAAATAGACAGGAAGACCAAGCCAGTGCAAGAGTTCCTCATGTTATTACTGATTAGGTTGAACTGATCTCCTTAGTTCTCCTCATGCGTATTTCATATTATTGAATCCTACTTCTTTCCTTTGTTTTAGAGGATACAATGTGGCAACCTCAAAATATTTAACTTCTGATTTTGATCTTGAAAGTCCCTACATGCATGAATTTGACACTATGTGATTTTTTACCACTACAACAGGCCAGTGTTACCGCTTACTTTTTCTGGCCACCTGCAATTTTTCCAGTTTTTAGTGGCGTTTTTATGGCAGTTTTTACAGTGTGGCTTACCTCTAGCTTTTACTTCATGTCATTTGTGTGCTGTAGAGAAGGTGATTTCAAAACACCTGTAAAATGCTAAGAGCTACAGCATGCTATATTTCTGGAAAAAGCAAGATAGCAAAAACATTTTTATAAAAATGAAAGCATCACCAGTAGCATTTTATATTTCCCATAGACCAGGGATGCTCAACCTACAGCTCTCCAGCTGTTGAAAAACTACAACTCCCACCATGCCCTGCTGTAGGCTGATAGCTGTAGGCTGTCCAGGCATGCTGGGAGTTGTAGTTTTGCAACAGCTGGAGGGACATCCCTGCCATAGACCTGCAGCTAACATCTGGAGCTGGTGCTTTTTCTGCCAAAAATTCAGGTGCAAAAACAATCACCAAAAAACACAAAAGTGAAGAAAACTGTCTGTGTATACCCTGAACAGACCAATAGAAAAAGGAACTGTAATTAATAATAGTTCTGCATAAATTCACACATTTGACTTATTAATCACAGATAAATATTTGACTTTGAGGACAATAAGAAAAAAAAAATAGTCTGTTAAGAAAGTTTTGATTGAATTCAAATTTCCAGAGCTCACTTAAAGGGGTAATCCCATGAAGAATATTCATGGAGGTCGGACCCCCACCGATAACACATTAATGACCCATTTAAATACAAAACAGTCCCTCGTTCAAAGCCCCATCGCTTAACTGTAGCAAAAAGTGCCTACAAAAGGCATGTTCCTTCTTGGTGGACCTGGTACCCCCATGCATTTGACAAACAATCCATTGATTTCTATGGGCATGGTGTACTACTTCACTGTCCTGTTGTGGTGGTGCAGGGAAACTGAACACTTGCTACCAGTTGCCCCTACAGATTACAGATGGTTGTTGTGGACTCCAGCAGGGGACACCTGGAGATCAGCTTATTGTCACTAGACCTGTGGCAATCATCAACAGAAGACAGCCCATTTTTGAATATTGCCAGCTCTGTAATACAATTACGTTAAGGTGCAAAGAAGGGTTAAAAGCCCAATAAAATAAAAGTAGCTAAATGAAAGGGTGGTTTTGTTTTTTCTCTTTTTACTTCTGAATATGAACTTTTATTCATGAATTTTTGCACACATTCATATCAGTTATATGAATTAGTTTCATTTAAGTACATGTATAACGATCTGAATGGAAGACAATTTTTTTTTTATTTTCACTAGTCACATCTATGATGAAAGGTAACTGACTTTTCACTAATTAACAAGACATTTATTATGACGGACCCATTCTAATAACGGCTGCTCCACACTACATGGTGAAGTGGAAAGGCAAGTTTTCAACAGGAAATAAGCATTTCCTGTAGAAGCTGTTCTTAAAAAGTTGCTTCAAAGATTTCTGAGTGCACGTAGCAGTAATAGGAACAAGCCTTCTTTAGTAAAAAAAAAAATAAATTGCCCACACTAGCCGTGCAACTAATATGCTTTATGATTTGTTAAATCAGTTCGATGCCTGGAGGTGGCACATGGAACAATGGGGAAAAACTGGCTCACTGAGAAAACGTCATCATTAGAAAAGAAAAGTTTGAGATACAGAGTGTGGGTTATTATTAACCAAGACGGATTTTACCTACATCCATATGCTGCTAAAGAAATTCCAAAGAGTCATCAAAGAAGGAAAAGAAAGTCATATTTATTGCCTCACAGGTACTGTAGTGTACATCTATTTGTAATATCTAAACTTTCACATACCACCCTCATCTTTTATTTCCACAAATAAGAATATAAATTCTTGTTAGGGATCTGTGCATATCTCATTAGCATTATTCGTTTATTAGCTGAAGGGTGATTTGCGAGTTAATTACCATGTATAAGCTTCAGGCATTCGGTGTGCTGGTCTTAACACTCTTGACTTTTTCACAAGCGTCTCCAGTTCCTTCAAAGAAGATTTTTCTCCAAGCAGTGAAAAAAGATGTGGAGTCACTAAAAAATATGAATGAAGTAAGTTGTAGAGATAATTATATGATAAAATGTGAGCACTGTAATATGCCGGTCCTGGTATTCGACATAGTAACACATTATCACTTTCTGCTCTGCAGGTACTGAAGGTAGAGATCACCTTCCTCGTACCCACAGATGTTCAGGTAATTCACCGCTGATATAACATTTATGATTTCTTAAAATGCATGTTTACGATGGTATTATACAGTGTATCTTGTGTATATGGTATTTAAGATTATAATCTGTAGCAGTTGACGAGTGTACAACAGGCTCGGTTTCATGGAATTACTATCTGTACTCAGATGCTTATCTTGACACTCTTCACTTCCTTTTCTATATCACTTTGTTAAGGTTTACTAAAGGAAAATACATCAGGAAGTCAGATATGCACATAAAGGCTATGTCCACACATGACAGAAAAAAAAAAGGCTAAAATCACATGTATTAGGCTGGGTTCACATCACATCCTTGCCATCCGTTTAACATATATAAAAAACATATACGTTAACGGATGCCTCAGACAGATGCCATACAGTGGTATCCATCATCATAATGTTCCATTGTTAAAAAAAAAAGGATACGTTAACATATATGGTTTTTGCTAAGCTTTGGCATCCTTTTTTTTTTTTTTTAAATGTATCCGTTAATGTGAACGCATCCTTACATGCATTTTTTTGACACTCAAATGACTGTGGAATTCATCCTCTCCATTGCAAAGCATGAAATCTGCAGTGAACATCAATTTATGCTACTCTTTTTTTACCCAGCTTATGAATTCACTTTTCTAGTACTGGATTTACCACACAAATATCTGTGTGGACATGTAATGTCTAATAGGAGAACAGAGTCACACCGCACACGGTAATTATTTGAAACATGCTTTGGGGCCATGAGGATCGGGGTACTTTCAGTGGAGTACATAGAGAAGTAAGGGCCCCATAGCAAGGATCAAGCCAGGACCCCCACACAGGACAGAAAGGTATCTGCCTAAACCCTTTTCAATGACCAGTGGGCCATTTTTCCACTGCCTTCATTTGCTAAAAGTTGTTCCTTCAGAGGGTAGAGATCTGACCAAGTTTTCACCTCTATTAGAAGAGGAGATAATCCAAACTAAGACTGGGCCCCGTCTTGCCCTGGGCCCCCTAGCATTCGCATGGTCTGCAGCTATTGTAGTTACTCCCCTGGGTACTTTATCTTGGCTTTGCCTATTGTTGTACTATTGTTATGTGCCTTATCTCTGCCTATATGGATAATGCATTGTTCATGTTTCATATTTTGCTATGGATGACAGATTTTCCCCCCCCCCCCATAATTTGTGACTTTCTCTGGTAACTGACATGTCTATTAGTAGTTATGAAATATGGTTCCTTGTATGTCTTTAAAGTTATGAAATAATGTTTCATCAACAGCTTTGAAGTTTCATATTGCTAATTGGACCAGGAATATTGTAAACTATCTGGGAGGTATATCAATGGGGTTGTCCTATTAGGGCATCCTGAGTTACTAGAGGAGTGCCTCATTCAGTTCAGGGTGAAAAGAGGCTACAAACAGCATCTCTCCTTGCTCGGAAGGACACAATTTTCACTGTGCACCATGCAATTTTTCATTCTTCATGCGGTGGCACTGCAGGGGAATTGAACACTTGCTAGGTTCTTGAACAGATTACAGCTGATCACTAATATCCCAGCCCAGAAACACTTTGTGATCATACTATTTTTGAGGGATTGACCCAGCCCAGTTATATTGGAAAAGCTTTTGTAGAGGAGCATGTAATGTAAAAGTTCTACTTTAATCTCATCTGTCAATAGAACATTTTCCCAGATGCATTGTGGAACATTCAGGTGGACTCAGACAAACTTGGGACGTGCTGTAATGATTTTTTTTTTTGGACAGCAATGGCTTTCTTTGTGTTGCCCTGAACAGAGATTTTTTCAGTTTGTGCAGTCTCCGGTAGACTTATTGCTGTTACTGTTTAGTTCTTTCTCACTTCTTTCAGGATTGCCTGATTGATCTTGGACTGATCTTAACAGGACATTTATTCCTAGCTAGGGAGACTAGCAACAGAACTTGGATTGAGATAAACTCAGGTCTTCTGAGAAATCTAAACCTGAATGTCATTAGATCCCAAACACAACCTGGATTTGTCTCTAAAGACGATAGGGTTCCAGGCCTCAACAGTTTAAGTTTCTCGTTAACAACCGCTAACAACCCCACTACAAACAGTGGCGATGTTGTCTGGCTGTAAATGGCAGGTCACGTAATCAGTGCCATAACACCAAAATTCCTTCTGCTAAGCGCCTGAAAATGGTATGGGAAGAGATAGGTGTATGTAGTGAAGGTGCCACTTGTGTCTGGATGCTGGACAACAAAACTGTGGGAGCTGATCACACCTGTAATCATTTACATATCATGTCCATATCTGCCTGAGACATCCTTGCTTGGTGAGTTTAGCAATGCCGAGTCAATAAGTGTAAAAATATATACATTATTGCAGTAACTACACTGTCTGTTCTGTACCATACACATTGACCATCCTTACTTTTTTGACTCTTTCAGGATAGTTGTACTGTGAACGCTCTTGACTGTTTTTCTTACATTCTGGATGGGTTACAAAGAAAATGTAAAAATGGCACTGTAACAAACACTATCAGCAACGCCATGAAGAATCTGGATGCATTCATGGTAAGAAAATGTAATTTATGTTTAGCAGTACACAATTATCAACATAATTCACACTGACGTGTGTAGAAATACATTGTCCCCTTTTCCCTGTATTCCTGAATGTGATTTTTGACAATCAACTTAATAAAAAAGTGGAATATTAATTTTTGGTGACATCTACATACTGAAACAAAAAAGTAGAGATCAGTGAGAAGTTGTCCATAGCAACCAATCTGGCACAATGTGTCAAAAAAGTCAATCTGATTGGTTGCTTTACTGTACCGTAACACGCACTGTGACAAATCTCCTGCACCATAAATATGGCTGGAGGAGATAAAATCCACTGTATCTGCTATGAGGTCACTTAGAACTCTTTTTTGACTTCTGTAAGGGTCCATTCACACGTCCGCACTTTGGGGCCGGATCCGGCAATTATGCGTAACGGGTGAGGACCCATTCATTTTCAATGGGGACAGAAAAGATGTGGACAGCACACAGTGTGCTGTCCGCAGCCCCGAACTTCCGGTCCGCGCAAAAAAATAGAACATGTCCTATTCTTGTCCCACAGCTGCGGACAAAATGGGCATTTCTATTGGAGTGCCGGCCCGGTGTTTTGCGGATCCGCAAAACACTGCGGATGTGTGAATGGACCCTTAAACGTCTGTTTTTATTAGCATCAGAAAAACAGAATGTCTTTATAACAGTTTCTATAGAAGAATGAACTTCCCAATGTTTTGTCTAGTTTTCTTTTCTGTCAGTTTTTTTTTTAAACGAATGGCAACAGCGAGATGTCTGCACTATTTCATCCCAAAAAAAAAAAAAGGGGGATGTGTTGGTTTCTTTCACAAGCCAGCAAAAATCTATAGAGAGTAATAGGAAGATCAGTTAAACAGTTACGTTTTTAAAAAATGCCACTGAAACACCACAAGGTGAAAAATTCAACCAACCAGAGGTCAGACAATCCAACCTTCACTTTTATTTCTATATTTGAATTATTTCCAGATAAATGGAAAATCCTATCAATCATAAAGATTCTTTAAGCGAAGGAGAATATTAAAACGAGCGGCACTCACCGGTTGTAGAGGGATACGCTTTATTTCATAGCAGGTTGTTAGTTCACCAGTATTACATACACTGCAGACATTGACTGTAAGTCCAGCTCTAGGGCATACCCTACAGGGCGGCCATTGACTTTTAGTGCACCTGAATATCATACACAGTGCTCATTGACTGCAACACTGATTATTGAGTGATTAAGGGGGCAGAAGTGTTTGAAGGGGTTATTTTTCCCATGAACAGTATTCCCTGGTGATAAATATTGGATCATGGGGGGTCTCACTGTTAGGACCGCTAGCGATCATAAGAAAGAGGGGCCCGTTCTGTGAATAGAGTGTTAGTGCGAATGCATGTCT
Source organism: Bufotes viridis (assembly GCA_033119425.1). Lineage (NCBI taxonomy): Eukaryota > Metazoa > Chordata > Amphibia > Anura > Bufonidae > Bufotes > Bufotes viridis. The sequence goes on along the minus strand of CM065589.1, from coordinate 444,700,968 downwards.
GCCACTCCATTTCTAACGAACTGACACAGACAGTGCTCCACCAGTAGAACTAAAGGAAGCAGCGGAGAAAAATGCATACTACCACCCCTGAAATGGGAATCGGGATCACTGGCGGTCCCAGTGGGATAATCCCTTTAAAATAATCTTTTTTGTTTATACATAGTTATTTACAGTTATTTACTATTCCACATATGGTTACACAATCTATCTGCTCAGAAAAAGTATTGATCATCAAAAGAATAAAGATCTCCTAAATATATTTAAAATAAGGAATGATTATAAATTAGGCCAAACAAACTCTCCTGCTAAAACGCCTGAAATGTCTCTAAATTGTCTAAGTATAATACAAAAATCTGGTTCTCCGTCTTCATAAATAGATACCGGAACATATCCGTATAAAATCATTTACTTGAATAAAAAATGTGGGAAACAGTAAACGCGTTAATTTGCTGAGGGAGGTAAATGTGCAAGCTAAGCATAACAGCAGATATACGGACAGCCTTCATGACGTGTGGCTTTATCAGTAACATAGTGACATCCTGCATCTGACATATTTATTTCATTTTTCTTCAAGGGGATGGAATTAAAAGAGAGAAAGGAAAAGGTAATTACAATTTAAGTGCAAACATGAAACTGAATGTATTTACGATATATACCTACCGTAAAAATGACAAAAGCATGTTTATTAGTAGCTACAGTCACAGAAGACGCGTTTATCACACAGTCTATGTATGCATTTTAGGTACATAAATAGGGATTAGTGGAGCAGTGGCTTTACCTTTACCTACCGTGAATAGGCCCTCAGAACATATCCACGTACAGCATCCGATGGTGCACATCACACTTGCCTTCATACAAATATGAAAGATAAAAACCTCAGTATGCCTCACATGGAGGTACATTAAAGGCTCAAAGATTTCTATAAACACCGGTGCGGTAATTTATTAAACTGGTGTAAGGTAGAACTGACTTAGTTGCCCATAGCAACCAATCAGATTCCACCTTTCATTTTCCAAAGGGGCAGCCAAAAATGAAAGGTGGAATCTGATTGGTTGCTATGGGCAACTAAGCCAGTTCTACATTACACCAGTTTGATAAATGACCGCACATGTTTATAGCTCTGGGGTCTTTACACAACTGCATTCACAAACCGATATACCACTACTTTAGGATCCACTTTAAAAAAAATGCATCAAACACTGAACTATAAGGCCTTGGGCAGAGAGCTCACAAGACCAATTGCATTTTAGTATCCATATCATGGATGCAAGACCCATCCACCAATGGTTCTATTCAAATGACCTTAGACCCCAGTAATGTTCAGTTCAGCAGAACCTATAGGGTCTTGTGGGTATTAGATGGACATTAAATGAAGGTCAAACTACAGCTGCCAGTAACCAGCTTTAGGCAGGAATCTCACAAACTCTTTCTGATGCACTTGTTTGAGCCTAAACCAGAAGGGGATCCAAAAGGGAGGTGACAAATAAGTCTTAATTTTATGCTTTTCCAAACTCAAATAAATAATTGTATCCCACGTGTAAAAATTCTGGAGCATCTATTCTTATGACTATGTTGTGCTCTCCCTCCTGCTAGATATTATGAACAAATTGACAATCGGGTGTTACCAGTTGGGGGGAGAGGCGTGCCCCTACAAAGTCTAGCACTGTTCAATTAGTGCTGGCAGTGGCAGACTGTGCAGGGACACACCCCTTTTACAAGACGAACAGTAGCACTCTGTTGGGAATTGTAGTTGTAAGAATAGATGCTCCAGAATCAGTATTAGCAAGGGGAATGCTAGTAGCTATTAAAACAGACATGTCAGGAGAGCTGACAGGTCCTCTTTAAGCGACTATTGTTAAGAAATAAAAAAAACAGGGCCTCCCCCGCTATATCATAATTTACCAGTATTCTCCAAGAACATTTCACTGGTTAATGGAGGCGTATTTTTCTTGTATTACTATGCCAGTAATGTGATAATTATAAGTTATTCCTTTTAATGCTTAAACAGCAGAACCCACAATTAGATAGTACAGCTACTTTAGACTTCATTGTGTTGCCATTCACTTGTACACAGTGTGACTTGGATGACAACTAAATTGCAGCAGTAATTTAACCACTTGAAGACCACAGGTTTATACCCCCCTAGTGACCAGGCCCTTTTTTACAAATCCGCACTACACTACTTTCACCGTTTATTGCTCCGTGATGCAACTTACCACCCAAATGAATTTTACCTCCTTTTCTTCTCACTAATAGAGCTTTCATTTGGTGGTATTTCATTGTTGCTGACATTTTTACTTGTTTTGCTATTAATAAAAATTTAACGACATTTTTGCAAAAAAATGACATTTTTCACTTTCTGTTGTAAATTTTTTTTTAAAAAACTACATTTCTATATAAATTTTTCTCTAAATGTATTGTTCTACATGTCTTTGATAAAAAAAAGTCCAATAAGTGTATATTTATTGGTTTGGGTAAAAGTTATAGCGTTTACAAACTATGGTGCAAAAAGTGAATTTCGGCATTTTGAAGCAGCTCTGACTTTCTGAGCGCCTGTCATGTTTCTTCAGGTGCTAGAATGTCAGGATAGTATAAATACCCCCAAATGTACACCATTTTAGAAAGAAGACACCCCAAAGTATTCGCAGGGGGCATGGTGAGTTCATGTATCATTTCATTTTTTTCACAAGTTAGCGGAAAATGACACTTTCTGAGGAAAAAAAATTATAATAAAGTTTCCATTTCTGCTAACTTCTGGCAAAAAAATAAAAATCTCATACGGGCTCATTATGCCCCTCAGTGAATACCTTGGGGTGTCTACTTTCCGAAATGGGGTCATTTGTGGGGTGTTTGTACTGTTCTGGCATTTTGGGCGGGGCTAAATTGTGAGCAGCCATGTAAAAGCTAAAGGTACTCATTGGTTTTAGGGCCCTTTGCGGACCCAGGCTGCAAAAGTGGCACTCATGTGGTATCGCCGTACTCAGGAGAAGTAGGGCAATGTGTTTTGGGGTGTATTTTTACATATACCCATGTTGGGTGATAGAAATATCTCTGTAAACTGACAACTTTGTATAAAAAAATTAAAAAATTGTCGTTTACAGAGATATTTCTCACACCCAGCAGGGGTATATATTAAAAAAATACACCCCAAAAAACATTGCACCACTTCTCCTGAGTACGGCGATACCACATGTGTGACACTTTTTTGCAGCCTGGGTGCGCAAAGGGGCCCTAATTCCAATGAGTACCTTTAGGATTTCACAGGGCATTTTTACGCATTTGGATTCCAGACTTCTTCTCACGCTTTAGGGGCCCCTAAAATGCCAGGGCAGTATAAATACCCCACAAGTGACCCCATTTTAGAAAGAAGACACCCCAAGGTATTCCGTGATGGGTATAGTGAGTTCATGTAAAATTTTATTTTTTGTCACAAGTTAGTGGAATATGAGACTTTGTAAAAAAAAAAAAAATATATATATATATATATCAATTTCCGCTAAAAATGTGTCAAAAATTTTTTTTTTATGTGAACTCGCCATGCCCCTCACGGATTACCTTGGGGTGTCTTCTTTCCACAATGGGGTCACATGGGGGGTATTTATGCTCTCAAATGCCAGAGCAGTACAAACACCTCACATGTGACCCCATTTTGGAAAGAAGACACCCCAAGGTATTCCATGGCGAGTTCACATAAAAAAAAAATTTTTGACACATTTTTAGCGGAAATTGATATATATATATATATTTTTTTTTTTTACAAAGTCTCATATTCCACTAACTTGTGACAAAAAATAAAATTTTACATGAACTCACCATACCCCTCACGGAATACCTTGGGGTGTCTTCTTTCTAAAATGGGGTCACATGTGAGGTGTTTGTACTGCTCTGGCATTTGAGGGGTCTCCGCAATCATTACACGTATGGCCAGCATTAGGAGTTTCTGCGATTCTCCGTATATTGAGCATACGGGTAATGAGATTTTTTTTCCGTCTCAGCCGCTGCGCTGAAAAAAAAAAATGAACGGCACAGATTTTTTCATTCGCATCGGTCAATGTGGATGAAAAATCTCTGCCAAAATCAGTGACTGCGGTGCGGTGGGTTGGGCGCTAGCTACCTAACAAGTAGCTAGCTAACTGGCGGTGATAGGGGACCCTTATGCCCCATTCACACGTCCGAAATTCTGTTTGCGGAACGGAATTGCGGACCCATTCATTTCTATGGGGACAGACTTTGTCCCGCTCGGATCCGGAATTACGGATCCGCGCTCCGGGTCTGCACTTCCGTTCGCAAAAATATAGAACATGTCCTATTCTTGTCCGCAACTGCGGACAAGAAAAAGCATTTTCTATATAGTTCTGTGCGGATCTGCAAAATGCGGAAAGCGCATTGCCGGTGTCCGTATTTTGCGGATCCGCAGATCCATGGATCCGCAGATCCATGGATCCGCAAAACACATACGGACGTCTGAATGAGCCTGTAGGGGGTGATTAGTGACAGGGGGAGTGACAGGGGGTGATCAGGGGGTGACATGGGTGATCAGGGGTTAATCAGTGATGGGGGTGGGGGGTGTGTGTGTAGTGATTGGTGCACTTTTCCTATTTTCCTCTGGTGGTCCCAAACAAAGGGACCACCAGACGAGCAGACATTAGGCATATCAGACGCTGTTTAAAAACAGCGTCTGATATGCATTTAAATGCGTTTTCGCATCTACAGCCTGCCAGCGCATGATCAGCGCTGGCAGGCTGCAGTTTCAGTTGTCCCGGCTCCGATCACATGAACGCGCGCGCACGACGCGCGCGCGTTCATGTGAAATCTCAGGTCTCACGAGATGACGCCGATAGGCGTGACTGAGACCTGAGAGAGCCGCCGCGCTGACGCCCATCGGCGTTAGCGTGGCGGCAAGAGGTTAATAAGGGACACAGTCAGGGCCAATTCTCTGCCTGAGGTGTAAACTAAAATGGTGCACCCCACCCCTAATTCTCAGTCCAACCACTCCCCCCAGCCCGACTGCTATAGACATTTTTGGATGGACATTACATAGCAGTGCTATGAAACATACAGAAGAATACAGCATTACATGCCTATTATATCCAGTGATGTCTCCTCTGATGTAGACATTCTCTTTCTTATGTTCTCCATTCAGACCAGACCGCTGTGATGACTTCTTTTAGCCAGGTTTCATCTCTGCAGAGTTTGCCACACAGACATCTTAGGTTCCTCAGTTTTCCATCATCCTCCACGTTCTGGTGCCCCAACATTGTTATCCTGCTGCTTCCCCCAATACAGTGCTAGCAATGCCCACAAACACTATACTGCAGATATAATAGTGCCACATACACATAGTCACATCGATAATAATAGCGCTCCCCAAAGTCACACCAGTAGTAATAATTATATCCCAGAGTGCTGTTATCATCAGTATAAGTGCATGCTACAGAGCAGCACCCCCATACATAGAGAAGAGAGTGAACAGTGGAATATATTGTCAAGTCTTCCTAAAATAATCTGTATAAAACTAGCAATATGCCTTTCTCCACAAATGAGTTTATAAAGGTTCTGCTTGAAGATACAGGCCTTAAAAGGGTTTTCAAGGCTCCTGATATTGATAACTCATCCTTAGAATAGGTCATTATCAGATTATTGAGGGTCTGACACCCTGTATCGCACTGATCAGCTGTTCCCTGCAGCCTCTGGAGCTGGATCTAGCACTAAGAATGGAAGCAGAGTTCCTTCCTAAGAATTCCCTACAAGAGTTGTTTTTTTTTTAAATCAAATTAGTGCACTCTAAAGACTACAGACCATTCAGAAATAACACCTGGAAATTATATGCAGTTTAAAAATCAGGAATGTTCTAAGTTTAGACATCCATTCCAAGGCTAAACTCTTCTTGATCTTTCATGAGGTTATAAGGGTCACTATGGTGCAAATCTACTGTATCTGAATACTGCATACAAATTGCTGAAGAGAGCTTATTCAATGAAATATTCATAGTGTGGCCACATTTTCAGCTTGCTTGAAATAATGTGTACAGTGTGAGTGATGTGCATGTTTTTAATCTGCAGAGGCTATGCTACGAAGGATGCAAATACTCAATGAAGCAGAGAAAAACCAGCCAAGCCCTAGAAGACTTCATAAGACTTCTACAGCAAATGTATCAGGCAGACCAATAATGTCCTTTCTAATAGCATGTACACTACAAGTTGCTTAATTATTTATTAAATTCTAATTTAATTCTAATATATTTATTTGTACTGCTATATTGTTATGACTTGTAATTGTATTTATTTTATAATAAACTGTGAGCAACTTATTCTAAATTGGACAAAGTTATTCATTCGGGGATGCAACAAAAAACCAACGTATGGTGATACAGTTACACCAGATCGAGGATAAATGTCCACAAATTTAGAAGTGATAAGTGCCACTCCCTTAGTATTAGATATAGTGTACTCAGTATTGGAGTTGGAAGTACAGTTGGAATAGCTTGATGGAGACAAGCACTAGTGGAAAGAGACTTAGGGAGAATCCAAGGTCCCAGTTCAGAAATAGATAGGTGATTTTATGACGCAAACTATAAAATAGGCATGAGCATTAATAAAAAATTATTAAAATGTAATGATCATAAGCATCAATATAAATGAATGATAAAATAATTAAAGTTAAATTAAAATCTGTATGCACTCACTTCGCTGGAGGGTAGTCAACAGGATAAGCTCAAGACGCCTGATACTTTGAACCTCCCCTGTCCAGGATCGCATGTAGAGGTGTTGAAGATTGATGGCAGCTAACTTCTGGAGGCTTCTGATCAATCCCATTATTTCAACAAATATGTGGCTCAACGAGTTTTGGGGACAATATTCTCCTTCCTCTGGAGCAGGTACATATACATATAAGGTATTTATAAGACATAATAGACACGTGACAGCTATTTATAGCCATGTGGCTAAATTCTAAGTAAAAAGGCTCACTAAGGCGCCGGTATCGGAAGTGATGCATCGGAAGTCATTGGTGGAACGCATCCGGAGTGCGATGCGTTACACCATGCAGTGCAAGGTAACCGGAGGAGTGGGAGGCGCAACTGGAAGTGCCGCTGGTGAGAGGAGCGTACAACCAATGCGCTCCGACCAGGGAGGGGAGAAGGACAATCTGGGGCCTATAAGGAGGAGTGGCCACACAATAAATATATAAGAATGGTGCAGCCAATAATATATAGGCACCAGACGCACAGTGGTTTTTAGACATAAAAATAAAAATGTTGGTCATAGATAGACTGACACCACTCCAGTTCCCTCCCCCAGCAATAATATTATTCCTTCAAAAATCAAGCTCAAATCGACTTTCTATCCCTCGAGAGCAAAGGTACACACATTGAAAGCTTCTATAATATGGTCATGGCCGACTTAGGGTACTTTCACACTTGCGTTGTGAGGATCCAGAAATCCGTGTGCAAACGGAAAGCATTTGTAGACAGATCTGGATGCGGATCTGTCTAACAAATGCATTGCAACACCGGATCCGTCTCTCCGGTGTCAACCGAAAAACCGGATCACTTTTGCCGGAACACTTGGTGCCGAATCCGGCATTAATGCATTTCAATGGAAAATAATGCTGGATCCAGCATTCCGGCAAGTGTTCCGGAATTTTGGACGGTGAAAACACCGCACCATGCTGCGGTATTTTCTCCGGCCAAATACCATAAGAGTGACTGACCTAAAGACATCCTGATGCATACTGAACAGATTGCTCTCCATTCAGAATGCATTAGAATAAAACTGATCAGTTTTTTCCCGGTATTGAGCCCCTAGGACAGAACTCAATACCGGAAAACTTTAACGCAAGTATGAAAGTACCCTTAAAAGAGAACTTGTCCACAGCTTCGATTAGACGAACAGGAAATTAATCATAACACGGAACTTACTCAAGCCCTAAAAACCCAGGCCAAAAATAATGATATTGTTATCAAAAGTGCTGACAAGGGGGGTATAGTTATTATGGACTCCAGTTATTACATTTCCGAATCCCTCTGTATCTTATCCGATCAGGATTATTATAAACCACTGACGTACGACCCCACCCAAGAATATAAGAAAAAATTATATTAACTTATAGATGGAGGCTATAGCACCAGAGTTATCGACAGCTAGATTCTACTTCCTACCAAAAATCCATAAGTCACTCACTAACCCCCCGGGAGACTGATCATATCCGGTATTGGTTCCCTCACCACAAACCTCTCTAAATATGTTGATAGTATACTACAAATCTATGTTTCAAAACTTCCATCCTACCTCAGGGACACCTCTCATGTACTAAACATCTTAGGAACCCTCCAATGGGAGGATAACTTTAATTGTGTAACATTGGATGTTTCATCGCTGTATAGTAGCATTCTTCACTCCCTTGGCCTGAAAGCAATAAAGGAAGTCCTGCTCTCAGACCCCAAGATGCCTGAGACACAGGGATCCTTCATCTTGAAATCTATTGAATTTATCTTAAACCACAATTATTTCTCATTTCAAGATCCAATATAACGTCAGGAGAAAGGTACGGCAATGGGGACAAAATTAGCTCCATCGTATGCAAATCTATTCATGGGGGCATTTGAGGAGAAAATGAGTCTCCTAAAAGATTTATCGACAATATCATATTAGTTTGGGATGGGAAACCTGAGAACCTTTATATATTTGTAAAAGGACTCAATGACAATGATTAAAACTTAACTTTTACCCTTGAACATCACCTGAAAGAAGCTGTCTTTCTAGACTTACACTTAGATATAGTGAATAACCAAATCATCACCAAAACACATTTCAAAAGAGTTGACACTAACAGTTACCTAGATTTTAAAAGCTGCCATCATCATAGATAGAAAAATAACATTCCTTACAGCCAAATGAGAAGGATCAGAATAAATTGTTCCAATGACAAGACACTGAAAGAACAGTTAGATAGTGGGAAAAAGATTCCAGGATAAGGGTTATCCCACCAATTTAATTAATGAATCCAAAAGGAAGACTTTACTTGAAAACCAAAAAGAGAGTCTATTAAACATAGTCTGATCACACGCTATAACACTAAACATGCAGTGATCAGGAAAATGCTAACCAAACATTGGGCAGTGCTAATGAAGGACCCCATTATAGGGAAAAGCATTCCAAAAGCCCCCAACCTGACGTTTCAGAGAGCGCAAACGTTCAAAGACATCCTTGCACCGTCCTGACCAAAACTAAAAAAGCAACAGGGCGGTCAAGGCCCTATGGAAAAACAGGAGTGACTGCAAAGTAAGCTCTTACAGGTGTGGGATAAGGAGATGCAAGTGCTGTAGCATGATCACTAATAACAAGAAAGAACTAACTTTCACGACCCTGGAGGATCCCATTCCACTGCGACTTGACATGAACTGTAGCACTTCCAATGTAATTTATTTATTACAATGTTCCTGCAACATGTATTATGTGGGCCGTGAGCGTATGAATGAGCACAGGTCTAATATAAAATGGAAAGTCAATACTCACAGTGTGTCCTGCCATTTTTCAATATACCATGATGGCGACCCCACTCCTCTCTTAGGCCTCATTCAGACGACCGTATGAACGGATCCGCATCCGATCCGCAATTTTGCGTAAAGTATGTGGATCCATGCATTTCTATGGGCTCCTCAAATATGCGGACAGTCCTCCGTGTGCTGTCCGCATCCGTCGTTCCGTTGTTTCTGTCCGCAAAACAAAACTCACTTGTCCTATACTTGTCCGCAGAAAACGGTCCGTGGCCTAATACAAGTCTATGGATCCACAAAAATGCAGATGCCAACGGATGCATTTCCGTATGTCATCCGCATTTTTGCGGATCTATGTCCGCATATTTTAACTCTGCCCCTAATTTCTGCCATCATAACTTTATAAAAAAATAAAAATTACACCTTCGGTTTTTTTGCGGATCCGCAAAAAAACGGAACATATTTTGCAGGATCCATACATGTGTCCAGAAGAACTTACTGAAGCCATACGGCCGTCTGAATGAGCCCTTAAGGTGACCCCCCTTGAATGGGTCCCCCATTCCTATCAGACACTTTGCCGTAAGGAAATGTATTGGATTTATAGACTTGGTTACATTCGGATTGAACGAATCGTTGGAATATGTTAATTATTGAATACATAAAAAGAACCCCTTTTCTACACAAATCACACCGGTTAGTTTTTACTTATCCAAGACTTCCTCTACTTCAGATTATTTAATATTTTATATGATCCATCTAAAATTATACACCATCCATTTTAGAGTTTGATAGGCTTTTATTGATCCACTTCATGTGCATCATCATTTCATCACATCCGCCTAATTGTCTGATAATTTACCTACTTTAGACCAATAAATGGGAACCATTATTTATTCAACTAAAAAGGTTATCCTATAAGATGTGGGAATTAGGCATATATTCACATTACAGAAAGGTGTCACATACATATGTTTATACATTTTATCTATATGTATCATTTTTATATAAATAGATATGCCTTTTGAAATTAAAGACTGTTGCTTAATACTTGACCTCTGGACCCGTTGACGATATCCACACCGGAACTACATCTTACTATACTTATACGACTCGATATATCTACATGACTTTATTTATTTATATGACCCGTTCTCGGGACAATGTGATCCTGTCTATTTTATATATGATCAATATGACCCTATCAATCACTAACCCTATATACATATCGGCGATATGTAAACTATTATAGTGAACTGGCCAAAATACATCCCATTCTCTAATATCTATACACATATGTATATACTGTATATGTACTAACCCATGTTTCCACATCTATAATTTTACGTATATAACCCTATTTGGGATCACATGTTTCAACACCTATCATTTTATGTATATAACCCTATCTGGGATCACATGACCCTGTGAACATTTAAAAATATATATACATATAAACATATCCATATTGTTTTTTATATATATATATATATAGAGAGAGAGAGAGAGAGAGGAAAAACCAAAGGGAGCACCATCCCGGAAGGCTCATGTGAGCCGAAACGTCGCAAGTTTGCCACAATATGGGTGAATAAAGTTTTTATTGTATTTTATATATATATATATATATATATATATATATACATGTCATTTTTAACTATACCCATTGTTAAGGGTATTAATTTAGCAGTCATCCATCATTTTTATGTTTCATGTTTAATACTTTGTATTTTATATCAGTCTATCTATACCCAACATTTTTATGTTTATGTCTATAACCACTGTGCGTCTGGTGCCTATATATTATTGGCTGCACCATGCTTATATATGTATCGTGTGGCCACTCTCCCTTATAGACCACTGATTGTCCTCCTCCCCTCCCTGGTCGATGCGCACCAGCTTGGAGTGCATTGGTTGTCCGCTCCTCCTACCAGCGGCACTTCCGGTTATGCTCCCCACCTTGAGCTCCATGGTGGAACACATCACACTCCGGATGCGTTCCACCAATGACTTCCGATGCATCACTTCCGATACCGGCGCCTTAGTGAGCCTTTTTACTTAGAATTTAGCCACATGGCTATAAATAGCTGTCACATGTCTATTATGTCTTTTAAATACCTTATATGTATTTGTACCTGCTCCTGAGGAAGGGGAATATTGTCCCCGAAATGCGTTGAGCCACATATTTGTTGAAACCAAAGGATTGATCAGAAGCCTCCAGAAGTGTGCTACCATCAATCTTCATCACCGCTACATGCAATCCTGGCCAGGGGGGTTCAAAGTCTCAGGTTTCTGGAGCTTATCCTGTTGACTAGCCCCCAGCGAAGTGAGTTCATACAGATTTTAATTTTATTTTAATTATTTTATTATTTATTTATATTGATGCTCATAATCATTACATTTTAATTATTTTTTATTGAGTTTCTTTGTTTAAAAAAAATACTTTCATACCTTTTAATCCTATTGACAAGATTCAACCATTTATTCAAACTTGGAGTATTAACTGAGAACCAAGCTCGAGCAATCAGAAGCCTTGCTAGGAACATTATTTTGATCAAGATGGACCGTTTATGCTTATTACACCCCACCTTAGTGAGATCGCTCAGGATCCAGGACTCTGCCATAAATGGAATCAGCACCTTCAGCTTTTGGGTAACATAATTATGTATTGCCTCCAAGTATTCTTTAAGTTGTACACAAGTCCAAAACATGTGTAGGTAATCAGCCTCTAAGGAATCACAGCGTGGACAGTTAAAAGTATTTCTAAAACCCCGTTTTTTAAGCGATAAAGGTGTGACATAAATTCTGTTTAAAATATTAAATTGAACCAATGTGTGATTAAAGTTGCAAAAAACTAATCCTACATTCAACAATATCCGATTGAATCTGATCCACTCATCCGATTGAACCTTTGGGCATTCCAATCTCCAGACCTTTTGCCCAGAAGAGTATACATTAGTAAAACATGCATTAGAATATCAGATCATTGGGCACACCTCAAATGGAAAAATAGAGAAAATAGAAACAATAGAGCATCCAGATGCTTATCCTAAGTATTTACCATTTATTAAAAATACAATAAAATTGAAAACACAATTAAATGACTCCCTAGTCTGTCTCTAAAAATGTCTGATTAGGTCTTGGTCGTCATCAATACCAACGTGTCTGTGAAGCTTGGATAAATACCATGGCAATTAGTGGTGACCAATACCTACTCTCTGGAGGTTATATACATGTGTGTTCAAATATATTCTATATCTATCCTTATTGGTAAACAGATGGATAATGGCTTAGAGCATATATATCCACAATTTTCCTACGTATCACCAATACACTTGTGCCCACTTTTATTCTTTAAATATGTTGCATATAGAATATAATTATCACCACATAGTTGTCCATGTATAGCTTGTGTCCAAGTTGTTAAATCGACAATGAATTGTAACAGCTTTTTAGACAATAAGGTTCTTCAATAGCAAGTATCCAAATCGTTGTATCGATGCTGTATTAGTTATAGAAGCTATAAAGACACATGCGTATTTCATATATGCGCATTCCCCATTGATGTTTTTAATATGGCAAAATAAGCTGTCCTGGGTAAAGCACATGTCTGCAGCAGTAATAAGCGTAAATAGGCAACATCAATTACTAACTGTTTGTTGTCCGGTGTCAGAATACAGTTGCGCTAATTGCAGTCAAACCGGTCTGAGGTCTCGCACTACAGCGACAGCGTCTGTTTTCACAAGCAGGGAGGAAGATCCCGCAAACTATCGTGGCGTCCCACGTGTGCTGTGTTTCAGCGTCCTCTCTACTCCCGCTTGTGACTTCATAAGTGCAATTGCGATAAATGCAATGGACGTTTTGTCGAATGCCCGGCTTAGTTATCACTCCTCGATAGTATTTCACTGACCGGTAGACTGCTGCTGCTTCGATTATATTCCAAATTAATGCCTTCTAAATCCTCTCAGTAGTTCCTGGAGCGCTCCGAAGATTTAGATCATGCCGTGGTCACTAAAGAAGGAGAAATTATTATCTCCGAAACGCGTCTGGTCTGAATAAGCCCCCCTATCCATCTATATAGAGACAAAGACGGCATGATCTAAATCTTCTAAGCAAAACAGGCTGTCAATAGATACCTCTTAAACTGGTCAGAGACCCGTAGAATCCTCAAAAATGTATCATTTTTTAAAATCACCTATTGTAAAGACAAGGACAGGACATAAAGGAAAACAGGAAACAACATAAAAAAAGAATATTGCTGGGCTCTCACCGGAGGAGTTAGCTGATGACCGTTTTCTGGACAGATGGTCCTTTGGTGAGTCCCGCCACATTAGAAGAGATCTTACATATGGTTAAAAATAATGGAAAGGTGATACAAGATGTTGCGTATCTTTAATAAGAGACAAGACGACCTAAGATACGCATAGAGTTATGGAGATAGAAAAATCTGTTGCCTTCTTGGTTCATGAATTAAAACTAATAAAATCTGAAACCGTCACCATGAAAAAGGATTATAATAATCTACAAGAAAAAGTCAAGGACTTGGAGGACAGGTCGAGAATCCTGGGACTTCCCGAGGGAGCAGAGGAAAAAAATCCTACTGGATTTATTCAGTCCTTGAATTTTAATAATTTTGGAAAAGAACATTTCTCGCCTATGTTCCTAATAGAAGGGGGGCCACCGAATCCCTGGGGGTAAACCAAATCCTGGAATGTCACCCCGGGTACTTCTGGCAAAAATCTTACTTTTCCAGGACAGAGACATGATCTTAAAGAGGGCCAGGGAGTGTTTCCCTATTGATTACAATGGCAGTAAGCTGTCCTTGTTTCCGGATTTCTCGAAAGTGATCCAAGAAAAGAGACGTAGTTTTTTTGCTGTAAAAAAGCGCCTACAGGCCAAAGACATAAAGTATTCTCTTCTTTATCCAGCCTAACTCCAGATAGTCTTTAATGGGGTAATCCAGCCCTCGTCACTGATTGGTTGGATTGGAAAAATCTCTAATTTGCTCTGTTTTTTTCTTCTCTCTGTTGAACATTTATAATGGGGCAGGACTAGGCCAGGGTGATGGAGGGTCTATGGAGAAAGATCTGCTCCTGAAGGTGGTGGATAATGTGGGGTGTCATTGTGGGGTGGGGGTGGGGCAGCCGGGTGATTTTTTGTTTTGTTGGGGGGGGGTCTGTTGCGATGCATCTCCAAGATTGTGGGGAAAAGAGGGAGGATTTGTTATTTTTGGGGGGGTTTTTGATCGATGTCGGTTAGAACCTGGAACGTTAGAGGCCTTGCTGATAAATTAAAGAGACAGGCATTTTGTCATCGAGTCCGGAGACATCTTCCTGCGATTGTCGGCTTAGTGGAGACCCATTTCACTAAAGGAGAGACTGCTCGACTTATACTATTCAAGAGGTGTTACTGTATTAATTCATAAAGGGATTGATTTTGTCTCACTGGCCTCCTCCATCGACAAACAAGGGAGGTTTGTTTTTCTTTACGGAAACCTATAAGGGAAATTATGTATTTTGGCCTTTATCTATATTCCCCCTCCTTTTTCTTTAAATGCACTTAATTGTTTATTATCCTTTGGTGATCAATGGCCTGAATGCCCTGTCATAGTGATGGGGGATTTCAACTGCGCTATTGATCCAGAAAAAGATAGGGTCTTCATGGAGACCGACATACATACCCCGCGTCAGGGGTCTCCATTGTCCTGCTTTTGCCAGGAAGCTGGTTTTGTGGATATATGAGGACATCTAGGGAAGGGAAAACAAGTATATTCCTGTGTTAGCAAATACGGGAGATCAATGTCTAGGATAGATTTGGCCCTGACTAACAAAAATGATTTGAAATATGTAAAATGTATGAAATATGAGGCTAGGTCTCTATCCGACCATCTACCTCTTCTTATTAAGATATCTATTTGATAAACACAGTATTAGACCTCTATTTAGATTAAAACCCATTGGATATCTATAATGGGTAATCACAAACTGATTAAACAGGAGATGGAATTTTTTTGGGACGCGAATTATAACTAAGCAAAGATCTACTTTGTGTGGGATGCGTTTAAGGCATTTATGAGTGGGGAGTTTATTAGTAATATCTCTAACTTAAGAAAAAGTCATGCTAGAAAAGAGAGAGATCTACAAGAGGCAGCGGTAGCCAGCATGGATGAGTTCTCCAGTAAAAATACAGAACAAACTAGGGAAGTTATGCAGAGGGCAAGCCAGGCCCCTACTGACTTCCTTCTGGATAAGGCCCAGCAAAAGCTCTTTTTAGGGGACAAAAATACTTTTCTGAACCAGATTGCCCAGGGAAAATGTTGGCCAGGGTGATCTCTAATCAGGAACAAAAAAAGGAGATAGCATCCGTTCTTCTGAAGGTACAATTATTCAAGATCAAGAAGGTATTAAAGAGGCATTTGTGAAATATTTTTTGGAATTGTATAAATTAGAGGATACTGTCTAAGATGAAGTGATTGGGCTATTTTTGAATTCTATTTCCTTTCTATGCCTTCCTCAATGCGGATCTCTCCTTACAAGAGTTAGAGGCCGCTCTGAAAACTTTTGCGGGAAACTGGTCCCCAGGAAATGATGGATTCCCATATCAATTCTATCGTAAATATGTGGAAGTTGCCCTTCCCCGCCTCTTAAAGGCATTTATTCAGGCAATAGAAGATGGCAGTCTTCCGGATTCCATGACAAACAAAACCTTTTTAACTAAAGATAATAAGAAAGGGGCCTATAGGTGCGGTATTAAACGGTGCACATGCTGTAATATTATTTAAAATGAAAGGAAAGAGCCCACAATAGAGATCCCACACAGCTAAACATGACACCCCTAGAATGGGTCCCGTAATCGTTCCATTAACTCAGTCGTAAGGAGATGCTTTGGATCTTTCTGCTAATACGCTAATAAAAATATTTTTACTTATTTTTCTCCCCAAAAATCGGGTAATCTAGTCTCAATTTAAATCTACTTAATTATTCACTAATCAGGTGTATTTTTTCAGTATCTATAATATATATTCATTCAATTAATTAACATCTTTAAATAGATTCACTGAATTATTCATTTTTATAAATATGGAATCATGTAATCCCACTAAGCATTCATGAATTTCAGTGTTTTTTTGTATATATTTGTGACTTATTTGAGCACCCCAATACATGCATTTGTTGGAATTGATCATTCATCTAATAGAGGCGCTTGAATAGGAAGTTCCGAGATGGAACACATATGCTTTCCACCAAGGAGCACTCACACACACAGAGGAAAGGCCCTCTCCATGTTCTTCTGATGCTCCAATGTGAGGCGCACATTGCGTTCCACTCAGGGAACGCAAAGACTGGAAGAAGTCTTCCGATGTGAAACGCACGTTGCATTCCACCCACAGCACACACAGACAGGAAAGATGCAGTGGAGTGAATGAGCCTCTACTTCTGATCCCTGTGTGTCTTAGTTTGGTGGGAATGAAGCACTATATATGATGGTAAGGTCACATAAGTTTGTTGATATGTGTACAAGTTTTTAGCTATATTGCTCTTGAAGAAGAGGGAGATATTTGAACCCCTGAAACGCGTTGAGCTGAATCTACAATAAAGGTGATTGATCCAAAGCTACAATCTGGAGCTGACATCAATTCCTAACACTCTTTTAAGCAATCTCAGTGGGGGAGGCTTGGACTTGTAGGTGACTTGAGTTTATCCTACTAGCCGCCTGCCCAGTGAAGTGAGTCACTATTGCTGTCTTTGTTTTTATTTCTATTTTATAATTAACATCTAGTATTACTTATCGAATATATCACTGTACCTTCGGACTGTATGTTCAATAATCCTGATAATTAATTCACTTGGCATAGATAATATTATAAAGTCCTTACTTTACCCAGTATAGAGAATTGGCGCTGATAGAATATATATAAAGGAAATTCCACAGCACTTCCCAAAAATAGATACGTGTTTATTTCATTGCATCTGGTAAAATAAACACGTATCTATTTTTTGAAAGTGCCATGGAATTTCCTTTTTCATTTATGGTTTGACGGGAAGATCACCACCACAGCCGCTGGCACCGCTTTTTTTTCTACTTTTTTCTACTATTGTCTGCAGTGCTGCCCAGCCGCATTGACTTTATATATATATATATATATATATATATATATATATATAGCAAGAAAATTGAGGCAGCACCACCTAGTAAAAAAATAGAACGGGTGCAGCGCTCACCTGTGGAGTAAACCCACTCCAGCAATTGTAAACAGATAAAAATCGAGCAGCACTCCAAATATGTTCAAAAAAGCAGATACGTCTTTATTCACCCATCGGCGTGGCAACGTTTCAGCTCCTGCTGGAGCCTTTCTCAAGCAAATTGTGCAAGATAAAGTGACATATATATAGGGTGTTACAAAGTGACATCATCAAAGTGCGTCAACAACAATTAACTCTTACATGTGTTATAGATAAAAAGTCTTCAATCATGTGTCAAAATTCATCACAAATTCATAATCAATAAAAACAGTATACAATGATATAACAATCCATAAAGTCTAGTCTTAACTGATATCCAAAAACAATACATAATAAAGTGCTTTGTATAATTATTCCAAGAAAGTGACAGTGCTTAAAGGGTTAAAAGTCCTCGGTCCGTGTAAGGATGACGTACCCTTGATGGAAAAACCCAGCGGAGTACGGGTATCAAGTATCGCCATCACGGCGTGCGATCCACGGCAATGCGCATGCGTGACCCAGAATCCCTCGGGTGTATCGCGTCATACTGGATCTGTCGAGCGTGCTGCATCATCACGCTCTTGGCAGTTGCGCAGTGCAAGTCAATTGCCGTTACGCCATATTGAGTGAGGGCATGCCCAAATCCACTCGCTTATATGTAGTATTAGATAACTTTAAATAAGGGGGTGGCATCATTCACACATTATCACAAACATATCGACTTATGTGGTATTCACCTATGATGCGATCAATGGCGTTACCTACACCAACCTCGCAACTATAGGGTACATGTCAGTGACGCCACGCCTCCGCAAGGCGAAACCAACCGCACTATACCACACAGTATGAGGGTTCTCCTCCTGTGTTCACCATACATACCCACCCTATCAATCTTAGTATATTTAAAAAAAAAAGGGTGATTATCATAAATCGTATAATGGGGATATTGATAGCTGCCGTCATAAAATCCGCGGGCACAATCCAAACCAAGGGAAACGTCATCCTAAAAATGGAAAAGAAGAAGAAAGGAAAATTGTATTAATGTGCATATTATATGCATGATGTATGTAAAGAGTTATCTACATAAAATATAATGTAATTTAAAAATCTTGTACAAACATCCTATACCAAGAGGAGGGAGAGCACGTAGCGACAAGGGCAAGCATCAATATGTTCCCACTCTATAGTCTATATTCAATCCACTGGGGCTCAACGTATTTAACGTATTGATCCAATAGAGTTCCCTCTTTTTAGAAGGATCCTCTATTGCCGCCCCTTCTCAATATTGGTACCTGGTCAATGATCCAACAGCACAAATCCTTCTCCTTATGCTTGAGGATACTAAAATGTCTCGACACTGGCAAATCTAGTCTGCCTTTCCGTATAGTGTTCCTGTGATTATTCAGACGTGTCTTAAGATCGGTAGAGGTTTCTCCAACATACAATATGTTACAGGGACAGGACAGAATATATATTACATATTCTGAATTGCAGGTCGAAAAATATCGGATGGGGTATTCCACTCCTGTATTGGGATGTCTGAATGTGCGTCCTTTCTTGATGTATCTACAATTTACACATCCCAAACATGGGAAACATCCCAAGCTGGGAGGTGCCAATGTGGTCTGTTTCATTGCCTTTTTTGGGCCAACATCAGCCCTAACAAGTTGGTCTTTTAGACTTTTTGATCGACGATAAGAGAACAATGGTGCACTCCTAAACTCAGGGATGTCCTGCAGAGATTTACTTAAAAT
Organism: Bufotes viridis; assembly: GCA_033119425.1. NCBI lineage: Eukaryota > Metazoa > Chordata > Amphibia > Anura > Bufonidae > Bufotes > Bufotes viridis. The sequence continues at coordinate 444,681,502 of CM065589.1, read as the reverse complement.
AGACCAATGTTTTTTAATAATAATACCTATTTCCTGACTGCTTTCAGTATAAGTGGATACAACGGACCGAGGACTTTTAACCCTTTAAGCACTGTCACTTTCTTGGAATAATTATACAAAGCACTTTATTATGTATTGTTTTTGGATATCAGTTAAGACTAGACTTTATGGATTGTTATATCATTGTATACTGTTTTTATTGATTATGAATTTGTGATGAATTTTGATACATGATTGAAGACTTTTTATCTATAACACATGTAAGAGTTAATTGTTGTTGACGCACTTTGATGATGTCACTTTGTAACACCCTATATATATGTCACTTTATCTTGCACAATTTGCTTGAGAAAGGCTCCAGCAGGAGCTGAAACGTTGCCACGCCGATGGGTGAATAAAGACGTATCTGCTTTTTTGAACATATTTGGAGTGCTGCTCGATTTTTATCTGTTTACAATTGCTGGAGTGGGTTTACTCCACAGGTGAGCGCTGCACCCGTTCTATTTTTTTACTAGGTGGTGCTGCCTCAATTTTCTTGCTACATACCTTCAACCAGGGGCTGAGCACACCAGTTGACATATTAGTATAAAAAATTTTTTTTTTTTGAAAGAATTTTCTGGATTAATTATGACTTCACCAGAAGGCGTGTCCTATTCCCAAGAGGCAGCGGAGCGGATTCTTCGTGGTATCCAGGGAGATGCATTGTTCCTTAATACACCATCTATCAAAGAACTCAAAAGAAAACATGAAGCTCTGTCTAAAAAATCCACAGCACTGAAACTCCACATGGCAACATTAGGCGAGTATTTTAAAGCACAAAGGATTCCGCGAGGTATGAGGTCACACCTGCAACCTAATTTGTTCATGCACAATCGTGAATATTGCAAGAAATTTGAACTATTATCCAACAAGTATGCTTTTGACTATATGCTCCTGAATATTGAGTTTTTACAACAAGAATTATGTACACTTACGTGTGAAATTTCTGAAACAACACAAAAGATATGTACTCTTATCGGACAGGACGATTTTGATATTTACATGGAAATTTTTGCTGGTCAATTAAATAAATTCCAAATTGAAACCGAGGAAGGAAAAAGGATTAAGTGGTCCAGGGATATTGAGGATTATAAACGTGGAACCATTTATTCCTGGCAAAGGGACAACACATACAAACGTAATTTTGAGGATAACAACAACAAAAAGAGGAGACGACCACCACAAGCACAGAAGAATGACTCTTTTTAGGGATTCCGGATACACCCGACTTAAAAGACCCAGGAGGGGAGGTCGCCGACACAGAAGACATCCGTCAAAATCCAGCAACACAAGAAACCAACATTGAACAGCAGGCCACAAAGGACATCCAAGAAATGAATGTAGTCAACTTGTCTTCTAGAGACCTTACATCCACAGAAGTGAGTTTACTTAATAGAGGCTTTTCGTTTTGCCCTAATACACACACTGATTGGTTATCTGTTGATAATGATGTACATAATTTTTTCGTTTGATAAAACTTAAAGTGTGGTTCAACAATAAGGCTAGTAAACATATCGAGACATCGGGCAATAGTGAATTCACCATGGATCAGTTATCGCTCTTTCAAAAGAGCAATTTTAATCCAATGGTGAATTCACCATGTGTTGATACATTTATGCAGAACGTTATACGTGATATAGAAATACTGAAAATTAATGATAATACTGATCACTTTAACCACCCGAACCTCAAGAAAGATGAGGTCGAGGCCTTACAGCTGCTTAAACGTGATGCTTCTCTTGTCCTCAAACCGGCGGATAAGGGGGTGCCGTCGTAGTTATGGACTCCCAGAAGTATGTTGCTGAAATCATGAAACAATTAATGGATGTCGAGGTATATGAGATGTTAAGTGGGGATCCAAAATTTAAGATTGCAGGATGTATACAAAAACGCTTGTGTGATGCAATGTCTGCCGGGGTTATAGACGAAGACTTGGCCCAATTTCTTACAGTTACACATCCGGTAACCCCGGTTTTATACATTCTCCGAAGATACACAAGTCTCTCGTCGACCCCCTGGCAGACCAATAGTTTCAGGGACTGACTCTATCTTCAGTCGCCCAGCCATTTTCCTAGACAAGGTCCTAAGAGGCTTTGCGGATGGGGCGAGTTCCTATATCCGTGATACCTCAGATTTTTTGACCAAATTACAACAGTTGGATATATCTGGATACAATGAGGTCACTTTAGCATCATTTGATGTGACCTCATTGTATACATCTATAGAACATACAAGGGGTTTAAAAGCAGTAGAACGTATGGTATCGATGTCTACAATGTCCGAGGGGCTATTTGCTTTATCCTGGATTTATTGAATATTATATTACTTCAAAATTATTTTTTGTTCCAAGATACATACTATAGACAAAAGAGGGGTGTGGCGATGGGGTCTAATATGGCCCCCACTTACGCCAATATCTATATGCGTGCATTTGAGGAGGACGTTGTCTATGTGTCGCCACACTACAGACATGTTTTAGTCTGGTGGCGCTACATAGACGACGTCTTCCTCATATGGATGGGAACGGGACAACAACTTAATGAATTCCATGACTTCCTTAACAGTGTATATAAGTCTTTACAGTTTACCTTGGTCTCCTCTCGTACATCGGTACAATTTCTAGACACCGAGGTGGTGCTCGTTGATGGAAGCTTGCAGACAAGATTGTTTGTGAAGCCGACAGATAGGAATACCACCTTGATGTATTCTAGTAATCATCCCAGAAAGATGGTAAGGTCATTACCGTACTCACAAATGCTGAGAGCAAAGAGAATTGAATCTGATGAACTTAGACTTGAGGATACATTACAATCCATGATATCCAAATTTACATCACGGGGTATCCCAAGGCTTTATTGGATACACACAAAAATCGGGTAGTATCACTGAATAGAATCGAAACGTTACAACAAGGGAATCGTAAAGTGACCAACACACGTATCCCCTTTGTATCCACTTATACTGAAAGCAGTCAGGAAATAGGTATTATTATTAAAAACATTGGTCTATTTTAAGTAAATCTCTGCAGGACATCCCTGAGTTTAGGAGTGCACCATTGTTCTCTTATCGTCGATCAAAAAGTCTAAAAGACCAACTTGTTAGGGCTGATGTTGGCCCAAAAAGGCAATGAAACAGACCACATTTGCACCTCCCAGCTTGGGATGTTTCCCATGTTTGGGATGTGTAAATTGTAGATACATCAAGAAAGGACGCACATTCAGACATCCCAATACAGGAGTGGAATACCCCATCCGATATTTTTTGACCTGCAATTCAGAATATGTAATATATATTCTGTCCTGTCCCTGTAACATATTGTATGTTGGAGAAACCTCTACCGATCTTAAGACACGTCTGAATAATCACAGGAACACTATACGGAAAGGCAGACTAGATTTGCCAGTGTCGAGACATTTTAGTATCCTCAAGCATAAGGAGAAGGATTTGTGCTGTTGGATCATTGACCAGGTACCAATATTGAGAAGGGGCGGCAATAGAGGATCCCTTCTAAAAAGAGGGAACTCTATTGGATCAATACGTTAAATACGTTGAGCCCTAGTGGATTGAATATAGACTATAGAGTGGGAACATATTGATGCTTGCCCTTGTCGCTACGTGCTCTCCCTCCTCTTGGTATAGGATGTTTGTACAAGATTTTTAAATTACATTATATTTTATGTAGATAACTCTTTACATACATCATGCATATAATATGCACATTAATACAATTTTCCTTTCTTCTTCTTTTCCATTTTTAGGATGACGTTTCCCTTTGTTTGGATTGTGCCCATGGATTTTATGACGGCAGCTATCAATATCCCCATTATACGATTTATGATAATCACCCTTTTTTTAAATATACTAAGATTGATAGGGTGGGTATGTATGGTGAACACAGGAGGAGAACCCTCATACTGTGTGGTATAGTGCGGTTGGTTTCGCCTTATGGAGGCGTGGCGTCACTGACATGTACCCTATAGTTGCGAGGGTGGTGTAGGTAACGCCATTGATCGCATCATAGGTGAATACCACATAAGTCGATATGTTTGTGATAATGTGTGAATGATGCCACCCCTTATTTAAAGTTATCTAATACTACATATAAGCGAGTGGATTTGGGCATGCCCTCACTCAATATGGCGTAACGGCAATTGACTTGCACTGCGCAACTGCCAAGAGCGTGATGATGCAGCACGCTCGACAGATCCAGTATGACGCGATACACCCGAGGGATTCTGGGTCACGCATGCGCATTGCCGTGGATCGCACGCCGTGATGGCGATACTTGATCGTACATGTGGATCTTGAAGATTGCCGCCGCCCTCCGCTGGGTTTTTCCATCAAGGGTACGTCATCCTTACACGGACCGAGGACTTTTAACCCTTTAAGCACTGTCACTTTCTTGGAATAATTATACAAAGCACTTTATTATGTATTGTTTTTGGATATCAGTTAAGACTAGACTTTATGGATTGTTATATCATTGTATACTGTTTTTATTGATTATGAATTTGTGATGAATTTTGACACATGATTGAAGACTTTTTATCTATAACACATGTAAGAGTTAATTGTTGTTGACGCACTTTGATGATGTCACTTTGTAACACCCTATATATATGTCACTTTATCTTGCACAATTTGCTTGAGAAAGGCTCCAGCAGGAGCTGAAACGTTGCCACGCCGATGGGTGAATAAAGACGTATCTGCTTTTTTGAACATATTTGGAGTGCTGCTCGATTTTTATCTGTCTACAATTGCTGGAGTGGGTTTACTCCACAGGTGAGCGCTGCACCCGTTCTATTTTTTTACTAGGTGGTGCTGCCTCAATTTTCTTGCTACATACCTTCAACCAGGGGCTGAGCACACCAGTTGATATATTAGTATAAAAATATTTTTTTTTGAAAGAATTTTCTGGATTAATTATGACTTCACCAGAAGGCGTGTCCTATTCCCAAGAGGCAGCGGAGCGGATTCTTCGTGGTATCCAGGGAGATGCATTGTTCCTTAATACACCATCTATCAAAGAACTCAAAAGAAAACATGAAGCTCTGTCTAAAAATCCACAGCACTGAAACTCCACATGGCAACATTAGGCGAGTATTTTAAAGCACAAAGGATTCCACGAGGTATGAGGTCACACCTGCAACCTAATTTGTTCATGCACAATCGTGAATATTGCAAGAAATTTGAACTATTATCCAACAAGTATGCTTTTGACTATATGCTCCTGAATATTGAGTTTTTACAACAAGAATTATGTACACTTACGTGTGAAATTTCTGAAACAACACAAAAGATATGTACTCTTATCGGACAGGACGATTTTGATATTTACATGGAAATTTTTGCTGGTCAATTAAATAAATTCCAAACTGAAACCGAGGAAGGAAAAAGGATTAAGTGGTCCAGGGATATTGAGGATTATAAACGTGGAACCATTTATTCCTGGCAAAGGGACAACACATACAAACGTAATTTTGAGGATAACAACAACAAAAAGAGGAGACGACCACCACAAGCACAGAAGAATGACTCTTTTTTAGGGATTCCGGATACACCCGACTTAAAAGACCCAGGAGGGGAGGTCGCCGACACAGAAGACATCCTCAAAATCCAGCAACACAAGAAACCAACATTGAACAGCAGGCCACAAAGGACATCCAAGAAATGAATGTAGTCAACTTGTCTTCTAGAGACCTTACATCCACAGAAGTGAGTTTACTTAATAGAGGTTTTTCGTTTTGCCCTAATACACACACTGATTGGTTATCTGTTGATAATGATGTACATAATTTTTTTCGTTTGATAAAACTTAAAGTGTGGTTCAACAATAAGGCTAGTAAACATATCGAGACACCGGGCAATAGTGAATTCACCATGGATCAGTTATCGCTCTTTCAAAAGAGCAATTTTAATCCAATGGTGAATTCACCATGTGTTGATACATTTATGCAGAACGTTATACGTGATATAGAAATACTGAAAATTAATGATAATACTGATCACTTTAACCACCCGAACCTCAAGAAAGATGAGGTCGAGGCCTTACAGCTGCTTAAACGTGATGCTTCTCTTGTCCTCAAACCGGCGGATAAGGGGGTGCCGTCGTAGTTATGGACTCCCAGAAGTATGTTGCTGAAATCATGAAACAATTAATGGATGTCGAGGTATATGAGATGTTAAGTGGGGATCCAAAATTTAAGATTGCAGGATGTATACAAAAACGCTTGTGTGATGCAATGTCTGCCGGGGTTATAGACGAAGACTTGGCCCAATTTCTTACAGTTACACATCCGGTAACCCCGGTTTTATACATTCTCCGAAGATACACAAGTCTCTCGTCGACCCCCTGGCAGACCAATAGTTTCAGGGACTGACTCTATCTTCAGTCGCCCAGCCATTTTCCTAGACAAGGTCCTAAGAGGCTTTGCGGATGGGGCGAGTTCCTATATCCGTGATACCTCAGATTTTTTGACCAAATTACAACAGTTGGATATATCTGGATACAATGAGGTCACTTTAGCATCATTTGATGTGACCTCATTGTATACATCTATAGAACATACAAGGGGTTTAAAAGCAGTAGAACGTATGGTATCGATGTCTACAATGTCCGAGGGGGCTATTTGCTTTATCCTGGATTTATTGAATATTATATTACTTCAAAATTATTTTTTGTTCCAAGATACATACTATAGACAAAGAGGGGTGTGGCGATGGGGTCTAATATGGCCCCAACTTACGCCAATATCTATATGCGTGCATTTGAGGAGGACGTTGTCTATGTGTCGCCACACTACAGACATGTTTTAGTCTGGTGGCGCTACATAGACGACGTCTTCCTCATATGGACGGGAATGGGACAACAACTTAATGAATTCCATGACTTCCTTAACAGTGTATATAAGTTTTTACAGTTTACCTTGGTCTCCTCTCGTACATCGGTACAATTTCTAGACACTGAGGTGGTGCTCGTTGATGGAAGCTTGCAGACAAGATTGTTTGTGAAGCCGACAGATAGGAATACCACCTTGATGTATTCTAGTAATCATCCCAGAAAGATGGTAAGGTCATTACCGTACTCACAAATGCTGAGAGCAAAGAGAATTGAATCTGATGAACTTAGACTTGAGGATACATTACAATCCATGATATCCAAATTTACATCACGGGGTATCCCAAGGCTTTATTGGATACACACAAAAATCGGGTAGTATCACTGAATAGAATCGAAACGTTACAACAAGGGAATCGTAAAGTGACCAACACACGTATCCCCTTTGTATCCACTTATACTGAAAGCAGTCAGGAAATAGGTATTATTATTAAAAACATTGGTCTATTTTAAGTAAATCTCTGCAGGACATCCCTGAGTTTAGGAGTGCACCATTGTTCTCTTATCGTCGATCAAAAAGTCTAAAAGACCAACTTGTTAGGGCTGATGTTGGCCCAAAAAGGCAATGAAACAGACCACATTGGCACCTCCCAGCTTGGGATGTTTCCCATGTTTGGGATGTGTAAATTGTAGATACATCAAGAAAGGACGCACATTCAGACATCCCAATACAGGAGTGGAATACCCCATCCGATATTTTTCGACCTGCAATTCAGAATATGTAATATATATTCTGTCCTGTCCCTGTAACATATTGTATGTTGGAGAAACCTCTACCGATCTTAAGACACGTCTGAATAATCACAGGAACACTATACGGAAAGGCAGACTAGATTTGCCAGTGTCGAGACATTTTAGTATCCTCAAGCATAAGGAGAAGGATTTGTGCTGTTGGATCATTGACCAGGTACCAATATTGAGAAGGGGCGGCAATAGAGGATCCCTTCTAAAAAAGAGGGAACTCTATTGGATCAATACGTTAAATACGCTGAGCCCCAGTGGATTGAATATAGACTATAGAGTGGGAACATATTGATGCTTGCCCTTGTCGCTACGTGCTCTCCCTCCTCTTGGTATAGGATGTTTGTACAAGATTTTTAAATTACATTATATTTTATGTAGATAACTCTTTACATACATCATGCATATAATATGCACATTAATACAATTTTCCTTTCTTCTTCTTTTCCATTTTTAGGATGACGTTTCCCTTGGTTTGGATTGTGCCCGCGGATTTTATGACGGCAGCTATCAATATCCCCATTATACGATTTATGATAATCACCCTTTTTTTAAAATATACTAAGATTGATAGGGTGGGTATGTATGGTGAACACAGGAGGAGAACCCTCATACTGTGTGGTATAGTGCGGTTGGTTTCGCCTTACGGAGGCGTGGCGTCACTGACATGTACCCTATAGTTGCGAGGTTGGTGTAGGTAACGCCATTGATCGCATCATAGGTGAATACCACATAAGTCGATATGTTTGTGATAATGTGTGAATGATGCCACCCCTTATTTAAAGTTATCTAATACTACATATAAGCGAGTGGATTTGGGCATGCCCTCACTCAATATGGCGTAACGGCAATTGACTTGCACTGCGCAACTGCCAAGAGCGTGATGATGCAGCACGCTCGACAGATCCAGTATGACGCGATACACCCGAGGGATTCTGGGTCACGCATGCGCATTGCCGTGGATCGCACGCCGTGATGGCGATACTTGATCGTACATGTGGATCTTGAAGATTGCCGCGCCCTCCGCTGGGTTTTTCCATCAAGGGTACGTCATCCTTACACGGACCGAGGACTTTTAACCCTTTAAGCACTGTCACTTTCTTGGAATAATTATACAAAGCACTTTATTATGTATTGTTTTTCGATATCAGTTAAGACTAGACTTTATGGATTGTTATATCATTGTATACTGTTTTTATTGATTATGAATTTGTGATGAATTTTGATACATGATTGAAGACTTTTTATCTATAACACATGTAAGAGTTAATTGTTGTTGACGCACTTTGATGATGTCACTTTGTAACACCCTATATATATGTCACTTTATCTTGCACAATTTGCTTGAGAAAGGCTCCAGCAGGAGCTGAAACGTTGCCACGCCGATGGGTGAATAAAGACGTATCTGCTTTTTTGAACATATTTGGAGTGCTGCTCGATTTTTATCTGTTTATATATATATATATATATATATATATATTAAACAGGAAAGAGAGCAGGCAGCACTCCGGACTTCGTGAAAAAAGCGTGGGATTTATTAACACCCAAACAACTGCAACGTTTCACCTCGCCTCAATGGAGCCTTTGTCAAGCAAAGTGTAGTGCTCAAGTGAACAATATATAGTGAAGACCCATAATTAATCACTTAATAATCTATCAATATTCACAGTGATAAAAGGATAAAAATGTTTTTAACATGATTACGTGGTTTCTAAATCATACTGCGCATGATCAAACCGGACCGCAATATACTAGTCACAATCATTGAAATAATAAACTATGGGCATAACCTATTATCAAAATAGAAGGGAGACATGAGTATTCAGGTACTGAAATGTGGAAACGGGTGACAACCGCAAACCACATCAATGTTTTACGTGTCATCCCCAAACGTAAGTAGGGGTCAAATCAGCTCCATGCCTATTAACACCTACCCATATCCGTCAGTACCTGTCCCATGAGTTCCCTAAGGCATCCTTTTATGTGTAAACTCCCAAGGGTCCGGGTTCGGTGCATGTTGTACCATACACCTTATCCGAATCCATAGCACCGGAGGAGGGAGTGGGTATCACCCAAACCACTCCTACCATGGGATAATACAAAGAAGGATGACTTACAGATAGAAAAATGAATTACTTAAATTAAACTGGGAAGGCATTGCGGTCCATTTAAATATCACAGCAGAAAAGTAAAAAACAGTTGTACCACGAATAAAATTACAACATCCGTTCATATGGAAGTTTCATGCTGCGTCTTGTCCTTAAAGTGGCTGTGGAAATCCATTTCAGATTTAACTAAAAACAAAAAACAAAAAAGAAAATTTAGCATAATGTCTTTTGCACTACCATAATCACACACTAAAGAGGTCTGGGGAACGAACCCCCCTCATGAATGGCGAGGGATCAAACCACCTTAAATTCAACATTCAACCCTTTAGGCTTTAATGTTTGCAAGCGGAATATCCAGTAGAGTTCCCTACGCTTCAGTGGGGTCACTCTATCACCTCCACGTCTAGGCATCTGTACTTGGTCAATAATACGGAATCTCAAATCCCTTTCTTTATGTTTGGCCTCCACAAAATGCCTGGAGACCGGTAGATCCATTTTTTTCTCCCTAATGCTGTATCTATGGTTATTAAGCCTTGTTTTCATGTCCCCTACATAGAGGAGGCGACATGGGCATTCCAACAAGTAGATCACATAAGCGGAGTCACAAGTGAGATGTTGTTTTATGGAAAAACTCTCACCTGTCTCTGGATGTGCGAATGTTGAACCCTTAAGCATTAAGGAACAATTCACACATCCATGACAGGGAAAACAACCAGTGCGTCTAGCTCCAAAGTAGGCACGAAATAAAGTTTTCTTGGTACCCACATCAACCCGTACCACCTGGTCTTTGATATTCTGTGTGCGTCTATACAACATCAAGCGCGGGTTACTGAATTCCTTAATTTGTTTAAAGCTACTGCCCAAGATTTGCCAGTGTTTCATCAAGATCTCACTGATCTTGACACTCAAAGGCGAATAGCCAGAAACAAATGGGATACGCATTTTATGTCCAATGCTTGTCTCCCTGTCCAACAATAATTCCTGTCTGGAAAAAGTTTTCACCTTATTTACATGTTGATGCACCAGCTTCTTAGGGTAACCCCTAGCCCGAAACTTCAAACTCATCTCCTCCAGCCTCCGGTCACTAAGGTCATTATCCTGTACGATCCTTTTTACTCGCAGTAGCTGGCTATAGGGGTTTCGGGTGGTAACTGTCAAACTTTAGAGGCGGATTTTTGTCCGTCGTTTTGACATAAATGTCTGTACTTAACCTCCTACCAATTTTCCTAACCATGACATCTAAGAATTGGATCTCACATTCAGATGCTACAACCGTGAATTTAACATCAGGGTCCAACTCATTGAGAAATTCTCTAAACTCCAAAAGACCAGACATGTCGCCTGCCCATATGAGGAACACATCATCTATGTATCGCCACCACTGTAGGACATGACCAAAGTGGTGGCTAACATAGATGAGCTGCTCCTCCATATGGGACATAAAAATGTTAGCATAATTTGGCACCACATTCGAACCCATGGCGGTCCCCTGTAACTGAACATAGAACCCATCCTGAAACAAAAAATAGTTACAGGTGAGAACCATGCTCAGCAGGGAGATAAAGAAATCCTGGCACTGGCTGGAATATTGAGTACCAGCCAAGGCCATCCTTACCGCCTCTAATCCTCTAGCATGAGTAATTGACGTGTAAAGACTTACTACGTCAAATGAGGCAAGTATAGCATGTTCTGGAAGTTGAATCTGTTCCACAATATTCAAAAAATGTGCAGAATCCCTAATATAGGATTTTGCTGATTTCACAAATGGTGACAATATCTTGTCCAAAAAAATAGCAATCTGTGAAAAAAAGACCCAACTCCAGAGACAATTGGACGTCCAGGGGGGGAAGTGAGGCATTTGTGAATTTTAGGCAATATGTAGATCACCGGAGTTCTCGGGCGATCCACATATAGGAATGCATGTAATTTCTCATCAATAATGCCTTGTTCCCTAGCCGTCTCAAGTGTTGTTCTGACACGTCTAAGGAAATCAAATTTGGGATCGTTTGCGAGTTTGCAATATACCCCCTGATCACTGAGTTGTCTAAGGATTTCCTTAACATAATCAGAGGTATTCATGACCACCACCGCCCCACCTTTGTCCGCCTGCTTTATAGTTAATTCAGGATTTTGGGCTAATTCTTTAAGGGCCATTGTCTCATGTTTAGACAAGTTATTTTTGATGTGGAAACCCTGCATATCTGCAGATCTCAAACCAGCTAGATCCGACCTCACCGAGTTCATGAAGGTGTCTAAAGCCACATGATTAATTTGGGGTACAAAATCACTTTTCACAAACAATTGTACATCATCTAATTTCAATTCAGACCTAGTATCTACCAAAGCTGGGGCCGTGGTTCGGTTTGCATCAAACCAGTCTCAGCTTAATGGCCCTGAAAAATCTGTGGAGGTCCAATTCCAATTGGAACCAATCAGTCTTTCTGACAGGACAAAATGACAATCCCCTCTCCAGTACAGACAATTGCATAGTGGTTAAAGGGGATGATGAAATATTTACCACTATGGTCTCTTTCTGAGTGTCCACTGTGGTTTCACATGAGTGTTTTTTTCGCCATCTTTGGTGTCTCCTACCTCCCCTTCTCGTCTGGCTGACTCCAGATCCTATGAAAAAGGGGGGGATTATAGGGTTAAGAACAGCTGTTTCAGACATAGACAAACAATGTCCAGGGTTAACAAATACCCCAGATTTTCTAGACAGTCCTTTTGGGTTTAGGGGAGACTTTAGATGCATTCCTCATATCACCCCTTCGGTTCTGTCTTTGTGACCCTTGCCAACAATAGACAAAACCAGTAGAGTAGTCCTCCATGTCACGTTGCCACTTTTTCCTCTTCGTGGCCTGAAGTTCACCTTTGATTTTATCCAAGTGAGTTTTACAGTTCATTAAATAAGTTTCTAATTCCTCCTGTGTCAGCGTAACCCTTAATTGGGATTCAGTCCCCTGTAAATTTTCTTTTAGATTCATTATCTCCATCCGCAGAAACTTAATGTTCACAGAATAGAATGTCTAATGAGTATTTATTTGAGATCCGTGCAAAGCGTGTACAAAAATCAGCATTCAGTGAGAAAAAATCAGGACGCAGCAAAGATCTCATGCCCCGTGGTATTCTATGGACATGATAGTACTCAGTGAGAGTGACCAAATGCATTTCTAGATTGATTAACCTCTTAGATGTAAACTCAAACCTTTTCTTAAGGTCCAGTATTGAAGGGGTTGAAAGGAAGGCGACATCCCTCTCCATGCCTTGAAGGATACGTTCCTCATCCTCAGGAGTGTATGAAAAGACGTCTGGGTGTGAGTTCGCAGCGGCTTGATCCATGGTGCAGGTGCTATCTGTCCAGGTTAACATCTAGTATTACTTATCAAATATATCACTGTACCTTCGGACTGTATGTTCAATAATCCTGATAATGAATTCACTTGGCATAGATAATATTATAAAGTCCTTACTTTACCCAGTATAGAGAATTGGCGCTGATAGAATATATATAAAGGAAATTCCACGGCACTTCCCAAAAATAGATACGTGTTTATTTCAAGCAGGTTCCAAAGGGAGATCCGAAACGTTGCATCTGGTAAAATAAACACGTATCTATTTTTTGGAAGTGCCGTGGAATTTCATTTTTCATTTATGGTTTGACGGGAGGATCACCACCACAGCCGCTGGCACCGCTTTTTTTTCTACTTTTTTCTACTATTGTCTGCAGTGCTGCCCAGCCGCATTGACTTTATATATATATATATATATATATATATATACACACACATTTTTTCCCCATAAATACCTGGAAACATTGGTCTACATTTTTTAGATATTTATGGTTTGTATTGCTCATTTGGCATGGACATAGTCTCCATGATATTCAGCGGCCTCTCTCCATACCCCTGAGAATTTGAGTACATATTATTTTAACACTTACTCACGTGTTTGTCATTATTGATTAGTGATTACCATCGTGATACACCCTCCCCATTGGCGCCTGTGTTTTACTTTTATTTTGGGAAAACTTTCTCCCAAAATATTTGAATAAAACTCTCCATCCTCCTTTTTTCTTTTATTTTTCTATACGACTGGGTTCAAGTCAGGGTTCTGGCTGGGCCACTCAAGGACATTCACAGAGTTGTTTCTAAGCCACCCCTGTGTTGTCTTTGCTGTGTGTTGAGAGTCATTGAGGGACAATTATTAAGCTAATGACTCCACTATTGTGGCGTAAAAAAGTTGCATATTATGGTGTACGTCATATGTGCACCATAATTTGTGACTTTTTAGGCTTTTTGCCACTTCTCTTTGCCACTTTTGCCACTTTATCCAGCATGTGTGTGCACTGCTCCTTGTATCCTGGTTCCTTCCCTGTCTGGTACTTGTGTGGTTAAGTTCCTGGGCTGGGTGTGGTCTCTAGGTGCTATTTATCTTGTTGCTGTGGGACAGGAGTGTTAGTTGTCCTCTAGCCTTTGTGGGTGCTGGAGTTATGCTCCTGTCCTGGGTGTTCCATCTGCCCAGTTCTTGAGGGTCACCTAGTAAGACATCGATGTCACCCCGATGTCATCTCGATGGTAGAGACAACCGGTTCCTCCACCAGTAGGATGAACCAGAATCTCCCTCAGGCCTAAAAACAAAGGAAAGAAGAAGACAAAACTTAATGTCATGTTCTAGCGTGGGTCATCCTGACCCCTAGAACATCTAACAACAAGTTTACAGTGATGTTCTAGTAGGAGTCCACCAGACCCCCAGAACATCCTACCACGGAAGTGTAACACCAATACACACACATATATGGAGAAAAACAGAAAAAAACACAGCGCCTCATGTGCAGAACATCCAAAATACCAGAATAAGTATAAGTTACACTTACTTATTGAGCCTTACTGGTGTTTTCCCTCACCAGATGTAGGGGGTGCCGTGCTGCTGCCAGGTCCTGGCCCGTCTCTTGTTCCACAAGTTCCCGGGTTCGGTAGATCAATATGAGTAGAGGAAGAAAAATGGACCCTTCTACAGTGCTGACGGCTTCATCAGTAATCCACAGGAGGGATAGCGGAGTTTTACTTCTTTATTGGTTAAAACATATATTTTTTGCTTGTCTACGCGTTTCTGGGACGGACTATCCCCTTCATCAGGACAACATGCAATTGCAGCACAATATACTGCCCCAGCATAACCAAATACCACAGCGCAGCAAAAAAGACTGTCCCAGCATAACCAAATACCACAATGCAGCACAGTACACTGCCCCAGCAGAACTGTGGTATTTGGTACTGCTGAAGTAGTATTTTGTTCTGCATTGTAGTATTTGGTTCTATATATATATATATATATATATGTATATAGCGTTGCACTGTGATATTTGGTTTTGCAGCAGAACCAAATACCACAGTGCAGGACAAGAACTGTCCAAGCAGAACCAAATACCACAATGCAGCACAATATACTGCCCAGCAGCATAAAATCAAATTAATGTCCTGAGCTGGGTTCTGGTGCTGTGTGTATGTTATGTGCTTGGCTGTATTAATGTAATGAGTTGGTTCTGGGGTTGAATTTATCAACTTTGTTCTGGAATTGTAGCTTTGTTATGACCCTAGTTCTGATGTTGTATTTATGTTATGAAATGTGTTCAGGTGCTATAAAGATGTATTGATCTTGGTTCAAGTGCTGTATTTATGTACTGTTCTTGGTTCTAGAGCTGTATTTATGACTTACAGTTAGATCTGATACTATATCTGTACATATAACAGAAGAGCTGTGCAAGAGCATAAAAAGGGAGCTGTACTAGGCACATTGTATATTTCTCATCCTTCTCACAGTGAATAGTCTAAAGGGTGCTTTACACTGTCCGATGGTCAGGCAGATTACCACTACTAACAAACATTTGTACGAACGCTATTTAGCGATAATCTGCCGGTGTAAAGTTGCCGCTGATTACCCGATTAACAAGCGAAATGAGTTTATAGGCTCTTTGGTATGGTCTCCGTAAGTCATAATTTGCTGGCAGCAGATTGTGCTGTCTAAATCACCTCATCAAAATCATGTGTGCCTGTCCACCACTGCGAGGTGACCTCTTTTGGACAGGAACCTACACTAAATGTTACCACTTTTGGTGCCAACCGGCCTCGAGTTAATTGAGGGAAGGCAGGCTTCAGGTACAGTGGATATAAAAAGTCTACACACCCCTGTTAAAATGTCAGGTTTCTGTGTTGTAAAAAAAATGAGACAGAGATAAATCATTTCAGAACTTTTTCCACCTTTAATGTGACCTATACACTGTACAACTCAATTGAAAAACAAACTGAAATCTTTAAGGTAGAGGGAAGAAAAAATATAAAATTAAAATAATATGGTTGCATAAGTGTACACACCCTTAAACTAATACTTTGTTGAAGCACCTTTTGATTTTATTACAGCACTCAGTCTTTTTGGGTATGAGTCTATCAGCATGGCACATTTTTACTTGGCAAGATTTGCCCACTCTTCTTTGCAAAATCACTCCAAATCTGTCAGATTGTGAGGGCATCTCCTGTGCACAGCCCTCTTCAGATCACCCCACGGATTTTCAATCGGATTCAGGTCTGGGCTCTGGCTGGGCCATTCCAAAACTTTCATCATTTTCTGGTGAAGCCATTCCTTTGTTGATTTGGATGTATGCTATGGGTCGTTGTCATGCTGAAAGATGAAGTTCCTCTTCATGTTCAGCTTTTTAGCAGAAGCCTGAAGGTTTTGTGCCAATATTGATTGGTATTTGGAACTGTTCATAATCTTAACTAAGGCCCCATCTCCAGCTGAAGAAAAACAACCCCAAAGCATGATGCTACAACCACCTTGCTTAACTGTGGGGATGGTGTTCTTTTGGTGATGTGCAGTGTTTTTTTTGTGCCAAACATAACTTTTGGCATTATGGCCAAAAAGTTCAACCTTGGTTTCATCAGACCAGAACACCTTTTCCCACATGCTTTTGGGAGACTTCAGATGTGTTTTTGCAAAATGTAGCCTGGCTTGGATGTTTTTCTTCATAAGAAAAGGCTTTCCTCTTGCCACTCTACACCATAGCCCAGACATATGAAGAATATGGGAGATTGTTGTCACATGTACCACACAACCAGTACTTGACAGATATTCCTACAGCTCCTTTAATGTTGCTGTAGGCCTCTTGGTAGCCTCCCAGACCAGTTTTCTTCTTGTCTTTTCATAAATTTTGGAGGGACGTCCAGTTCTTGGTAATGTCACTGTTGTGCCATATTTTCTCCACTTGATGATGACTGTAGTTCACTGTGTTCCATGGTATATCTAATGCCTGGGAAATTCTTTTGTACCTTTCTCCTGACTGATACCTTTTAACAATGAGATCCCTCTGATGCTTTGGAAGCTCTCTGTGGACCATGGCTTTTGCTGTGGGATGCGACTAAGAAAATTACAGGAAAGGCCAACTAGAGCAGCTGAACTTTATTTGGGGTTAATCAGAGGCACTGTAAATGATGGCAGGTGTATGCTGACTCCTATTAAACATGATTTTGAATGTGATTGCTTAATTCTGAACACAGCTACATCCCCAGTTATAATGCGTCCATATTATTTTATTTTTATACTTTTTCTTTCCTCTACCTAAAAGATTTCAGTTTGTTTTTCAATTGAGTTGTACAGTTTATAGGTCACATTAAAGGTGGAAAAAGTTCTGAAATGATTTATTTTTGTCTCATTTTTTTACAGCACAGAAACCTGACATTTTAACAGGGCTGTGTAGACCTTTTATATCCACTGTATATACTGAACCCACTCTATGATTTTTTCTGGTGCCAGCTGGCATTCAATGAATACAGGGAGAGCAGGCTTCAGCTTTCTACCATACTAATCAAAATCAGCCTGTGGGAAAGATGGGTCAGTCAGGAGAGCACCCAAGTGGTGGCAGGCAGAAGTGCAACTCTGTATCAGAATACAGTAAACGCAGCTCCAAAACCTATAATGATATTAATCCCTTAAGGACCACTGATATGTGTTTCTACAGAGGTCATTAATGGGCATTATTGTAGGCCGCCACCTATTTATAGAGGTCAAGAATAAGTGCTGCACAGATGTTCCGTGCAGCACAGAGCTGGAGCTCACCTCTTGCATGAGAGCCAGGCTCTCATGGTCTGGATGCCTTTAGCTCCTAGATGACGCGGTCACTATTGACCGTTGAATTCAACCGGTTTAGAGGGAGTAGTCGCAGTGTGATAGTGCCTGTCAGCAGGGGCGTAGCTATAGGGTATGCAGAGGTAGCAGTCGCTACTGGGCCCAGGAGCCTGAGGGGGCCCAAAGACCCTTGTGCCACATAAGACACTGGCATTATAGAAAGTGCATGTAGGTCAAGTTACACCTCTGGCTGGAGGGAAGGGGTAAGGTCAAGAATTTGGCATGGGGGATGCTGTTTCAATTTTTGCCTCAGGCAGCACAAAGGCTATGTGCTTCCTTGCCCCTGGCCACAAAGCACTGAGGGAAGGGGGCCCAAGCTGAACTCTTGCACCAGGGCCCATGAGCCTTTAGTTACGCCCCTGCCTGTCAGCATAGTACTGACAATATAAAGTATACTGTACTACATAAGTAGTACAGTGAGCAATCAAAGGATCGCTAGTCAAAGTCCCCTTTTGGGACTAATAAGTAGTAAAAGAGTTAAAAAAGAGTCTAAAAAAAACTCTAAGTTAAAAATACACATTTTTTCACTGAAAAAAATGCTTTTTAATGGAGAAAAAACTTCAAAAATAAAAACCGCTTAACATAATTGCTATTGCAATTCATAACAACCCGCACTACACAATTATGACTTAATTTATCCTGCATGCAGTAAAAAAACAAAAGAGCAATGCCAGAATTGCTGTTTTTTTTGTAGTCAGTACAACATTTTTTAATAAAAAGCGTTCACAAAGTTATCATGTTATTTATGCCGCAATGTAAAAGTTGCTAAATTGAAGATTCCATGACTATAATGCTGTTTTTTTCTCATCCCTTCCCCCCAGAAAGAGTTAATAAAAGTTAATCAATGAGATCTGTGTAACCCAAAATGGTGGCATTAAAAACTACAACTTGTCACGCAAAAATCAAGTCCTCATACAGCTACCTCGACAGAAAAATACATACATGGGTAAGGGGTTAATAACATTCATCAGTGCAGAATTTTTTGACCCGTCTAGATGAACTTTCAAAAAATGCTTTTAGGCGGACATTCTCCTTATTCTGATGGTACAATATATTTAATGTCTATATTACTTTATCAAAAATTAAACAGGCTCTGAAGCTGGGTGACATGACAATGTAGTGTCCAGTGTTCTATGTTTTGGAGGCTCTGGAGTATTTTGAGGGTTTGTAGCTGAAGGAGATGGAGCTACTAAGAATTGTTCTCATTTTATTTGCGATTAGCATATGCAATTCTGAGAAAGTCCCAGTAAGACCATCAGGTAATGGACGTTATCACTGAGGAGGGTCTGTGCAGGTTTTCTGGGGGTCACTTATAAGAGTAGTCTTCCACCTCCTCATCATGTTACAGTCTTGAGGGTCATTTGCTGCCATCATGGATTTCATAACTTTATTTCCCTTCATTTTTATATGGACAGTGACTTTCCCAGGATTCGGGAACTACTGCCCGACCGGAGAGCGGAGGAGCCAAGAGCAGTGAGCAGTTAGTTCCTTCCTCCCCTAATACTACCCCCATTATCCTCTACCAAGTTATGACTGTAGTGGAGGAGAACAACCACTTCTTTAGGGGATTTCTCCTATCTAGTGATATGCTGCTAGAAGATATAATGATGTGCCAATCACCCACAGTCCAGCCATGCTGCCAGTCCCTTCCCACTGATGTCTTCATAATGGAAAGTGCAGGCCTCAGGAGGATCTAGAGATGTTAAACAATGTATTATAGAATATTCTGTCTGCAATAAGAATTAATACCTGGCATCTTGTTTTTTATTACCAGCCACAAGCTGTAAAGGCAGGGTCTGCCATTTCATCGATTGCCGTCGTCCTAGGCATGATTACATGCTGGTGAGTATCCATCATCTTCTACTCTACAGATCACATTATTCTCCATAGGGAACTGCTATATAACATGGAGCTGCACTTTGCTGCCTGAACTACAGGGGGCGCAATAACTAGAGCAGCCAGGCTATAACCCAGGGGCTGGATCAGGCGGTGCTATAATCAGATAGGCACTGTTCTTCCTCTCCTCGTATTATGATGTAATCTACAATAGGACACCATATCCTTCCTGCCTGGTATACGCTGCACCTTTCTATCACCATCTGTGGTGGGGGGGAGTGGATCGGGGTTTATTATTCTGGGGGCAATTCAATATTGTCATCTGCACCAGTTTATGTAAGGACATTTCTCTGTGCGACAGCTACAAGTGTATAAAAAAAAGTGTCTGCGTGCCATCTGTGACCAGCTGATGAAGGTGGTGGTGCACCGATCAAGTAAGATCATATACACGGGGTACAGGCAGAACTTAAGGTTACCTCTCACAACTAGGGGCAATGATGGATTATAATTGGGGAGTTTGGGCCGGTCGCCCCGGGCCTGGCATTGCTGGCGGGCCCAGCACCAACCCGAACGCACACATACTGCGGCGGGGAACGGAAGCGTATAGTTCCCTGCCCCGCCACCTATCACCGCCATAGGCTTTAGGCCTAGTAGATAGAAGCCCGGCGTGCGTGATGATGTCATCGCGTGGCGCGCGTGATGACATCATCATGCGCCTGTATAGTGGCACGCGCATGGTCTGATGTACGTGCGCCTGCCACACCATTCAGCATAAAGGTAAGCATTAGCTTTTTCTTTTTGTGTGTGTGCTAACTTGGGGGGGAGAGGAGATATTAAGAGACAGTGGGGTATGTTTCCATGAGGGCAAATTAATTAATGGATCGCAGTTGTGGGGGCAAATTAATTAACGGATGGCAGTATGGGGGCAAATTAATTAATGGATGGCAGTATGGGGGCAAATTAATTAATAGATGGCAGTATTGGAGCAAATTAATGGATGGCAGTGTGGGGGCAAATTAATTAATGGATGGAAGTGGGGGCAAATTAATTATTGGATGACAGTGTGTGGGCAAATTAATGGATGGCAGATGTGGGGGCAAATTAATTAATGGGTGGCAGTGTGGGGGCAAATTAATGGATGACAGTTGTGGGGGCAAGTTAATGGGTGGCAGTTGTGGGGGTAAATTAATGGATGGCAGTGTGGGGGCAAATTAATTAATGGATGGCAGTGTGGGGGCAAATTAATTAATGGGTGGCAGTGTGGGGGCAAATTAATGGATGGCAGATGTGGGGGCAAATTAATTAATGGGTGGCAGTTGTGGGGGCAAATTAATGGATGGCAGTGAGGGGGCAAATTAATTAATGGATGGCAGTGAGGGGGCAAATTAATTAATGGATGGCAGTGTGGGGGCAAATTAATGGATGGCAGTGTGGGGGCAAAATAATTAATGGATGGCAGTGTGGAGGCAAATTAATTAATGGATGACAGTGTGGGGGCAAATTAATGGGTGGCAGTGTGGGGGCAAATTAATGGATGGCAGTGTGGGGGCAAATTAATGGATGGCAGTGTGGGGGCAAATTAACTGATGGCAGTTGTGGGGGCAAATTAATTAATGGATCGCAGTATGGGGCAAATTAATTAATGGATGACAGTGTGGGGGCAAATTAATGGATGGCAGTTGTGGGGGCAAATTATTAATGGATGGCAGTGTGGGGCAAGAACTAGTGGACCTAGATGACGTCACATCACATGGTCCAATCACATGGTCCATCTTAACATGGTGATGGACCATGTGATTGGACCATGTGATGTGACGTCATCACAGGTCCTTTAGTTGTTAGCTGATGCTGGGAAAGAGAGGACAGATCGCAACTACGCGATCAAGTGGCTTAGGTACGTTAATTTTTATTATTTTTAACCCCTTCCACAGAATTTTACTATGTATTCTTTATTAAGAATGCTATTATTTCCCCTTATAACCATGTTAAAAGGGAAAATAATAGAGATCGGGTCCCGTTGCTAAGCAACCATGTGGGAAAATCGCAACGCATCCGCACTTGCTTGCGGATGCTTGCGATTTTCCCGCAGCCCCATTCACTTCTATGGGGCCTGCGTAGCGTGAAAAATGCACAATATAGAGCATGCTGCGATTTTCACGCAACGCAGAAGTGATGCGTGAAAATCACCGCTCATGTGCACAGCCCCATAGAAATGAATGGGTCCGGATTCAGTGCGGGTGCAATGCGTCCTCCTCACGCATTGCACCCGCGCGGAAAAATCGTCCGTGTGAAAGGGGCCTTAGGAGGCAGGTATGAAAAAGTGTTGGGTGATCAGTGGTACCTTTACATGAAGCAATTATTGTGAAAGAGCGCTCGTACGAATGTTCTTCCTCGATAACTGTCTGTATACTTGGCCAGTTTACTTTAGTTTTATGCTATCTAAATGAAACAGTCAGCTACGATTAACACAATACTGGCTGGGCTGACAGAGTTGAAACAAAGAGAGCCATTTTTTTGTACTTCATAGGTACTGAAATCTGTATTGGTTAGAGAATTTAGTAATTTAGGGGTACATTTATCAAAACTGGTGTAAAGGAAAATAGGCTTAGTTGCTTATAGCATTTTTTCAGAGCTCGTTTGGAAAATGAGAGGTGAAATCTGATTGGTTGCTATGGGCAACTAAGCCTATTTTCCTTTATAAAGTTTGATAAATCATAGCATCACAAAGCCATTCTCCCTTAGAAGCATTGCTAGAATACCTCTAGTAATATGTCATCAAATAGTACATATCACACACATTATTTTCTAACGGATTTCAACAGAATAAAAAGTGTATGCAGTAGTGCAGATTTTTATGGGTACCATATTGTGGTTCTATACATCTCAGAACTTCTATAACCCCAGATGTGTATTAAACCCCTCCCGACATATGAAGTACAACTACATCATAGCAGGAAGTGACTTCCCGCAAATTCACATAGCAGTCATGATGATCGGGCAGGCACAGGAGTTGTGCCTGCCCGATCAATACCTGGCTGTGAATGGTATTAACCTCTTATATGACCCGATCAAAGCTGACCGCAGCGTATAAGAGAATCGACTCTCCTTTGGCCCTCCACGCTGTGGTGACAGGGGGGCGGTGGCTGTCATGGAAACCCCAGGTCTTGCAAAGCACTCGGGGTCTGCCATGTACAGAAGCCTGTGAAACCCAGCCCCCAGCACAATGAACTTCAATGAAACATTGATGATATGTTGAAGTCCCTATACTAGGACAAAAATAAAGTTAAAAAAAGTGTTTCATAAAAATAAAAAAGTTTACTGTAAAAAAAAAAGTGCACCTTTCCCTACATCAAGCGATTTTATTAAAGAAAACAAATTTTTTTTAATAAAAATAGACATTAGGTATTGCCACGTCCGTAACGAGAGGCTCTATAAAAATCTCACATTACCTACCCCTCAGGTGAATGCCATAAAAAATATAATAAAAGCCGTGCCAAAACAGGCATATTTTGGTCACCTTGCCCCAAAAAAGTAATATTGAACGAACAAAAGATCTTATGTACCGAAAATGGTACCAACAAAAACGTCAATTCTTTCCGCAAAAAATAAGCTCCTACACAAGGGGATCAGCAGAAAAAGAAAGAAAATATGGCTTTCAGAAAATAGAGACACAAAAACATGATTTTTTTTTCCAAAAATGCTTATGGTGTAAAACTGAAATAAAAAAAATTGAAAATAAGAAACATTAGGTATTGCTGCGTCTGTAACGATCAGCTCTATAAAAATATCACATGATCTACCCCTCAGATGAACAACGTAAAAAAAAAACTGCTCCAAAACAGCTATTTTTTGGTCACCTTGCCCCCAAAAAGTGTAATATTTAATAATCAAAAAATCACGTGTACCCAAAAATGATACCAATAAAAATATCAACTCTTCCCGCAAAAAGGAGCCCCTACATAAGACGATTGACAAAACATGGCTTTCAGAAAATGGAGACAAAAAGCCTTTTTTTTCTAAAATGTTTTTTATTGTGTAAAACTGAAATAAATTAAATATATACATATTAGATATTGCTGTGTCAGTAATGACCAGCTCTATAAAATATTACATGATCTATGGGAGGTGAAACCTGCCAAAATTAAAATGACATTGAAAAACTTAAAATTATAATTAAAATAATGTTTTAACATTTTAATTTCATCTAAAATCTGCAAAATGCGTGCCAAAATCTTTTAAAAATTTGAAATTCCTCCATTTAAATTCTCTTTTCCAACTCCAGTGTGGATCATAGGTGCCAAAAATAAATGTAAAAATAAATAGCCTATTTCATTTTAAATTTCCACTTTGTCAATTAATTATCCTCTTCCTATAGTGGGTCAAATGAAAACACCAAGTAGAAGCAGAAAATGGAAGGTTGAGATTTCAATGTCATCTCTTGCAGGCATTTTCCCTGCTAAAAGTTTAATAAAAAGGAAATTTTCATTTTCATTTTAACATTGTGCTAACATTCAAATTTATTTAACCCATTAAGGACCCAGCCATTTTTCACCATAAGGACCAGGCTATTTTTAGCAAATCTGACATGTGTCACTATATGTAGTAATAACTTTAAAACGCTTTTATTTATCCAGGCCATTCTGAGATTGTTTTCTCGTCACATATTGTACTTCATGATAAAACTGATAAACATGGTAAAACTGAGTCAAAAAATTTCATTTTTATTTATAAAAAAATACCAAATTTAACAAAAATTGGGAAAAATTAGCAAATTTCTATTTCTTTACTTTTATAATAGATAGTAATAACGCCAAAATAGTTATTACTTTACATTTCCCATATGTCTACTTTATGTTTGGATCATATTGGGAATGCTATTTTAGAGGTTTAGAAGCAAATCTTGAAATTTTTCAGAAAATTTACAAAACCCACTTTTTAAGGATTAGTTCAGGTCTGAAGTCACTTTGTGGAGCCTACATAATAGAAACCACCCAAAAGTGACCCCATTTTAGAAACTACACCCCTCAAGGTATTCAAACCTGATTTTACAAGCTTTGTTAACCCTTTAGGTGTTCCACAAGAATTAATGGAAAATGGAGATGAAATTTCTGAATTTCACTGTCAGATTTTCCATTTTAATAATTTTTTTTCAGTAACAAAGCAAGGGTTAACAGCCAAACATAACTCAATATTTATTGCCCCTTACAGAAACACCCTATATGTGGTCGTAAGCTGCTGTACGGGAACACGGCAGGGCGCAGAAGGAAAGGAATGCCATACAGTTTTTGATGGCAGATTTTGCTGGATTGGTTTTTAACACCATGTCCCATTTGAAGCCCCCCTGATGCACCCCTAGAGTAGAAACTCCCAAAAAATGACCCCATTTTGGAATCTACGTGATAAGGTGGCAGTTTTGTTGCTACTATTTTAGGGTACATATGATTTTTGGTTACTCTGCATTACACTTTTTGTGAGGCAAGGTAACAAAAAATAGCTGTTTTGGCACCGTTTTTATTTTTGTTATTTACAGTGTTCATCTGACAGGTTAGATCATGTAGTATTTTTATAGAGCAGGTTGTTGTGGATGCGACAATACCAAATATGTGTACTTTTTTTGGTTGTTTGTTTCAGTTTTACATTATAAAGCATTTCTGTAAAAAAATCATGTTTTAGTGTGTCCATATTCTGAGAGCCATAGTTTTTATATTTTTTGGGCGATTGTCTTAGTTAGGGTCTTATTTTTTGCAGAATGAGATGACGGTTTGATTAGTATGATTTTGGGGTGCGTATGATTTTTGATCGCTTGGTATTACACTTTTTCTGATGTAAGGTGACAAAAAAATTGCTTTTTTGACACCGTTTTTTTTTTACGGTGTTCATCTGAAAGGTTAGTTCATGTGGTATTCTTATAGAGCAGGTCATTACAGACGTGGCAATACCCAATATGTGTCCTTTATTTATTTATTTAGGTTTTACACTATCATTTTTGAAACAAAAAAAAAATCATGTTTTAGTATCTCCATGATCTGAGAGCCATAGTTTTTATATTCTTTGTGCGATTGTCTTAGTTAGGGTCTCATTTTTTGCAGAATGAGATGACGGTGTTCACCTGAGAGGTTGGGTCATGAGATATTTTTATAGAGCAGGTCGTTACGGACGTGGCGATACCTAATGTGTTTTATTTATTTAAGTTTTACACAATAATATCATTTTTGAAACAAAAAAAAATCATGTTTTAGTGTCTCCATAGTCTGAGAGCCATAGTTTTTTCAGTTTTTAGGTGATTGTTTCAGGTTGGGTATCATTTTTATGGGATGATTTGACGGTTAGATTGTCACTATTTTGGGGTGCATATGACTTTTTGATCGCTTGCTATTATACTTTTTGTGATGTAAGGTGACAAAAAAATTGCTTTTTTTACATAGTTTTTGTTCAATAAAATGGTCGCGCTGCTGTTTCTCATATAAAGGTCTGGATTCCTCTGAAATTCTCAATCTCAGTTAAAAACACGGAGAGTTGATCTCACTTTAGACCATGGTTCCTGATGTCCTTTTTCCTATATTTAATAGAAAATGGATGGACCTCCGTAGTGAAGTACTGTCAACTCCGTATAGATTTAAAAAGATTTATTGTACTCACAAGCAAATATCTTGCATTACAGCAAATCAAGGTAGAAATTTTTTTAAATTATTTTTTATGGTGTTTACCTGAGGGGTTAGATCATGTGATTTTTTTATACAGCAGGTTCTTACAGATAAGTTGATACCTAATATGTAAACTTTCTTTTTATTTATTTACGTTTTACACAATAACAACACTTTTGAAACTAAAAAAATCATATTTTAGTGTCTCCATATTCTGAGTGCCATAGTTTTTTTTTTTTTTTGCCGATAGTCTTAGTTAGGGTCTAATTTTTTGCGGAATGAGGAGACGGTTAGATTGGCATGATTTTGGGGTGAATATGACTTTTTGATGGCTTGGTATTACACTTTTTGTTATGAAAGTTGACAAAAAATGGCTTTTTTTTTACACTTTTTTTTTTTTACGGTGTTCACCTGAGAGGTTAGTTCATGTGATATTTTTATACAGCAGGCTCTTACGAACGCGGCGATACCCAATATGTCTACATCACTTTTGAAACAAAAAAATCATATTTTAGTGTCTTCATAGTCTGAGAGCCATAGTTTTTTTTATTTTTTGGGCGATGAGGAGTCTAGTGTAGGGGCACATTTTTTGCGGGATGAGGAGACTGTTAGACTGGTACTATTTTGGGGGTCATACACATTTTTGATCGCTTGGTGTTGCACTTTTAGTGATGTAAGGTGACAAAAAAATGCCTTTTTTTACATCGTTTTTATTTTTTACGGTACTTACCTGAGGGGTTAGGTCATGTGACATTTTTATAGAGATGGTTGATACGGACACGGCGATACCTAATATGTCTACTTTTCTTTTTTTTACTTTATGTGGGGAAATGGGTGCTTTTTTTTTTTACTTGAAACTTTTAATTTATTTTTTTTAACTTAATTTTTTTAACTTATTTTTTCACTTTATGTTTTGTCCCACTATGGGACTTCAAGATTTCAGTGTCTGATCCCCGTTTCAATAAAGCACAATACATCTGTATTGAACTATTAGTGTCTTACACTGTAAGACGCTAACAGTTGCCTAGGAGACCCAGCCCTGGGGCTGGATCGCCTAGGCTTTCGTAGCTGGCAGTCCCGATGCCTGTTCAAGGCATCGGGGCTGCCATAGCAACCATCGGGTCTCCGTCACTGCAGCACGGGGACTCGATGGGGATGTAGAAACTGCCGCAAACTTCCTGTATGCCGCGGTCAGCGCAACCGCGGCATATAGGGAGTTAATCTGCCGGCATTGGGGTTTTCACCGATGCTGGCGGATACAGCCGGGCTCCTACTGCTGATCGCGGCAGGAGGTGGAGGCAGCCGGTTAACCCTAGGACGAGAATGCTCATCCTAGTGCATTAAGTAGCCACAAGTTAGGACGAACATTCTCATCCTAGGTGCTGGAGGTGTTAAATGACGAATGCTGTTTGTTATTTAATTCTTGCCTGACCAGACAGCTAACACACAGCTGCTGATCAGATCAAGTTTACAATTCCAATAGATGGCACTGTGACAGTAAAATCTTAGCACTGTGCTGAATGCATAGGATAAGATTATGAAGCTAATAGATGGCGCCCTCTTTTTGAGGAGTGAATTATACCATGATTATATTATCAACATGTGCACAATACAGTTCTGTGTGGTGCAGTCTTCATATGTGTGAAGTCCTGTAAAAAGAACAGGTGAGGGTCCATCCTTTTGTAAATCTGCAGCAGCAAAATCCACAGCAAATCATGCCAATGAATTAAAATCCGCTCCACAATGCAATTTGTGCAGTGAATTTTGTTCATAACATGTGGCTGAGACCCCTTAAATTCGTATCCACTTTGCTGGCACGTAAATGCTGTGGACCTGCTACCATATACTGGTGTGCAGCAAATCTACAGCAGTATTTTGTTTAAAAAATGATTTTATTGATATGTAAATTCGCTTGTGAAGGTGCCCAAGGGGCTGTACTAACCGTTCTGGTGCTCAGCCACACCCCCTTTGAAGGAGCACAGCACCGCCTGCGTCCGCCGAATCTCCTCCTTCCTCTCAGTGAGATCGACGTAAATCTCGCGATGCACAAGATCGCGCATGCGCAGTTCCGACATAGTGTTTCTTCCCTGTGCTGGCATCAGCCTCAGGAAAGGAACTGCGCATGCGAAAGCATCGCGAGATTTACGGTGATCTCACTGAAAGCAAGGAGAAGATTCGGCAGACGCAGGCGGTGCTGGGCTCCTTCACAGGTGGGCGTGGCTTGGCACCAGAAC
Source organism: Bufotes viridis (assembly GCA_033119425.1). Taxonomy (NCBI): domain Eukaryota; kingdom Metazoa; phylum Chordata; class Amphibia; order Anura; family Bufonidae; genus Bufotes; species Bufotes viridis. The sequence goes on along the minus strand of CM065589.1, from coordinate 444,652,824 downwards.
GGTTAGTACAGCCCTTTGGGCACCTTCACAAGTGAATTTAGATATCAATAAAATCATTTTTTATACAAAATAAAAGCACACAGAACTATGGGACAGGAATATTGCGGACATGCTAGCGGCGATCTAGCCGTGCATGTCCCCAGCTCTATAGGGTAAAATGAGGTGACAGAATCCCTTTAACAGGGGCGCGTGGCTGGGCACCAGAACGGCTAGTACAGCCCCTTGGGCACCTTCACAAGCGAATTTACATATCAATAAAATCATTTTTAAAACAAAATAAAAATCCTTTCCTCCGACTCCCGGCGAGGTCCGTGCAGCCGAAGACGCGACAGAGACCTCCCGGCCTGGGTCTGCGGTCCCCTCCTGGGCTTCTCCATCGGCAAGTCCCCAGAAACAGAGGCCTCGCCTGGAGGCTCCATCCACCCACGAGGTCAGTGCGGATCGGCGGGTCAGTGTAGCCGATACCCCAACCCCAGATCCCATTCTATCGTATAGAACCTCTGACAAGCCAGTCAGTGAGGACTCTCTAAAAAACATGCTGCTGGCACTTAAACAATCCCTGCAAGCGGACATGGCTGTGCTACTTAACCCCCTCGCCGCCAAAATCCACACCGCTGAGAACAAGATCGCTCATGTGGAAAATAAAATGGCGGAATTTGCTGATTCGCAAAATAATATTATCGACGCCCATAATGATATGGCGGATGACCTTGACCGCATCAAGAGGAAACTCGCAGACATGGAGGATCGTTCCAGAAGGAATAATGTGAAGTTTCGAGGCATCCCAGAGGAGGTGGCCTCTCAAGATCTGCAATCTTATTTAAAGGGCCTCATTAAATCGCTACTTCCAAAAATCCCGACTCCAGATATGATAATAGATAGGGCTCATAGGGTCCCGAAACCCCCTTATCTGGGTCCTGACGTCCCAAGGGACACTTTGGCTCGTATCCACTTTTTTCATACCAAAGAGGCTCTGATGATGGCTGCCAGGAAAAGGGATCAGCTGCCTGCCCCTTACCAATCGGTCAGATTGTTTGCCGACCTATCTACAGCTACATTACGTCAACGTAGAGAATTGCAACCCATCACTCTCACCTTGAGAGATAATGACATCCCTTATAAATGGGGCTACCCGTTGAAACTTCTAATTCGGAGGGACAACAAGACCCATGTGGTGAGAGACGTCGCGGAAGGCCAAACCCTGCTCCAGTCCTGGGATATCCAGCTGTCTTCCACACCCCAATCTGGTCGCCGTCCTCAGTCTGGAACTTGAACCTGAAATGAATCTACGGTCCTCGGAACGTGCCTCTGGATCTATCCGTGCTTCCTATTTCCTCCTGGGGACGCTGCACCCTAATCTCTTGGTTGCCCCACGACTGGAACGCATGGGGTGCTCCTGATCTTTCATACGGGGACTTCCTTGATCTTTGATCTCTTTTCTTCTTTTTAGGTGCAGATAGGAGTGTATTGTTCATACACAGCTAAAGCTCCTCTCAGCCTCTCCCGAGGACTAGTGCTGCCCGTCACGCGCAGACGGCTTCTCTCTGCCTTGTTCTGTGCTATTCTATTGCTGTTCTTTCTCCCTACCTCCCCACTCCCATCTTATTCCTATTTTATCTCATTTTCTCTTTTGGTTATTTGATTTTGTTTCTGACAGAGGTATTGCCTGCACTGCATAGTAGACTTTACCCTCATTGTTCACGTGGATCCTAGCTAGCTGTTAGGCCATATTGCTCCTACCTGCTGACGACTCTGCTCTAGTTGATCGAGGCCTCACCCCTCTCTCATGGGTCTTAAACTCTTATCATTGAATGTGAAGGGGCTTAATAAAAGATCCTATGTTTGGAGGGAGGCTTCCTACACGGGAGCAGACATTGTTTGTATTCAGGAGACCCACCTGCTGTCCGAGGACGCTAAACGTGTTCACCATCGCTCCTTTCCTCATATTGTTCATTCTCATTTCAGCAAAAAATCCAGAGGGGTAATGATTGCCGTAAAGAATACAGTTGCCTTCACTCCCATTTCTTCCACAGTGGATCCTAACGGAAGATTCATCATTTTGGTATGTTCAGTCAATAATATAACCTACACGTTAGTTTCACTCTATGCTCCCAATGGGCGCCAACTCTCTTTCCTCCGCGCACTACTCAACAAGGTGAACGGTCTAAAGAGAGGAAAGGTTGTTCTTTGTGGAGACTTTAACACAATTCTAGATCCATCCCTTGACTCCTCCTTCCCAACAAGGAGGATAGAGAGGGGTTTGACTTCCCTCCTACACTCAGAGGGACTTGTAGATGTGTGGAGGGCCCAACATAGCGGGGAAAGGGACTATACCTTTTTCTCCCCACCGCATCTTTCTTATTCCCGCATAGACATGTTCATGGTAGACCACCCCACTTTGCTACACACTATCTCCTCTGAGATAGGTCTTATTAAGTGGTCGGACCATGCTCCGATCTGCCTTACATTAGAAGAACTGTATCAGTCGCCGAGAGCCCCTATGTGGCGGGACGACACTTTCTTGTACAATGACCCCAGGGTGGTTAAGAAACTGTCTGATGACCTCCGTGAATTCTTATACATCAACGTGGGTTCTGTCAAGGGCATTTATACCTTATGGCAGTCCCACAAGGTGTTCATCAGAGGAGTTCTGATAAAACATAAGCATCAGATTAGGAAAAATAGGGAGAAAGAAATATCGCAACTACTAACCACCATTTCTGACCTGGAAAAAAATCAACAAATTGTCTCCTACACCCCATACTTCCGCGGCATTGAAAGTGGAGAGAGATAGATTGGGAGCCCTGATGTCACAAAACTATTCTAGATCCCTTCATAGGCTCAAATCTAGATACTACGCTCAAGGTAACAGAGCTGGCAAACTTCTTGCCGCTCAGCTTAAGTCTCGGCGTGCTAAGGCGAGAATCCCCTTCCTCATACATCCGTCCACGAGGGCTAAACTACTGGATCCCAGGGACATAGCGGAGCAGTTTCGCATTTTCTATCATGATCTTTACAATTTAAAGGATTCGACTCCCACACCGCACAATCTCGAGGCGCTGATAGACGACTTTCTATCCCATTCGGATCTTCCCGCCCTGTCCCCGGGACAATTACAAATCTTGAATGCCCCAATTACCCCAGTAGAGATACAGAAGCTGACCTTTGCCCTCCCAGGAGGTAAAGCTCCAGGCCCAGATGGCCTTTCCAACGAGTACTACAAAAAATTCCACCAAATATTGGCTCCACATCTCCTGGATGTATTCAAGGAAGCCTTGGGAGGCACCCCATTCCAGCCGGAGATGCTTTCTGCACTTATCGTCACCTTGCCTAAGCCTGGTAAGACTCCCGATTCTCCCCAGAACTTCCGTCCTATTTCATGGCTTAACTCAGATATCAAACTTTTTGCTAAGCTAATAGACTAGCCCCGATTCTCCCTTCCCTAATAAAGGAAGACCAGTCAGGGTTTGTCAGGGGGCGCTTATCCTCTGACAATATCAGACGGATGGTTGATCTGTTTAACTACGCCGAACACCATCTTTCTATGCTGGCAATCACGCTCGACGCTGAGAAGGCAATGGGTTTTGAGGGTGGCATTTTGAATGCCTTCTACAGTTTATACGATTCACCCACAGCTCGGATATGGGTTAATGGGGTATTGTCTGGCCCTCTTCCTATAACTAACGGATCTCGCCAGGGGTGTCCCTTATCACCCTTATTGTTTATTATGGCCCTAGAACCTCTAGCCCAACACATTAGACTCTCCCCATCCATATCGGGAGTTACTGTAGGTAGACAGGATCTCCTTCTACGCAGATGATATCATACTGACTTTGTCCAACCCCTTAACCTCCTTACGCCTTGCCTTATCTATTATACAACAATTTGGCTTACTATCGTATTACAAAATTAACAGCTCAAAATCCCAGGTCCTGCCTATCAATATCCCCCAACCTGAACTATCTCAGTTAAAATCTACCTTCCCCCTAGACTGGCAGGAATCGGAACTTCCTTACTTAGGCATCAGACTGACATCTCCGTGCTCCCTCCTTTACAAGTGCAATTACGAACCCCTTCTCTCCACTATGTCAACTGATTTTTCCCAATTCTCCATGAAAGCTGTCTCCTGGGTGGGTAGAGTGGCGGCATTTCAGATGATGACGCTTCCGAAATTGATTTACGTCTTTAGGGCTCTCCCTATCCCAGTTTCAGAATCATTCTTTAAGAAAGCTCAGGCGGTTCTATCGAAGTACATTTGGAATTCCTCTAGGCCTAGGATAGCCCACACTCAACTAATCCGTAGGAAAAAAGCGGGTGGTATAGGCTTACCTTCGATCATTGATTATTATAAAGCTATTGGTCTTTCTCTCGCCCGTGACTGGTGGTTAAGAGATTGTCCAAAGGCCTGGCACCAGATTGAATCATACTCCGTTGGTGGTGGTTCACTCCGTGACCTACTGATAACTGTCCTGTGGAGAGGCACAGTCCCTGACCTACCCCTCTTAACCATGAGACATGTTGGCAAACTATGGCTGCACGTCCACTCCACCTGTGCGGACGACAAAGACTCCCTACTCGCCGTCTCTGACATTTCCACCTTAGAATTATCCATAATAGACATTAACCTGACTGTATGGCGACAGAAAGGTGTAGAGAAATTATCTCAACTTGTCACCACCCTGGGGCCTATACCCTTCGCTACACTGCAGGATACATTTCAACTTCCATCATGTGAAATATTCAATTACCTTAGACTTAAGCACTTTTTGCTATCTATCCTGTCTAGTGTCCCCTCCGTACATATGGGAGTTCTTCAAATTTATCGTACACCTAGCGCTATGAGGAAAGGAGCGACTGGTCGCATCTATGATTTCTTGGGAGACAAATCCACATTTGTTAAGACTAAACCTATTGACAAGTGGGAATTGGAACTTGAGAGGTCCTTCCCGGCGGACGCTTGGTCGTCAGCTATAAAATTTCTGGCAACCAACTGCACTGGTATTTCACTCCTCGCTGATTGCACTCCATATATCCTACCTCCTCCCCTTGTTGCTGGAGAGGATGTGGCGGCTTGGGTACCCTACTCCATGTGCTGTGGAAATGCCCGATCCTGCTGAGGTTCTGGAGTGACACATTTCGCCTCCTGGGTGAAGTGGTCAAATTTACAATTCCCCCGTCCCCCAGCCTAGCATTATTATTTTTAGGTATCCAGGATATCCACCATTCCTACAGACCAGTGGTAGGCCGCATTTTGCTCAGCGCTAAATTGATTGTGACCCGCCATTGGAAGGATCCTAATCCTCCGGCTATCTCAGAGGTCATTCAGGAGTTAAATGCCACCTGTCGCTATGAAAATATTCTTCCGCATTCCATTCTACCCCCCCACTCGTTTCATGCGCACTTGGGGCCCCTGGCTGTCACATCCTAGCTATATCCCCTAGGTGTTGACCTTTTCTATTTATGTCTGGATCCTTTCCCGATAGCTTAGCGTCCTCGGAGATTCAGTTTTAGAACGACTTCCTGGATGACCGGTCTCTGAATTCATTACTATGCCATCTATTATTATGTTGCTCTTACTCTCTGTCAAATGTTACTGCTCCTGGTTGTGTATTTTACCCCTCTATTGGGGCTCATGTTGGGCGACACATGCGGGACACTTGGTTGGCAGCGCCCGAGCGAGCGCCCAAGTGCCCTATAGATAACCCTATTGTAGTGCCGTTCCTTACTCATTACTTTTTATGTTATGTTCCCGAGTTTCTTACCTGTGAGTGTCGTATCGCTCACGCAGTTGCTGAATATCTCCCATGTATGTTGATTATCGATGGCCGTGTATCCGGCTCTACACTTGATAAGTTTGTTTACATGCCTTCTGATGTATGTTAGATTGCGGCTGCGCCCGCTCTACTTGTCTTCGCATATCTTTTTTGTTTGAAAAACTTAATAAAAAGATTTAACTCTAAAACAAAATAAAAACACACAGAACTATGGGACAGGTATATTGCGGACATGCTAGCAGCGATCTATCCGTACATGTCCGCAGCTCTATAGGGTAAAATGAGGTGGCAGAATCCCTTTAAGGAAAATAATAAATGTCATGTTTTAAATAAAAGAATATGACCAGAAACAGGAACTAGATAGCCTCTGGCTATTGAACCATGCACTATTGATTAATCCTGGGTCTACTAAGGGTCTATTTTCGGATTTGGTAGTATTTTGCAGGTTAACCCTCCGTTTAGCTTGACCCACCTGAGAGATAATTACCCAGAGAATATGTAAACGAAATTATACTTTAAGAAAACAGTGAGCAAATTGATTCTCCTCCACCTATCCAACCATACAAGTTCCAGTGGTATATTTAATATAGGATAGGAGTAAAAAATCTCTGCCCTCTCTGTGGCAGGCACAATCCTATATATCTCTACTAGAGATAAGCGAATCAACTTCGGATGAAACATCCAAAGTTGATTCACATAATACTTCGTTTCAATACTGTACGGAGCAAGAGCCAATACATTCTAATACTGTATGGAGCATAATACATAATACAGTATTGAAATTAAGTTTTATGTGAATCGACTTCGGATGTTTCATCCGAAGTCGATTAGCTCATCCCTAATCTCTAACTACTAATAAGAGGAGAAAGGATATTTTAAGCAAGCCCCGTCACTGGGCTATTTCAAGCTTTCTGAAGCGAAAACTAAATTTGGACAATTTATCAGTGGAAGCCTGTCAGGTTTTTTCAAACAGTAGCATCCCCCTTCATTTGACGGATATTAATATTGCCTTTAAAAACCTAAATAAGACATATAGTCAACATATACGGTCTTGGTGAGAGATAGCCAGCTTAGACACCAATATACAACAAGGAATAGTAGATAGGGCTCTGCGTATCCCCCTTAAGACCGAATTCACATCTAGGAAGATATAGAGTTTGTTAAAGGCGGGGAACGTCTCCTAACGGATTGCTCACTAAGATTATTGAGCTACTTGTCAGAATATGAAAAAGGTTTCTTTTTCAAAATTTAATCAACAGTTCAAAACGAAATAAAAAAAAATACAGGAATTCAACCAGACTTTATAAATCATGGAAAAAAAAAAAAAAAAAAAAGTGCAACTACAGAATGAGATAAAGTAACGTAAACATCGTAAATATATTAAAGATCGCTTAGACTTTGAAAGCGATCTGGTCTACATTTGGAAGTCTAGGAATAATACAAGAAACATACATCAAAGATATATGGAAAACTCTGACACTGAGACTTTGGGCACTGAGACTAAGTGAAAGAGTGGGCACAAAAAGAAAAACAAAAAAGGAGACACCAAGCCCCAAAAAGACCTGCCCAAGATAGGAGGGAAGTACCAAAAACATGTTCCGAAAATGTGATGGAGAGACAACCAACCACAGATCCAAATACTATGATGATCAATCTAAATACAAACCCTTCTACAAGTGCCTCCTCTTTGTCTACACAGCCCTTCTCCTTTGTCCAATCATTGAATCAAACAACAAATACTCATCAAAACCTTACCCCTATATCGGTACCAACTATGCAGGCAAATACTAACCCTGGGAAAGGGGTACATCTATGGCACCACTTTTTTTTTTAGGACAAACAGGGATTCAACTAAGGGATCGGGAGAAGTGGGGCTACAGCAAATAGAACTTACAGCCGCCAGAGAGGATACGAGCGACAAACAAATTATTAATTTATCTAGACACAGAATAAAAACATCACAGAAGGCACTCTTGAATAGAGTTCTAACATTTTCACCAATACTGCAGTGTGATACATTTTTATGGATTAAGGACGTTAATCTTTTTGCACAGAAACTGGCCCTACATAAAATACACAAACAAGTGGAATTAGACATACATAGGACTTTTGAAAATGAAAAAAGATGCATGGAAACACTGGAAAGTCTATTTAGGGAGAATGAAGGATATCAGGTTACCCTGGACCCACCTTTTACATCTCTAAAACCTAAATCTAAAAATACTCCATCTTTTGCACAATTCAAGGAAATAGACACCATTGTGCAGCTTGTAACACAAGACTTAAAAGCATTAAAAAAGAGAAAGGATTTGTTTTTGTTTGAAAAAAAAAAGAGGGGGGCATTGTTTGTTTGTTTTGTGATAAAATGTCTGAAAAACTTTTCAATAAAAATTATGTGATTCAAAAAAAAAAAGAGAAAGGATCATGTTGCATCCAATCTGAGTGCTCAAGAGTCTGTCGCTCTGGAGGAACTAAAAATTAATGAAGAGATTATAATAAAACCCAGCGATAAAGGGGGCAACATAGTCATCCAAAATAGAGAAAACTATGTAGATATGGTCCTAAGATTACTTAGGGATAAAAAAAAAACATATAAAACACTCCAGGAAAACACTACAAACAGTTACTTGGAAGAACTAAAACATCTTCTTTCCGAGGCTAAACAGAGGAACCTTATAACAAAGGATGAATTTTTGTATCTCTTTATGTTCAATCAGTTTTATTAAGATATATAAACCGATAGTATGACAAAGTCATCATATGTAAACGTTAAATTAAGGTCATAAGAGATCACAAATCTCGAAGTGTAAATAAAATATATAACACCCCGTCGGTGTGTTTTGTTTGTTCGACACAGTATTGTAATCACATAAAAGCGAGGACAAAGGAGGGGGAGGGGAGGCAAAAGGAGGGGGAGGGTAAGGGGGGGATGGGTAATAGAGGATCGGAGAGAGCATCAACTCTCTAACCCAATCTCACCAAAAAGTCGTAATTTAGAAGCCCAGGTCTCCGGTGTCAACGTTTGCCAACAATCTAGTAACTCCTGGCGCGTTTCTAAATTGATACCAGGGTTCCCAAGAGCATACAAAAGCCTGACTCTGGTTATGTACCTCAGCCCCTAGCTCCTCCATGCGAATTAGGGCATCCATTGCCGAGATCCAATGAATCCTCTTTAAACTGTCAGTGAACCGCCACTTGCAGGGTATAATCTGTCTCATTACCTGTACAAAGATTCTGAGGGCGCCTTTTTTCACCTACAAACGTAAAAACAAAGGTGCAATGGCACACTGCAGCTAGAGCTCCGTCCTGCCACTATGCTGGATGTTAGATGAGGCATTAGTTTATATTTTGGCCAAATTATGTAAGCCACCCACCACTTCACGGTTGCCTCTCGAGTGGTCCCTAACATTAATTCTTACCTTTTATGGGCCATATCAGCCACACAAAACCCAGGGAGTTTTGTGTGGCTGATATGGCCCATAAAAGGTAAGAATTAATGTTAGGGACCACTCGAGAGGCAACCGTGAAGTGGTGGGTGGCTTACATAATTTGGCCAAAATATAAACTAATGCCTCATCTAACATCCAGCATAGTGGCAGGACGGAGCTCTAGCTGCAGTGTGCCATTGCACCTTTGTTTTTACGTTTGTATGTGTATTTCACCATAGCAACGTGCACCTGCGTATTGGGTTGTGCTGAATGCAATCTCCATTTTTTTTTCTCTTTGTAGCATATATGGGAGGTGTGGTGACCTCCATGCAGTCATGCACACCTGACTAGTGAATCCGCCCTGTAGGCTGGTTTTAAAGTCAGTATAAAACTGAGTCTGCTTTATTGAACTTACCAGAAGCCATTTGGTTCCGGGAGAAGTACTAGTGGGCTCAGCATGCATGTTGGAATTTGCATCCCTTGATCTGATGAACGCTGTATGGCACCAGACGGGGTTACAAGCAGAGTGTATCTGGCATGCATGCTGCACCTGCACTCCCTGGGTTTTGTGTGGCTGATATGGCCCATAAAAGGTAAGAATTAATGTTAGGGACCACTCGAGAGGCAACCGTGAAGTGGTGGGTGGCTTACATAATTTGGCCAAAATATAAACTAATGCCTCATCTAACATCCAGCATAGTGGCAGGACGGAGCTCTAGCTGCAGTGTGCCATTGCACCTTTGTTTTTACGTTTGTATGTGTATTTCACCATAGCAACGTGCACCTGCGTATTGGGTTGTGCTGAATGCAATCTCCATTTTTTTTTCTCTTTGTAGCATATATGGGAGGTGTGGTGACCTCCATGCAGTCATGCACACCTGACTAGTGAATCCGCCCTGTAGGCTGGTTTTAAAGTCAGTATAAAACTGAGTCTGCTTTATTGAACTTACCAGAAGCCATTTGGTTCCGGGAGAAGTACTAGTGGGCTCAGCATGCATGTTGGTATTTGCATCCCTTGATCTGATGAACGCTGTATGGCACCAGACGGGGTTACAAGCAGAGTGTATCTGGCATGCATGCTGCACCTGCACTCCCTGGGTTTTGTGTGGCTGATATGGCCCATAAAAGGTAAGAATTAATGTTAGGGACCACTCGAGAGGCAACCGTGAAGTGGTGGGTGGCTTACATAATTTGGCCAAAATATAAACTAATGCCTCATCTAACATCCAGCATAGTGGCAGGACGGAGCTCTAGCTGCAGTGTGCCATTGCACCTTTGTTTTTACGTTTGTATGTGTATTTCACCATAGCAACGTGCACCTGCGTATTGGGTTGTGCTGAATGCAATCTCCATTTCTTTTTTCACCTGCTTAGGGTTTCCCGGGAATGCAGATAGTAGGGCAATCAGCGGTGAAGGCGACACAGAAGAATGGTATAGCGCATTATTTAAGACAAAAACATCTGCCCAGAGGGCAGAAACTCCTGAGCATTACCACCAAATGTGGATCATGGTACCTACGGCTGAATCACATCTCCAGCAATTATCAGAGACTGAAGGATAATAGCGATGAACCTTCACCGGGGTCTTGTACCACCTTAGTAAAATCTTATAGTTAAGTTCATGGAGTCGACACGACACAGTAGATTTATGTGTGTACAAAAGTGCCTTGTGACATTGGTCGTCAGACAAGGAGGTATTTAGTTCCCTCCCCCACTCCAATGCGACCTTAGCGCCCGCAATTTGGTTCCTGAGGGGACCGTTCCCAATCGCCACCGGGGCCCAGCAGTCTATACACCAGAGAAAAGGCATGTTCTGGACCTAAGTCAGCCTCACAGGGCTTCTCAAAGTCAGTTAAGGTAGACCTCAATTGAACTCCGGGGGCAAGCGAGTGGACAAAGGTGCGGAGCTGGAAGTAGAGAAGCCATCGCCCAGGGGAGGGAGGGATGATATGGGAAAGTGCAGTCATAGGGCGCACACTGCTGTCAGTGTCAAGATCACAGATTCTGATCGGAGGCGAAGAAGAGGTATGAAAACTCGGGGGGCGTTTGAGGTCCTCTGGAAGGGAAGGACAGGAACTAAGGATTGTTAGCGGTCCATAAGCCGTAATCAGCAAATCCACCCCAGGACTTGGCAAGTATATGGAGAAGGGACATATTGTTAGGATCGAACAGTTGCCTCTGCTGTGATTGCGGTAACCAGAATATTCCAGTGGCCATGAAGGGATCCAAATTATGGCCCATCTCCACCCACATTTTACTCCCCCTATGGTGGAAAAGGTCCAGCAAACAGTTCGCCACCGCCGCCCTATAGTAGGAGCAAAAGTTAGGCAGGCCCGCCCGCCCGCCTGTCCTTAGGCCGAGAAAGTGTGGAATAACTAATCCTCACCCGGGAGTTTGCCCATATAAACCTCAGCACTAGCTGATGGATCTGTCTAAAGAATGCTTGTGGGATGAAGCAGGGGACAGTTTGGACCTGGTATAAAAGTTTAGGAAGTATATCCATTTTAAGAGCGTGGATCCGTCCAAACCAGGAGATGTAAAGAGGCGACCATCTTTGAAGGCTAGCTGCTACCGAATCAATTATAGGTTTGTAGTTAAGTTTGAATAAATGATCCGGGTTAGCGGAAAGATGGATGCCCAAATGTCTAATGGATTGGGCGGCCCATATAAACGAAAACTGGCCTCTGATGTGGACGACCTCCTGCTGTGGGAGAGTAATATTCAAGATTTCGGACTTCTGTATATTTACCTTAAAGAAGCCAATCCCCGGGGAAGACAAATAAAGGAGGAGATCGTCCGCAAACAGGGACAGTTGTGTTCCATTCGTCCTACCTGTATGCCCTTAATGGATTGATTGGAACGGAGGGCGTTGGCCAGGGACTTCATACATAGAATGTACAGAAAAGGGGATAGGGGACACCCCTGTCGGGTCCCATTCTGTATTTGAAATAGGGCAGAGAGCATCCCATTAACCCGCACTTGGGCTGAGGGGGAGGCATAGAGTGCCATAATCCTATTTATCACTTTGGGGCCCAATCCTATATGGTGTAAAGTCTGAGATAAAAACTGCCAGTTAACCCTGTCGAATGCCTTCTCAGCATTGCCCGAGAGAAGACATAGGGGAGTTTTGAACTTTCTCGTCTGACTAATAATACCAATAGACTTTAGGCTGTTATCCCGTGCCTCCCTACCGGGGACAAATCCGACCTGCTCTTTATGCACACAGCCGGGGATGTAGGGATGCAGTCTCAGAGCAAGTAATTTAGCAAACATTTTTAAGTCTACATTGAGTAGAGAAATCGGTCGATAATTGGCGCAGAGGGAGGGATCTTTGCCAGGTTTTGGAGTTACTGTTATATGCGTGCCTAGAGCCTGTCGGGGAAAGGGGCCGGAACCTGAAATGTGGTTAAAGGCTTTCAGAATGACAGGGGCTAGGGTCTCACCCAGCATCTTATAAAAGCGGGGGGTCAGGCCGTCGGGCCCTAGGCTTTTCCCTGTCTTAAGATCTTTAATGACACCCAAGAGCTCAGGCGTCGAGAAATCCTCCTCTAAGTTGGAGACTGCACCATCTGGGATAACCGAGGGTCCATGCTGACTTATGTATTCCTGTATATCTAATCTGTTTGTCCCATTATAACAACCCAACGTACCTGGGAGATTATATAGCTTCTCATAGTAACCTCTGAATTCAGAGGTGATATCTGACGGGGCACGGAGTGGCCCTCTAGCTGGGGAATTCAGCGAGATGACGTGGGTAAGTGGGGTGTGGGGATGTAAGGCCCTAGCTAACCACTTACCACATTTATCGCCATATTCAAAGAAGCCATATTTAGTTCGATCACGCAAACAGAGCGTTTTTTGATCTAATATTTGAAGAATTTGGTGACTGACAGAAGAGATATCTGCTTTAAATTGGTCTGAGGGGGAGAGCTTATTTAGGGTCTCTCTACTGTCCAGCTCCGCAAGCAAGGTGGTAAGTCGGTGTGAGCATTCCTTTTTCAGTCTGGCTCCATGTGAAATGAAAACGCCCCGGATGACCCACTTCAAGGCCTCCCACTGGATCAGCGGCGAAGTCGTGTCTGAGTGGTGAATTTGGTTGAAGTTGGTGACGGTCTTACGGACATCCTCCAGACATACCTGGTCATTGAGCAGGTTGTCATTAAGACGCCAGGAGTAGGGGCGACGGCCCAGAGGGGATGGGCTCAAAAGGCCATACACGGGTGAGTGATCAGACCACAGGAAGCCATCGATGGAACAGCGGGGATTAAAATCTAACAGGTGCTGAGAGACAAACAAATAATTGAGTCTACCATAGCTGTTGTGGGCTAAGGAATGGAAGCTGTAGTCCCTGACCCCCGGATGCAACACCCTCCAGAGATCCACTAAATGCAGAGAAGTCAGATCGGCTCTAAGCCTGTTGCAGGACGCTGGGGAGATTGAGGACCTACCTGTAGAGGAGTCCAGTGACGGATCCATCGCTATATTAAAATCACCTCCAAGAATGAGTAATGAGCCATCAGCAAATCGCGTGAGACGCCTTAGTACCGCTGTTCCAAAAGTTGTCTGACCCTGGTTGGGAAAATAAAAGTTAGCAATTGTATACACTCTGTGGTCCACGGACAGTTTGAGGAAGATATAGAGTCCTTTGGGATCTATGGAGGAGACCAGTTTCTCCGGTCTAAAAGACTTATGTAGGGCGATAGACACTCCTCCCGTCTTTTTCGTGGGATGGGGGCTATGGTACCACCTATCGTAGCAGCCAAAGTTGCACTTGGGTATCGACTGGGCTTTGAAATGGGTTTTCTGGAACATAACTAACATAACCCTTTTACGGTGGAAGCGGTATAAAATCTGATTTCTCTTTTTGGGCTTATTAAGACCTCTAGCATTATAGGTGCAAAAAGATAGATGTGACATCTGCATCAACGGGGGCAGAGGTAGCCAAATCACGGTGAAAAGGAGAGGAACAGAGAAGGGTCAGGGGAGGAAAGACACACTAGGTCAACAAGACTAAAAGGGCACACACACGAAAAGCTCCCTTAGGAGCGGGCCGAATAAGGCACAAGAAACTAAGGAGTGACTAACGTCACAGGAGGCACTAAAGTAATGCGGGTCCTATGTGGGGAACAAAGAAGCCAAGGGTCAGCAAGCTACCCTACTGGGCACCGGCTACATAACAGAACAACTTATGTTGTAAAAAATCAAGAACAGAGCAGAACATAAAATCATCAACTGCAACATGTAGGAGGGATTTAGAAATAGAGAGAGGGAGAACAGTACACCCCGAGACAAAGCAGACCCGTTAGGTTGCAGGTTTCATGGGGTGTCGAGCAGGGCGTTGCGGCCTTGGTTCCGCCGTCTGCCAGGATTCCCGTAGTTGAAGCGGGGGCACAGACGGGATCCGGGGCCAATCCGGAAAGTCCAAAATCAGGAAGTTCGAACGTGGAACGGAGCTTAGGGAGGTCTGCTGATTTTCCCTCCTTTTTAGCCATTAGTTGAAACGGGAAACCCCATCTGTATGTTATGGCATTGTCTCTGAGGACGAACAGGAGGGGTTTAGTGGCTTTCCGCTTTTGTATCTCTTTAATTTAAAAATTTGACTATCCCAACTTTTTATGCCCTGCCCAAGGTGCACAAGAATAAAATATCGATCCCAGGGAGGCCTATAGTGTCCGGGAATGATAGTCTAAAACAGGGAATACGTGAATACGTGGACCAAATATTAATGCCCTTTGTCAATTCTTTACCTTCGTACATAAAGGACACTAAGGATCTCCTCAAGATAAATGACATCATATGGATGCCAAACACTATACTGGCAAGCTTGGATGTCGAATCAATATATAGTAATATCCAGCACAATTTAGGTTTACAGGCAGTTAAATATTTCTTTGAGCACAAAAAACACTAATTTTCAACAGCACAATGATCTAGTTTTGTCTATGTTGGAATTTATTTTGGAACACAGTTATTTTATTTTTCAGGATCACTTTTACAAGCAAATCAAGTGGGACTGCAATGGGGACGTCTTGTGCCCCATCCTACGCAAATCTTTTTTTTTTTTTCCAAAGCACTAAACAATGATATAGGAATGAAATATACATATGAGAGCCAAGAAAAGGAGATTTATTTTCTGGACTTAAAAATAATGAAAGCGGGAGATGTTCACCTTGATACTGAGATACATAGAAAACTAACCTCTACAAATAGTTATTTGCATTAGACAAGCTGGCATCCATCTCCCCTTAAAAGGGGAATTCCGACTGGCCAGTATCTGAGGGCGCGACGAAATTGCACAAATGAGATGTCATTTATCAAAAAAAGTGGTGAACTGTTTCAAAGGTTTCGAAACAGGGGATACCCAACATGGCCTCTCAAGAAAGCTTTTAATAGGGCCAGAACCATCAAGAGGGAGGACCTATTGAAGACCCGTTCCAAAAAAGATAACATTATTAGATGTATTGGCACTTTTGATAGCTACAATAAAGAGATATACCAGATCTTGAAAAAACATTGGCACGTTATACAGTCAGATAGAGAGTTGAGACCTATCCTTACCTATAACCTTAGTATTACTTACTGTAGAGGCCCAAATCTGAGGGACCATTTAGTCCACAGCTTTCTTTAGGAGACCAAAACCGTGAGTACGGAGATTAGAGAAAAATATCGAGGTTCAGCACCATGTGGGATTGCTCTTTTTGTAGATATATTCCTCAAATTAAGCAATTCACCAATTAAAGAGATAAAAAGGAATATGAGATTAGAAAGCAAATTACTTGCAAAACCCAAGGGGTAATCTATATTGCGGCATGTCCATGCCCGAAGCTGTATGTCGGAAAGACGACACAGGAACTAAGACGTCGCATCTAAGTGCAATAGAGACAGATAAGGACACGTCCATCTCAAGGCACATGAAACATGTTCAAGGTAAAAATATTAGTCTGCTACAGTTCTGGGGAGTGGAGAGGATGAGACTGGGACCCAGAGGGGGTAATTTAAACAAAAAACTTCTACAATGTGAGGCTTGCTGGATCCACATGCTCAATACTATGAGCCCGAATGGATTAAATGAAAGATTTTCCTTCACAGCATTTATTTAAAATAAATGGGAAAAGGGAGACTTCCTATCTCCCAAAAAACTCTCTCCATCAATCTTCTTAAAAATGAGATGGAAATATGTTAAAAACATTTTTAATTCAATAAGGGGGACAATACTTTCATTAAGCCAAAGCTCACAATTTTGATTGAAGAATAAGTACGTGACACAATAGCATTAAGGGGAAGAAAAAATAGTTGATAAAAAGGAGAGTTGAGTACAATAAGATTCTAAATAAATTAAGAATGGGTGAAATAAAAACTGCATTGGTTTCCTAATGTAATTAATAAAATAACTCATCATTAACATTAGAATCTTACATAAAATGATTGACGTAAATCATATTTAGACAGGTTGGACATGACTATTGGGTCTGTACCTTTGTCATTTCCACCAAGCAACTACACATCATGTTAGTATATCTTACAGCTGTGATTATTATAATGGCTGAGTAAAATAACCAAATAGACTTTCTAATCTAATATTTAAAAATAACGAAAAATATTTGGTCTTCCTCTCACTAAACTTTCCCCCCTTCAGTATGTTCTAAATGCTGCAGCCAGGCATATCTATCCATTCAACCGCTACACTGATGCTACTAGATTTTGCCAGTCACTTCACTGGTTGCCCATCCACCACAGAATACAGTACAAACTTCTCAACCTCACCCACAAAGCTCTCCACAGTGCTGCACTGCCATATATCTCCTCCCTCATCTCCATCTACCTTCCTACTCGTGCTCTCTGTTCTGTTAGTGACCTAAGATTAATAACCTCCATAATTCGTACCTCTCACTCCAATCTTCAAGACTTTTCTCGAGCTGCACCTACTCTCTGGAATACTCTTCCCCGGAATATTAGGTCAATTCACAACTTCTCCACCTTCAAACGTGCCTTAAAAACACATGCTTCCTAAAATGACTTTTCCAGGACTAAACCTCTCCCTCACCAACTCCTATGGCCTAAACTCGATCCTTTAGCAGTCCCAAACCAGAAGCAGATCGGCCGGCACCACTCCTGTCAGTTCTATAATGGCTCGAATCCTACTTATCACAATCAACTACCTTATGTGTCACCCCCCATTCCTCATAGATTGTAAGCTCTTGCGAGCAGGGCCCTGACACCTATTGTTTCAGTTGTATATTAGCCTGTGACTTTGTTTTGTACATGAACCCTATAAATTTGTAAAGCGCTGCAGAATATGATGGCGCTATATAAATAAATAAATATTATTTTTAAAAATAAAGATTTTGGTATGATTATCATGAGAATTTATGCCAAATAATTCTCTCACTCCCTTTAGATTAAATCTTAATCTATTCTTCCAATCTTGATCAACTCAGTGTAATTTATTAGATGGCACATCTATTCTCCCACATTATAATAAAGAACATGGAAAAAGTCCAAACGCAAGCGCAGTTGAAAGCTAAAAACTGAAGGAATAAGTCTGATGCCTCATGCAGACGTCCATGCTCAAATCCGTGAGCACGTGGTCAGTGATGCATCTGTGAAGTTGTCTGTGAAGGATTCGTGTTGGGTCTGTTTTTTGCTGTCCACGTACGTGAAACACTGACAGCACGCGTACGTGAAACACTGACGTGTGAATGAGGCTTAAGTCCCGGATCATGCGCATTGAGTAGAAGGGAATGAAAATCCAACTTTTTCCCTACTCATGCGCAGTTGTGCATCTAGGTGAGCGGACTTTCACCTATTACATTGGAGTATGACAAGCTGCAAGAGCTTATTGGCCTCCCCAACGTTACACGAGCGGTGAGAACATATTGGATAAGATAGAAGGGAAACCCGCCCCTCATGCTGAAATTAGCATTCGCCATAGGGCTCGTGTTAGTAGTAGCTCCATTACCCATGAGGACGCCGCGTTTTAAAGGGCAAAACATATTGGGGGAGCTGCTATTCTGTTTTTAAAATGAAATGGCCGTATGTTAATACAAATGTAGGAACGGGGTGTGCTGCAGGCACCCTGAACATTTGCATGAGATAGAGAAACAATGTAGTAAGGGAGACATTAGCGACTAGAGACACAGATCAGTATTGCTGTAAGGGCTCATGCACACGACAGTATTTTCTTTCCGCTTCCGTTCCTTGTGCGGCCCATATGCGGAACCATTCACTTCAATGGGGCTGTAGAAAATACGGAAGTTACTCCGTGTGCATTCTGTTTCCATTTGTCCGCATGGCCGTTCCACAAAAAAGTAGTGCATGTCCTATTATTGTCCGCAAATCACGGTCCGAGGCCCCATTCAAGTCAATGGGTCCGCAAAAAATCCGAAACGCACACGGAACACATCCGTATGTCACTTGTATTTCATCCGTATTTTGCGGATCCATACTGTAAAAATGCTATGCCCTGCCCATATTGCTCATGTGTTTGGTGATTAATAAGTTACTGTTTCCGTTCCGCAAAAAACGGATCACATACAGAAATCATAGGGAATAATGGAATGGAAGAGGACTTAAATCAGAGAAAAAAAAAACCTCAGATCCGGCACAATGGATCCGTGAAAAACGGACCGCAAAACAACAACGGTCGTGTGCATGAGCCCTAAATAAGAGGTTATTGGACTAGGGATATTAACCTAGGGAAAAAGTGAAAAGTATCCAGATACAACGGATAAATAAAACAATATGAACAGGAACTAGATAGCCTCTGGCTATCGAACCATGCACTATTGATTAATCCTGGATCTACGAAGGGTATTTTTTTCTGATTTGGCCGATATATTGTATATACAGCAGTGTACTGATATGTAAGGTACGAGGTATAATAGATGCAGTGTGTACAGATATGTAGAATATACAGCAGTGTACTGATATGTGAGGTATGAGGTATAATAGATGCAGTGTGTGCAGCACAAGGATGCACCCCGATTTATGTTCAGACAGACATAATGGAGGAAATTTATTAACCATTTTATGCCACTATAGTGATGTAAAAAAGTCACAGATTATGATGCATGCCATTGTTACACCATAATTTGTGACTTTTTAAGCTTCCTGGCACTTTTGTGGAACAACAGCCTGCACATCCTCACTCAAGTATGACAGAGCGGATTAAGCCCATAGATGCTGCGGGTGATTAGGGCATCTTGGGGGTTAACCGGGTAGCAGATCTAATCATAGTATAATTTACACCTCAAAAAGCCACAACGCCATCTATTAGAATTGTAAACTTGATCTGATCAGCAGCTGTGTGTAAGCTGTTGGAAATGTGTACAAGCAGAGCGCCCTCTAGTAGACATACAGAGTCACTGTCTGCTCAGGCAAGAATTAAATAACAGCATTGGTCATTTAAATAAATGTGAATGTTAGCACAATGTTAAAATTGACTTTTGGCAGGGAAAATGCCTGCAAAAGATGCAATTGAAATCTCAATCTACAATTTTCTGCTTCTACTTGGTGTTTTCATTTGATTTATGATTTTGACATAAAAAACCCACTATAGGAAGAGGATAATTAATTGACAAAGTAGAATTTGAAATTTAAAATTAAATCGTTAATTTCTAACGATAATTTGTTTTCCCTTAGTCCTAACAGCAGCACAGATGGGGTTAACCACCCCCCGTGGACTGGCAGGACCGGCGGAATGTTTAATGAGCCCAAGACTAATAACTCAATTTAACAATTAAGCATCTCCTTAAAAGGAGGAAGTCAACCCCCAGCCCACTGTGTTTATAGTAAGAAAAAAACTAGACTTACTAGGGTGGGAAATTTGTGTTCTGCTGTTAGGACTAAGGGAAAACAAATTATCGTTAGAAATTAACGATTCCCTTACGTCCTACCAGCAGCACAGATGGGGAGATAGCAAGAAGAAACCCCTAGGGAGGGCCTTCCTGCCTGGCAGAACTAAGAAAAGTCTGCCCAAAGGCCGAAAACTCAGCTAGACTGGCATCTAGTCTAGTAGCCACAACTCTAGTAGAGTGGGCCTTCACGAATCCCGGAGGGTCCAGAGATTGTGGAAACAAAGGATTCCTTAATAGCCTCCTCAATCCACCGACTGATGGAAGGTTTGGATGCCTTATAGCCTTTAAACTTACCGGCAACAGGATTAGCAGATTCTCATCTTTCCTGAACTCCTTGATCTATCCACATAGATACGGAGACATCTCGAGACGTCCAGAGGATGTCTAGCAGGTTCCTAGGAGGAGGTGGTAGATGTCGACAGAACCGGGAGGAATATCACCTGGTTGATGTTCTGGAAGGAAGGAACTTTAGGCCTACAATACGGGAGGAATCTAAGAAGGTCCCGGTCATGTAAGAAAATGGTATAGGGCTCATGTGCTGAGACAGCTTGAAGCTCAGAGACCCTCTTGGCCAAAGTCACTGCAAGGAGAAACACAAACTTCCAAGTGACGAACTTGATGTCCACCTCCTCTAACGGTTCAAAGGGGGGAGATGCTAACCCCCTGAGAACTACTGAAAAACCCATTGAAAAAAAGGGGTCTCAGTACTGTAGGCTTTAATCTTTCAGCTCCTTTAAGGAACCGTTTGATCAGCGGGTCCTGAGAAAAAAGCCTGTTAAGGCAAGCTGAGATGGCTGAAACTTGAACCTTCAGAGTAGAAGGGCAAGGCCTCTATCAAGACCGTCTTGCAGGAACTGAAGGATAGCGGAGAGGGCGGATCTGCAGACGCCACCTCAGTTGAGGTACAACAGGATGAGAATATCCTCATAATACAAGAGTAGGCTCTCTTGGTAGAGTCCGCTCTAGAATGAGACAGCGTTCTCAGGACCGACTCTGAAAGCCCTTCTATTCCGGGAAGGGACTGATCAACCTCCAGGCTGTCAGGTTGAATCTGTGCAGATCTGAGCAGAGGTGAGTGTCCCACGACACCAGGGTCTGCTGTGGGGGGAGCCTCCAATATTGTCCTCGACTCAACTGGGTGAGCTAGGTAAACCAGGATCTCTTCGGCCAAAACAGTATGATGGCTATCACCGAGGCCTGATCCTGACGGATTTTCATCAATACCCTCGATATCATGGAAAAGGGAGGGAAGATGTAAGCCAGCCTGAACCTCCAGGATATTGACAGAGCGTCTAACGCCAGGGGGTTGTCCTCCCTGTAAAGGGTAGCAGAACCTCTCCACCTAGGCATTGAACCTTGTTGCCATGAGATCCACCTCTGGCATACCCACTTGAGGACTATCTGCTTGATTCTCCGGATGTAAAGACCACTCCACCGATGGAAGACCGCGGCTCAGCCGCTATCATATTGAGGGAGCCTTGGATGTGGATCGCAGATAAGTGGGAAGGTACAACTCTGCCTAATCCAGAATCACCCCGATCTCTGACAGGAGGGGAAGTGATTTCGTGCCTCCCTGCTGGTTGGCAGTCATATTGTCTGACTGGACTTTCACCGCTTTGCCCCGGATCTGAGGGGCTAAGTGAAGGAGGGCTAGCCGGATAGCTTGAATCTCGCGGAGATTGGATGAAAGAAGCCACTCCTGAGGAAACCAGGTCCTATGAACTGGAGAGTCGTCTAGGTGAGTGTCCCAGCCTACTTAGGACGCATCCGTAGTCAATATGACCCAGACTGGCTGGGTCATAGACTTCCCGTCTAAAAGATGGCACCACCATCTGAGGGAATACCGAGTTTGCCAAGTCAGGGAGCACAGGGAGTTTAGCCCAGCAGGGCTGCCATTCCATTAGGAGAGGACCTCCGACTGTAGAGGGCGGAGGTGCCATAGAGCCCAAGGGACTGCTTCCGCAGACGCTGACATGAGACCCAACATCTTCATGAGAGTCCAGATTGGAACTCGCCAGGGAAGAAACTTGCCGTGTTCTGAACCCGGAATCTTCTTTCTGGAGTCAACTAGAGCGACATCCCAGTGGAGTCGATTATGAAGCCTAGATATCTTACTGAAGTCGACGGGCTCACGTTCGACTTCTACCAGCTGATGATCCAACCTAGGTGGAACAGAAAGGAGATTGTTACCTGAAGAAGTTGGGTTAGGACCGCTAGAGCAGAGGCTTTCAAAGCCAGTCGTCCAGATAAGGAATGATGGTCAGTCCTTGAAGCCTCAAAGCCGCCACCACAGAACCACCACCTTGGTAAAAGTGTGAGGGGCAGAAGAAATGCCAAAGGGAAGGGCAACAAACAGAAGATGCCTGACGACACCGGACACCTGGACCGTGATCCTGATATACTTCCTGGAACCAGGATGGATCGGGATGTGCAGATATGCATTCTTGAGGTCCAGGGTTGCCATCACGTCTCCAGGATTGACGACGTGAACTACTGACCTGATGGTTTCTACACGAAACTTCACCTTCCTTATAAATCGATTGAAATATCTCAGATCGATAATCATCCGGAGATCTCCTGAAGCCTTGGGAACCAGAAAAACTGGAGAATAGATCCCTAGGCCCCGATCTCCTGCCGGAACCTCCTCCAGAGCCCCTTTGCAAATGTAGTCCTGAATGTAGGCCTCTAGGATCGCTTCCTTGGCAGCTTGTAGAAGGTTGATCTTGACAAACCTGTCCAGAGGAATAGAGGTGAGGTTGACTAAATAACCGTTGGAAATGATATTCAGGACCCAGGGATCCGAGATCTCTTGGATCCATTCTTCTCAGAAGTGGGAGAGACGACTCCGACGGGTACATGAAGCTTAGGAATGGGGAAGCTTATTGGCAGGACGGCAGGAGTAACGGGAATTAACCAAGAGCCTCGAAGAGGCCCGTAGTCAGGAGGTGGATTTTCCATCTTTGGCTCCTCCACGAGAGCACCTCAAGCCCTTTTGCTGTGCTCTCCAGTCACTCTGTATTTTGAGGAATTGTCAGGGACCCAAGGCTTAAGCCAAAATGGAATATGGGCCGCTGATCCCAGGGCCATGCTATATATAGGCCCCTGATGTTATTTGATAGTATTGTTACAGGGTGCCAAAGGCGCACTTGGTCTCCCATGAGCCACAGACCTGCTGCTTAGCTTCAATAGCAAGGATCTGTGTTTGGCCTTGTTCCCAGGACTTGCTTTGCTAGCGGGGAATCTCCCTCGCTAGCTTCAACTGGAGCTGTGCGGTATCGCACAAGAAGTCCGTAGCCAGGTTGATGGTCTTGAAAGCATCCAGTATGTCGTCCTGGAAAAAACCTCTGGTTCACATCAACTTGAATTTGATCCAGGCGAGATCGGAGGAACGTAGAGACTTCAAAAGCCGCTATGGCTGTGGAAGCGGAAGCTGCAGCTGCCATAACACCCCGTCTTAGTGTGCACTCTGCAAGGGGGTCCTGCAGCTAGACCCATCATCTGCAGGAACCAGAGTGCGCTTGGACAACTTGGCAATAGCCATGTCCACCTTGGGAATGGATCCCCACAAATCCACCAAGGGTTAAGCCATCGGGAACATGGGTTTAAACTTCTTTGTTAAAACCGGACCTGTTCCAGGTTTTTTCCACTCTATATCATGATAGAGAGGAGGGTCTCATCCGCTCTGAAGACACGATGTGCCCGAGTAGCGGGAACGGGAGGCTCCCCACAGTCAACATCATGGTCCCCCGACCTGATGGACTTGAGCAACTTCTGTGTCTTTCCAGGGGAGAAAACACAAAGTCAGCTCCTCCTCATCCGAGGAGAGAAGAAACTAAGGAGACCAAGAAGGTCTCTCTACCGGGACAGAGGTCTCCATAGGGGCCTGGGCACGAATAGGAAGCCTTTCCATCCAGCAGGCCTATGACTCCTTTAATAGAGCCATTGATACATATCCTGCAACGTAGGTTCACTAGAGGTCAGAAACCTCTAACGGCAGCTGTAACACCTGGTGTAGGTTAAGTCAACAGACCCAGGGATTCCCAACCGGTCTCCCAAGCTGGTCTTAGCCCAGCCTTAAGCTGTTTAGCTTCTGCGATCTCACGAGTGCAGGTATGATCAGCTTACAATAACCGTTGACTGCTGCAATGGTAGCAGGATAGATGCTTCCTCTTGGAATCCACTTTCCTGCCTTCCGAGTCCCGCGGAGAAGACATCACTGCGGGAAAAAAAGGGACAAATAAAACATTTGTAAACCACCTATCTAAGCAGGAAAGGTAGAAAAACAGACCGGAGGCAGCTGAGGAAAAAAACACCACAAGTGGAACAACACCAATTTTAGGACTCTGGGATCTAGCTGAAAAAGCATATGTAGCCAGAGACTGAACTGGAGCACACAGCCTCCCAAAATAAGGAAGGGGAGGGATAGCCAATCCACCCTTCCCCCAGTAAATCCTCCACAGGAAGATGCATAAAAAAAAAAAAAAAAAAAAAATCGCATCTATGAAAAAAATCGTGCCCGAAAAAATCACGGCTGGATTACCCGGAGGTGATGCAAAAGGAGAGTCCCCGCGTCACCTCCGGAAGATGTCGGCGCACAGGGACCGGGAATCCTGGACCAAGGACGCCGCCAAAATACCCCAGCCAGGCGCAACTGCGGGGGGCCGGCAGCAAATAGCTGCCGGCCAAACTGACCAGGTACCTAGGAAAAAAGGGCAACGCCGCTACCCAAACGAAAAGAAGGCTCCCCGCACTTTCCATAAGAAAGGGGGGAACAAACCGCCTAGTCCATCTGTCCAGGAGGACAGAAAAAAACACAGTGGGCTGGGGGTTGACTTCCTCCTTTTAAGGAGATACTTAATTGTTAAATTGAGTTATTAGTCTTGGGCTCATTAAACATTCCGCCGGTCCTGCCAGTCCACGGGGGGTGGTTAACCCCATCTGTGCTGCTGGTAGGACGTAAGGGAATAGGCTATTTAGTTTTGGCACATATAACCCGTGCTGGAGTTTGAAAAGAAAATTAAAATGGAGGAATTTAATTTTCTTTTTAATTTTGGCATGCATTTAGCAGATTTTAGTTGAAATTAAAATGTTAAAACATTTTAATTATAATTTTAGGTTCTTTTGCTCTCCCTCAATTGTGCGGAGGCTTCTGTGACATCAGGACCGGATATACGTTGGCCTGCCCTCACTGATGCCAGCAGGAGGGAAGGGCGGAGGTTACCTCAGCAGGTGGTGTCCGGCATTCGATGCGCCGCAATTATGACGTCTACGAGTCACATGGATAGGATAGCGATCCCCATTGGTTAGCAACTAGTTTAAAAGACCTTTTTAGCATTTGCACACTCTCCTCCTGAAGAAGCTGACGCGAAACGCAAGTTGACGGGTGCGCCAGTCCTGCCTTACTCTTCCCTATCCGTGTCATTAGGTATGTGCTTGTCGACAGTGTGGGTGGTTTTTATAGATGGGAGCCGAACAATGGAGTTCTAATGTCATTTTTACTATGCGGTAGCATGTAGTTGATGGTCTCCGCTCTAACCAGCCAGTGATTCATGTGGTTTAGGAAATGCCATACGTCCCAACATTTGCATTTTGAAATTTAGAGCACGAAGTGTCTGGCGTGTATTTTAAGCAGTTTCCCCCAATATATGGGAATGTTTGTATTTTAAATGGTTTGAATAAAGATCATTGATTTTATGGGAAAATGTGTACTATATTATTGTAGTTGTCATTTTAAATTTGGCAGGTTTCACCTTCCATAAGGATTTACTACCCCCTCAGATGAACGCCATATTTCCTAAAATTGCGACTGCAGTATTAGACAAGCTTGGGAACACATCAGCCAGCCAATACACAGGTAGCCATCCCCTGTATTTTCACAGCTAGGCAGAGCCCTATAAAACCCTGATCCTGCAGGATGGCCGTGTGCCCATGAGACAACAGGGTGGAAGCAGTGGGAAATGTGGAGTCAAACGTGGGAGGGGTACACAATTTGCTACTCGGGAGACTATCCATGATGAATACATTAGCAGTGCACGATTTAATAAAAGCAGCAGCATGCAGGCATCACACAGTGGTAGAGGGAAAATGCGATACTCGGCAGTGAGGGAATTTTTCAAAAAGTCGCAGGGGGGTGTTAGCGTGGAGCAATGCAGGATGTGTGGTCAGAAGGTGAGGCACGGCCAGGGTGCTAGTGTTGACATTACGGCTCTGCGTCAACACATGGAGCGTCACCATAAAGTAGTGTAGGAAAACTGTGCCACTCATTTAATGTTACATCCTGATGCAGCAACCGCTGAATCTCCTCCCACTGCACCCCCTCTCTAGTAGTCCAGGCTTGTCAATGTCAGGAGGAAGCGGTCATTCCTTCCCATCAACTTCAATGTCATCTATTGCTCCTGAGGTGGCTGCTCCTCCTGACTTGTTTCGACAGCAATTGATCACCAAGGCGATTGCAAAGTCAACAGTATGGGAGCACTCATCCAGTGGCTCAGAAGTTGAACGTGCACCTGGCCAAGTTGCTGGTACTACAGTTCCTCCCTTCTCATTTAGTAGACACTGCACATTTCAGAGAACTGATAGGTTGGGCCCAGCCAAGGTGGAGAGGCCAAAGAAGACATTACTTTTCCAGAAAAGCTGCATCAGTCCTGCACACGTACGTTGAGCAGAAGGTGGGACAGTCCTTGGGCCTCTAGGTGTCTGGTAGAGTTCATGCCAGCGCTGACATATGGAGTTGTAACTATGGTCAAAGACAATATACGTCATTCACAGTGTGCTAAGGTAAATGTCGTTCTGGCCCAGACACACCAGCAACTTGGCCGGGTGATGGCAATGCTGCCTCGGTGTTGTAATCTTGGGATTTCTGAGCCAATGTCCTCCTCATCCGCCACCTTGTCCTCACCCTCCCTTCTAGGCACAGTTCACAGTGGTTCATATCACCTATGCAAAGCTAGTTCTGCACCTCCTCAGGCGAACAGAGCAACACCAGGGAGGAGCTCATCATTATTGAAATCAAACACTGGTTGTCTCCTCACCAACTGGATATAGGAATGCTGGTTCTGGTTACTGACAACGGGAAGAACATTTTGTCTGTGCTGAAAACATGCACTTCAGCCACTTAACATGCAAAACATGCCCTCCTTTGCAAAAGCAAAATGCTCTTCCCAAACATCGCCTGATATGCGACGTTTCCACCCATTAGAACTCCACGCTCCATATGTTAGACCTCCTGTAAGAGCAGAGGAAGGCGGATAAACGATTTCTTAATGCGGCAGACGGACAGGTCTACTCCCCGGTGCACCTTCCACGCTAGCCAGCAGCAGCTCATACGAGACATGTGCCATTTGCTCAGGCCACTTTGTCAGTCGGCAGAACTGCGGGATGAGTGCTGTCATTCCACTCCGCGAGGGGATGCTGAGAAATATGATTGGCGAGGGTACAGAGCATTGATGCAGCTCCAACTTCATAAGCAGCAACTTAGTCCCCTTTCACACAAGTGTTAGAGATTCTCTCAGGATGCATTCAGGATGTGTCCAGCGCTTCAGTTTTTTTCATGCATTGCAATCAGTTTTAATGTGTTTTTCATGCGCTTGAAAAAAAAAAAAAAAAAAAAAAAAAACACACGAAAGAAACACAAACATCTTTTAGCAACCATCAGTGAAAAACGGATTCGGATGCAATATATTTTTCACTGAAGCCCCATTTACTTCTATGGGACTAGGGCTGCGTGAAAAATTATAGAACATGCTGTAATTCTCATGCAACACAGAATTAATGCGTGGAAAACGTCACGCATTGCACCCGCGCAAAAAAAACAAAAACAAAAAAAAAACGCTCGTGTAAAAGAGGCGTTAAAGGGGTTCCTCAGATTTTTTACTGGCCTGGGCGCAGCTAAGCCCCATTGACGGGTTGGAAACTCGCTGAACAGATACTCAATCTATACTCTGGAAAGATCATCAGTATGAAAAAGCTGCAGAACCCCTTTAAAGAGGACCTTTCACCTATTTAACAACTAAAATCTAACTATATCTGTGGGCAGAGCGGCGCCCAGGGGTCCCCCTGCACTTACTAGTATGTCTGGGCACGCTCCGTTCGCTCGGTAGGCTCGGTGTCGAGCTTCCTCTGTTGTAGGGCGGGGACTTTGTATCAGTGTCCTGCTGCAGAGCTGGCCAATCACAGCGCACAGTATGAGCTGTGCGCTGTGATTGGCCAGCTCTGCAGCAAGGGACACGCCTGATACAAAGTCCCCGCCCCATACAACAGAGGGAGCTCGGACACCGGAGCCTATACCGGGCGAACGGAGCGGCGCCCAGACATACTAGTAAGTGCAGGGGGACCCCTGGGCGCCGCTCTGCCCACAGATATAGTTAGATTTTAGTTGTTAAATAGGTGAAAGGTCCTCTAAGTCTGGAGTCTATAATGACCAGTTTTCTTCAGCTGCCTTCTGAAGAAACCACCCAGCAGAAGCAGCAGTGGGACATGCAGCAGAACCTCAACCAGCAGGTGGTGGCATACTTGGATCATGGGTGACAGGGTGCAGTCCAAGATCCCCTGGACCACTGGGCATGCAAAGAGTGGCCGCATTCGGCAGAGTTTGCCATGGGCAAGCTTTCCTGCCTGGCCAGTAGTGTGACATCAGAGTGAGTGTTCAGTGCAGAGGGTGCAGCATAGTTATCCCTAAGGGAACTCGTCTTTCCTCCCAAAATGTTGAGATTAACCTTCATAAAGATGAATCAGGCATGAATCAGTCAGGAATTCCAGATACCAATGCAGAATGGGCAGTTACTTGTGACCATGGGCTACTGCCACCATTCTGATGCTGCCACCCGTCTGATGCCTCTACTACCATTCCTACAATGGGGTTTCTTGGCCTACTGATATGTTCATGTTAGATTTTCACAAGGATATTCATGCCACTGGGCCTTGCTATCACACTGCTGTACTTGGGTTCTGCTACTACTGTGATCTGCCACCATCTTGAGCTGTATGCCACTGATGCTGCCCCCCTTCCCCACTCTGTCATGGGGCCAGTATTGTCACTGTTATTTTGAGCATCCATGAGGCCTCTTTCACACGTCAGTATTTTGCATCAGTATTTTTAAGCCAAAAGCAGAAGTGGAACCTAAAGAGAAAAAATGTAATGGCAATATTTACGTCTTCTGTGTTTTAGACCCACTCCTGCTTCTGGCTTACAAATACTGATAAAATACTGACCAATCACTGACCATGTGACAGTATACTGTCCTCTTTCATGTTAATTACTTTACACAGTTTAGTGTCATCTGGATTTTTTTTTTTTTACTGTGCAAGCCTTTAACAAGATCATCAACACATATATAGAAGAGAATAGGGCCCAATACTGACCCCGAGGTAGCCCACTGGTGACGGTGACCCAATCTGAGTATGAATAAATTCGTTTGACATGACCGATCACTCATGAACCCATGCTGATATGGCGTTATTCACTTATTTTCATTGAGGTACTCCAAGATTGAAGGTTTTCTAAGAGATTCTAACAGTTTACCCATGGCAGATTTTGGACTTAATGGCCTATAGTTTCCAGGCTTTGTTTTTGAATATTGGCACCACATTTGCTAAGCACACTCTCTGTCAATATAGAGTCCTTAAATATCAGAAATAAGGGTATGCCTATGACATTACTTATTTTTCTTAGGATACAGGGGTGTATGCCATCTGGTTCCGGCGATTTGTCTACTTCAATCTTTTTAAGATGCTCCTGCACCTCTTCCTGGGTCAGACAGGCCACTTTTAATGGGAAATTTACTTTTACATTCTGTATTTCATCTGACAGCACTCCTGCTTTTGCACTTACCAATAGACCTAGTCATCAGTATGTGATATGTGGGTGTCCGACCCCCCTGCCGATCAGCTGTTTAAGAAGGCAGCAGTGTTCGCAGTAGTGCCGTGGTCTACTTGCTGCTTTCCCTAGGCCGAGTGATAACACGTTCATCTATCACATGGCCTAAGTGCAGCTCAGCTCCATTGAAGTGAATGAGGCTGAGCTGCGTAACCAAGCACATCCGCTATACAACATACGGTGCTGTGCTTGGTGACCTGAGAGAGAACTGCGATGCTCAAAGGAGTGCCGGTGACTTCTCAAACAGCTGATCAATGGGATGGGATGACTCATCATGAGGATGGGTTATCAGTTATAAAAATCTCAGAAAACCCCTTTAAGGCTTCAAAATAAAAATAGCATACACTAGCCCTAGGTTTGCTTTATGGCCTAGATGCAGAGGGTGATTAAAATGTCATGTGAAACAATAACACAACCAACATGAAACTTCCTTGTGCATTTTAATAAAAAAAAGGTCAAACACAGGTATATAAATGTTATTTCTTCTATATTACTTGAATAAAAAATGTTCATAAATGCGGAACGTAAGTGGCTTGTTTACAGCAGTTAAACAAAAAGTGCAATAAATGCCATGAACTTTGTTTTTTTTAAGATTCAAACAATTTTAAGAGGAAAACCATTTTTCTAGTACTATTTTTTAAACAGTAACATACAGTGAGCAGCAGGCTAATAACAGAAAATTCTATGTATATGAACGATACATTTCTTGCAAAATTATATGATTACATGGCAAAGTTCTCAATAGTTTTTTGTTTCACAATCCAAGGTCCAAAACCGTGTTGTTCAAAATAGGACTTCAGCAAGCACTTTGCTTCTTGGTATGATCCAGAAAGGTTCTGGAAGTTAAATCAGAATTTCATGTGAGCTATTATAATACAACCACAAAGGGTATATTACAATAAAAATCTAAAACACCACACATCCCTGAACTGAAGTTAAAGCGAACCTGTCAGCAGGCTTAGATGGACAAAGAAACACTAGATGGGTGCTAGTCAGCATGCACTTTTATCAAGCCTGGCACTTTTTAAAAGTATGAGTCAGATTTATTAATCTTTTATACTCCATCCTTTGTCATAATATCACAGGTTATAGTTATTAGATTTGTGGAGAAGGGTTAATGATCCAGGGAGTTATTCCGATTGCCTGATTGGAGGAAAATTGGCTTCTACCTCTCAGGGGACTTTTGCCTGCCTCTGGATCAACTTTGCAGGATAACAGGCTGAACATCTGTCTTATCAGCCTTATATGTTACTTTGGAGTGAATACTAGAAGTTAATAAATCTGGCACATTTTAGACTGTCATGAAGTCAAAAATTGAAACATGCTGATGTGAATGGGAGAAGCCTGCAATAAACAGCCCCATCCACTACACCCAACAGACGAAGGTGTATATTTCCAGTGCTGGAACTTCTGCAGAATAGCCAATTGTCGGTATACAGGGTTCTGGACCTCCGCTTATCAGATACAGATTGCTTATCCTGTACATAGGCTTGATTTATCAATATGAAAGGACCGGAAAACCCATTCAATACAAAATGGAGTCCAACTGTGCATTAAAATAATTAATATGCGATATTCCTTGAATTCTTGGCAAAGATAATTCACAGAACCTATATTTTTTCAGGAACAGAGGTCCTATTAGATTATTAGATGCCACCAGGAGATCGTTCAGAAAAACAGCATTTCTACAAACACCGCTAAGGTCACCCTAGTCGGGCCCTGTTTAAGCAGGGCATTTGCCTCAAAAACACAATCCCGATTTCTGACCAGACCATAATAAGACTCTATTGCAAAAGAATGTGCATTTTTATTTGGTAACAGTCTTGGGTTATTTTTGATTGATCTTTAGGACTGATAGCTTTGCTTGATGGTTTCTAGATTAACCTGGAATAAGCCGAGGAAACCCTTTGGAACCTGTGAATTGTACAGTCTTATCTGTGGAACCTGTAGTCCTTTTTTTTTATATCACTGATTTACTGTTTGCACTGAACAGAAGTACAATGCTAACTTGCTTTCTTTATTTGAAGGGTAAAGGTTCTGTATATCCATATTTTTTAAATTTGGTATTGTGTTGATCATGATTGAGGGGGTTTATAACCCACACTATCTTCGCTTCTGAATTCTGATCTAGCCACATGGCCTTACTGGGGTCTGGTAAGTTTGGGCCTGCCCTGCCTAAACTCTAACCACCATATCAGGGTGCCACCAGGGGTGTTTGCAGGACTAAAACTTTGTCTTTTATTGGTGCCGTTTTTATATAGATTCATATTTTAAGGAAGTGATCACTCTTGACAAACGGCAAAATACTTATACGTACCTTAGCTTCATGATAACACAGACCACGAAAGACATTGTCCCTTTTTGCTTCCTTTACAAGCAGGTTAAAGCGACTTAACATTGCAGCTTTGCAG
The DNA here is from genome assembly GCA_033119425.1 of Bufotes viridis. Taxonomy (NCBI): domain Eukaryota; kingdom Metazoa; phylum Chordata; class Amphibia; order Anura; family Bufonidae; genus Bufotes; species Bufotes viridis. The sequence continues at coordinate 444,620,482 of CM065589.1, read as the reverse complement.
AGACGGCTTGCCATTGAACGACCACTTTTAAATGGTGAACTATAAATAAAAACCAGAAACAAATTCCTTTTCACAAAATGTCATTTCAGAAAAAGTGCTTTCTGAAACGTCACAGCTTTTATCTGCATTTTAAAGATGCTTATAGATGCATCAAATCCTTAAAACAGATACCTTTCAATAATTTTTCCTTGCAGTGCATCCACAATTTCCAATGAACTGTCTCCTTGTGACCAGTTCAAACTGAGTCTGTAATTTGCAGCAACAGCCTGAGTTTGGTGGACAGCTGTTACAATGCTTATGTAAGGTCTGTGTACAAGGTAAAACATAGGCAATCTCGAAGTTAGGGTGTCATCAATTCGACGCTTTATAGCAATTTCCAATCCTCTTGTATCTGTGCAATTTGCATTACCTAAAATATAAACTCAAGAATTGGCACATGCTCAGTAAATTTTGCAAAAATAGTGACAAATAACTCCCGGCACCCCCGCCGATCAGCTGTATAAAGAGAAAACAGCACTCATACCAGTGCTGCCTTCTCCTCACTGTTCGCGGTCACAACCGCAGTGGTGAGGAGGTGTAACTACATCTCAGCTGACCCATTCACTTCAATGGGATGACTCCTTCCTATCCAAGTGAATGGGGACGGATGAGCTGTAAAAGGTGAAAAACTAAGGACACCCCATGTAAAGATATGTTTAACATATGAGGACAGATACCTGTACATGTGTGTCAGATCAAGTGCAAAGCATTAGAGAGGGGGACACTAAAGAAAAAAATACAAATTCTTTAGATCATATAGTTTATGAAGATGACGACTCGACAGTCAGGATTACTAATCGATTCTGGGCAGCAGATCAAGTGCTAGCAGGATAGCGATGGAATAATTGCATGCAGATTTAATTAAAAATAGGTTTTGCAGGATAGTACATTGCAGAAGATCCAATGGTAAACTGCCATTATCTGAAAAAAGGGCTGGTCCCTTCACTACGGTACCTGACGCGGCGACATCTTTACACGTTTGTGTCGGACAGTAAAGCTTACACCATTCAAGTGAACAGTCAGAGCAGGACTCAAACAAATATCTTAATGGGAATCTGCCACCATGAAAATCACCATTAAACCAGGCACACTGCCTTGTAAGGTTTGGACATTCACAGCACATTAGTAAGAGCCTTGTAGTAACTTTCTCTACATTATAAATGCCATTTGCTGAAGTAAGACAGCCCCTTTGACAGAATTCTCAGGTGAGAGACTCCCTTTAAAACAAATCATTTTTCAATATCTACCTACCAACAATAATGTTGCTGATGTACACTGGCTGTATGAAAATACTTAAGAGTGCCCCTTGAACTCCCAGGACCTCCCATTTTGTCAATTTGTCTGTGGGAGACATACTGGTTATGTGAGTGGCAACGTCACGAGGGAAGTATGCTACAGGATAATTTTTGTCCTCCACTGAAATATGAAGACTTAGTCGGTCATTTGTTTCATGCGCAGACAGAGAAAGGGGAGTAAGATGTCTAGAATAAAACAGAAAGAAAATATTTCTTGTAAGTTCTTCTTATAAAGCATAAGGCTACAAAAACAAAAGGTAAACTGGGCTGAATTATGGATCGCAGAAGAGCAGGTTACAAAGCTCATGAGAACTTGTCAATGAGGCAAAATAGCTTTGAAGAAATCAATGCAAAACTGAAAAGAATTATGTTGGCGCCAATTTAGAGACAACCTGTCACCACAAAATACAGTGCAATCTGCAGGCAGCATGTGAAAGAGCAGGATAAGCTGAGAAGATTGATATATAGTATTGGTAAAGATTAAGGAAAACTTGTAAATTATATATCTGCCTTTTCTCAATCACCCCCATGTGACTGACAGATCTCTCTGTATACACATTAATACAGGGAATGCTATTCAATGATAACCTCCCTCATGTATTCAGAGCTGTTCATGGGGATGCTCTTAAGTTAGAAAAAGCAGAAATATAAATGCATAACTTACAGGTTTTACCGAATCTTTTACCATAAAACTATATATAAAAAGGCTGAACCCCTCCTGCTCCATAACATGATGCCGCAGACTGCACTGCACTTTGTGGCGACAGGTCCTCTTCACCAATGCACTGTGAAAATACCTTTATATGTCATAGCTACACACCAGAAATTTGTATTGGCGGTCCAAGTTCTGAGACCCCCACCAATTTCTAGAATGAGGAGAGAAGCACAGTGGCTCACTGATTAGTACTGGTGCCCAGCCGTAGTACTAGGTTCGAATCCGACCAAGGACAACATCTGCATGGAGTTTGTATGTTCTCCCTGTGTTTGTGTGGGTTTGCCCTGGGTACTCCAGTTTCCTCCCACTCCAAAAGCATACTGATAGGGAACTTAGATTGTGAGCCCCACTGGGGACAGTGTGATGATAATGTCTGTAAAGAGTTGTGGAATATAGTAGCGCTATATAAGTGCATAAAATAAATTATTAATAAATGCTCACATAGCGCACTCTCTCTTTGCTGCAGGAGCAGTAGCGAGAAAGATTCCACAGAAAGTCTATGGGCCCCTCTCACTTCACTATGCAAGCACTTTTCTTTCACTGTTCTTGTGATTGGTGGGGGTCTCAGGACTCAGAACCCCACTGATGAAAACTTTATATCACTGATATCTGAAACGTTTTTTCAAATTGCAGTGACACTTTTTAAGAGCTTTATTGTGTAGACACAATGAAATTCTAGCATAAATTTCCTACTGCACTCAATCCACACTATGGAGAAATTATAGAATATGGTACAGCGGCTTCTCTGTTTGTGATGAGAACCAGGGATGTATTATCATCAACTATGTGAGAAAATAATATAGCAGTTTCCTGTGTTGCAAAGCAAGAGGAATTTTAACTCTGAGTTTGTGCTGCATCTTTTATCGACTTATACCTCCTTAACAAGTCCGTGCTTTAGGGCCCATTCACACGACCAATTTTGCGGAACGGGTGCGGACCCATTCATTTAAATGGGGCTGCAAAAGGTGCTATCCGCAACCATAGTTATGTTCTGCGGTCCTAGAAAAGAAATTGCAATTGCGGACAAGAATAGCCATTTTCTATGATACTGGCGGCCATGTGCGGTCCACAAATTGCAGAACGCACACGGGCCGGTATCCGTGTTTTGCAGATCTGCAAAACACTATGGTCATGTAAATGCGCCCTTCATCTGTGAGAAACTAGATTTTTGTACTTAACGTAAAATCTGTCTCTCTTCCGTTCATTGGGGGACACAGGCTTGACCATGGGTATAGCTGCTGCCACTAGGAGCCGACACTAAACACAAAAGTGTGAGCTCCTCCCTCCAGCTATACCCTTCCTACAGGGACTAAGCTAAAACAGTTTGTGCAAAAGCAGTAGGAGAAGCAAAAGAAAAACAGGAAAACCAATGTACAAACCCAGAACCACGCAGGCCACAACGAGGCCCGTAACAAGAGAGAATGGGTGGGAGCTGCGTCCCCCAATGAACGGAAGAGAAACAGATTTTACGGTAAGTACAAAAATCTAGTTTTCTCATCCGTATCAATGGGGACGGCAGGCTTGACCATCGGACTTTACGGAGCAGTCCCAGGGGTGGGTTAAAAACGAAGAAGCCATTTGGTCAGAGAACTGCCGTCTGCAAAACTCTACGCCCTAGAGAAGCGTCAGAAGATGCAAAAGGTGTGTACTCTAAAATTTTGAAAAGGCCGAAGCCCCGTGATGTACTGCCCAAGAGGCATCCACTGCCTAGCAGAATATGCAGTAACCCGGAAGGGTGAAGCCCGGTCACTGATGCGGTACGCTTCCACAATGGCCAAACAAATCCATCAGGAAATGGAAGCTTTGGGCGCAGCCAGCCCTCGTCTCGGTCCCTCTGTAATGACGAATAGTGAATCCGTCCGTCGGAAAGAGGACGTCTGTGACAGATAGATGCGAACGTCCCAAATCAAATCCAGAGTGTGGAGCAACTGCTCAGGAGGATGAAACGGGGCAGGACAAAAAGGAAGGAAGAATGATCTCTTCATTGAGATGGAATGCTGACACGACCTTCGGAAGGAAGGACTAGACAGGGCGAAGGACTACCTTGTCCTGATGGAGGATAAGGAAGGGCGACTGACAGGAAAGAGCCGCTAGTTCCCACACCCTACGGATGGAAGTGACTGCCACCAAAAAGGCCACCTTGTAGGACAGTAAGCAAAGGGACAACTGCCACAAAAGCTCAAACGGAGAGGATTGGAGAGCGCCGAGCACAAGATTAAAGTCCCAAGGATTCAACGGACAACGGTAAGGGGGTGCAGCGTACGCCACCCCCTGCAGAAAGGTCCCAACCGCAGAAAGCCAAGCCAAGTTCCGCTGAAAAAGTGGAAATGGCCAAAACTTGCCCTCTGAGGGAACCGAGAGCCAGCCTCAAGTCCATACCCGACTGCAGGAAAGACAAGAGTCGAGGCAACGAGACAACTAGTGGCGTTCGCATCAACTAAAGTAGGATTTCCAGGTCCGCTGATAGATCCGGGAGGACGATGGCTTCCTAGCACGAATCATGGTCTGGACAACAGCATCCGAGAAACCCCGAGCCCTTAGTAGAGACCCTAAATTCGGGTGGAAGATTGGTCCCTGGGACAAGAGGTTTGTCGGCCAGGAGGGAGAGTAGGGATGCGTGCCATACTCTGCGTGGCCAGTCCGGGCACACGAGAATGACGGGCAGAACTCCGTACCTGATTTTCCGGAGAAAACGCGTAATGAGCGGAAGAGGAGGGAACACGTAAGGAACCGTGAACTGCGTCCACGGGATCACAAGGGCATCCAATGCCCAAACCAGAGGATCCTTGGACCTTTACGACGAAGTTCTCTACCTTGTGGTTGAAGCGGGAGGCCATGAGATCCACATCCGGCCGACCCCTTCACTCACAGATCGTGAGAAAGACCTGTGGATGCAGAGCCCATTCGCCAGGATCGAGTCTCTCTCGGCTGAGAAAGTCGGCGATCCAGTTGTCGACACCGGGGATATGAACTGCCGACAGAGCTGGGACATGGCTCTTCGCCCAGGAGAAGATGAGTGCTGTATCCGACATGGCTGCGGGGTTCCGGGTGCTACCTGGTGGTTTAGATATGCGACCGCCGTGGAGTTGTCTGATTTAACCCGAACTGGAAACCCCCGGAGACGTTCCGTCCAATGAACCAGAGAGACTAATCGCCCGCAATTCCAGAATATTGATCGGAAGGGAGCGTTTCCTCGCGGGACCAAGTGCCCTGGACCGAGAGATTGTCCAGAACTCCCCTCCCAGCCCTGGAGACTGGAGTCCGTCGTCAACACTATCCAGCAGAGGGGAAGGAAAGAGCGGCCCGATGTCAGCATCGGAGACATCAACCACCACCGAAGGTCTCGGTGCGTAGGGGCAAGGAGACAGATGAGTCGATCCAGAGAGGCTGGGGAACGGGTCACAAATTGGTCAGAATGTGCTGCTGAAAAGCCCTGGTATGGAACTGAGCATAATGCACTGCATCAAAGGAAGAGACCATGTGGCCCAGAGCCCTCATGCACTGGCGAATGGGAAGAGGCTGAGGCCGCAATAAAGAGAGGCTCTGAGGACGGAGAGTGGAGTGTTTGTCCAGGGCCAAGAATATCTTGGCCCGATTGTTGTTGAAAAGCATGCCCAGAAACATCAGCACCTGAGATGGGTGAAGATATGACTTTGATAGGTTCAGAACCCACCCGAAGCGTTCCAGCGTGTCACGGACTATGTGTAGGCTGTCCGCCATTGCCAGAATCTTGGTAAAGATTCTGGGAGCTGTTTCAAGATCGAGCGGGAGGGCCACAAACTGGTAATGAAAAGGTCTCACTGCGAACCAAAGATATTGCTGGTGACCTACGCAGATGGGAACATGGAGGTAGGCGTCATTGATGTCCATCGAGGACAGGTACTACCCCGGGTCCATGGATGCAATGACCAAACGCAGGGACTCCATCCAGAAGTGGTGGAGTGGAAGGAATCGGTTGAGGTCCTTGAGATCTAGGATGGGACGGACCGTACCCTCTTTCTTGGGGACTACAAAGAGATTGGAGTAGAATTTCGCAAAAACGGTCTTGTGGTGGACCTGGAACGATCACTCCCTGCGGCAGAAGCGTGAGAATAGCCTGAAAAAAGAAATAGGCGGCGGAGGGAGAGATAGGGGAGACTACTGAAAAAACTGGGGCAGAGGTAGGGACCGGAACTCCAGTTTGTAACCCTCCGGGAGGACTTCTCGTACACAGGCACCTGAGATATGAGCTAGCCAGACATGCTGGAACAGATGAAGATGACCTCCCACTTAACTGGGGGGGGGGGGGGGCCCCGCCAGAGACCACAAGTCATGCAGAGGAGGACTTGGGGGTATGGGGCTAGGAGCCCTGCTGGCTAGGACGCCAGGGAGAGAGCGGCTTGAAAGATGGCTTGCTCTTCTGCTCTGGGGCAGATTTGTCGGCTGACCGCCTCAGGCTGGAGGAACTCCGAAAGGGCCAAAAAAGACGCATACGCTTTTTAGACCTGTTGAAGCGCGTCCTGCTCTGAGGCAAATGGGTGCTTTTACCCCCTGTAGCATCAGAGATAATCTCGTCCAGATGCTTGACGAAAAGTCTGCTACCTGCAATAGGGAGGGACGTCAAGGCCCATTTAGAAGCATTATCTGCCGCCCAGCAAGATAGCCACAGGGTATGGCGAATAGCCACCAAAAGGGCTAAAGATCAGGCCAAAAGCCTGGCAGTGTCCAGAGAGGCCTCACAGACGTAAGAACTGGCGTGGGAAAGTTGCACTGCAATATCCGAAATTCCTCCGGGTAGTCCCCAGAGGTAAGGCCCTGACGTAGCTTCTTTGCCCTCTTGGTCATAGCCTTGCTAAGCCCATGTAGAGGCAAAAACCTGGCACAGGGCAGTGCCAACTGCTTCAAAAGATTTGGCAAAAGATTCAAATTTTTTATCCCTGGGGTCCGAGAAGGAAGCCCCATCTGCCATAGGAAAGGTGGTATTCTTACAAATCACAGAAAAAACTATATATAAACCATCCTGCACGATATGGTATTAAATGTGCGGATGTATATGGCTACATTTACAAAATCACTGAAAATAATGCACTATAAAAATAGATGCAAGCATAACATATGGACTATTTTTATAGTGCAATATTTTCTGTAAGGTGGTATTCTTAGCCAGGTGGGATAATGGAGGGTCAACAATAGGAGAGGACGACCACTTCTTTGTCAAATCCTCTGGAAAGGGATATAAGACGTCTAAACGTTTCGGCAAAGCAAAATGCCTGTCAGGGAAGTTACATTCCTTGGAAAGGGCGGAATCAAACTCCGGGTGGTTGAGGAAAACTTTTGGTTCCTTGGGGAGGAACAGAGGGAACTTATCGTGGGCCGCCGTGGTGGCCTGAAGGCTGGCGGAATGCAAAGGCTTTAGAAACCTCTGGTTCTCCCCATCTTCTAGAGACCAGGAAGGAGCAGCGGGCTTGGGGACCCCCTTGGTCTCCCGTCTCCTGGGTGGGAGTGCAGGCAGCTAGGACTGTCTGTAATCCTGCTGGAAGAAATCTGCAAAGCAGGGAGGTCTGCCTCCTACAGACACTAAGCTAAAACGGTTTTAGCTTAGTCCCTGTAAGAAGATTATAGCTGGAGGGAGAAGCTCACACTTTTGTGCTTAGTGTCACCTCCTAGTGGCAGCAGCTATACCCATGGTTGAACCTGTGTCCCCCCAATGATACGGATGAGAAGGGTGGTTAGTGATGCATTAGGAAGTGTCTTGTATTAGCCTACTCTACAGGATAAATGCCACTTGCTGAAGTGAGACAACACCTTTAACTGTGGAGCAACCCCCTTCAGCTTAGAAGATTGCTTTTGGTTACTGGATAAAAAATACTGCATGTATGCATTTGTGGTTGATATTTGTACATAACATGCAGCATGACTTTTCAACCAAACAGGCAAAGTCAAGAAACATTTATTTCTTTGTAGTACACTAAAGACTTACAATTGTGAATTGGCTTGGGCGGCTCCTTTTGGAAGCTGATTCATATATAGGCAGAGATTCAAATTCTGCTTAAGAGCAAGAAGGTCAGTTGAAGCCTCTCGGCAGAATATAGACTTTTTCATCATGCCACTATTGCCACTGTAGTAGAGGAGAAGCTGTCTGTAAAAATACCTAGATGCAATATTTTCAGAGTTAACGAAGTACACATTTGCATTTTTTTTGTATTACCTTTGTCTTATAGGTAACCGAAAAGTCCAATAACATACATTTTTTGTAAAGTTCTAAGATCCAATATTCATCACAAACAACCACAAAAAAATTGATGACCATATATCATTGCTTTATGATAAAATAGGGACCAACCTCTGGGAGCCCCACAAATCCCAAAAATGAAGAAAAGCAGTGATGTGTCCCCTTTCATATGTTTTCCCTGAACAGTGACACCCAGGTCACTCAAGGTGTATGGGAACTGGCCGTAGTTCTCTGCACAGCCAGGTGGCTGGGAGTGGCTTGCAGGAAAAACTTTTAAAGGGGGTGCAGCAACTGCTCTGTGGTCAGATGAATCAAAATTTAAAATTCTTCTTGGAAACCACGTACGCCATGTTCTGTGGACTCTAGAGGAGAGGGACCATCCAGCTTGTTATCAAGAGCCTGGATTTCTAGTGGTATGGGGTTGCATAAGTGCCTATGAAGTGGGCAGCTTACACATCTGGAAAGGCACCATCAATGCTGAACAGTATACAGAGGTTTTAGAACATATGCTCCCATCAAGACAACATCTTTCAGGGTAGGCCTTGCAAATTTCAGCAAGACCATGCTAAACCACATACTGTATCCATCACAACAGCATGGCAATGCAGAAGAAGAGCCTGGGTGCTGAACTGGCCTGACTGCAATCCAGAGCTTTCACCAATTAAGTTCTAAAGGAGTTAATTTTTCTCATGAAATAGCACAGCTACCAACTGGTTGCAGTTCACTGCCCTCTCTGTGAGCAGAAACCCATGTAAATAAGTTGCATCATAAGCAACTTTAGAGCCTTATCCCCATTTCCAACACTCTGAAAGTGTTAAGTGTATTGATTTAGGAGCTGAGGGACTTCCTATCTCTGCTCTCTGACATTATGAACACTCACTGATAAGAATGTGGCTTAAATCAGTGTTTATGACCTCTCAGTAGTTTAAAGATAGGTGTATTAGATGACCAGCACAAAGTGAAAGTGAAATCATTTAAAAAAAAAAAAAAAAAAAAAAAGACTCCAAAGGCCTTTAAAGGTAGTCTGTCAGCTACTTTGAGCGTTTTAGACCGCTCATATCAATTTAGCACAGTTGCCCAACATAAAAATGGTACCTTTATTGTTTATTTTACTTGTCCATAAAAGGAAAAAAACACTTGATAACGATATGCAAATTATGTCCTGCAAGTGCCATGGGGCAGCATTATGGCCATCGGTTACCGCCTGGCCCACGCATGCGCACTGGTCTGCCCACTATGGGCAGAGGCACTGATGTTAACAGTTCACATGAGCGGGCCCAACAGTGACCGGCGCTCGCAGGAGATCTAAACCAGAGGAGGAGGATGAATAAGGGAAGGAGGGCTGCTCAAAGGAATCCAAGGGGAGCGGTTATCTGGGCACTTGCGGCCATATTGCTGCCCCATGGCACTTGCAGGCCCTAATTTTGCATAACGTTATAAAGTGTTTTTTTCCGTTTATGGACAAGTGAAAACAAAGAATACAGGTAATATTTTTACGTTGAGCAACTTCGGTAAATTGTGATACGAGTGGTCTAAAGCACTCAAAATAGCTGACAGATGGGGTTGAGTGAACTTGTGTTTTAAGTTTGGCGTCCGAAGTTCGGGTTATCGCAGAATCCCGTTATGGATTTCATTACCATGGACCATAACGGAATTTGGAAACCATAACGGGCCGTTGTGGTTTCCAAATTCCGTTATGGTCCGTGGTAGCGGAATCCATAACGGGATTCTGTGATAACTTGAACCTGAACTTTGGACACCGAACTTAAAACACAAGTTCGCTGAACCCTACTGACAGACTCCCTTCAATTGTTTTTCATTTCAATTAAGAAAACTGCTGTTCTTCCATTGACAAATATGTCCCAAAGTTGATATAAGTATTTTCCTTTGAGTGCCCAATATGAATTAGGGAAATTAGACTGTATGTCGCACTGGAGACAGGGGACACTACATACTCTGTCCATGCCACCAAAAATACTGGTCCAGATTTACTAATGCGTCTGTGCCAAAAAAAAAAAATCTTAAAACTGTTGTAAATTAGCGCACTGTGCCGCATCTAGGGTTTTCTACACTTTTTCTGGTATTCTCAGCAAGGGGCAGAGCTTAGTGTAACTGGGTGTGTCACTGGAAATGGGCAGGGCCTATGATACATGACATGTTTCGCCATCTTCACGATCAATAAATCTTGGCTACTGTGTCCGAGCTGGTGATAATTCGGTCGACACCAGGGTACAATGCTTACTCTGCACTAATAGGAAGGGCTCGATGGTGCGAGAACAGCACATGTCACATGAAAAGATGTTTACCCTAGTGGCATATAACCAAAGGGTTATTATTATATAAACATAGACAAAAATACCTTAGCAAAGAACGTCTTGCGGAAACTATAGCATGTGAATCATGAACAATTCTCCCATCGTTTGGAGTATTCTGTCCGAAATTTAACTCTCCAGTGCCCAGAGCAACTACATCCCACTGCTGTCCATCTAGAAGGCAAGGAAAATTGTATCATCTTTACAAATTAAAATATTAAAAGCTATGTACACCTTTTGGGGCATTTTTTTTATTCATTTCATTGTTCTCATTTTAAGCTTAAACTTTTTTTTTTATTTGCATTAAAATTATGGAGCTCTTTTCTCTGTACAGCCTTGCATTTCTCTAGTAGCAGGATTCCATCAACCAGCTCATCTGACGCTCCTTATCTCTGCTCTATGACCTCCTAAACACTCATGATGGCTCAATTACTGATAAGAACATGGCCTAAATAAGTGTTTATGACCGCTTAGTAAATTAGAGATAAGGGTTTTTAGATGAAAGTAAGAAGTACGATTCACACAACTAGGCAAACAGTTAAACCTTTGTGACAGAACGGCTGAATATTTTTAATAAAGACCAAATGAAAAATTGATTTTTAGACCAAAATGAGTAAAACGCAATAATTAAAAAAAAATGCTTCTGAAGGTGTACAAAGCCTTTAAAGTCATGTACTGTACTTTCTTTGTATCAAAATGAAACCATAACACTTTTTTTTAATTTATATAACGGACTTATATAGCAGTACTATATTCCACAGCACATTACAGACATTAGCATCAGGCTGTCCCGAATGGGGCTCACAATCTAATCAGCATGTCTTTGCGTGGGTTTTCTCCGGTTTCGTCCTATACTATAAACACTAGAAGAACATACACACTCCATGCAGATGTTGTCTCGTTGGTCTCGAACCTAGGAGCCCAGCGCTGCAAGGCACTAATTTTAACTACTGAGCTATTGTGCCACGTTATATAGGCAAAACTAGTGATTTCATCAGGTCTGGTTGACCATCTAATGTGTGCGAGGATCTCTCTACTGTCCTGATAGTAGATTTGGGGAAGCTAAGGATTGACTGTTGTTCATGGACATCTTTTTGTTCACAGGAAGATAAGCCTCCAGAGGTGTATGGGTATATCATGTATATAGCCAGCCTTTGGGACAATTACAAGGACAGATTATTCGGATTGAAAATGTCAGGTGATCTGATCACGTAGGCTAAACATAGTTTGTTGGTAGACACTGCTCTGTGTAAACATGGACGTGCTGTCAACAAGCATATATGGGTACAAATAATCCTAGCAATGATCGTTCATACCCATACAGAATGGATGGTTGCTGCATCTAAACGTTTCTTAAATGGTCGACAATTTTTCGTAAAACTTCTGACATATCATATTTTGGTCATGGGTGTTTGAGTGGTTTGTGACTCAAGAAAGAGGAGAGAGAAGTACTTGCATATGGCACTTTCTCTCCTCGCTGCAGAAGACACGCTCGATAGAAGTCTATAGGTTAGTCTTGATTCTGTCATCTGCAGAGAATAGAGAACACTCTATACACTCTTTTACAAAAGACAAAAATTTTGATATGTCTGACATATCAAAAGTTTTATGAAAACACAGTGACCCTTTAAACCAAAGGGATATGATCGGGAAAAAATGGTTTGTTCCCTTTTACTGCCCTGTTATATGTGTATATACACCTATAAATAATAGGGCAATAGAACATCCAATCAACACCCGTGCACTATGCCCAATTCGTAAAACCAATAATAAGAAAAAGGCACCAGGATTACAAATACTTTAAGGCTTTATTCAATAATTAAAATAACATACAATTAAAATAAATAGTGGTGATACATGACATACATAGAAGTAACAATTCAGGAAGATACCCCAGTTGAAATCACAAACTCTATATATTAATTGCATATAAGCCCAAGGAGATCACATTAGCAGCTTAGTAATATAAAGTGCAAGAGCCTTTCGGTACATATGAGTATGCTAGTAAAACAACCGGCACATCAAGTAATAGAGTACCAACCAGGGAGACCCTGCGCCCTGACGTGTGTTTACCCTGATGAACATCAGCTCCCCCAAACATCGGTGACATCAGACAGTGGGCTCGTTCCTGATCAGTTATCTACCAACTGACAGGATTACGTTAGTATCATCACATACTTTCCACAATCTGCTTACTGGAGCCAAGTATCATTACTTATTTACCTATACTTGTATTTGTTGTTTCCCTACAAATAAGGGTCTCTATCACCCAGGCACAGGTGAAACGCGTCGGGGTTTAATATTAGTTCATCTCTGTATCCATTATCTTAGTAGGGTAATTCTAGGTTCTAATTCTACTAATTCTACTAACAATAGTCTTAGGTACGGGGACAGGGTATCTTTAGGGGGTCCTCTTATATGCCGGAAAATACGGGTAGTACTGTCCCCCTTAGTGGACACCAGCTGTAATTTTTTGCTTTTAGCAAGAGAGAAGTGACTGCTGCTGTGCATGCAAGTGGATGAGGTGAGTATTTTTAGACCCTTAAAGGCCATATTGTTCTAGTTTAGCCATTTTTAACGGCCGATAGACGGGTGTACTTCTGAATAAGCGGCCATTAAAAACGGTCCCATAGATTTAAATGGGGAATGTCTGGCAGTGAAAACGGCCAAAAATAGGTCATGTCCTATTTTTTGATGTCCGATGTTCACTGGCCGTTAAAAAAAAACAACCATGTGAATAGCACCATAGACTTTCATTGGTGCTAAAAATTGCCGTGTGCTTCTTTTTCCAAGGGAATAAGTCACCTGAAAAATGCACAAAGTGTCCATATACAGCTTGGAAACTCTGCGGTAGATTGTAGAAGTGTCGACAAGTTGCGGCTTTGTAAATCCAAAGATGGGTTTTTCACTTAGGGAACCTTATTGTTCCCTACTGTAGTTGATTACAGGCCACAAGTATTGGACTAATGTGATAATTTGTTATTGATGTTTGCAGTTTCATTGTTCCATGCTCCTTTGTCTTTGAGGTCCCAGAACTAACTAATGGACTCATGCAAAGACATTATAAAGAGTGACTAAACTTTTGATTACGTTTTTGGTAAAATGTCCCCAATAATACTTATTGTAATATACGTTATTAATGTATTTTGTATGTTTAATAAAGATACCCCCCCTTCCAAAGCGCACCTTTCCCTGTTTGCTTAAAATCTACTTTTCTGTACACTGCTGACTTCTCAGCGGTGTACGGGCTCTACAGTTTATCAATGAGGCACAGAAAGGAGCCCGCTCCGCTCCACTAATCCTGGCATAGCACATGGGTACGATATGCCAGAATTTACTAAGCCTAGGGGGGCAGGGCTCTGTTCTCTGCGCCTCATTGATAAACTGTAGAACCCGTACACTGTACACCGCTGAGCTGTGTGAAATTTTTTCCCACGAATATTTTATTAAGAATCCAACAATTCATTTTACAGACATATTCATATCAACATCATAATTACGGTACTTTTCTTTTCTTTTAACCACACCTATAATACCCTCCGTTACCCACCCACCCCAGACAATGTGTCTCTCTAGCTGAGGAGGAGTTAAGGGAGGAGAACTAATGTTTCCACGCACCCCATATCCTAGTCTATTTTTCCTCTATATTTCTTTGTTTATACAGAACCTTCTTGTATCTCTTGATCTTATTGACCAAGTATATCCATTAATTTAGACTTGGTGTATTGCGTGAGAACCAAACCCGTGAAATCAAAAGTCTAGCCAAAAACATTACTTTTGACAAGAGCACTTTTTTTTATCTTTATGGCAATTTACCATGGAATGATCACCCAATATCCAGCATTCAACCGTAAAAAGGATCACTACTTCACATTTTTCAGTGATAACCGTATCAATTGCTTCCCAATACTCTTTTAGGACTGTGCAAAACCAAAACACATGCAAATAATTAGCCCCAGATGACTCTCACCGTGGAAAATTAGATGTATTTCTCAAACCACATTTGTTAAGCCATAGTGGCGTAAAATAAACTGTGTGAAATATTGATAGATCCAAAATGTGATCAAAATTGTGAGACTATATTTTCCCAATCCTCTACCTGTATTAATAGACAATTAGCTTGCCAAACTTCTTGGCCAGGTGAACTTAAATTATTAAATAGTGCTTTCACTAATAATTTATAGAGTTGAGCAATCTTACCATTGTGACCTGAATTCCCTATTAAACCATTTAAGGGTGTCAAGACATCTATTTTTTTGCCAATAGCGATCCCTTACTAATTCATCTAAAACCTGTAGGTGACAATTGTACCAAAGGGGCGTACAGGGCAAGGATCCCTTTAATCCTAGCCATCCTCTAACAGTGCGCCAGGAGTTACTAAAAAGTTTCCTTGTTTCACCATAGTCCTGTCGCACATTAGATAACTAGTAACGTGAAGATGTTGTCATAGCCAGATCTACACACCAAAGTCCTACATAATGGGCTATTTTTCCATTGACAATTCAGCCATAACTGCGCAGATATAAAATAGCCCTTGAAATATGGTAGGTTCAACCCTCCTTTTTGTATCAGCTTATAAAAATGTTCGAGTTTAAGTCTTACACGATTCTTCCCCAAAGTAAGTCATTAGTCCCAATTAATTAAAAAAATGTATCCTCAATCCATATTGGGCAACTCCTAATAATGTAGAGAAGCTGGGGTAAGATCACCATCTTGATTAAAGATAGTCTATCAGCTCTAGATAGAAGTAGTCTAAGCCATATTACAATTTTGGATCTCAATTTACTTGAAAAGTGAATTTTAAGCGCACAGGAAAGGTGTGCTTTAGGGGGGATATCTTTATTAAAAATTAGCGATCGATATTATCAGGCCGATATTCAGGATTTTCAAAGTTATCGGCATCTGCCTTGCCGATATACCAATAACGAATCGCGAACATGGATCGCGCTGCTGTCAGCGTGATCCATGTTCGCTCAGCAGTACAGACAAGAAGGAAGAAGTGTCTCCCTCCCCCCTGTGCCGCTGCCACCAATGAGAGGAGAGAGAAGAGGAGCTGTGGCCACTGCGCCACCAATGATGTTAACTCACTCGTTAAGGGCTCATTCAGACGGCCGTATGCTGCAAGAAAAAATGCGGATTCGTTTTTTTGCGGACCCATATACTTCAATATGGCTATGTCCTGATTTTCACTGACAAGTATAGGATATGTTTCATTTGTTTTGCTGAGCCGTGCAATGAAAGAAAAGGGCTCCATAGAAGTGAATGGGACAGCATCTAATCCGCAAAAAAAACGATCCGCATTTTTGCGGACAGCATACGGCCACCTGAATGAGCCCTAATTCAAATTCAACAGGAGGCGGGTGAATCTGCACCCGACCTCTAAGAGCGGTAGCTCATAACCACTGCCGCACCTGAGGGGTTAACTGTCGCGTATCGCATCTACCCCTATAGAGGTCAGGTGTGGCTGTATTTGAATTAATGGGCGAGTTATCTTCATTGGTGGTGCAGTGTGCCCTCCCCCTAGTATTAAAAACATTGGTGGCGCAGTGCACCCCCCCCCCAGTATTGAAAACATTGGTGGCGCAGTGTGCCCTCCCCAGTATTAAAATCATTGGTGGCAGTGGCCACAGGGTCCCCTCACCTCCTCTTATTCGTGGCAGTGCCAGCTTCTGAGCGGAGCCCCAGCAGTGTAATCCTGGGATCCGATCGATTACCATGGCAGCCAGAACGCTACTGGACCCCTAGCTGCCATGGTCAGCTCTCTGCTGCTGTGTGTACTATGCACAGAGCAGCAGAGACAGTGTGAGATCCTATTCACACTAATCCTATTCACACGTTCGTACGCGCTGTAAAACGCTCAGGTGAGAACCATGCCTATAGGGAAACATGGGTTTTCGCCTGTTGAGCGTTTTACAGCCCAGTAAAACGCAGCTGTAAAACGCTCAAGTCTGAACCCAGCCTAATAGAGCTCTATCAGGGTGAACAGGACAAGGGATTAAAAGATCCCAGGTTCTACCACTAAGGGGGAAATAGTTATTAAATAATAATAAAAAAAAACCACCAAAATATTAAGTATAAATATTAAATCTAATCTAATCTCAGATTGGTGTAGGAAATTTTTTTTTTATCGAAAACAAAAATTCACAGAATATCGGTATAAATTATTGATTATCGGCCTGAAAGTTCAGATTATTGTTATTGGCTCTAAAAAAATTGCATTATGCATTAATAAAGTATTTTACGAAAAGTATTACTAGGGCATTAGGGACATTTTATTAAAAAGATAATTAAAAGTTTAGTTACTCTTTAATATAATTTCTGATTTCCAAAGGATTTCAAATGGGTAGTATCATATGCCACAAATTACACTTTTTATTTCCGGTCATAATGCTGTATTATGTAAAGTTTGCTTTTTTGTAAGTCTGTCCCTGCTGTCTCCTTGTAGTCAAACTCTGATGTTATAAGTCCCTCCCTCTTCTAGCTCATTCCATATCATGCTCTGGCTAAGAACCATCCTTTCAGCTACTGTTTTGTGCAAGTACTGGTCCAATACAGGCATACTCACGTAAATTGTCTCAGAGCTTTTGTGCTATAATTAAAATGACTTTTTGAATTCATTTTTTTTTTTTCAAAGAGTGTGGTGCAGCAGCACAATATCACAATAGGCTTAGATACTCCAGCTTAAAGGGAACCTGTGATGTTAAAATTTGTATCTGAGCTGAAGGCGGCATGTTATAGAGCAGGAGGAGCAGAGCAGTTTGATATATTGTTTTCGAGAAAACATTCAGTATAATCTGTATTTCATTCATTTATTTCTGTGCTCATTCTGAGCTTTGAAGTCAAGGAGGCGATCCTATCAGTGATTGGCAGCCTTCCCTCTGACAGATTGCGGACAAGAATAAGCATCTCTATGGGGAGTGCTACCATGGTGTGTTGCGGATCCGCAACACACTACGGACGTGTGAATGGGGCTTAACAGTACAATTTTACATATATTAGACTTAAGATTCCCAGGCTGCCTATCTCAGTATCACATGTGATATGATAAGATGTAAAAGCTAATTATCTGAATTATCATGGCATTAGATACAAGCTGACCTGGGTAATAATGGCTTATAATAAGTGTCTCTAATGGCTGTAACAGCTTAGCTCAGTAGCCTAGTATGTGGGGGTGTGTCCTGCATGAACACAATACGCTTACCTGTCAGTCACAACATGTCCACTCTCATGAACAGTTCACATGAACATAATGACTGAATTTTCATTCATTATGCTTCCAGGTATTTTCATTTTATGTATCTCCTCTCTTTTGTAATATAACTTGGGACACTACATGGAGATAGGTTCTATTTGAAAAATGTCATCCACACACTGCGGAGAGCGTAAAGAGTGAAATCCGCACATAACTTTAAAGGACGTCAATTTATGTTTGCGGATAGCCGACGCGTATTTTAATCTTTGCAATGCAGAGGGTGAAATCTGCAGCGATTCCATATTTCTGAACCATATGTTGCCTAGATCAGCTGTGGGAAAAAAGCACTTTTTTCACACTTTAAGCACACACCCTATAGACATCAATGGGTTTAACCTGATTTCTCAAGGAGGTTTTTTAGTGAACGGAGTATTAAAGGTGTTGTACCAAATTCTAAAGAAATTGGCCACCCACAATCTGTTTGGTTAGGGTCCAACCACTAGGACCCGCTCTGAGCACGAGAACAAGGGGTCTGTGCCCCCCCCCTCCCTCAAATGAATAGAGTGGCAGACAGTGCATGATTTGCTGTCTCCCGCAGTCCCATAGAGAATGTAACAGATGTGGTCATGCTGAGAACTGCAGTTCCAGGTTCTCATTAACCACTTGCTGACAGCCTGTTGACTATATATGCCTGGCCAGTCGGCAATTATCTCTGGATAATTAGCAGCTTCACCATAATCATGCAGCTGCAGGAGCGGGCTCCCATAGAAAAGGTAGGAAGGAAGAAGTCTTTACTATCCGTGCCTTCCCCATGGCTGTATACACAGAGCTCCATAAGGGCTCTGCATAGAGATCCACTTCCTACTCCGATCCCAGCGGTCATGTGATTGCTGGGGGTGGTGAGTCTGAAAGAGCTGCTGGGTCTTACCAGCAATGTAAAACCTCTCTGATGGTTGTATTGCCACTGTAACTGGGGATACTATATCAGCCCCAGTTACAGGAGAAATTATAAATATAAGAAATAAAAAAAATAAAGACAAAATATACACAAAAAAAATTAAAAACTGCTACCGCACCGCAGCTTCTAGACCCACCCCAGCAACTATGACCCATACATCCTATATATCTCAAAACATTTGTAATAGAAAGAGGGAATAAAGAATAATATTTTAGTTGCACTTTGTGCTATTAACAAAAAGATTAAAACTGAAAAAAATGTTTATAAAAAAAACCTACATAAAAATGACAAAATATTGACAAACGCTATTTAAATAACCAAACGGAAAAAAATAGATTTTTGTATAACTTATCAGTAAAATCTCTTTCTCGCTCTTCCTTGGGGGACACAGGAGACCTTGGGTATAGCTCAGCTCCCTAGGAGGCGTGACACTAAGTAGAAACTGTTAAGCCCCTCCTCCAGCAGCTATACCCTCAGCCTGGAAGAGAGACTGCCAGTTGCGTGTCCAAGTAGTGAGAAAAGGCAATGTCCAACAAGTGGAAACAACAAGCCAACTACCCGACGGGGTAAACCAAGTCTGGAAACCGTGTAGAAAAAAAAACTATGAATGGGTGGGTGCTGTGTCCCCCAAGGAAGAGCGAGAAAGAGATTTTACTGGTAAGTTATACAAAAATCTCGTTTTCTCGCCCATTTTCCTTGGGGGACACAGGATACCTTGGGACGTCCGAGAGCAGTCCAAGAAGGGAGGGACCACAGCCCAAAGCGAAGCACCCCAAGGCATCAAGGAACTGCCGCCCGCACAAGCTCAAGGCAGCATCCGCCAAAGCCCGAGTATGCGCCCTGTAGAAACAGGGAAGGCGAGTAAGGAAAAAACGGCGGCCGCCCTGCACAATTGCGCCGCCGAAGCCCAATGTCTCCGGCCCAGGGGGCACAAACCGCTCCAATGGAATGAACGGGACATGGAAGACAGAACCCTGCCCCTGGTGCAGAAAACGCAGCAATAGCCATTGTGAGGAAGCGGGAGAAAGCCATCCTGGAGGCCGTCATACCCTTGCGCGGACCTCCCAGGAGTCAGAGCGCCGAAAAACAAAGCCGGTGATCTCCAAGCAAAACTGCAAGCCCGAACAACGTCCAATCGAAGCCTCCGTTCCCGGGGACGGGAAGGAGAGGACGATGGCCTCATCGAGATGAAAGGCAGATAACCCCTTCAGAAGGCAGGAAGGGACAGAGAACAGCCCTGTCCTGGCGAGGACAGAAGGCTCAGAACAAGAAAAAACCCGTAATTCAAACCCCGTCTGAGAGACAGGAGGGCCACAAGAAAACAACGGACCGAACAGAAGGAGTAGAGATAACTTCTGTAACGGCTCCAAGAAAAAGCTTGGAGCCCCGAGATGCAGTATGCAGTTCCCAGGGCGGTAACGGGGGACGGCCTAGAGGAACCAATGAGCCACCAGAAGGACTTAACAGGCCCAAGAGGGTCAGGTAACGCTGGAGAGGATGGACAGCGCCGACACATGACCCATCAAGGAACAGAGTCCCAGTCCCAGGTCCAGGCTGGACTGGAGAAAGGACAGAACCATGGGGAGAGAAAGGCAGAGTGGGGGAACGCCCAGCTTTCCACAGAACCCCAGGTAAGAACTCTAAGCCCGATCATAGATCCTGGACGAAGCATGGACGGGAGCGAACACAAACGTGCCCGCTGGAATCGCCTGGCAGGCGGGAAAAACCCCCGTGATCAGGTGCAGGCCAGTAACACGGACAGAGGAATCCGGCAAAACTGGACCCGCCGGTCCACGAGCAACTTCATCCCGTAGCCAACCGGAGTGGGGGAGCAGAAGGGCAGGCGGAAGGAACCGAAGGGGTCCACCTAGCATCAGACAGATGCCAGGAAAAGACTGGCTAAAGTCCATGTTGATGTTGCCACCAGGGGAAGGGGTTCCGCCGTCCCGGTGTGGGGGAACCGAGGACAATTCTGAGCGAAGGGTAGTCCCCAGGCAAGGACAACATCAGGAAGGGATGAAGAAAAACCTTGCAGTAGAACGCAAGGCAGCCGCTCCCAGTGCAACAGGAAGGTAGCAGTTGCGGAAGCAAAAACAGCAGGCATTGAAGACACTACAGGTACCAACTGTAGGGACCCAGATCCAAGCCTTCGGGTCAGGTAACCGAGAAGGTAAGTCTACAGCATGACCCTCACCTAGAATGGAGAACGCAATCTGCACCCAGCGGGAGGACAGAATGCGGTAGACTCGATAAGCGGGCGCACAGCTAGTACAGCCAGTGTGAACGAGGGAGACGGTATGAGGCCACAAGGAACACCGGAACCATCCAAGGGAACAACATGCTCTCCCCGAGGGGAGGGCAGTGAACCTCCGAAGCCTGGCCGGGGCGGAAGCCACCTTGGCGTGATATGCCCTAAGCGGAAGCCAAAAACAGAGCCGGCGAGAAGAAGCAGGCGAGACAGAGGCCGGCTAACACCCTCCAACCGAAGGAGGGGCGGGTAACAGGGCAGTCGTAGTAGGACAGCTCAAGGCAGAACACCCGCTACAGTGCGAGTCACCAGGCTCACCACCTCGCAGAAGGCGAATACCCTGAAGAACTCAAAGTGGAGGTCCCCCGGACCTGAAAAACGAGCACCCAAGAGAAGCTGGGCGACCTCCCAGAGAAGAGCATCCCGCATAACACCCTCCTGAGTGGAACTGAAGCTCAGAGAGCGCCTATAGGAAGGCCTCATACCACACAGTATCCGAAGAGGAGGAAATCGGCAGTAGGAGAGGGAACAGTAGTCCTGCCAGAGCCAACGTGAATTCGAGGGGAGCTGCAAACAGCACTCCCGTCCCTGCGACCGCTTGCGCAGGGAAGTATACAGCGGGAGGACGAATGGTTACGCATCCAGGAACCACAAGACTCCCCAGGTGGAAGGGCCACAGAACATGGCGGATACCGTCACAACGGAACCGCACCGCTTAGCTCAGTGCAGTAGAGAGCAGGATTGCAGCCCTTTGCTGACACCCCAGGAGCCCAGCCTAGGTTCAGCAGAAGTAGCCAGATTTGGGGAGGACCCCCAGTGAGGGTCAGTCACGCAGGAGACCGGGGTGAGGGGGGGACGTGGGGCTGGATCAGCCTTATCTCACCATCAGCCATCTTCACCCTCGGTCCGTTCCAGCAGGGTCGCCCCTTCAGCTACTGGCACCGTAGTGACAGGACGCTGGAAGAGGGACTTGGCGGGCGGGCGACCCTTGCGCTGGCGGGATGTAGGGGAGCTAGTGCTGCCCAGATCCACCTTGCCTTCTGTGGGGGAGGCAGCAGTGCGGTTTACCGACACTGGCGCAGCTCAATCTCGGGAGAACAGAGAGGTCTAGTGTGCCTCTGTTATCCCTGATCTGGAAGAAAAATAAAAAATAAAATAAAAATACAAAAAAGAAATACAAAAGGAGAAAACAGCCCTGCAGAGTAGGGAGTGTCTTACCTCCTTGGACAGTAAGAAAAAACTGGCAGTCTCTCACTCCAGGCTGAGGGTATAGCTGATGGAGGAGGGGCTTAACAGTTTCTACTTAGTGTCACGCCTCCTAGGGAGCTGAGCTATACCCAAGGTCTCCTGTGTCCCCCAAGGAAAATGGGCAAGAAAAAAGGTTACGGCTTTCAAAGTAGAATGTACTGAAAAATTGGAAAATGCACCTGTTCAGGAAGGGGGGGTGGTTAAATGTCCCAGTCTTGAAGTGGTTAAAGAAGCACTGCTTTTTTTCGTGTGCTTATTTCTGCCTCTACTATTAGCGTTTCTATAGGGTGTGCCTAAATTGTTTTTGTAGAAGCCACGCCATTCCCACATCCCCTGCCATCTTGGATCATTCTAGTAGCCATCTCAAGTCAGCAAGAAAGTGTTCTTTGTGTGCTCATGAAGTTGCATGCTCACATGCTTTTACAATTCCCAGGCTGCCTCACTAATGAGCTGTGCCTTCATCGGGTGGAGCTTCATGCCAAGAGTAACCAGAATTATTAAGTGGGTTAGGCAGGGGTAAGAATTCTCGACATGCTGTAGGGCGGTATTTGAGTAGCAGGCAAGACAAAGCCAGTTATGTTTGATGGGACTCTCCATCAGTTTTAGGCTGCACTGACATGGCCAAGTGTGGTTTGTGTGACTAGCCATGGCTCATGTGGGCCAAACTCACTGTAACACAATGATCTATGATGCTGTGAGTTCCAGTTCAACTGCGTGTCTGCTGCATTTTGTACTCAAAACATGCGATCGGGCTGGAACTCACAGCAACATAGATTTTGAATTTCAAAATAGATTAACCATAGCTACTTGCAATGTGACATTTGTGTATCCAGATATTCTTACCCCTTTCTATCACAAATGCAGCTAAAGAATTTCCACAGCTTTCATAATCTGGATGGTCAGACACCAGTTCAGTAAACCTCTCCTTTATCACTTGCGTTATCTGTTCATGAACAAATGAACGTTTACCTGGAAAAAGAACATCACACATTTCAAAATTCTAGATAGCACTTTTTACAGGAAAAAAAACAAAAAAAAAAAAACACACAAGGACACAAGGTGGATGTATATTACACAAATAATATGTACAATTTCTGGAAAAGAACATTTTTTGCATGTGGCCGAAATGTGCCCAACTCTGCTGTCAAAGATCCAGCTTCCTTCTCCCACCGGTTTTTCCCCCTTTAAGAGTGCTGGTCAGAAGGATCAGAAAGAGAGACCTACAAGATTGAGCCGCCAGCTCTGAAACCCTGCAGATGGTGGAAACAGGCCTGAGAAAAAAAGAATGGAAAATAATGGATAAGGCGGACACTTCACCCGTGAGGGACGCCAGACCCAAGCCCTTTTCAAAACCAGACTGTATAAAGGAAAGAACCCGTGGAACATAGAAAAAAAAAAAGACGATGGATATATTGGAGTCACACCAGGACAACAGGTCCGCAAAGTGTAATAGTAGAGCTGAGCAGACTGACCCTTACGTGCCTTAAAGGGATTTTCCGAGATTTTGATATCCTGAGGATAGGTCATCAGTATCCAATCTGTGGTGGTCCGACACCTGGGAGCCCACCGATCAGCTGTTTAAGAATGCATGGGAGCTCCTGTGAGTGACACGGCCTCCTCTCTGCTTTTCCTAGGCAGAGTGAAGATAGGCACAGCTCAGCCCCATTCAAGTTAATGGGGCCGAGTACAATACCAAGCACAGCCGCTGTACAATGTATGGAACTATGCATAGTAAGCTCAGAGAAATCAGCCACACTCACAGGGGCGCCAGTGCCTTTTCAAAACAACTGATCGGCAGGGGTCCCAGGTGTCAGAACCTCACCAAATCGAATAGGGGTCCTTGGGAAAAGAGGTCAGCGGAAGAGGCCACAAAGCACCGTCGAGCAGAAAAACTATATAAATGTGGTATCAGAATAATCGTACTGACCTGGAGACTGAAGGTACTGTAACTGGTCAGTTTTACCGCATAGGGAAGGCCATAAAAACAAAATCTATACAACTGGTATTACCATTGATCGCAGACTTTAACCCTGGGTATCTGCTGTGTGAAACAGCAGGCACCGTGTAGCTATGGTTCTCGCTCTGCTCCATCTTTAAAGATGTATGGTGAATGTCGGAAAGGGGTTAATGAGGAAATGTGGCAACAGAAATGCAAATGGAAAAACAAGTGTACTTACCAACTTGCTTTCTTGAAGCACATGACGTCTCGTTGGATACACTTGGCTCCACAGGTAACAATGGAGGGCCTTCAGAAAGACTTGTACTTTTACTTTCTGAAAGTTGAACATTTTACATTTACTTACATATATACACTGTGACTGGACTAGAAGCATTTCTGATTTCTTTCATATAAAAAAACAAGACAAGATTTCTGCTATTTTTCTTAATCTGGAAAATTTCATTAATAAATTTCCCACAAATACATTTATAACCTATCCACAGGAGAGGAGATAAATGTTTAATTTCTAGGAATTTCACTGATACACCTTCACAACCGCTGTGAGGAGTCCGCTGCTTCGCCAACTCTATGACGGCAAAACACCATTAACTTTTTATAGACAAATTGTAAAAGATTATTTAGTCAAAACATAGGGCTAAACCAATGAGTCAAAGTTGAGTTTTAGTACATACGCAGCTTTTTTTTTTTTAGCTTTTGGCCATGCCCTTTAATTTTTACATTCAGACCAGAATGTAAAACTTTTGACATCTGCCACTCTATGCCAGTTGCACATCTTGCCTATAGATCTGTGTGAATTATATGTGTTTGGAAGGATATGCAAATATACTAAAAACACACTTTGGATGATTAAAAATGTTAAGGGTCCATTTACACGTCCGCACCCACTCATTTCAATTGGGCCGCAAAAGATGCAGTGTGCTGTCCGCATCCTTAAGTCTGTTCTGCGGCCCTGCAAAAAAGATAGAGCATGTCCTATTCTTGTCTGCAGCCGTGGACAAGAATAGGCATTTCTATCACAGTGCCGCACATGTACCGCCTGCGTGTACGTGTGAATGGACCCCAAGAGTGCCGTTCAAAAATAAAAAAGCAATACTCTAAGATTCCAAGCCACTCCCTTACTAAAACTGTCCAATTCCCCGTCACTCTTCTTCCCGGTCCAACGCAGTGGTATGTGACTGCTGCAGCCACTCAACAGAAGCAGAGAGCGGAGGGGACTAAGCAGCCTTGGTATGGGTGTGGCAGGGAACCCTTGAACAACTGCCTATTTTGGGCCTTAAAGGGGTTATCCTGGAAAAGATAATGGATAGGATAGGTCATCATTATCACATTGGCGGGGGTCTGAGTCCCGGCAGCCCTGCCGATCAGCTGTTTCAGGCAGCTTTCCAAGCAAAGCGCTGGTAATAGTATAATGGTTATGCTTGATATTGGATCTCAGCCCCATTGACCTCTTTGGGGTGAAGGTAGGGTAGACTATGAATATGTTTGACACCAGGAGCTTTCCCAGCACATATGCTGCAAAGAAAGTGTGAATGCACCCTTAGGCCTCTTTCACACTAGCGTTTTAGCTTTCCGTCCTAGAGATCCGTCCTCGGGTCTCTAGGACGGAAAGCTACTGATCAGGATTATCCCCATGCATCCTGAATGGAGAGAAATCCGTTCAGGATGCATCAGGATGTCTTCCGTTCAGTATGTCAACGTTTTTTGGACGTTGACAAAAGCGCAGCATGCTGCGGATTTGTCTCCGTCCAAAAATCCGGAAGACATGCCGTAACGCCGGATCCGGAATTAATGCCCATTGAAGGGCATTAGTTCGGATCCAGCCTTTAGCTAAACCTCGTTTCGCGCATCACCGGATCTGACGTTTAGTTTTTTGTCAATGGTTACTATGGCAGCCAGGACGCTAAAGTTCTGGTTGCCATAGTAAAGAGTAGGGGGAGCGGCATACTTACATTCCGTGCGGCTCCCGGATGACGTCAGGGCGCCCCCGTGCATAGATCATGTGATCGCATGGATCACGTGATCCATGCGCGGCGCTCTGACGTCATTCAGGAGCGCCCCGGGAGCCGCACGGAATGTAAGTATGCCGCTCCCCACTGCTACTATGGCAACCAGGACGCTAGTAGCATCCTGGCTGCCATAGTAACACTGAAAGCATTTTGAAGACTGATCAGTCTTCAAATGCTTTCAGTTCACTTGCGTTGTGCCAGATCCGGCGTGCATTGCGGCGACGGAAGTGCATGCCGGATCTTCACAACGCAAGTGTGAAAGAGGCCTTAGGGCTGTTAAACACAAGAGACTCCATTGCAGGAATCACGATCCGTCTGTGAGCTTGCTGGACTTACAAGAGCGCAGGGCATTATACTGATTTATAATGCTGTGTGCCTCTGCAGAGACATAGTGACATAAAGCTGTCAGTAGGATCCTGTAGAAGTAAGGTCAAGCAGAGGCACGCAGTATTATAAATCATAATAATGCCCTGCACTCCTGCAATGGACTCGCTCGTGTCAAACAGCCCAACAATCTACAAATTGTAATATGCTATGTATAGTATGGTATAGTAAAGTATATTGATGTCCTCTCACCCCACCAAAAAAAACATAGCTGATGTACATATTTAATAAGCTTCTTTGGATAATAAAGGCTGTAGCTGTACCGTAGTATGCCCAAAATAATATTTTTGGACAGAATTACCATATGATTGAGATTCTTCATACTGAAGAAGTTCATCCAAAGCCAATTTTGCAGCATTTGCTTTTGCTTCTTTTTTGTTCTGTCCCATTCCAGTTTTGTACTGAATCCCATCAACAATGGCACAGAATGCAAAATAAGCACCAAACACATTTCCTTAAGACACAAATACAAAGAAAACATTACATGGCATGTAGGCAGAAATCAAGCTGTATGACATGGCTCACTGCGTAAGGCAAACCAGTCTATAGTCTTCACATACTATAAAACTATAGAAATCAGAGGAATGAAACGTGCCCTAAGACTGAATTTGTAAAGTACAGATTCAGTGCCTGAGCCAGGATCCCAGGGACTGAAATTAATCGTTCACACATGCTTGCTTATATAGCCGACTATGGATAAGCCATGTATAGAGATTAAAGTAATACGAAGCCTAGACCTTAACGATTAGAAAATTTGCAATGCATCTAGGTTCTACCTTTAAATGGGGTTGTTTACCTCTGGGACCATTTGGGCAGACCACCCCAGGGTTCTGACACCTTTGCTTCCCTGCCGCCACTGCAGATCTCAGGCATAACCCCCATCTGCAGTGGTGGAAAGCGAAGGTATCAGAACCCTGCTGAGGGATCAGGTAAGTGTGATCCCCTCGTCAGGTCCGGTCACACTGGGGCGGTCTGCCCGAAAGGACCAGGGGGGGGGGGGGGGAATGGGGTGAACAACCCCTTTAATAG
This sequence comes from Bufotes viridis, assembly GCA_033119425.1. NCBI lineage: Eukaryota > Metazoa > Chordata > Amphibia > Anura > Bufonidae > Bufotes > Bufotes viridis. The sequence continues at coordinate 444,592,885 of CM065589.1, read as the reverse complement.
AGTAATGTTGAAGAATGTGTGGCACTCACTACTTCCATGGAGAGTCCAGGATGCAGCGTGCAGTGCTACAAATTCCTATACATTATCTTATGGGGTAACAGTCCTTTTACAGAAACTTCTGGGATTCGTTCCATTTGTGCGCCTAATTTATTAAGAGGCACATTCTGGCGTTAAATATAGTAAATACAGCGGATGTGCCCTTCTCGCTACCCCCCATAATCTTTGCAAGCCCCGTTCAGATAAATTGAACAGTTTCAGGAGTTTCTGCAGCAAACCGAAAGCATGTGAATTCACCCTCTTACTGTGAAGAGACTGTCCACATAGGTGCAGGGGACTGACCACGTTTTCCTGGGATAAGCGCTGCCAGAAGTGTTTGAGAGAACACAACTGAGAACATTAAGGCCAGGGCTACATGTCAAGTGACAAGAAAGTCGCCCGACATTACGTATCATTTATTTCAATGGTGTCGCACTACTGGAAATAATTGTATGAAATGTCGCGTGACACAACCCAAGCCCAATTCTGAACAGTGCGCATATCTACTTAGCGGAAAGGATTTTTAATAGCAAAGCGTGCAGAATTCTTAAATTACACTGAAAACATAAATGTGCAGAAGCACTGCTCGGAGCGCGTTCATCAGCTCTGCTGGTCGAGTATGGATCCATAGAAAGAATCTCTGAGCAGAGCTCCTGAACCATTATGTTTTCAATAAGGGTTTGGGAACGTTTACAATGAGCTGAGAAGACAATAGTCACATAATCCAAACCACTTGCTTTCATTTTTTCTTAGCCAACCTGTTCAATGAGACATGAATATATATATATTTTATAAATATTTATTCTTGCAATTGATCCTCACCCGTAGTAACGGTCTCTTTCAGTACAAGATCCATACGCTGCATCTGAACAAACTGGTGTAAAGCAGAAACTGGATTCAATTCACCACGCTTATACTTTATTATAAACTCCCTCGGTACTGTTTTAGGTGCCAGTGATGATAGGGGAGGTAGTATAACCTTGCTCAAAAATGGTTCCGGACAGTGACCTAGATAAACAAGTAATGTCAGTGTGAGAGGAAATTGAGGAGACACAGACTAGATTACTAGGAGAAGGAAAAACTGAGCTCCTACGGGGGTTGTGCAGCATTACAATATTGACGATCTATCCTTAGGATAGGCCATCAATATCAAATTGGCAGCGGTCCGACTCTCAGCACCCCCACCATCAGCTATCAAGCACCATTATGCGAGTGCTGCTTTCACTTCAAAATTACCTACGCGCCATGACCTATCCTGAGGAAATCACTGAACAACCCCTTTAGGCCCCTTTCACACAGCGAGTTTTCCGCGCGGGTGCAATGTGTGATGTGAACGCATAGCATCCGCAATGAATCCTGACCCATTCATTTCAATGGGTCTGTGTACCTGAGCGTTTTTTTTCACACATCACTTGTGCGTTGCGTGAAAATCGCAGCATGTTCAGGTGCGTTGCGTTTTTCACTGATGGTTGCTAGGAGATGTTGTTTGTAAACCTTCAGTTTTTTATCACGCGCGTGAAAAACGCATCAAAACGCATTGCACCCGCGCGGAAAAAACTGAACGCAATTGCAGGCAAAACTGAATGGCTTTGGCTGTGAAATCGCACAGTTTTCACTGAACGCATCCGCAACGCATCCGCAACGCATCCGGACCTAATCTGGACACGCTCGTGTAAAAGAGGCCTTAGATTCACATGCAGGCTTGTCAGAGACTACTATGGGTGCGAAATTAAAAGCAACAATGCAGAAATCAGCCAACAGCATAGCACAACGTTACTCAAGATAAAAGACTACCCGAACCATTGCCAAAAAGTACATGTTCTTTAACCCCTTAAGGACTCAGCCCTATTTCACCTAAAGGACTCGGCCATTTTTTGCAAATCTGACCAGTGTCACTTTATGTGGTGATAACTTTAAAACGCTTTTACTTATCCAGGCCATTTTGAGATTGTTTTTTCGTCACATATTGTACTTCATGACACTGGTAAAATTTAGTCGAAAAATTTTATTTTTATTTATAAAAAAATATCAAATTTACCATAAATTTGGAAAAATTAGCAATTTTCCAAGTTTTAATTTCTCTACTTCTATAATACATAGTAATACCGCCCAAAAAAGTTATTGATTTACATTCCCCATATGTCTACTTCATGTATCGATTATTTTGGGAATGCCATTTTATTTTTGGGGACGTTACAAGGCTTAGAAGTTTAGAAGCAAATCTTGAAATTTTTCAGAAATTTTCAAAAACCCACTTTTAGGGACCAGTTCAGGTCTGAAGTCACTTTGTGAGGCTTACATAATAGAAACCATCCAAAAATGACCCCATTCTAGAAACTACACCCCTCAAGGTATTCAAAACTGATTTTACAAACGTCATTAACCCTTTAGGTTTTCCACAAGAGTTAATGGCAAATGGAGATAAAATTTCAGAATTTAGATTTTTGGAAAATTTTCCGTTTGAATCCATTTTTCCAGTAACAAAGCAAGGGTTAACAGCCAAACAAAACTCAATTTTTATTGCCCCGATTCTGTAGTTTTCAGAAACACCCCATATGTGGTCGTAAACTGCTGTATGGCCAAACGGCAGGGCACAGAAGGAAGGGAACGCCATATGGTTTTTGGAAGGCGGATTTTGCTGGACTGGATTTTTGACACCATGTCCCATTTGAAGCCCCCAGATGCACCCCTAGAGTAGAATCTCCAAAAAGTGACTCCATCTAAGAAACTACACCCCTCAAGGTATTCAAAACTGATTTTACAAACTTTGTTAACCCTTTAGGTGTTCCACAAGAGTTATTGGCAAATGGAGATGAAATTTCGGAATTTCTATTTTCTGTTACCTTGCCTCAAAAAAGTGTAATATAGAGCAACCAAAAATCATATTTACCCTAAAATAATACAAACAAAACTGCCAACTTATCCCGTACTTTCCAAAATGGGGTCACTTTTTGGAGTTTCTACTGTAGGGGTGCATCAGGGGGCTTCAAATGGGACATGGTGTCAAATAACCAGTCCAGCAAAATCTGCCTTCCAAAAACCATATGGCGTTCCCTTCCTTCTACGCCCTGCCGTTTGGCCATACAGCAGTTTACGACCACATATGGGGTGTTTCTGCAAACTAGAGAATCGGGGCAATATATATTGAGTTTTGTTTGGCTGTTAACCCTTGCTTTTTACTGGAAAAATTGATTAAAATGGAAAATTTGCAAAAAAATAGCTATTTTCGGACCGTTTTTATTTTTGTTATTTACATCGTTGAACTGACAGGTTAGATTGTGTGCTATTTCTATAGAGCAGGTTGCTACGGACGCGGCAATACCAAATATGGCTACTTTTTGGGGGTTTTGTTTCAGTTTTACATAATAAAGCATTTTTGAAAAAATGATTTTTAGTGTCTTCACATTCTGAAAGCCATATATTTTTTTATTTTTTGGGCGACTGTCTTATGTAGGGGCTCATTTTTGCGGGATGAGATGGCGGTTTGATTGGAACTATCTTGGGGTGCATATGACATTTTGGTCGCCTGCTATTACACTTTTTGTGATGTAAGGTGACAAAAATGGCTCTTGACACCGTATTTTTTTTTTTTTTGTGTTCACCTGAGGGGTTCGGTGATGTGTTATTTTTATAGAGCAGGTTGCGACGGACGCGCCCGATACCAAATATGTATACTTTTTATTTATTTATTTAAGTTTTACACAATATTATCATTTTTAAAACAAAACAAATCATGTTTTAGTGTCTCCATAGTCTGAGAGCCCTATTTTTTTTTTTTTGGGGGTGATTGTCCTATGTGGGGTATCATTTTTGCGGGATGAGATGACGGTTTGATTGGCACTATTTTTGGGTGCATATAACTTTTTGATCGCTTGCTATTACAGTTTTTGAGATGTGAGGTGACAAATGTTTTTTTACATTGTTTTTATTTTATTTTTTAACAGTATTTACCTGAGGGGTTAGATAATGTGATATTTTTATAGAGCAGGTTTTTACGGACGCGCGATACATAATATGTATACTTTTTATTTATTTATTTTACTTTAACACAATAATAGCATTTTAGAAAAAAAATTATGTTTTAGTGTCTCCATAGTCTGAGAGCCATATTTTTTTATTTTTTGGGCGATTGTCCTATATAAGGACTCATTTTTGCGGGATGAGATGGCGGTTTTATTGGTACTATTTTGGGAGGCATACGCCTTTTTGATCACTTGGTATTACACTTTTTGTGATGCAAGGTGACAAAAAATGGCTTTTACACCATTTTTTGTGATTTTTTTACGGTATTTGCGTGAGGGGTTAGGTCACGTGATATTTTTATAGAGGAGATTTTTACGGACGCGGCAATACCTAATATGTGTAGTTTATTTGTTTTTTTTAATTTTTATTCAGTGATATGTATTTTCTGATTTTTACTTTTCTTTCACTTTTTGACATTTTTGACCCAGACCCACTTGGTTCTTGTAGATCCAGTGGATCTGGTGTCTATATAATACAGTACAGTACACTATATAGTGTACTGCACTGTATTTTTACTTTCACAGTCTGGTCAGACTTCTGCCTTTAGCAGAAGTCTGACCAGAAGTTACTATACCATGGCAAGCAGGGCGCTTCTGAAAGCGTCCTGCTGCCATGGCAACTCATCACCCGCTGCCATTACAGAGCAGCGGGTGATGGAAGAAGGTGAGCTCTCTCCTCTACCATCCTATCCCATCGGAGGGCTGCAAAGGTACGGCAGCCCCCGATGGGAAGGGAGGGAGCTCCCTCCATGTTAACACCTTCTATACCGCGGTCCGTACAGTATAGAGGGTTAAACTGCTGACATCTGCAGCACAGATGTCAGCAGTTTACTAGCAGGGGGTCAGCAATGTGGTGACCCCCTGCTACCTACTAGACACCAGGGAAATGCATTGAAAGGCCTCCCGCGCCGCCCACCCGCAGCACCGCCCGCCAAATCCCCCTGCACCGCCCGGGGGACACTAAGATGGCGGGGTGCAGGGAGGGTTAAAATTACAATCAGGGGCAGATTTTAGTCTCTGACCGCGGGGATCAGGAGACTACACTAGCGCAACAAACCGCAGGTCTGAATTGACCTGCGGTTTGTTGCGACGCCGACACGCGGGGGTCACAGGACCCCCTCGGCATAGTCACAGGATGCCTGCTGAATGATTTCAGCAGGCATCCTGTTCCGATCACCGCCACGTGCGCAGCGGTGATCGGATCTTCTCAGGGCGTACATGTACGCCCTGAGTCCTTAAGAGGTTAAAGGGGTTTTCCAACTTGTTTTTTTGTGGGTTTTTAATGCACTATTTTGGGGTACACATAAGTAAATGATTAACTTTTACATATCAAAAACTCTTTAAAAAAAATATATAAAAAAATGTATGCATCCCAAGACCTGTACATTTTTATTCTTTCTTTCTATGGAGCTATATGAGGGCTTGAGTTTTGTGGGATGTGTAGTTTTCATTGGTATTATTTTGGGGGTAAATAACACTCTTTGATCCCCTTTTTTCAATTTTTTTGGTGGCGAATTAGCAAAAAACAAATACTGCCATTATGTTTTTTTTTTTGTACTGCATTCACTGTACAGGTTACATTTCCTGATAATTGTATAGTGCAGGTTATTATGGATGTGTTGATATTAAATGTGTGTGTGTGTGGGGGGGGCTATTTTTTTCATTGAATAAAAAGGTGTATTTTTCCTTTGACAAACTGTATTTCATTCATGTGATCCTCCAATTGCTCACATAATACGCTGTACTACTTGTGTAGTACAGTGTACTACACTGTCAGTAGAAACTGAGAGGCACTGTCTAATACAAATACACTGAGGGCAGGCCCCGTGGCTAACGTGGGTAGAAATTGTCACCCTGTGATCTTATTCACAGCGATGCCTGACGGGGAAGCCCCCTCTATGGAAAGCGGCTTCTAAATGGTTAAACTGTCGGGATCAGTGCTATTGCCAATCCGGGCCATTAGAGCAGGAGTCTGACTGTCATGTGAGAGCCAAGCTAATGCTCTCCACTGCATGGGAGACCCGTGCAGCGCTTAGACTAAAAAGACCCCTTAGTAACCCCCAAAAAGGGCATACCAGTGGTCAGTAAAGGGTTAAATATTGATGATCTAGCCTTAGGAAAAGTCATCAATATCAGGAAGGTAGAGGTCTGACTTCCAGCACCCCATCAAAAGAGCTGATAGATGGACCCATGGTGCAACAGTGGCCGGGAAGTGTTCTGAAGGTAGACCCCATTCAAATCCCCTTTAAGAGGTTTGGGAATATAAATATTCAGAGTATGACTGTGATAAAAAAAAAAAAAAAATTGCGTTTTTTCTTTAGAAAAGAAATGCACACAACAGTAAGTGTTTAGTGATCCGCAAACCACGGATACCAGTCGTGCAGACGCTGTATCACGGTGCTGACCCATTGATTCAATAGCTCCAAGGCCCGCATGTTGCTGCGAAGTATAGGACATGTCCAATCTTTTGTGGTACCTCACTTCCCTATAAATGTCTAAGAGTGGAAATATTTATTTTTATGTAGCATTCTTTCTACACATAACATTTATATATAAAATAAGTTAAAAAAAGTTAGAACCCCCCAAAAAAAATGGAATGCAACCTGTCACTGAAGTAATTCTGGCAATTCCATCGCTCTTTTCACAGTACTCCGAGGATGCTGCAGACTGGGGCACAGAAGGTAACGCCTGAACTGGCAAATTTCTCTTTAGTATTTGAGCAAAACTGGGAACATTAGAGGTTTGATTCCAGCAATTAAGACCCGCCATTTTATCTGAAACAAAAACAGTCAAAACTTTTATTTGATACGATTAGATCTCCTTTTAAATGGAATGGTAAATATCAATAAAAAGATCATATTCAGTAAAACAGAGAAATACATGAACTGCTTGGCCTAATGTCTGACTGGAGGAGAGTAAGCGTCTGACTGGATTCTTGTAGCAAAGAGCATCCCTAAACTCCAGGGTATAAAAGAAAACTGGCTTAGTTGCCCATAGCAACCAATCAGATTCCTCCTTTCATTTTTCAGAGCTGCTTTGGAGAATAAAAGATAGAATCTGATTGGTTGCTATGGGCAACTAAGCCAGTTTTCCTTTACACCAGCATTGATTATTTCCCCCCCCCAATGTGTTTTAACCCTTCATGGGTGTCTACAGCTACACACACAACCGCAGTCAACAGAAATACACTGAAGTAAAGTTGTAGGCGAGGCACAGGCCCTGCTTATAGTTATTCTATAGGTGTCTGTAGCCATCCAAGAAAAGGGGTGAACTCGACTGGTCCGGTCATGCCCATGTTGAGCGCCATAGCACTTACTCAACCACCGCCTCATTCACATGGAGCTCAGGAGCCCTGTTCTGGTGATAGTGGGGATCCCAGAGGTTGGACCCTCAGCAATTAGATCTGTGGAAAGGTGATGAAGGCCCACAGCACTTTTCCAGTTTTTGTGGTTCCAGATGTTAGCTGAAAATCTATTGGAAATATGAAACGCTATTGCCGTTCTGAGTGGCATTTTTGGGGGTCTTGGGCATTTTAAAACGTGTTGTCGACGCTCTAATGTCCTTACATCTCCTCTATAGAGGGAGAAAAAAAAAAGGATACATACAGTACTTAAGAAAATTGCAGTAAGGGACTCACACACACGCGGCTCCTATGGCTTTTTTGTGGTTAAACATACAAAATTTGTGTAGAAGCCCTAAGGCTGGAAACCCATATGTAGTTTGAGGTAAAAAAAAAATTGACAAAGCCAGGAGTGGATTCAAGACTACTGGGAAATATAAAAGGACTCGTTCCTGCTCGATCACTTTTAGCTGATAAAAAAACATGCATGTTTCCAACATCGAATTCTTGCCCTTTTTAATTAGCCCCCATAGTGTATGGAACCCAACTGCTCCCCGTCTCAGTTTAGCGGTCTTCTGTTCTTTGACTTCTTAACTTCCAGTGGGGGTCATGTGGATATCATTTTAATCCATTGGCGACAGAGTTTGATCAAAGTTGACCTCAATCACAAAAACGTAACCTCTCAGATTATGTGGTCAATTGCTACTATGACATTTTAAGGGGTCATTTACTGTGAAACTGCTCCTGGTGACTGAAGGGAACCGCACAACAAGATTGTGGAAGTCTTTCATTTGCTATTAGATGTCCCTCTGGGCTCTCATAGCGCAGTACCTACTGAACACTACCTTTGGCAGAATTTAGTACAAACACAGTGATTTTACCAAACCACTGCAGTCTATAGTATAAGGCTGAGCGAATTGATTCGCAACTAACCGAGTTTGTTACAAATTTCTCAAAAAATTATCCCCCAAACAAATACAAAGCTTTTGCAATTTCTTTTGGAAGAACTGCAAAAAAGGTCTGCAGCACCATTTTACTGTGAGAATTGTCAGGAAAAACCATGAGGAAGGAAGCTCACATGACACGGGTAGGAATTGGGGAGAAGGGCTTGCCCTGACCGACAGCCTAGATCACCCAATCAAGGGGTCAGCAGGCAGGGAGGTGCCTAGGCAGAATGTCATTCTGCTGTGTACTTTTGACCTGGCAGGAAGCTGTGCTATGGATCTGCCTGTGCAGACGGAAGCTCCTAAAAGATTATAGGGAGAATAGGTAATAGGGGGGTACATTATAAGTAGATTATAGGGAGAGAATATCTGGGTATTTGGGGTATAATCAGGGGGAGGGAGTAAGAACTGGTCACTATCTGTCAGCTCATCTTCTGGCAACTAGTTCTATGTTACTGAATCCTGCCAAAAAGTGATATTTTGGGAAAAAAGTTTTTCACAACTGTGATAGCGAAGGCGTTCTGCAACACAGCATCTAGTTGAAAAGACGTGATGTGCATCATCCCTGCACGAGTTTTAGTGAATGCATTATTCTGTGAAAAAAGGGTTAAATACTTCTACCACATTTCCCATCTGTAATGCAAATTACTGTGTTAGTGAAGGCATACTGCATCACAGCGTTTAGTTATCATCACTGCCCAAAAATTGCATTGTAACACCCGATAATAGTGAAGTGACAGTATTACTGCGTGTAGTTCAAACACATTACACTGCAAAAATTGTAAATTTGTACAGTGTGTTTGTGGAGCAGGAGGGGGGCGGGGGGAATTTGGGATATTTAGGGTACAGCAGAACGTCGACATTTCATGTAAGGCCCCTTTCACACTAGCGTTTTTGCTTTCCGTCCTAGAGTTCCGTCCCCGGGGCTCTAAGACGGAAAGATACTGATCAGGATTATCCTAATGCATTCTGAATGGAGAGCAATCCGTTCAGGATGCATCAGGATGTCTTCCGTTCAGTATGTGAACGTTTTTTGGATGTTGACAAAAGCGCAGCATGCTGCGGATTTGTCTCCGTCCAAAAATCCGGAAGACATGCCGTAACGCCAGATCCGGAATTAATGCCCATTGAAGTGCATTAATCCGGATCCGGCCTTAAGCTAAACGTCGTTTCGGCGCATCGCCAGATCCGACGTTTAGCTTTTTCTCAATTGTTACCATGGCAGCCAGGACGCTAAAGTCCTGGTTGCCATGGTAAAATGTAGTGGGGAGCGGGGGAGCAGTATACTTACCATCCGTGCGGCTCCCGGGGCGCCCCACACGCATGGATCCCGGGAGCCGCACGGACTGTAAGTATACCGCTCCCCGCTCCTACTATAGCAACCAGGACTTTAATAGCGTCCTGGCTGCCATAGTAACCTGAAAGCATTAGAAGACTGATCAGGATCCTGATCAGTCTTCTAATGCTTTCAGACGACTTGCGTTCTGATGGATCCGGCGGGACGGAAGTGCCCACCGGATACTCAGAACGCAAGTGTGAAAGAGGCCTAATGTATATCGATGGTCTTGCAATGATGCTGCAACACCACTGAAACGCATTATATGAAACGGCGCCATGTCGCCGTACCCTTAATTGCACCTCAGCCTTCAAATCTAAAAAATAAAAAAACTTGCAATTTTGTTAGTACCGTTTAATAATCTGAAATCAGTGACTTTTCATTTGCCTCATAATAAAGTAAAAAACAAAAACTCAGGATTCGTCCTCCCAGAATCAGAAAGTGGGAGCAGCACCAGCCATCTGTCCAGTAGTAGTATTATTAGGCCACAGTTCTTCCTGGCTCCCGAAAGGAATTACATTATTATTGAGGACAAAGAGGATAAGCTTGTGGACTTGACTGCTCATTCCTCCTCTCAGTCAAAGCAGGATGACGTGGAGATGACTTCTGAGTCCAACGTGCTTTGGAGCCAGGGGTCACAGCATTCCTCCTGCTCCTCATCCTCGCAACTCCAGAGAAGACTCAGTTGCATCCGGTCCATCATCACTGCCCCCTCCTAGTGGGGAGCTTTCCTTTTTTCTAAAGAGGCAACAAAAGCCCAACATGGATGTCTCAGACTAATAACATACAGTGGCGTCCATTTACTATAAAGTTCCATTGTTAAAAAAAACAACACTCCTACAGCGAGGGACGTGGGTGGGGCAGGAGAAGGAATACATACCTTCGAACATCTTCTGCCCCACATCCAGCAGTCACCTCCTTCAGGGTGCTGCCCCTTCGTGAGGGAGGCTACACTGGACAGTGGGGCTTACACGAGTGGTGACACAATTGTTAGCCACTAACGGCGGATTTATAATTAAAACCACCTGTATTCCCATAGAAAAGATGAAGGAAAAAAATGGGTAAATATCAGCACACCTGCAAGCAGGCATGTCAGCCTCCTATGGACAATAAGGTAAAACTCAGCTCAATGCCTGTAGGACGGGTACAGCTGGCAGGAGGAGCTAACACTTTCTTTTTTCACTGAAGTGTTGCCTCCTAGTGGCAGCAGTTATATCCCTGGTCTTCTGTGACCGCCAATGAGCAAGAAATTACAACTCTCGAGGCAACAGGGCATCCGGCAGCCAGTAAATAGACAACTAGACAGACTGGCCAAACACATGCATTCTTCCACTTACCTCAAAAGTTGCATGCATGGTTCACTTACCTGTAGTGTTGCCCTCAACACTGTGATGCAGCCTCTGCCAACCCCTGTATCCTATATGGGACACTGGTATGGAGAGGGGATTCACTGCCAATATAGGTTGCTGACGGTTTCTTTGTGCACTGGGGCTCGATCCTGCTGTGAACGCCAGAGGAGCAGAAGATCTGAGCTTCATGAACCAACAGCTATCAATGAGATAAAAAGCTGCAGTACTCACTTTATAAGGGTCAGGAGCAAGCCGGGGACCTCCAGAAGAGGAGGCGCTTGCACAGTGGTGTAGGGTAGGAAAGGATAAATTGAACTCAGGCTGACAGAGCCCATCTGTAGGCCCAAAAGCAGCAAACAGGTGTGTTCTGGAGACTGCGAGGGGATCTCTGCCCAGAAAGGTGCTAGCAAGGCTTCAAAGGAACCGGACGGAGAGGCAGAACCCCCAAATTAGTCCCAGCCTCAGTAGGGACAGTAAGAGCACTGGTGGGAGGGGTTAAAGGGAACCTGTCACCATGTTTTTACATATAAAACTGAATGTACCTTCACGTTTGTCTACCTTGATAGTTACCAGCGATCCATCCATAACCTTCTCAGGTCTAACATGTCCTATTATATCACCCTCTAAAGCTTTCCCGCCGTTATGCTCATTTGCATAAATAATTATTTCCCCTCACACATCAGAGCCTAGTTCCCTCCCCCTAGACTTTGACAGGGGATTTTATCTATAGGGGCGTTTCTAAGGCGGAGCTTGACTCAGAGAAAATATGACTCTTCTCTGGTCACACAAGTAAGATATGACTCTTATGTTAATTTGCATAAAAGGCGGGAAGTACAAAATGCATCATACTTATTTAGTTTGGCTGCAGATGAAATTAAAAGTGTAATTTATATGGTTAGGGCAACATAAACATTTAGAAATGCTCAGTGAGGGTAGCATAGTAGAGGTGACAGGTTCCCTTTAAGGAGACAGGAAAGTCAAGAGGGCAACCTCTGGTGGTGCTGTCATGAAGGATGAACTAGAAAGAAGGACTGGGCCAGACACACACGAGAGAGTTCAATGCGAGAAACTCGTAGTGTGTATCAGCGGGAGGTCCTGTTCTGAACTCCGCTCTTCTGACAGGATCGCACATTACAGTGATTTATAATGCTGCATGACCCTGAGTGTCTTGGAATCTACGGAATAACACTGTGGCAGAGGTTAACCCCTTTACGCATAATGCCATACATGTAGGGCATTATACGTCCCCGCAATTTTTTTGCGGATCCGCAATTTGCAGACCGCAAGACACATACGGTGGTGTGCATGTAGCCTTAGGGTGAATGGGATAAGGGATCAAAAGACCACAGGTTGTAGCCCCCCTAAGTGGGCTAATAGTTATACAGTAAAAAGCTTTCATTGGTACCGCTTTGGGCACACGGGACTTACTGATTAAAGAATAATTTTTTGGTAGGAATAGGAACAAACCCAATTCTGTTATTTTATGTACTTCACAGGGCGGTTTATATATGTTACATTTGTTATATAGGTTGTGGTGAAAACCGCAGATGTGGCTTTTATTTTTTTAAATAAACTTTATTAACATTAACCTCTTTCCGACCGCCTCACGCAGGATTGCGTCCTGCGGGCGGTCGGTTCATTCCTCCTTGACGCGCTCCTGAGCCCGGTGGAACGCAAATGGAACGCACCGCCGGGCTCAGAACAAGTTCGTCACCAGCCTGCCAGCCAATGATCAGCGCTGGCAGGCTGGCGATTTTCAAAATCGCCTATGGAAATAGGCGATATAAGGTTTATTTACAAATTTATGGCTTTTATAAGGGATCTGTGCCATGTGCTGGGTCCTTTTCATCGGTTGGACCCAGCACAGAGCACAGATCCCAAGTAAGTGCACCAATCACTACATATCAGGCCCTGATCACCCCCCTGATCACCTATAATTAACCCCTTGATCACCTGTCAATACATAGTGAAAGGGAAAAAAGTGATCAGTGTCACTTTTGTGAACTGTCACTTTTTTTTTCACCAGTATTGACTGTTAGGTTTAGGTTAGTTTAGGTCCCTTTGGTAGGTAGTTAGCGTTAGCGCCCAGCCCACCGCACCGCAGTCACTGATTCGCTGATTAGCGTAGCGCTAATCAGCGTTTGTACTTTATAGTATCTGTAAGTGATCAGAACTGATCACGGTCAGATCTATAATAGTATTACTGTCACTTTAGTTCGCCCTCCACCCCAAGCGCAGTGTTTGCCCGATCAGACCTGATCGGTCGCCCCACCTGCGTTCACCCGCCCGCCCCGCCGCAGTGACAAAAAAATATTTTTTGTATCACTGCACAATCACTTCACAGCGCTGCGGCAATAAAAAAATCAGTTTTGATCTTTTTATCAATCGCAGCGACTTCTGTACTCGCTACACTCCCATTTGTAAGACAGGCTTGCTTTTTTTCTTGGGTAGTCTCAGGGAATACCCCCAAATTTAGACGCCCAAATGTCAAACAAGGGGTATTCCTCTGAAGAGGCCTACAGGATTCTGACCCAGTCGGATGAGGAATGGGAACCCTCATCTGACGAATCTAGCGGGTCAGAATACGAACCTGTAGAAAGCAGTGGCAGTCTGACCCAAAGTTCTGACGAGGAGGTGGAGGTCCCTGATAGAACCAGGCGTACCCGGCCCCGTGTTGCTAGACCGCAGGTTGCGCAGGATCCGCTTCAAGGGCAGCAGAGTGGGGCTGGCGCTGCCGGATTACGTGGTGAGGCATACACCAGCAGCGCAGCCCGTCCTGGACCTAGTACCAGCACTGCCGTACAACATGGTGAAGTGGCGAGCACCAGAAGGGCAGTAGAAGCTGGTACGGTGGCACGTGCAGTAGTTTCCCCGTCGCAGCCACCGCAAAGACAGGCCCGTAGAGCCCCTAGAGTCCCTGAGGTGCTGGCAAATCCTGATTGGCAGCCCCCAACTTCAGCCGCACCAGTAGTTCCCCTTTCACCGCCCAGTCAGGAGTTCGGGTGGAGACAGCTCAGATAGGATCGGCGCTGGGGTTTTTGAGCTGTTTTTCACTGCGGAGCTCTATGACTTAGTCGTGGCAGAAACAAATCGGTATGCCACTCAATTTATCGCCGACAACCCGGGAAGCTTCTATGCCCAGCCTTTCTGGTGGAAACCAGTCCAAGTTTCCGAACTTAGAACTTTTCTGGGCCTTCTCCTCAACATGGGCATTACAAAAAACATGAATTGCGGTCATATTGGTCCACGAACCCAATTCATCACATGCCCATGTACTCTGCTGCCATGTCCAGGACACGTTTTGAGACCATCCTGCGTTTCCTGCACTTTAGTGACAACACCACCTCCGTCCCAGAGGCCACCCAGCTTTTGACCGGCTCCACAAAATTCGGCCCCTCATAGACCATTTCAACCTGAAATTTGCAGATTTGTATACCCCTGCACAAAACATCTGCGTAGACGAGTCCCTAATACATTTTACCGGGCGCCTTGGCTTCAAGCAGTACATCCCAAGCAAGCGCGCCGGTATGGGGTCAAATTGTATAAGCTCTGTGAAAGGGCCACAGGCTATACGCACAAATTTCGGATCTATGAGGGAAAAGATCAGACCCTGGAGCCGGTCGGTTGCCCTGACTACCTGGGGAGCAGTGGGAAGATAGTCTGGGACTTGGTGTCACCCTTATTCGGCAAGGGGTACCATCTTTACGTGGACAACTTTTACACAAGTGTGGCCCTCTTCAAGCATTTGTTCCTAGAACAGATTGGCTGCTGCGGCACCGCGTGACCTAGTCGCGGGGCTACCCCAACGGCTTCTTACCACCCGACTTGCAAGGGGGCAGAGGGCTGCACTGTGTAACGACGAACTGCTCGCGGTGAAATGGAGAGACAAGCGTGACGTTTACATGCTCTCCTCCATTCACGCAGACACGACAGTCCAAATTGAGCGGGCAGCCAGTGTCGTTGAAAAGCCCCTCTCGGTCCACGACTATAACCTCCACATGGGAGGGGTGGACTTCAACGACCAGATGTTGGCCCGTATTTAATTTCCCGACGCACCAGACGCTGGTATAAGAAGGTGTCTTGATTTATAATGCTGCATGACCCTGAGTGTCTTGGAATCTACGGAATAACACTGTGGCAGAGGTTAACCCACTACGCATAATGCCATACATGTAGGGCATTATACGTCCCCACAATTTTTGCGGATCCGCAATTTGCAGACCGCAAGACACATACGGTGGTGTGCATGTAGCCTTAGGGTGAATGGGATAAGGGATCAAAAGACCACAGGTTGTAGCCCCCTAAGTGGGCTAATAGTTATACAGTAAAAAGCTTTCATTGGTACCGCTTTGGGCACACGGGACTTACTGATTAAAGAATAATTTTTGGTAGGAATAGGAACAAACCCAATTCTGTTATTTTATGTACTTCACAGGGCGGTTTATATATGTTACATTTGTTATATAGGTTGTGGTGAAAACCGCAGATGTGGCTTTTATTTTTAAATAAACTTTATTAACATTAACCTCTTTCCGACCGCCTCACGCAGGATTGCGTCCTGCGGGCGGTCGGTTCATTCCTCCTGACGCGCTCCTGAGCCCGGTGGAGCGCAAATGGAGCGCACCGCCGGGCTCAGAACAAGTTCAGTCACCAGCCTGCCAGCCAATGATCAGCGCTGGCAGGCTGGCGATTTCAAAATCGCCTATGGAAATAGGCGATATAAGGTTTATTTACAAATTTATGGCTTTTATAAGGGATCTGTGCCATGTGCTGGGTCCTTTTCATCGGTTGGACCCAGCACAGAGCACAGATCCCAAATAAGCTGCACCAATCACTACATATCAGGCCCTGATCACCCCCTGATCACCTATAATTAACCCCTTGATCACCTGTCAATACATAGTGAAAGGAAAAAAGTGATCAGTGTCACTTTTGTGAACTGTCACTTTTTTTCACCAGTATTGACTGTTAGGTTTAGGTTAGTTTAGGTCCCTTTGGTAGGTAATTAGCGTTAGCGCCCAGCCCACCGCAGTCACTGATTCGCTGATTAGCGTGGCGCTAATCAGCGTTTGTACTTTATAGTATCTGTAAGTGATCAGAACTGATCACGGTCAGATCTATAATAGTACTAGTGTCACTTTAGTTCGCCCTCCACCCCAAGCGCAGTGTTTGCCCGATCAGACCTGATCGGTCGCCCCACCTGCGTTCTCACCCCGCCCGCCGCAGTGACAAAAAATATTTTTTGTATCACTGCACAATCACTTCATAGCGCTGCGTAATAAAAAATCAGTTTTGATCTTTTTATCAATCGCAGCGAGCTTCTGTACTCGCTACACTCCCATTTGTAAGACAGGCTTGCTTTTTTTCTTGGGTAGTCTCAGGGAATACCCCCAAATTTAGGCGCCCAAATGTCAAACAAGGGGTATTCCTCTGAAGAGGCCTACAGGATTCTGACCCAGTCGGATGAGGAATGGGAACCCTCATCTGACGAATCTAGCGGGTCAGAATATGAACCTGTAGAAAGCAGTGGCAGTCTGACCCAAAGTTCTGACAAGGAGGTGGAGGTCCCTGATAGAACCAGGCGTACCCGGCCCCGTGTTGCTAGACCGCAGGTTGCGCAGGATCTGCTTCAAGGGCAGCAGAGTGGGGCTGGCGCTGCCGGATTACGTGGTGAGGCATACACCAGTGCCGTACAACATGGTGAAGTGGCGAGCACCAGAAGGGCAGTAGAAGCTGGTACGGTGGCACGTGCAGAAGTTTCCCCGTCGCAGCCACCGCAAAGACAGGCCCGTAGAGCCCCTAGAGTCCCTGAGGTGCTGGCAAATCCTGATTGGCAGCCCCAACTCAGCCGCACCAGTAGTTCCCCTTTCACCGCCCAGTCAGGAGTTCGGGTGGAGACAGCTCAGATAGGATCGGCGCTGGGGTTTTTGAGCTGTTTTTCACTGCGGAGCTCTATGACTTAGTCGTGGCAGAAACAAATCGGTATGCCACTCAATTTATCGCCGACAACCCGGGAAGCTTCTATGCCCAGCCTTTCTGGTGGAAACCAGTCCAAGTTTCGAACTTAGAACTTTTCTGGGCCTTCTCCTCAACATGGGCATTACAAAAAAACATGAATTGCGGTCATATTGGTCCACGAACCCAATTCATCACATGCCCATGTACTCTGCTGCCATGTCCAGGACACGTTTTGAGACCATCCTGCGTTTCCTGCACTTTAGTGACAACACCACCTCCCGTCCCAGAGGCCACCCAGCTTTTGACCGGCTCCACAAAATTCGGCCCCTCATAGACCATTTCAACCTGAAATTTGCAGATTTGTATACCCCTGCACAAAACATCTCGTAGACGAGTCCCTAATACATTTTACCGGGCGCCTTGGCTTCAAGCAGTACATCCCAAGCAAGCGCGCCCGGTATAGAGGTCAAATTGTATAAGCTCTGTGAAAGGGCCACAGGCTATACGCACAAATTTCGGATCTATGAGGGAAAGATCAGACCCTGGAGCCGGTCGGTTGCCCTGACTACCTGGGGAGCAGTGGGAAGATAGTCTGGGACTTGGTGTCACCCTTATTCGGCAAGGGGTACCATCTTTACGTGGACAACTTTTACACAAGTGTGGCCCTCTTCAAGCATTTGTTCCTAGAACAGATTGGCTGCTGCGGCACCGCGTGACCTAGTCGCGGGGCTACCCCAACGGCTTCTTACCACCCGACTTGCAAGGGGGCAGAGGCTGCACTGTGTAACGACGAACTGCTCGCGGTGAAATGGAGAGACAAGCGTGGCGTTTACATGCTCTCCTCCATTCACGCAGACACGACAGTCCAAATTGAGCGGGCAGCCAGTGTCGTTGAAAAGCCCCTCTCGGTCCACGACTATAACCTCCACATGGGAGGGTGGACTTCAACGACCAGATGTTGGCCCCGTATTTAATTTCCCGACGCACCAGACGCTGGTATAAGAAGGTGTCTGTATATTTATTTCAATTGGCTGCCTATAATAGTTACGTTCTCTACAGTAAGGCTGGGAGAACAGGATCCTTCCTCAAATTTCAGGAAGAGATCATTTCGAACTCCTGTATCCAGGAGGTTCCGTGGCCCCATCCACCAGTGTAGTTAGCCGTCTACACGAGCGGCACTTCCTAGCGTTGTGCCTGGTACCTCAACCCAACCGCCACCCCGAAAAAGATGTCGTGTCTGTAGCAGGAGTGGAATAAGGCGTGACACCCGTTATTTCTGTCCTGACTGTCCTGACCACCCTGCCCTATGCCTAGGGGAGTGTTTCCGGAAGTACCACACTCAGGTACACTTAGGGACCTAGGGATTGCAGGACACAGGTAGTTTTTACAATCAGGCTCTAGGGTCTCTCAGGATACTAGGTTTTGAGAGACCCTAACACATAGGGGCTGTGCTGCTGTGCTACTGCAGAAGTGTGAAACGGTAGAAACCTCTCCTTTCACTTGGGATAACGTGTATAGTGTACTTCTCACCATCTCTGTGTGATTTACACTTTACACATTGTCCCATGGGAAAGGAGAGGTTTCTGCTAGGAAAATAAAGCGTGAAATGGTTAAAAAGAAAAAAAATGAAACAGGTAGCAAGAAAAAAATCTTGAGTTAGTTCAGGTTTTAAAAGTTCCGTTTTTTTTTCATGTTCAGGTTTTATTCATGTTTTATAAAGTTTGCAACGTTCAAGTTATGAGCCTGCTGCCTGTTTTTCTTTTTTTCCTCCCCCTTTATTTTCCAGGTAGATCAACGGACCAACCGATGAAAACGCCGCAGCACTGATGTGAATTCTGAGAGAAGCATTGCGCTGCTGTCAGAAGACACGTGAAGTCGGTGTATGCGGCGCTGCAAGACGAGATTTCTCCTCTGCAGGACAGGTACGTTTGCCCTGGCATGTGAGCTGAGGAGAGGTGTTGGAGTTCATATGCTTTGGCAAACACTTTGTATCAAAAATCTGGCAAAGATGTCTTCCTCCACACCGATGGATTGATCGATGTGAATGGAGAAATCACGTTTGCCAGGACATAGGAGCTGAAGTGGGTATGGATGTTTGGGCGGAGCCCCTATGTCCTAGCAATCGCCAGGCCCCTCTATTTTTTGCATATTTTTGGCAGAGATTTTTTCATCCACATCGATCGATGCGAATGAGGAAATCTGTGCCGTTCATTTTCTTTCAGCCCAGAGGCTGAACGGAAAAAATCTCATTACCTGTATGCTCCATATAAGGAGAATAGCAGAAACTCCTAATGCTGGCCATACATGTAATGATTGCGGAGACCCTCAAATGCCAGGGCAGTACAAAAACCTCACATGTGACCCCATTTTGGAAAGAAGACACCCCAAGGTATTCGCTGAGGGCATATTGAGTCCATGAAAGATTGAATTTTTGTCACAAGTTAGCGGAAAGGGAGACTTTGTGTGAAAAAACAAAAAAATCAAATTCCGCTAACTTGTGCCAAAAAAAAAATCTTGTATGAACTCACCATGCCCCTCACAGAATACCTTGGGGTGTCTTCTTTCTAAAATGGGGTCACATGTGGGGTATTTATACTGCCCTGGCATTTTAGGGGCCCTAAAGCGTGAGAAGAAAAATGCGTAAAAATGCCCTCCTGAAAGGTACTCATTGGAATTGGGGTCCCTTTGTGCATCTTGGCTGCAAAAAGTGCCACACATGTGGTATCGCCATACTCAGGAGAAGTAGGGCAATGTGTTTTGGGGTGTATTTTTACATATACCCATGCTGGGTGAGAGAAATATCTCTGTAAATTGACAACTTTGTATAAAAAAATGGAAAAAGTTGTCATTTACAGAGATATTTTCACACCCAGTATGGGTATATGTAAAATACACCCCAAACATTGCCCTACTTCTGCCGAGTACGGCGATACCACATGTGTGGCACTTTGCAGCCAAGATGCAAAGGGCCTAAATCAATGAGTACCTTTAGAATTTCACAGGACATTTCTACTCATTTGGATTCCAAACCGCTTCTCACGCTTTAGGGGCCCCTAAAATGCCAGGGCAGTAAAAATACCCCACAAGTGACCCCATTTTAGAAAGTAGACACCCCAAGGTGTTCTGTGAGGGGCAAAGTGAGTTCATGTAAAATTTTATTTTTGTCACAAGTTAGTGGAATATGAGACTTTGTAAGAAAAAGAAAAAAAAAAAAAAACATTTCCGCTAACTTGTGACAAAAAATAAAAACTTCCATGAATTCACTATGCCCATCAGCGAATACCTTAGGGTGTCTACTTTCCAGAATGGGGTCACTTGTGGGGTATTTTTATTGTCCCGGCATTTTAGGGGCCCCTAAAGCGTGAGAAGGAGTTTGGAATCCAAATGCGTAAAAATGCCCTGTGAAATCCTAAAGGTACTCATTGGATTTAGGGCCCCTTTGCACGTCTTGGCTGCAAAAAGTGGCACACATGTGGTATCGCCGTACTCAGGAGAAGTAGGGCAATGTGTTTTGGGGTGTATTTTTACATATACCCATGCTAGGTGAGAGAAATATCTCTGTAAATTGACAACTTTGTATAAAAAAATGGAAAAAGTTGTCATTTACAGAGATATTTTCACACCCAGTATGAGTATATGTAAAAATACACCCAAGCACATTGCCTACTTCTGCCAGTACGGCGATACCACATGTGGCACTTTTGCAGCCAAATGCAAAGGGCCCTAAATCAATGAGTACCTTTAGGATTTCACAGGGCATTTCTACTCATTTGGATTCCAAACCGCTTCTCACGCTTTAGGGGCCCCTAAAATGCCAGGGCAGTAAAAATACCCCACAAGTGACCCCATTTTAGAAAGTAGACACCCCAAGGTGTTCTGTGAGGGGCATAGTGAGTCCATGTAAAATTTTATTTTTGTCACAAGTTAGTGGAATATGAGACTTTGTAAGAAAAAAAAAAAAAAAAAAAACATTTCCGCTAACTTGTGACAAAAAATAAAAACTTCCATGAATTCACTATGCCCATCAGCGAATACCTTAGGGTGTCTACTTTCCAGAATGGGGTCACTTGTGGGGTATTTTTATTGTCCCGGCATTTTAGGGGCCCCTAAAGCGTGAGAAGGGGTTTGGAATCCAAATGCGTAAAATTGCCCAGTGAAATCCTAAAGGTACTCATTGGTTTTAGGGCCCCTTTGCGCATCTTGGCTGCAAAAAAGTGTCACTCATGTGGTATCTCCGTACTCAGGAGAAGTAGGGCAATGACTTTTGGGGTGTATTTTTATATATACCCATACTTTGTGTGATAAATACCGCTGTAAGCGACAACTTTTTAAAAAATTTATACAAAGTTGTCAATTTACAGTGATATTTCTCTCACCCAGCATGGGTATATGTAAAAATACACCCCAAACACATTGCCCTACTTCTCCTGAGTACAGCGATACCACATGTGTGCCACTTTTGCAGCCAAGATGCGCAAAGGCCTAATTCCAAAGAGTACCTTTAGGATTTCACAGGGCATTTTACGCATTTGATTCTCACGCTTTAGGGGCCCCTAAAATGCCAGGGCAGTAAAAATACCCACAAGTGACCCCATTTCGGAAAGTAGACACCTAAGGTATTCGCTGATGGGCATAGTGAGTTCATGGAAGTTTTATTTTTGTCACAAGTTTGCGGAAAATGAAATTTTTGAAAAAAAAAAAACATTTCCGCTAACTTGTGACAAAAATAAAAACTTCCATGAACTCACTATGCCCCTCAGTGAATACCTTAGGGTGTCTACTTTCGGAAATGGGGTCATTTATGGGGTATTTCTACTGTCTGGGCATTGTAGTACGTCAGGAAACAGGACAGGTGCTCAGAAAGTCAAAGTGCGGAAATTCACTTTTTGCACCATAGTTTGTAAACGCTATAACTTTTACCCAAACCAATAAATATACACTTATTGCATTTTTTTTTATCAAAGACATGTAGAACAATACATTTTGAGAAAAATTTGTAGAGAAATGTAGTTTTATTTGACAAATTTTCAAACAGAAAGTGAAAAATGTCATTTTTTTTGCAAAAATTTCGGTAATTTTTGATTAATAGCAAAAAAAGTAAAAATGTCAGCAAGAATGAAATAGCACCAAATGAAAGCTCTATTAGTGAGAAGAAAAGGAGGTAAAATTCATTTGGGTGGTAAGTTGTATGACGGAGCAATAAACGGTGAAAGTAGTGTAGTGCAGAATTGTAAAAAGTGGCCTGGTCATTAAGGGGGTTTAACCCCTTTGGGACACATGACGTACCGGTACGGCATGTTTCCCGAGTCCTTAAGGACACATGACGTACCGGTACGTCATGAGTTGTTCCGATCACTGCTGCTCAGCTGGCAGTGATCGGAACAAGGTACCTGCTGAAATCATTCAGCAGGTACCTTGTTACAATGCCCAGGGGGGTCCTGTGACCCCCCCATATGGGCGATCGCTGCAAACCGCAGGTCAATTCAGACCTGCGGTTTGCAGCGCTTCTGTGCGATCTCTGATCCCTGCGGTCTATGACCGCGGGGATCAGAGAGTTATCCCCCAAACTGTTTTTAACCCCCTGCAGCCCCCACTCATATTGTGGCTGCGGGGATGCAGGGGGGTGGGGTGGTTGCGGGCGGCGCGAGGCGGGCGGGATTGCGATCCCCCGCCCGCCTCCCCTGTAATCTATCCCTGGTGTCTAGTGGTTCTATCAGAGTGTCAGCACATTGCTGACACTCTGATAAAGCGACTGGCATCTGTGCTGCAGATGCCAGCCGTTTAACCTTCCGTATGGAATGGTTAACAGGAAGGGTTTAACCCCTTCGGTATGGAAGGGTTAACAGGGAGGGAGCGCTCCCTCCCTCTCCCATCGGGGGCTGCTGTGCCATTGCAGCCCCCAGCAGGATGGGATCGCAGAGGAGGGAGCTCCACTCCTCCCCATCCATCACCCCTGCCCAGTTATGGCAGCGGGTGATGGTTGCCATGGAGACAGGGCGCTTTCAGAAGCGTCCTGCTCTCCATGGTGCTGAAAGTCTGAATAGACCTGCTAAAGGTCTATTCAGACTTTCTAAAGTACAAAATACAGTACAGTGCACTATATAGTGTACTGTACTGTATTCTACTGAACACCAGATCCACTGGATCTTTCAGAACCAAGTGGGTCTGGGTCAAAAAAATGTAAAAAAGTGAAAAAAAGTAAAAATGAAAAAACACATATCACTGAATAAAAATTAAAAAAATAAAATACACTACACATATTAGGTATCGCCGCGTCCGTAAAAACCTGCTCTATAAAAATATCACATGACTGAACTCCTCAGGTGAGCATGCCATAAAAAAAAAAAAAAAATGGTGTAAATAAGCCATTTTTGGCACATTACATCACTAAAAGTGTAATACAAAGCGATCAAAAAGGCGTTTGCCTCCCAAAATAGTACCAATCAAACCGCCATCTCATCCCGCAAAAACAGAGCCCCTACCTAAAACAATTGGCCAAAAAATAAAAAACTATGCCTCTCAGACTAAAACATGATTTTTTGTTTCAAAAATGCTTTTAGTGTTAAATGTAAAAAAAAATTTAAAAGTAGACATATTTGGTACCTACACGTCCGTAAGAATCTGCTCTATAAAAATATCACATGACCTAACCCCTCAAGTAAACACTGTAAAAAATAATAATAAAAACTTTGTCAAAAAGCCATTTTTGCCACCTTACATCACAAAAAGTGTAATAGCAAGCGATCAAAAAGTCATATGACCCCCAAATAGTGCCAATCTAACCGTCACCTCATCCCACTAAAAATGATACCCAACCTGAGACAATTGCCTAAAAACTGAAAAATATATGGCTCTCAGACTATGGAGACACTAAAACATGTTTTTTTTCATTCAAAAAGGATATTATTGTGTAAAACCAAAATAAATAAAAAAAGTATACATATTATGTATCGCCGCGTCCGTAAGGACCTGCTCTATAAAAATATAACATGACCTAACCCCTCAGATGAACGCCGTAAACATAAAAATAAAACGTTGTCAAACAAGCCATTTTTTTGTCACCTTACATCACAAAAAGTGTAATAGTAAGCGATCAAAAAGTCATATGCACCCCAAGATGGTGCCAATCAAACCGCCATCTCATCCCGCAAAAAATGAGCCCCTACATAGGACAATCGCCCAAAAAAAAAAAAATATATATGGCTCTCAAACTATGGAGACACTAAAACATGATTTTTTTTTGTTTTAAAAAATTATATTGTATAAAACTTATATAAATAAATAAAAAGTATACATATTATGTATCGCCACGTCCGTCACAACCTGATCTATATAAATAACACATGACTTAACCCCTCAGCTGAACACAGCAAAAAAAAAATAATAAATACGGTGTCAAAAGCCATTTTTGTCACCTTACATCACAAAAAGTGTCATAGCAAGCGACCAAAATGTCATATGCACCCCAAGATGGTGCCAATCAAACCGCCATCTCATCCCGCAAAAAATGAGCCCCTACATAAGACAGTCGCCCAAAAAAATAAAATAAAACTATGGCTTTCAGAATGTGGAGACACTAAAAAAAAATTATTTTCAAAAATGCTTTATTACCGTATATACTCGAGTATAAGCCGACCCGAGTATAAGCCGACCCCCCTAATTTTACCCTAAAAAAACTGGGAAAAGAAGTGACTCGAGTATAAGCCGAGGTGGAAATGGATGTCACTGTTATGGGGGGTATCTGTGGATGGCACTGTTATGGGGGATCTGTGGATGGCATCCACAGCCCCCTCATCCCATAACAGTGCCATCCACAGCCCCCTCATCCCATAACAGTGCCATCCACAGCCCCCTCATCCCATAACAGTGCCATCCACAGCCCCCTCATCCCATAACAGTGCCATCCACAGCCCCCTCATCCCATAACAGTGCCATCCACAGCCCCCTCATCCCATAACAGTGCCATCCACAGCCCCCTCATCCCATAACAGTGCCATCCACAGCCCCCTCATCCCATAACAGTGCCATCCACAGCCCCCTCATCCCATAACAGTGCCATTCACAGCCCCCTCATCCCATAGCAGTGCCATCCACAGCCCCCTTATCCCATAGCAGTGCCATCCACAGCCCCCTCATCCCATAACAGCTGCCATCCACAGCCCCCTCATCCCATAACAGCTGCCATCCACAGCCCCCTCATCCCATAACAGCTGCCATCCACAGCCCCCTCATCCCATAACAGCTCCATCCACAGCCCCCCTTCCCGCTCCTGTAAAGTACCTCCTCACATGCCGCCGAGTCCTCCAGGCAGACCGGGCGAGCGGCGCAGCGTGACTGACGTCACGTGCCTGCGCCGCCTGCTTCATTCATAAAGCAGGCCGGGCAGGCACGTGACATTAGTCAGTCATGCTGCGCTCGCCCGCCGCAAATGCCCGCCCCCAGCTCCTCCTCCCACTCCGTCTCGAGTATATGACTCGAGTATAAGCCGAATTTGTGTTTTTCGGCACAAATTTTGTGCTGAAAAACTCGGCTTATACTCGAGTATATACGGTATGTAAAACTGAAACAAAAAACCCCAAAAAGTAGTCATATTTGGTATTGTCGCGTCCGTAACAACCTGCTCTATAGAAATAGCACACAATCTAACCTGTCAGTTCAACTATGTAAATAACAAAAAATAAAAACAGTCCCAAAACAGCTATTTTTTTGCAAATTTTCCATTTTAATCCATTTTTGCAGTAACAAAGCAAGGGTTAACAGCCAAACAAAACTCAATATATATTGCCCCGATTCTCTAGTTTGCAGAAACACCCCATATGTGGTCGTAAACTACTGTATGTGCCAAGCGGCAGGGCACAGAAGGAAGGGAACGCCATATGGTTTTTGGAAGGCAGATTTTGCTGGACTGGTTATTTGACACCATGTCCCATTTGAAGCCCCCCTGATGCACCCCTACAGTAGAAACTCCAAAAAAGTGACCCCATTTTGGAAACTACGGGATAAGGTGGCAGTTTTGTTGGTACTATTCTAGGGTAAACATGATTTTTGGTTGCTCTATATTACACTTTTTTTGAGACAAGGTAACAAAATATAGAAATTCGGAAATTTCATCTCCATTTGCCAATAACTCTTGTGGAACACCTAAAGGGTTAAAAAAGTTTGTAAAACTGGTTTTGAATACCTTGAGGGCGTAGTTTCTTAGATGGAGTCACTTTTATGGAGTTTCTACTCTAGGGGTGCATCGGGGCTTCAAATGGGACATGGTGTCAAAAATCCAGTCCAGCAAAATCTGCCTTCCAAAAACCATATGGCGCTCCTTTCCTTCTGCGCCCTGCAGTTTGGCCATACAGCAGTTTACGACCATATATAGGGTGTTTCTGAAAACTACAGAATCGGGGCAATAAAAATTGAGTTTTGTTTGGCTGTTAACCCTTGCTTTGTTACTAGAAAAAATGGATTCAAACGGAAAAATTTTCAAAAAAATCGAAATTCTGAAATTTTATCTCCATTTGCCATTAACTCTTGTGGAAAACCTAAAGGGTTAATGACGTTTGTAAAATCAGTTTTGAATACCTTGAGGGGTGGAGTTTCTAGAATGGGGTAATTTTTGGGTGGTTTCTATTATGTAAGCCTCACAAAGTGACTTCAGACCTGAACTGGTCCCTAAAAAGTGGGTTTTTGAAAATTTCTGAAAAATTTCAAGATTTGCTTCTAAACTTCTAAGCCTTGTAACGTCCCCAAAAAATGAAATAGCATTCCCAAAATGATCGATACATGAAGTAGACATATGGGGAATGTAAATCAATAACTTTTTTTGGCAGTATTACTATGTATTATAGAAGTAGAGTAATTGAAACTTGGAAAATTGCAAATTTTTCAAAATTTTTGGTAAATTTGGTATTTTTTTATAAATAAAAATGAAATTTTTCGACTTCATTTTACTACTGTCATGAAGTACAATATGTGACGAAAAAACAATCTCAGAATGGACTGGATAAGAAAAAGCGTTTTAAAGTTATCACCACATAAAGTGACAATGGTCAGATTTTGAAAAAATGGCCTGGTCCTTAAGGTGAAATAGGGCCGTGTCCTTAAGGGGTTAAGCTAGGGGGGCTTAAGTGGTTAAAAAAAAAAAAAAAATTTAACTTACCAGGAGACGTGGCTTTTATAATGCACTGGTATACCCTGTACACCAATGCATTACAGGCTATCACTGTAACATTGACAGGCTGTCTATTAGTTTGCGTCTGGTGCAGAGTCTAACAGACATCATAGCAGTCTCGGCAGCCCTGGGAGCCTCTGTTATGCCCCCAGCTGCCATGGCAAAGCATTGGCACCCTATGATTGTGTTTGCAAGGAGGCCAATGGCGACAGGGGGCCTCCGTGCCTAGTTGCTGTAGTCGGGACTGACCATGGCATCCAGGCGTTCAATGAGCGAGAGTGTACTTACCACCTATCCAGCCGTTACAGCAGGAGACCAGCTACAGTTAGTGCTGGGATCCTGCCGAGATCCAGAGCACTGTATCAGCACTGAACGGACAATGCTGCGCTCCGAAACAGAAAAATCCAATATCACGGGATCTCCTAAAAATCAGTATCATCAGGCACTAAAAGTGCAAACTAATCGCCCAGCCCTAGCTGAAACTCTGGAAAATATGAAACATGGAAAATACACTGGCGTTTTTTGTTAATTAGGGGTGCGTTTTTGGGTTACCGCCATCTTTTTTTTTCTTTAAATGCTGTATTGATCTTTTTCTCTTTGTCTCGAGGGGAAAAATAATCGTTAAAAGACGCAACTGAAGCAAAAAGGGTCCTTCTAGGTGCAGAGTCTGTACAGACGGAGCTGGAAGCCACAGTGTCCGCTTGCACTTTAGCTCCACAATGGGGTTGAACCACGAGCGGGCCACAGAACTGAAAGTGAATAACAGCGGCATTCTTTTATTTATTTTTTTGCCTTCCTCTGGATCAACTTGCAGGATACCAGACAGAACTGGATGGACAGATGTCTGTTTTCAGCCTTATGGTAATACACAGCTAGTGTTGAGTGAACTTGCGGTTTCAAGTTCAGCGTACAAGGTTCGGGATATCTAAGAATTCCGTTATGGATTCCGCTACCACGGACCATAAGTTTTGGCAGCGGAATAATAACGGATAGTCTTAGATAACCCGAACTTGTAACACAAGTTGGCTCAACACTAGACAGAACCCATCCAGATGGGTGGTCACACCATGCACTATTCAGGCCTTGAACCCTGGCTAGAGGGAGGCCCCATGGAATGCCAACCTCATCCCTTCCCCCGACGTCCACATGTTGGGGGTCAATGGAAGAACTTCCTACATTCACCTTGCCTGCATTCTGACAGGACTCCACCCTGACCACTGTGGATTGGTCCTGCACTGGGTCTATGGTGTCATAGCCAGCCATGGAGGGCCTGTTCTCCAGGCAGCGCCTACTCCATGCTTGGGGTAACTGGATTCCTATGGAGATCTACTGGGAAGTGGAGCTGATCATGGAATAGGTCGGGGCTTCACCTCTACCGAGACCACACCCGATGATGCCGTCATGCCGGACAGAAAGTAGTCCAGGCGCAAGAACACACCTGACCGGACATAGAAACAAGGGGTGTCAGTAGCACCGTCACTTCCACTGCAGGCCCATGCTGTAACAAGGCTATAGACACAGCCAGGCCCGGGCGAGCGGGGACAGAAGACAAGACTCACAGGATTACCGCTCGGTGCAGCCTCCACGCAGCTTGTGTCAACCGATCCTCTTCTACACGGAGCTCCAAGCGCACCACCTCCTGGCCAATGACAGAACGCCATCCACCCACGTGATCCTCGTAGAGCGTACGTGCCCGCGCGCTTGCGCTCCATGCGGTTTGTTCTCCTATGGTTTGGGAGACTTTTATTCTCCAGCGCCGGCTGGGTGCCAGTCTTTTCAGAACTGGGGAACCGGTGGATAAGAAGTCTTATCTTGACCCCCACCAATTATTTTTTTCTTTAAAAGGAAAAAAAAAAAAAGGAATAAGCAGGACACAGCCAAATTCAGACCCCAAGCATGGCCTCCTGCACAGAACCATGCCTGTTTTTGTGGGTTAGATGCGGACCAATTCACCTCAATGGGGCCACAAAAGATGTGCATCGCACACTGTGCGCAGTCCGCATACGTTTATCCATTCCGCGACCCTGCAAAAAATAGAACATGGCCCGTTCTTGGCCGCATTACAGTCCAGGATAGGACTGTTGCAAATGCGGAAAACATGGCCAGTATTCTTGTTAAATTGCAGACCGCAAAAACTGCCATGGCCATGTGCCCTTCCTTCCGTGTGCTTTGCGTATTTTTCTCACTCCCATCATTAGAGCTGTCCTCATACAGACAAGAATAGGATACATGCTGTAATCTGCAGAACGGCCTCACGGATCCACTGAGAATATGGACGTGTATGGCCCCATAGAGATGCAAAAAGTGCAGATAGCACATGGTAAAATAAAAACTTCCCACAGTCCGTATGAGGTCTAACTCAGATTCTGAATGCAGACCCCCTACAGCAAAATTAATTCTGACTCCTGATTTCAGAACCCCAAAATGACTTCAGACCCCATACTCAAAATTTATTCAGACATGGACACCTGATCTAACTCCTGATGTCTGACCCCCAAATTAATTCTCTCAGACCCCATACAGCAAAAGGAAGACGTCAAAACCCAAACCTCTACTCTTGTTGGGATCTGACAAAAAAATAATATGAACACATTGGGGGAGATTTATCACAACTGGTTTAAAGGAAAACTGGTTTAGTTGCCCATAGCAACCAATCAGATTCCACGTTTCATTTTTCAGAACTCCTCTAGAAAGTTAAAGGTGGAATCTGATTGGTTGCTGTGGGCAAATAAGCCAGTTTTCCTTTACACCAGTTGTGATAAATCTGAGTAAAACAAAACAGGCGTATTGGCAACGCCTGTCTTCAATTTGCACCTCATATAGTATCCCTTAATAAGGTCTCATGCACGTGACCATTGCGTTTTCGCAGTGTGCAAAACACGGATACCGGCCTTATGCATTCTGTGAACAGAATGACCAGAGCCTAATAGAACAGTCAGTCCAAGAAAAGGTCATGTTCTAATTTTTTGCGAGGCCGTGAAACGGACATACATGTGCTGTCCGCATCTTTTGCGGCCACATTGATGTGAATGGGTCCGCAAAACTGCGGATCGGATGCGGACCAAAAACACGTTCGTGTGCACAAAACCCTAAATCACGTTTTTCTTTTTTGGTTTAAGGGCTCATTCACACAAACGTATGGGTTCCGTTTCCGTATTGAGGACCACATATGCAGATCCGCAATAAACGGACACCTTTCTGTGTGCATTCTGCATCACGTATGTTGACTCATTCACTTCAATGGGTCTGCAAATCAGGAAATGCGGAACGGAAGCACTACGGAGTGCTTCTTTGGGGTTCCGTTCCCTACCGCAAAAAGATAGACGATGTCCTATCTTTTTGCGGAGCAAAGGGATGCGGACCCATTCATGTTAAATGGGTCTGGATCCGTCCCGGAGGCCATATGAATGTTCTCCGTGCATTAGGGACCGCAAATTGCGGCCCCAATGCACAGAACGGAACACATACGTTCGTGTGAATGAGCCCTGTTTGCGAGCCGCAATACGGCCACGGCCGGGCATGAGGCCTAAGTCTGAGTGAATATGACCGTGTCTTAAGCCTCATGCAGACGTCCGTGGAACATGGTCCGTGAGATACCGGACTGGCATCCTGCTGAGTGCAGGAGCTATGCTATGCTGCTATGACGCCGTGTGTTTCGTGCCGCCGCTGCTGTACAGCATGTGTATTACTGTATAGCAGCGGTGGCACAAAGCGCACAGCGTCATAGCAACCAATGACGCCTTGCGCTCCAGCACTCAGCGGGATGCCAGTCCGGTATCTCACAGACGTCTGCACGAGGCTTAAGACACGGTTATATTCACTCAGACTTAGGCCTCATGCCCAGCCGTGGCTGTATTGCGGCTCGCAAACAGCGGGTCCGCAATATGCGGGCACCGGCCGTGTGCTCCCCGCATCACGGATGTAGACCCTTTCACTTGAGTGCTTCCGTGCTGTTTCTGTCCATGCCTCTGCACCACAAAAAATAGAACATGTTCTATTTTTTTACTGTGAGGACGGATCACGGACCCATTCAAGTTGAATAGATCTCAATCCGTCCCAGCCGCCGCGCGGATGTTGCCCGTTCAACGGAACGGCCGCACTATGACCGTGTGTATGAAGCCTTAGTATGCGCATGAAAATTTGACGGACCATTTTTTTTTGACGAATCCGTTTTTTTTGGAAGACCCATTGTAATAATGCCTTGTCCGCAAACGTGAAAAAAATAGGACATGCTCTATTTTTTTCACGGAAGGTAAACACGGACCACGGATGCGGAACAAAAACAAACAACGGTCGTGTGCATGAGGCCTTATGTGCTAAATCCGTCCTTTCCTGCTCCATTATAGGAAAGGCTGAACGCTGATGTAAACCCCAATCTGGACAGACTGATCCAAGCTCCCTCGCACTGTACATATCACTGAATGGTACTAGAGCATGCACACTACAAGCAAGCACAAAACCGGCCCCCACAGAACCCCAGATGGGTAATGCTGTAGTGGTGCATGCACAGTTGGCCTCTGCACAGCTCAGGTTGCAGCAGCAGAGCCTCAGCGTTTGCGTCGCTACTTGGAGCCCTGGCAATCAAGGGGGAGGGGTGGAGTCTCGTGCCTAGTGTGCCAACCCCTCACTGCTAAAGCAGGCTGATTTATGAGCAAATTCAGTTTGTCCAAATCGATTCGATCATCTCTAACCCTGGGTTCAGACCTGAGCGTTCTTGAAACGCGCGTTTTAGTCGCGCGTATTTCAGCGTGTTTTTGCAAATAGGAAACGCGCGTTCGTACGCGCGTTCTTGTGATTGACTTCTGTGGTGTCAATCACAAAACGCGCGACAAATGCCCCCAAAAAAGCTCAAGTACTTGTTTATGCGTCGGCGTTTTACCGCGTGTTCAAACGCGCTGTAAAACGCTCAAGTGAGAACCAGGGCCACAGGAAAGCATTGGTTTTCATGTGTTGAGCGTTTTACAGCGCGTTTGAACGCGCTGTAAAACGCTCAGGTGTGAACTTAGGGTAAGGATTCAGCTACATGGCGATCTTGGTCGTGCAACACCGAATAGTGCAGTCATTGTGTCCCCCAAATACATGCGGAGCAACATCCAGCAGGAGAAGGACGTGTACAGCCTAACCCTCAGTTCACACTTGCGCGTTTTACAGCGCGTTCGAACGCACTGTAAAACGCATAACCGATGCAAACCAATGCTTCCCTATGGGACTGGTTCACATTTTCACGTTTTACAGCGCGTTGACACTGAAAACGCACGTTCGAACGCGCGTTTATGAATTTGCAACATGCTGGAAAGGCCAAACTTCATATAGACAGGGATATTTGGTCATTGGACAACACTGCAGTCAATCACACAAACGCGCGTTTTACGCGCGTTTACCATTGCCTAAAACGCGCGACAAAGACGCGCGGAAGACGCACGTCTCAAGAACGCTCAGGTCTGAACCCAGCGTAAAGGACTCAGTATTCGGGATGCTAGAACAGCTGATCCCATAAACACTGTGCAGCTTCAGGAGCAACCGCTCCGGGATACTACAGGACACAGCATCACCTGAAGACCATAGAGGAGGGTGAGCTTGCGAACACAGAATAATGTAACAGCAATATCAACATCATTTATTAGGAGCTTGGAGGAGGTCTATTGACTAAATATAACATAACCCTTTGGCTACCGGAGGTTTTTTCGTTTATGCATTTTCATTTTTCTTCCCTATTTTCCATGAGCCATAACTTTTTTACATGGTCACATAGCTGTATGAGGGCCTATTTTTTTGCGGGACAAGTTGTACTTTCTAATGCCACCATTAATTATGGCATGAAATGTAGAGGGAAGTGGGAAAAAAATTCAAAATGGGGTGGAAATGGAAAAAAAAACAACGCAATTCCTCCACTGTTTTATGGATTTTGTTCCCACAGCGTTTTGTTTCCAGCAAAACCCATGCCCTTCATTCTCTGGGTCAGTACAATTAAAACGATACCCCATATGTATAGGTTCTTTATGTTTAAATAGTGTAAAAAAAAAGATTTAAACTTTGATAACTTTTTTTTTGAGTACATCACCATATTCTGACCCTCATAACTTTTTTATACTTATGTCTTCTGAGCTGTTTAGGGGCTCATTTTTTGCGGAACAATCTATTCTTTTTATTGGTACCATTTTGGAGTGTGCGTGACTTTTTGATCACATTTTATTACTTTTTTTGGGTAAGAGAAGCAATGAAAAAATAGTTTTTATTTTATTT
Source organism: Bufotes viridis (assembly GCA_033119425.1). Classification (NCBI taxonomy): domain Eukaryota; kingdom Metazoa; phylum Chordata; class Amphibia; order Anura; family Bufonidae; genus Bufotes; species Bufotes viridis. The sequence goes on along the minus strand of CM065589.1, from coordinate 444,559,495 downwards.
TGGTCAATCAGGGATTTTTTTAAATGTGATTTTATTTCCAGTTTTCTCATTTCTTATCCTGGCTTGCCATCTGGTGGCCGAAATAAGAATTGCAGCTTGAATGCTGTTAGCCTCCATCAGCGAGGCTTACAGTATTCAGTGCAGCTACCCATGCCCTGAATGGTTTTTGTGCATTTAGGTGCCTTGATCTCACTTGATCACAGCATCTAAAGCATTTAATTACCGTGATCGGCATTATTGCCGGTCGCGGTAATTAGCCGCAGGTCTCTGCTGTAAGAAACAGCAGAGATCTGCCGGCCATGGCGCCCGCTGCACATGCAAGCGGTCGTCATGCTCGCACATCCCTCCAGCGCCAGTGAATGGATTAAAGGGGTTTTGCCACTTCAGCAAATATAATTTATTATGCAGAAAAAGTCTCCATTGTTACAACCACCCTGCAGTCCAGCAGCATGGCTGTGCTTGCACACTATAGAAAAAAGCACCAGCCTATGGTCCCGGCCACCAGAGGCTGACTCTTTTTCCTATAGTGTGCAAGCACGACTACCACTGATGACAGGGTGGCTGTAACTATGGAAACGAGCAGTGTATATTGTGATGGAAAAATGAATCCAGCCAGAAAAGGAAGCAATATGGACAATCACAATACATTAGGAAGTGCCTTGTATTCACTTTCTCTACATGATAAATGGATGCGGACAGCACACATATAAGATTCGTGTGCTGCCCACATTTTTTTGCGGCCCCTGTAGAAATAAATGGGTCTGCATCTGATCCGTATAAAATGCAAACTGAAAATACGTTTGTGAGCATGTGGCCTAAGTGTGTATACATATGTATATAGCTCTCAGCCACTGATAGCTGACCGGGGGCGGTCTTAAAGGGGATTGTCTCACTTCAGCAAGTGACATTGATCATGTAGAGAAAGTTAATACAAGGCACTTACTAATGTATTGTTATTATTCATATTGCCTCGTTTGCTGGATTCATTTTTCCATAACCTTATACACTGCTGGTTTCCATGGTTACGACCACCCTGTAATCCATCAGTGGTGCTCGTGCTTGCACACTATAAGAAAAAATGCCGGCCTCTCTGGTGTCCGGGACTTTGGGAGCTCACGTAAGGCTGCTTTCACACTGGCGTCTTGTGCGGATCCGTCATGTATCTGCACAGACGGATCCGCTCTGATAATACAACCGCATGCATCTGTTCAGAACGGATCCGTTTGTATTATCATGAACATAGGCAACACGGACGGATCCGTTTTCTGTTGTATCATATTGTGTCATTGAAAACGGATCCGTCCCCATTGACTTACCTTGTATGTCAGGACGGATCCGTTTGGCTCAGTTCCATCAGACGGACACCAAAACGCTGCAAGCAGCGCTTTGGTGTCTGCCTCCAGAGCGGAATGGAGACTGAACGGAGCCAAACTGATGCATTCTGAACGGATCCTTATCCATTCAGAATGCATTGGGGCAAAACTGATCCGTTTTGGACCGCTTGTGAGAACCCTGAAACAGATCTCACAAGCGGATCCAAAAACGCCAGTGTGAAAGTAGTCTAAGCTGGTACTTCTTTCTACAGTGTACAAGCACAGCCATGCTGCTGGACTGCCGGGTGGCCGTGACCATGGACACTTTCTCTGCATGATAAGTGCTATTTGCTGAAGTGGCAAAACTCCTTTAACCATCCCAAGCTATATTATCCAGCTATATTAACCCCCCCTCTGACATCATGGAAAACATGGTATATAATTCTCCCACAGCTATGTATAAAAACCACGTATCTTCCACTATTCAAAGGATGGACGTATTGTTACGACTGTTTTACGGTAGAGTGTGAGGAGCCGTAAAAGTGAGGGCCCCACATACAGCTGCTTAAAAGGGACCAAGACTGTGTGTGTGTGTATATATATTTATATATATATATACTGTGTATATATATATATTATATATATATATTTAATAAATATTATTGCCCTTACTATTGACACTCCTTGAGCAAGTCTTTTTCAGATACTGTTTATTGCGGTTGGCTATTGGATAATGGTTGACTGTGGTCATACTGAAGCAATATGGTGATCATTTTTTCTAAGTACCGTATGTTATAAATTAATGTAAACATTAGTGGGTCGCTCACTGTGTCTGTGAACCTGGCCGGCAGTATTTTTTTTTAAAGGCTCAGAATACCTTTTTAATCCTTCATCGATCCCCTGCCAATCCCGTTCTGATGCTCTGTACTTCCTGATCCCCCTCGATAAGATAAGCTAATCACTGGCTGTAGTGGGTCGCCGGTCAGGAGCCCTAAAAAGCCTCTAGAACTGGAACGGCGGGGATCAGTGAGGCGAGTATTACTTTATTCTGAGGCATGGGTAACACCATTTACTGGTCAGACAACTCATTTAAGGGTAATAGGCGCCATTTCATCCATATACTCGGTCTTCTGAAATGTATATAGCAATGTACAGTACCTACAGCTACTTGACCAAGTGGAATATCCAGATAAAACAGCGTCAACAATTTATTGTTATGGCCAACGGAGAAAGTCACAAAATTCACAGTTAATATTCTGCAGTTGTTACAGAAAAATATTCATATTGCACATAATAAAAACTAGACTGCAGAGGATTTACAGTGTTGAATCTCAGTTTTCAGTCCAAAATATTCATACTCATGCAATGCTTCATCCTTTTTGGAAAGGCAGCATGCACCACGGTAAACAGGTACATTCACAATGGAATTATCAAACTCCTCTCATCCCTGAGTCTTAGGCTTCGTGCAGCACACACTGTCCGTACTGCGATCTGCATAATATAGATCCCTTCCGTGTGCCTTCCGCATTTTTGTCATTCCCATCATTAGAAATGTCTATTCTCATCCGCAATGAGGGGAATAGGGCATGTTCTAGATTTGTGGATGCGGACCCGGACGGAATATATGGTGGGCATGTGCACGTCGCCTGACACTGAGATGTATACACATTGCAGTAGAATATCACACCTGAGGGCTCACAGGAAGAGTTGCAGCAAAACAGCCCACAGGGATGAGAGATAATGGCAGTTTCTCACTTCCAAGCCCATAGAAAAACAGTTTCCTGTACAATATAAAAACAAGTGGAACTCATTTGATCATTTCGGTTTGTTCACATTTTATACATGTTCAGTGCTCCTCTTTGTCCTTTCCTTTCTTTTCCTTCTCATCTTGTAAAGCCGATCCAAGCTTTTTGATGAGGACTGACAGGACTTTGTCCAGAGGATCCATTACGCCACGCTGAAGCCATTTGGGAATAGTGGTTCTTGCGTGGTGGAAACCCAACTTTTGAAGTATGTAGTCAACACCCACTGGATCAATTTTCCTTCCTGTCCAAGATATGAGCCTAAGAGGATATGAAATATATATCAATGCAGTGATTGAACATGTATACGATGGCACTTCCAGTACATAATTATAACCGGTGTTATTCCAACATGCAGATGAGCTGAGATTCATAATGAACATATTCATAGGACTTGCTGTGAACATTTAAACTTATTCACTTCAGCAAATGGCATTTATCATGTAGAGAAAGTTAATACAAGGCACTTACTAATGTGTTGTTATTATCCATGTTGCCTCCTTTTTTGGCTGGATTCATTTTTTCATCACATTATACACAGCTCGTATCCATGGGGTATGACCACTCTGTAATCCACCAGCAGTGGTCGTGCTTGCCCACCATAGGAAAAGGTGCTGGCCAGGACCGCAGGAGTGCCGATGCCTTTTCCTATACTGTGCAAGCACGGCCACTGCTGCTGGATTACAGGATGGTTGTAACCATGGATACGAGCAGTGTATAATGTGACAGAAAAAGGAGTCCAGCCAGCAAAGGAGGCAATATGGACAATCACAATTAGTGTTGAGCTAACTTGTTTTTTAAGCTCTGCGTCCAAAGTTCAGGTTCTCAAAGAATCCCGTTATGGATTCCAAATTTCGTTACGGTCTGTGGTACTGGAATCCATGACGGGATTCTTCGAGAACCCGAACTTTGGACGCAGAACTTAAAACACAAGTTCGCTCAACACTAATCACAATACATTAGTAAGTGCCTTGTATTCACTTTGTCTACATGATAAATGCCATTTGCTGAAGTTAGACAACCCCTTTAACCACCTAACTGTTTTGGCCCAGTCCAGCTCTAGCAGTGGGAAAAGTAGCTAACTGGAGGGGGGCGGGCTGCTTTAGATGCTGCTATCTCCGGAATGGTAGCAGTAGTAACATGCCACTGGTCTTGTTTGAAAGCTGGTATCCAAGCTTCCAGACAATACCAGAATGACAGCAATATGTTCAGTACAGGGGAAGATATCACTGATAGAAATCGGGATGCTGTGAATGCAGCTGAAAGTGAAAGTAAAAGCAGGTTTTACCCGCGATTATTCCAGACAAGATTTCTCGCTTACATCATTGGGGGACACAGACCGTGGGTATAGCTGCTTGCTGCCACTAGGAGGCGACACTAGGCTCAAAGCTGTTGGCTCCTCCTCCGCCTGCTATACCCCCTCCAGCAGGAGAGAGCCCTCAGTTTTAAGCTTAGTGTCGTAGGAGGCAGACACCCTGTTTTTCAGGGTGGCTTTGCTTTTTATTTTTTACTTTTATTTTTTATTATTTTCTCTCGTTCTTTTAGGTGGGGACCCAGGGCTAGCCTAGAGCCCTGCATCCCCTGGGGGGGCTGACCGGTGATGGTTATTCCACCGCTTCGCCCCCCGCAAGAAGACAAAGTGGACCAGGAGGGCTTGACCTTCCTGCTCCCCCCAGCCATAGGACCACCTGCTCCTACCCTCCAGTCCAGTCCCTGTCACTTGTGCCAGGGACTGAAGAGGTGGCACTGCTGGTACTTGAGGGTGAAGAACACAGATGAAGACAGGTAAGTATGTTTGTCTGTCTCTCTGTTACCCAGGCCCGCGGTGGTGCAGGGGTTAATGGTCCCCACTTCATTCTACAGGCAGGGAAGTTGGCTTCCCCCTATGCAAGGCACCTCTGTGAGGCAGGGGTTAATAGGTTAATAGAGGGGTATATCCTTCTCTTGTTCCCTTCTTTAATCATTTCTAAGGCCGGTCCTGCCTCTCCTAGCAGGCCCGGCACGGCGGGGGTTAAGGCCCCCTGTTCCTTTACCGGCGCGCGGCCGGCAACATGCGGGCGGCTCCCAGGGGAGTCGGGGGTTAATAGATAACTCCGCTCTTCAGCGGTGCCGGAATTAAGGGAGGTCGGCGCGGGCACTGCGATTAATGGTGCCGCGCTCCTCCTCCTCCCTCTCCCGATATGCGGCGAGTCTCTGCCGCTTTTCTCCTTCCCCTCACTCCCGCGCTCCCTCTTCTTCTGGGCGATAATCCGCCCGTTTTCAGTGGTACTCACCGCCATTTTCCTCAGGGACCCCGTCTCTTCCGGTCCCGAGGGGGGGCGCGAAATTAGGGGGCGGAGCTTATCGCCCTCATAGAGAGAATGGTAGGGGGTGGAGTTCGTCCTTCCCGCGCTTCCACTGGTCTCCCTGAGTCTTGCAGCGCTGCTCCTGTGGGATCCTGCCCTGCCATCTTCTAGCAAACTCTTCTGGGGGTCGTTCTCCTCTAAGTATTTGCTGCAGCTGTTCCTGGAAGGCACCAGGTTGTGACGCTCCTTCTCTGGTAGGACCAACTCTGCTATTAACCCCCTCCAGCCCATACTCCTGTCATGTCGGACCCGGCAGACCCTGCTCCTCAGGCTCCCTGTAAAATTACTCATTAAGCCTGCACTTCCTGCAATGTGAAGTTTTCTAAGGGTTGCTCCAGCCCCCTCTGCGCCTCTTGCCAGGCCTCTCAGAGCGGGTCTCCGCAGTTAATAGCCACTGAGGTGCTCCCTCCTGCGGGTAATTCAGAGCCGGAATGGGCCAAGGTCCTGTCCCAGGCGGTGACTGACCTATCTAGGATCTCCCAATCCACCCTTTCATTGATGGGTCGCTTGGTTGAGTCTTCGGCCCCGATACACCCTGTCCCTACTCAGGATGTATCCCCTAGGGGCAGGAATCCTAGTAAGCGTCCTAGACAGGAATGCTCGTCCTCTCCAGATGCCTCACCTTCGCCTCCCGGGGTTAGGTCCAAGGCGTCCTCGTTAATTGGGGACCCCTCGTCCGATGGGGAAGTCGCTGACTCTGATGCGGACCCGGACCCAGACCGTTCCTCACAAATGGCGGCTCTGGTGGATAGTTTAGTCGTGGCGGTCAGGGACACCTTCCAGCTTCAAGAGGAGGACTCATCCTCAAATCCTCAGGGCGTTTCTTTTTTGTGTACCAAGCAGTCTCCTAAATCCTTTCCGGTCCATGAGGATTTCTCCGTTCTCACCACTAAGGCATGGGAACAGCCAGGTTCGCGCTTCCTAACTCCTAAGCGCCTTGACCTGCTTTACCCTTTTCCCCAAGACTGCGTGGCCAAGTGGTCTACACCCCCGAAGGTGGATCCGCTGGTCGCCCGTTTGGCCAAAAATACGGCCATTCTGGTTGCGGACGGCTCTTCCCTTCAGGATCTGGTGGATCGCCGGATTGACTCCCTGGCGAAGTCGGTTTTTTCGGCCCTTCGGCCAATTTTTGCCTCTGCATGGGTGGCCAAGGCAGTGTCGGAGTGGGCCCTGAGGCTCTGACAGGATTTGGATTCGGAAGTTTCCCAATCTGAACTACAGGATCTGGCTCTTCAGATATCTCAGGCAGGGAAGTACCTCTGTGAGGCAGCTCTGGACGCGGGTTCTATGGCTGCGAGGTCTTCCGCCTTTGCGGTTTCCATTCGGAGGGAGCTCTGGCTCAAGGCCTGGCAGGCTGACTCTTCCTCCAAACGTTCCCTTTTGTCCCTTCCGTTTGTGGGTTCCCGGCTCTTTGGCTCCAAGTTGGACGACATTATATCGGAAGCCACGGGTGGGAAAAGCACCCATCTTCCCCAACCAAAGCCAAAGCGTTCTTCTCGTCCGCGTCCTTCTTCCCAGTGTCAGTCCTTTCGCCGCTTCGCGGGCACTCGTCCTGCGGCGTCATCTTCCTCAGGACGGTCCGCACAGGATCACAGGCGTAAGCCGTCCTTCAAGCCCGCCTGGCGCTCCCGTGCTCAGCCCAAACGTTCCTCCTCGGAGAAACAACCCACAGCCTGAAGGTGCGCCCCCACCTTCCGGGGTGGGGGGACGGCTTCTTCATTTTCAGGAGGTTTGGCAGGCCCACATCTCGGACGCCTGGGCGTTAGAGGTGGTCTCCTCGGGCTACAAACTGGAGTTCAAGTCCATGCCGCCAAATCGGTTCTTTCCGTCCCGCCCCCCCAAGGAGCCGGTTTGGGCTCAAGCGTTCCTTCAGGCAGTTCGCGACCTGCGGGTCAGGGGAGTTATCTCCCCAGTTCCGGAAGCAGAGCGTTTTTCCGGCTTCTAATACAATCTATTCATTGTTCCCAAGAAGGAGGGCACGGTCCGCCCTGTACTGGACCTCAAGAGGGTAAACCGTTACCTTCGGGTGAATCGTTTTCGCATGGAATCGCTCCGCTCAGTCATCGCTTCCTTAACTCAAGGGGAATGTCTGGCTTCCATGGATATCCAGGACGCCTACTTACACGTTCCCATCGCTCCCGCTCACCAGCGTTTTCTGCGTTTCGCGGTGTTCTCCGACCACTACCAGTTCGTCGCCTTGCCTTTCGGCTTGGCGACTGCGCCGCGAGTTTTCACCAAAGTTCTCGCTCCTCTGATGGGCCTTCTGCGTTCAAGGGGGATCACAGTGATCCCGTATCTGGACGATATTCTCGTCAAGGCGCCTACTATCAGCCAGTGCAAGGAAAGCCTGCAGATTACCCTGGACACACTCGCCCGCTTTGGGTGGCTGGTGAATTTTCGGAAGTCCGTTCTCATTCCGTCTACTCGGATATGATTCCTCGGGATGATCCTGGATACCGGCGGGGCATGCGTGTGCCTTCCAGTGGACAAGGTGCGGGCTCTTCGCTCCGCGATCCGTCGGTTGCTTCGGCATCAGTCCGTTTCCATACGGACTTGTATGAGAGTCTTGGGGCTGATGGTGGCCTCCTTCGAAGCCGTTCCTTATGCCCAATTTCACACCAGAACCTTTCAGCGGGCGATTCTGTCTTATTGGGACAAATCCCTGGACTCTCTGGATCATCGCCTCCCCCTTCCCCAGCGAGTTCGGTCCGATCTTCTTTGGTGGCTCAAACCGTCCCACCTGAAGTCTTTCCTTCCGGTCAGGTGGACAGTCGTCACGACCGACCGACGCCTGGGTACCCGTACGGTTCAAGGTGTCTGGTCTCCATCGGAATCCAAACTGACCATAAATGTTCTGGAACTCCGGGCGATTCTCCTCTCCCTGCGCCATTGGTCCCTTCTCTTGCGAGGTCTCCATGTTCGGGTCCAGACGGACAATGCCACGGCTGTGGCATATGTCAACCATCAATGGGGGACTCGCAGCTCGGCGGCCATGGCCGAGGCAGCAAGGATCCTGAGGTGGGCGGAAGCCCATGTCCCGGCACTGTCGGCAGTACACATCCCCGGGGTCGCCAACTGGACAGCGACTTCCTGAGCCGGAAGTCGATAGACCCGGGGGAATGGTCTCTCCATCCGGAGGTTTTCGACGACCTATGTCAGCGTTGGGGACGGCTGGAGGTGGATCTGATGGCCTCCTGACTCAACCGGAAGCTTCCGTCTTACTTCGCCCGCGCAAACGATCCCGCTGCGTGCGGCATAGACGCTCTGGTAGCTCCGTGGGACGGATTCCAGTTCCTGTATGTGTTTCCTCCGCTGTCCCTCCTACCTCGGATCCTTCGCAGGATCAAGTGGGAAGGGATTCAGACTCTGCTGATTGCCCCGGATTGGCCTCGCAGGGCTTGGTACTCGGATCTAATCCTTCTCCTAGGGGACGCTCCGTATCCGCTTCCTCTCAGACACGACCTGTTGTCTCAAGGGCCCGTCTTCCACCAGAGTTTACATACTCTGTGTTTGACGGCGTGGCTCTTGAAACCTTCATTCTGAAGCGGAGAGGTTTTTCGGATGCTGTCGTCCGGACTCTCATTCGGGCCGGCTTCCTCTAGAATCTATTACAGGATGTGGAGGTCTTTCCTTCGTTTTTGTGAGGAGCGGAATCTTTCTCCTAGATCCTTTTCCTTGCCAGTGATCTTGGCTTTTCTCCAGTCGGGGCTTGAACTGGGGCTAGCGCTCAGTTCTTTGAAGAGCCAGATTTCGGCGCTCTCGATTTTTTTCCAGCGGTCCTTGGCGGGCATGGGTCCGGTTAAGACTTTTCTCCAGGGCGTGGCGCATACTGTCCCTCCCTACCGGCCTCCCTTACACCCTTGGGATCTCAACTTGGTTCTGGGGGTTCTTCAGCATTCCCCATTTGAACCTATGCGGGAGTGTTCTCTTCGCCTGTTGTCATGGAAAGTGGCGTTTCTGGTGGCTATCACCTCGATCCGTAGAGTCTCTGAGCTGGCGGCCCTTTCCTGCCGTGAGCCGTTCTTGATTTTTCACCAGGACAAGGTGGTCCTCCGTCCGGTCCCTTCCTTTTTGCCCAAGGTGGTTTCGGCGTTTCATATCAATGAGGACATTGTCTTGCCATCGCTTTGTCCTCAGCCTTCGCACCCGCGGGAAGTGTTGTTGCACAGGTTGGATGTGGTTCGGGCACTGCGCATCTACCTGGCGGCAGTGGCCCCCTTTAGACGTACGGACGCCTTGTTCGTTCTCCCGGATGGGTCAAGGAAAGGATTGGCAGCCTCGAAAGTGACGCTTTCTAAATGGATTCATTCCACGATTTTGGAATGTTATCGTCTTTGGGATAAGACACCCCCTCCGGGGATTACGGCCCATTCTACGAGGGCGCTCGGCGCTTCCTGGGCTCATTTTCACCAGGCCTCGGCTGCTCAGTTGTGTAAAGCCGCGACCTGGTCTTCTCTTCATACTTTTACAAAGTTTTACAGGGTTCATTCTCTGGCTTCTGCGGATGCGGCTCTGGGTAGGCTGGTTCTACAGGCCGCCCTGTGAGCTGTGCAGTGTTCCGAATTTTGTTTCCCCCCCTAGGGACTGCTTTTGGACGTCCCACGGTCTGTGTCCCCCAATGATGTAAGCGAGAAAACGAGATTTTGTGAGAACTCACCTGTAAAATCTGTTTCTCGCTGGAGTCATTGGGGGACACAGCACCCACCCTAGGTTGTGTTCATGGCACAATTAAGTTCCGTTCTTGTTGGGCAGTTGCGTCCCACTTGGGTCCGGTGATGGTGTGTATTGGTTATTGTTCTGATAATTGTGCTTCTCCTACTGCTTTTTGCACAAACTGAGGGCTCTCTCCTGCTGTAGGGGGTATAGCAGGCGGAGGAGGAGCCAACAGCTTTGAGCCTAGTGTCGCCTCCTAGTGGCAGCAAGCAGCTATACCCACGGTCTGTGTCCCCCAATGACTCCAGCGAGAAACAGATTTTACAGGTGAGTTCTCACAAAATCTCGTTTTCTAACAGTGATTTCTCCTCTGGAATGTCAGCTTTCAAACAAGACCAGTTGCATGTTTCTAGCTGCTACCACTCCCATTATTCTGTAGTGTCTGTGACACCTGGATATAAGGACAGGCTGGTGATCTGGGATGTGTATTGATGAACAGAATGCATAAAGAGAACCGGTCACTAGAGTTACTTAAGCCAAATTTAAAGCGTGTTGTTATACTCCTGGTGTGTAGGGTACTATACATGCTGCGGTCAAAACCCTACATTATAGCATTGCGTATAAAAAGAAGTTTAGATTTAGCGTATTCTGAATGTAAAGTACAAGAGATGAGTGTTGAGTAGAGTCTTGCAGCATCCAGAGCATGCACAGTGCGCAGGCGAAGCTGGGGCCCTGACACCTTGCTTCACTGTGCTTGCTCTCGATGCTGCTGGACTGCAGTGGAATTTCTTTTTACGCATAATGCTGAATGGAGAGGTGTGACAATATAATGACATGCTGGCGGTTATGGATAAGGTTCCCTTTTCTATGCATACGCTGAGAGTTCCACAATTCCCTCTCCTTCCTGTTGACATAAGCACATGTGCAGTCGCTTTGCATTAAAACGTGTGCTGGCTTCCAGCTCCTATTCCTTCACTATCCGACGAATACTGTTTCTGAAAACCTACAATGGGAAAGCAGCTTTAATAAACTGTGGTATCATTTCTGTACTGAAAGGTCAGAAGAATAGGACTGCTGTACACACAATGAGGAATTTTCTGTATTATAAAACCCTATGAATTTACTGGCCAGGTGGGGAGGAAGGGGGTGTTCTTCTATGATGGCAGTTTTACTCAGTGTCACAGGACAGCTCTAGATAAGCAAGTGGATTACTGCAACTGATAATTTGGGGTTTGCTGAGAGCAGATACAGCTTGCTGTCCTTACGCCACTCTTCACCGCTCTTGCGTGCTACCTTATGTATGAGTCCTTTACATGTATTTTTCCCTCCTCTTATCTGGGAGGTGAATTCCTTTGTACAGATTCTTTCCACAGAGATAATACAAATTAACCCCACTGTATTGGTAGAGGGTTTGCGCCTATCTGTAACTAAACAGTTTTACTTTTAGTAAGATAGCGCTAAAAAACAAACAGAGGAGTAGGTTGACAGACCTCCCTGTATGATTGGATGATCCGTTGATGTGGCTATCTAGATATAGCGGCCGCACTACGGCCGTCATAGTGCCGGTGGCTATGTATTGCTGCACGCACCGCTTCAGAGACGTGCGGCACACTTACCTCTTTTAGACATAGTATTTCTTTTCCACACTGCTCCTGATGAATGGCTGGCAGGGTCCAGCACAGAAACGCGTAGTGGGAAAGGAGATAATAGGAACATATGTAGCCATGTATTAGACTGAGGGAGACTAATAGGGTCAGGCAGGTTAGCCATCTGTATTGCTGCTGATTCTCATCTGTATTGCTGCTAATCTCAGGGCAGCGAGTTGTGCGGGTGTTGGCAGTCAAGAAAACTGAGAGGTCTTTACGCGCAAGTTATACACAAAGTGGTATACTACATTTAGTGGGCCTTTTAACCCTTTATATGTGAATAAAGTATTTTTGTTTTTTTAGCGCTATCTTCCTATGAGTAAAACCACAGAGACAATACAGCAGAAAGTCAGAGAATATGTTATTCATTTGCTGACAAAAACATATATAGAATTAAAATGCAATTTTTATTGCTGATAATCTGAATAAGGGCTAATGCACACTGTATCACGGATGCGGATCTATTCACTTGAATGGGTCTGCAATCAGGGAGATATGGTACGGTGTGGAACAGAGGCACTGATCTGAAGCCCACGGAAGCACTACAGAGTGCTTCCGTAGGTGTTCTGTCCGTGCCCCCGCACTGCAAAAAAGTAGTGCATGCATTACTTTCTAATGGTGCTGACCGTAGGATGCGGATAGTGAACCCAATTCAAGGTAATAGGTCTGCATCTGCAGACGGTGGCCACATGGTCGATGCCCGTACGTTGCAGATCGCAGCCCGGGCAAGGCCGGCACACGGTCGTGTGCATGAGCCCTAATAGGAATGAATACTGAAGGGACGGATACCTAAGTGTGGGCTCCAGATGCCATGTATTGCACATGAACTCCCTCCAGTCCACATAAGTGTAATTAGGGCTCTCCTCTTTATCCTTCTCAGAAGAACCACCATCGATCTGTATCACAGGACTCTTCTGCCCTGAACGAGTAGTGAAGACTCGCGGTGGGAAAATAACTGGATCGAAAAAGGTTACCACAGGAACATAATATAAGAATGGAAATGTTACGCATGCACCGCTCAGTATAAAGCTTAGACTACTATGTCCACCAGTCCTAACTATTTAAAGGGCATTTGTCATCTCTCTTCATGTGTCTGTTTTATTAAGTACTCGTATTTAGTGTTGAGTGAACTTGTGTTTTCAAGTTTGTCGTACAAGGTTCGGGTTATCTAAGAATTCCGTTATGGATTCCGCTACCACAGACCATGAAAATTATAGCCTGTGCTAGCGGAATCCATAACCGAATTCTTCGATAACCCAAGCCTTGTACGCCGAACTTGAAAACACAAGTTCGCTCAACACTACTCGTATTCTTTATTAAATGGAATTTATTTTCTTAAAACTCTGCACTGTGCTGTTCCTGTTATTACTCCTAAAGTATTTGTAAGGAAATCGACAACTGGGTGCCACCCTACACATTCTGCCACTGTTAGCCCTGACTGGAAAGTTTCAGACTGCGGGGACACATCCCGAAATCGTAACACCTAGATGGCAATTTATTCATACATTTCTATCAGGAATAAGAGAGGAACGCAAAGCTCTAAGAAAAGATGCTGCAGCATTGCTAATTCATGAGGAATACAATTATTTTCTAAAGCAGACGGATCAGGAGAGATGACAAAGTCTCTCTGATTGTAAGAGACAAATGACAGCGTATTCTACAGAAAGCATGCCCATTATCCGTATACTGGACCATTTAGATTCTAAACATTATGAAAGAAATTCCCAGCAGAAATATAACCATACATATGGCTACTTTTTAGTGCCCGCACCTTTCTCTTTTTCCTTCAGATATGCAGACACCAGATCATGCAGAAATATTATCAGCTCTGCATCCATTGTGACACAGATGTGATCTGTAAACTCAGTCACCACACTGCATTCCACTTTTGGTTTGCTGTCAACATCTGTAAGACACAAAATGACACATACATAATAAAACTAACAATCGCCCATAGTATTTATTCTCCATACACACAAACACTTTGTATACATTTTATATATGCTCACTTGTTCTAAGGCTAGCGTGAACACTGGTCACATGACAGCTGTCGCTGCCAGGATCGCGGAGTAGCGGTGATCCCATAGAAATGAATGGGATTGCCGCTCGAGTCACAAGAAGTCCTGCTACTCAGTGGTCTTAGCCTAAGACTGGCAGTGTCCGCGCTAAGACAAAACAAGCTAATACGCCTATGTGTCAAAGACCTGGGGCCAGATTTATCATTACACTTCCATCTTACTCCACTTTCACATAAGCCCAAAGTCACTTTTAGTTCAGTCAGATTTATTAATGGTCCTTTAATACTGTGATAAATGTGGTCTGACGGTAGCAGTTTATCCTTCAGTAAACGGCTTTACAAAAGTCACACGTCTTTACAAAAAAGTCACATGTTCTATTAAAAAGTTGCATAAGATAAGCATGGTCCCGCCTGGAGTGAAATTGCGCATTTTTTTTTTGCAAATTTTTAAATGGGCGCAATAGTAAATCTGTCTAGAGATTCATTTACATTGGAAAACACGCACATTTTCACAAAACCCAAGAGCTTAGTGCAGAGCTTTAAAAAGTCACCAAAAAATGCGCAATTTTACCAATTGCGCACTTTCTTTTTACTTTTTCACTCCATTAAAGTGACATTAGCTAATGATAAATCTGGCCCATAGTGATAAGCCTCGGGACCATGTTTACCTTAGGCTAGGTGCACACGTGGTAACCAGGAATGGATTTCTTCTTTACAGCCGGAGCGCACGGCGTTACGACTCCGTGCGCTCCCTGCCGCCGCAGCAGGACAGTAATACATTGGTATGATCTACCAATGTGGCAGTGCATGCATGGTGCACTCTCCATTTACTTCTATGGGAGTTCCAAAAATAAGAGGGAGACTACATACAGTGGTAAAAATAATAGCAGTGTGTTTAAAAAAGTGAATAAAGCTCAAAATCCTTCTAATAGCTTTTATTTCCATACACACAAATGCATTGGGAACACTACACATTCTATTCCAAATCGAAACATGAAGAAAAATATATTAAATTTGTGTTGTTCCTCTAAAAAAAATAGAAGCAAAGTAAATATTAGACTGTTAAAAAAATAGCAGTGTTTGTATTCTTCTTTACAAACTCAAACATTCACTATATAAACTGAAAAATGTTTGAAGATTTTGCTTTCCTTTGAATCACTTGACTCATATTTAGTTGTGTAACCACTGTTTCTGAGAACTGCTGGACATCTGTGTTGCATGGAGTCAACCAACTTCTGGAATCTAGGTATTCCAGCCCAGGATGATTGGACTACATTCCACAGTTCTTCTCTATTTCTTGGTTTTGCCTCAGAAACTGCATTTTTGATGTCACCCCACAAGTTTTCTATTGGATTAAGATCCGGGGATTGGGCTGGCCACTCCATAACGTCAATCTTGTTGGTCTGGAACCAAGATGTTGGGGTCATTGTCTTGTTGGAACACCCATTTCGAGGGTATTTCCTCTTCAGCATAAGGCAGCATGACCTCTTCAAGTATTCTGATGTATTCAAACCGATCCATGATCCCTGGTATGCGATAAATAGGCCCAACACCGTAGTATGAGACACATCCTCATATCATGATGCTTGCGCCACCATGCTTCACTGTTTTCACAGTGTACTGTGGCTTGAATTCAGTGTTTGTGGGTCGTCTGACAAACAGTCTCCGGCCACTAGACCCAAAAAGAATAATCTTACTTTCATCAGTCCACAAAATGCTGCGCCCTTTCTCTTTAGGGCAGCCAATGTGCTCTTTGGCAAATTGTAACCTCTTCAGCACGTCTTTCTTTCAACAGTGGGACTTTGCGGGGGCTTCTTGCAGATAGCTTGGCTTCACATAGGCGTCTTCTAATTGTAACAGTACTCACAGGTACCTTTAGACCTTCTTTGATCTTCCTGGAGCTGATTGTTGGCCATTTTGGCTATTCTTCTATACATTCGAATGGTAGTTTTTCGCTTTCTTACGCGTCTTTCAGGTTTTGCTTGCCATTTTGAAGCATTTGCAATCATTTTAGCTGGGCAGCCTATCATTTTCGGCACTTTTTTAATATGTTTTCCCCTCTCCAATCAACTTTTTAATCAAGGTACGCTGTTCTTCTGAACAATGTCTGGAACGACCCATTTTCCTCAGAATTTCAGAGAGAAATGCACTGTAACCAGCATGGACAACATTTGCTGCCTTCCTTCCTTAAATAAGGGAATGACCTCACTAATTGAACTCCACACGGCTATTATTTTTAACATGTCCCTTTCTATTAGGTATTCAGTTACACAGAATCGGCAGCATGCATGTCATCACTGTTGAGCCTGTGGGATTTATATTACTCTACTACACCTGCTAGTAAATTATTTGCCATGTAGAAATATCATTTCTACCAAAAACAGTGATTGATCAGGTTAGTCATGTCTGACTGCTATTATTTTTGAGCACAACTGTAGCAAGCTCACTTGGATTTTTTCAGAATTCCCATAGAAGAGAATGGAAAGCATGTGCACATACACGGTTATTCACTTTGATGAGCACATTCTGGAGATAGCAAGGGGTACCAGAGGTGGGACCCACACTTATCTGACATTAGTGAGATGGGAATAATGGTACATTCACACGGCCATACAGTATGTATCTTGTGTTCTGCAAAATACAGATGATGCATCCATTTTTTTGCAGACGTATTGACCTCAATGGGTCCATCAACATCATTTTGCAGCAAAGTATAGGACATGTATTATCTTTTGCGGAACAGACATATGGATGCAGAAAGCACATGCATGTGTACTGTCTGCTTTCCGAATCTGTATATCCATTCACAGACTCACTGAATTCAATGAGTCCGAAATAAAAAGAAAAATCAGTCATCCATATTTTGCGGACTTAAAAATACATACGGTTGAGTGAATGCCCCCCAAAGGAAATGTGCCACTTATATTTTATTTTGGAGGTTAAGATCAGACTAGCAAGAAGCAGCAGGTCACCCCTGAAGCCAGTCATTGACTGCAGCAGAGAATGTGACCATGCTCATGTGGCACTGGGATTGGAACATAGACACAGTCAAAGCATAGCAGAGGACAGCAGACAAGAATCAATCTTCTGTTTACAGAGGGAGGCTGTGGGCACTTGCTAAAAATCTAAATTCCCGGAGTATTCCAGAGGATACAGAAAGCCCCTACACGACAACATGTGTCTAGGCTACACAACGACATGTGTCGCGCGACAGATAGGGCACAACTATACTGCAACATTTTGTCGCACAACAGTCGCAGAAAAATCCATCTTGGATGCACTGCGACACCATAGACCAACATTATAAAAATTGTCGCACGACACATGTCGTCGTGTAGCCCTGGCCTTACCCCTAAGGAAAAATTATGTACATGTAAGGAATTTGCATTAAGGGGATGTTTAGAGAGGATTCAGAAGCTAAACCCATGCCATACATGGCAGGTGCCGGTGGTATAATACAGCAGACACCCTCTGGCAGTGACCAGGATAGGACCTGAAGGGTTAGACAGAGGAAGGAGGGCTCCCCCTGTCCTCCATTAATGCTCCCACAGTGAAATTGTGGGGCTCTGATCAGTTGGTATGGCAGCCTGGGGCCTTGTGAAGGCTCCTAGTTATGCCATAGTAGGCTGCCTATTAAGCTATTCCTGCATTCTACTGCACTCTACGGTACAAGTGATCAGAAGATCGCAGATCCAAGTTCCCTAAAAGGAATAAGAAAATACAGCAAAAAAGTTACTGAGTCCAAAAATGTCCAAACTATTAAAATACAAAATTATTTATTGTGTGAAGAATGCCGTTACAGAAAAAAAATGTAAATTGCCTATTTGATGTTTTTTGGTCTTGGTGCCCCTCATGCCCTAAAAACAGATAGAAATTAAGCAAGTTGTATGTACCCCATAAAAAATATACATAAAATATACATGGGCATATTTTAAACTATTAAAGTGTTTAGGTGTCTAAAAATACATTACAAAATAACATCAGTAGTGTAAAATTGATATTTTAGCTATATAAATATTATAATTTTCATCGTGTTATCAGGCTTTACCGTGCAATGTGGGCTCTTGCGGATCCTGTACATGTATTGATTTGAAGTCCAGCTGCATTCTAGGTAAAGCAAAGATGGTCTCTGTCTCATGGTTGTAACTGGATCCCCCATGAAAACCGCTCAGCAAACTTGCATTTTTCACTGCAGTGCTGCTCTCTGGATTGTTCGCATCAACATTGCGAAGCAAGTTCAGCTCTATAAAAAATTCAGTATGTTTATACTCTTAACAGATTAAAATCGTGTTGTACTTCACAATAAAATGACAAAAAATGAAAAAATCTGCAATCAAATTTTCAACTGAGTTTTGTGGATTTGATTGTTCCCTCCACTAAATATCCGCAATGCATGAACTTACCGTACAGAATGTTACAATATTGTTGCAAATTTGCTAAACTGGTTTTGAAAAAAAAAAAATATTAGGCACAGAATTTTTTTTTTTTATCTCACAATGGTTGGGATAAGTAAAAGGAATCCAAGGTTATTACCAAATACAGAGACACATGTCAGAGTCTCAAAATTAGGCTTGGTCAGGAAGGGGTTAAATGGCAATATCTATTCAGATGTAGATTTGGTTTCTATTGTGGATCATTATCTTGTTGTATGTTTCCGATTAAAGGGCTTTTATACTGATAATCTATCCTCTGGATAGGTCATCAGTATCTGATCGTGGGGGTCCGATACCCGGGACCCCTGCCGATCAGCTGTTTGAGAAGGCACCGGCATTCACAGTAGCTTTGCTTTGTTTTGGAGCTGGTTACTGCAAGGCTGCTTCCACAAATTCTGGCACGGGATCTACACTGAAACAGCTGATCGGTGGCAGGAGGGGGGACAAAGTATGAATAAAATTGAAAATATTTCAACTGTCATATTAGTGGTGACATAAAAATGAAAGCAGATCTCCTGGTGAAAGTGAAAATCTTACTAGTTAGGGTTAGACCTGACAACCTGCTGGAGAAATAATTATGGAGGCCGCTGATTGTATACCATTGCAGGAAACCGTAAACTAGAAGTATTCCCAAAGTTCGCTAGCATCTCTCAGACCGGTAATGCTTGTAGTAATCTGCCAACCCAACCAAGCAACCAGAAGAGAGGAAACAAAGCAGAGAGACCAGTGACATGAATAATCAGTAATGTGGGGCTGGAAATCTGTCTGTGAACTACCTCTTCAATCTACAGTATTTTACAACACTGGGTCACAAAACCTACCTTCACTTCTCATAGCAGTGACATAATTAAACCATTCCTTCACACTGGCTACTCCATGTGGTGGGTTTTCATGACGCCTTCGTGTGATTTTGGTGATTGTTGCCATAGGACTCTCCAGTGCACCGCAGGGTTTTGTGACCATTGTGTTGTGTCCAAGGTGAAAATCGAGGGTTTGTACAATGTACGTGGAGTGATCACTTGATCCTTAAAAATAAAAGTTCATAAAAAATGTTCATTATGCATTCATATAATCCATATGTGGTAGTTCGCCTAATAGGAAAGCGACAATTACCCTGTTTATCCCAACTGCACTCACTCAAGGCAATACTATAGTCACTTCTAACTATACTGTGATTTGCTAACATCCCAATAACTGATATATACAGCAATATACAGTATGCACAGCCATAAATCCCTCACAAATACTTATTCAATAGCTAGACTGCCACGTGCGGTGAACATTTACTGACAGCAAGTAAAGTACAGTTCATAAATTTATAAGTACCTTCTTCCCAAATTTTTTGCGCTTCAGTCCAAAATGCAATATTTGGCTCTTCTAGGTGAAATAATGCCCAAGATTTCGACCGGAAATTGGGCCCATGGAAACATGCTAAAGTCATATGATTGCCATGTAGGCTCATTGAGCCTCCTAACTGAACAGTATCTTCTGGGAGTGGAATCTGAAACAAGGATATGTGGCAACCAGATATGATCTTCAGTACTCCTGGCCAGTGACGATGGTGAGCGGCATCCAGCACTGAAAGCACAAGGATTACAGGGAAGAAGGTCAAAGCAATACACATTGTGTTCTTTTGGGTATAAAAACATTTAATACTTTACCTCTGTATGTTATCGTGTTTACTACTGTAACAATCTACTTCTGTTTTACTTCTTTACATCTGCAATTCTGCCAATTTCTTATCCTTAAAACATGCCCATGACAACCATACCTCACCTGGAGAGTATCATGCATGGATACAATGAATTGCATTGGACCTGTCCACAATACTTTCCAGGCATGGTATGCAGGAGTGTCGCCCCATACACCAGTGGCTGTCACCCAGTATCCAGGAGTGTAGCACCAAATGTGTGGGTACACATTAAAAGGGATGGCCACTTTATATTAAAATATTCTTAATAGACCATAGACATCTGACTTTATACTTTACCCCCGCTCAGAAACTGAAGGCCCCTGGCTGCCCAGGTATTGGCAATGTAAACATTGAAGACTGGCATTCTTCAAATCCATAGGATGCAAAATGGCGTGGGTGGGTCACATGATCTATCCACATGACTGTTTCCTTGGGTTATCCTTGCCTCCATCCACTTCAGCGCAGAATGGTAACTGGATCTGGATGCATTTAGGAGATTTGACTGTTTGTATCTGCATCCAGTTACCATTCAGCTCCTGATAACGACAACGGCAGCCCAAAGAAAGGGTCACGCTGACCCAGGCCATCTTGCATTTTATTCTTGGATACTGTAAATACTGTATAGGAGAAGGCAGATTAAGGTAAAACTGTCACAGTATAAATACACCTATAACTAAATAACTGCATTGTTATGATGCCTCTATAGAGATAAATAGTAAGTTCTGGTGTTAAGTTCCCAAAACCAGAGTTTTAGCATGCAATAAGTTACTTCTTGGCAAAGCTGACTGGAGGAGAACTATTGCGAGAGACGAGAATCCTGTCTTGTGTCACTGTCCAGCCACCATATATAACAGGATGGATGACAATTTCACTTCAGGAATAAAGGAAATAAACTAATGGCAAGGTGGTCAAGTTAAAGATAATGTGTTATCAGAAAATTACCAATTGTTTAAAAAAATGTTTTCATGTTTAAAAATATGTTTTTAGAATTTTTGGTGATGTTATTTTTAACCCCTTAAGGACGACCACCGTACATGTATGGAGGAAGTCTGGCTTTTAAACAGCAGCTGAGCAGTGGCCAAAGCTCGCAACTTGTTTTAATCAGCAGACACCTAAAGGCAATATCCATGATCGTCGATATCATGAGCACGGCATCTGGGATGCGAAACCCCGGGAGTGCTGGCACTTCAAAATAGTATCAATAAAAACTGCAGATCACCCCACAAAAAATGAGCCCTCACACAGCTCCTTAGACGAAAATCTAAAAAAAGTTTTGGAGTCAGACTATGGCAATGCAAAGAAAAGAAAAATCAGTTTTTTTAGTTTTTATTTTTAAAAGGGTTTTCTGAGATTTTTATATTGATGTCCTATCCCTCTGGATAGGTCAATCAGTATCTGATCAGTGGAGGTAAGACCCCCGGGACCCCCGCAGATCAGCTGTTTTGAGAAGGTACTAGCACTCCTGTGAGCGCCGATGCCTTCTCACAGCTTGCACAGCACTGTACATTGTATATATGTGCTTGATAGGCCTGAGCTGCACCTAGGCCACGTGACAGATGGACGTGTCGTCACTGGCCTAGGGAAAGCTGAGAGAATGCCATGGTACTCCCAAGAGCACTGGTGCCTTTTCAGACAGCTGATCAGTGGGTGTCCTGGGTGTCAGACTCCCACGATCAGAGGCCGATGACCCGTCCTGAGGATAGGTCATCGGTATAAAAATCTCGAAAACCCATTTAAGTATTAAAACTATATAAATGTGGTATCACTGTAATTGTAGTGACCCGTAGAATAAAGGTAACAGGCCACTTTTGCTGCATAGGGAAAGCCATAAAAACAAAACCCATAAAGCTGTGGTGAAACTGTTTTTTTCCTATTCCACCCCATTTGGATTTTTTTCCAGCTTCCCACTACATAATATGCAATATTAAATGATGACATTAGAAAGTACAACTTGTTGTTCAAAAAAACAAGACCTTATACCGGTATGTGTACTGAAAAAACAAAAACGCAAAAACAGAAAATTGCTCTTGTACTTAAGAGGAGTTAATTTTCCATGTCAATATCTACCGGTACTTAAAAAAAAAAACTAAAATCCTGCTGTTTTGGCACAGCCCAAGAAAGCCCAATAACTTCTTGTTCTGTACAGATAACTTTACTGCAGTTATCTTCTTATCATTACAGGCAGGATTGGAATGACACCTCACCTATATAGACAGATAATATTCCATTAAGCCTTTGCTACCTAAATGAAAAAGATCACAGAGATCATCTGTTTGATGAACCATAAATTATCTTATGCGCTATTACAATATTAGATTGGTATAAAAATTACATAACTGATGTTACACACAGCACTTTAAAAAAAAATTAAAACAAAGCAAAGAGTGATGCATCTCATACATTGTTCTCGTGAGTTCTTCTCCAAATTGGTGACGACGGCCTTTGGTGGAAGGTACGGAACAGGCCCCCATGTGGATAGTGCACGCTTGCTTGTGTCAAACTGCTGAGTGAAAAATTCCTGCAACTTCATTCCAATTTTAATGAGGTCCGGAGTGGTTGACCGTGATATCATCACCTGAAAAATGTCCCACTTCAGGTCTCCATGGATAAATATTACACTAAAGGAAAGAACAAATGGAAGTACAGATAAACTCCATGCACATAACTATTTAGAATCTGGTTGCAGTAAGGAGTGGAATCATACTGCATACATGTACACAGAATACTTGTGTATACCTTTTGTCAGATATGCTTGTATCCAGTGGAGTGTACAGGTTAACGTTCCACTCATCCTGTAACTTTAGGTCTGCATTACTGAAGATTCCCATAAGGATGCTGGATCCCATGTAATCAACACGTGCTTCAGTGGAACCCATTGTGATCTGGATCTTATGACTGGGCTGTTGATTGGGATGTTCTGAAATATGAGCTATTACAAAGACATGCGTAAATTATATGAAATATACAGTATAATGAAATTAAAGACTTAAAGTGGATCTGTCACCTATTTAAAGGGGTTGTCTCACATCAGCAAATTACATTTATCATGTAGAGAAAGTTAATACAAGGCACTTACTGTGTACAATGTATTGTGATTGTCCATATTGCTTCCTTTGCTGGCTGGATTCATTTTTCCATCACATTGTACACAGCTCGTTTCCAGGGGTTATGGCCACCACTGCCGCTCCGATACATGGTGGCCTGGATGGACACTGCTGCGCATGCGAGCCTATGTGCGCTCCCACATGCGCAAACATGGCCTTCATTGCTGGGTTGCAGCAGTGTATAAAAGTGTATGGGAAATTTATCAGGGTGGGAAAGGAGACAATATGGATAATCACGACACATTAGTAAGTGCCTTGTACTAACTATGTCTACGTGATAAATGCCATTTGCTAAGGGGAAACAACCCCTTAAAGCGCAGGATATTATATGGACAGGTCTAGTCCCCTGCACTGAAGAAGTTATAAGCAGGGGCGTAGCTATAAGGGGTGCAGAGGTAGCAGTTGCTACCGGGCCCAGGATCCTGAGGGGGCCCAAAGACCCTTATGCCGCATAAGAAGACACACAAAGCACTGAGGGAAGGGGGGCCCATGAGCCGTTAGCTACGCCCCTGGTTATAAGTCCGCTGTATTCACGAGGTTAGTGCATTGCCACACTCCTCATCAGGGACACACGAGTGCAACAAAAATGTGAAGAATAAAAGCTGCCTATCTATATCCGTGTGTAGCAAAAGAGAATTGCATTCAAAAAGTGTCTGAATAGTTTGTAGGTCAACTTACCGACCATTTCCAAGGTGTTAACGTCTATTGTACCACCGACGACTCCTCCTTTGGAGTCCAGCTGAGATCTTCCTAGGCCTACAGACATGCTGATTTCCCGGTCTCGGTTACTTCCCACAGACAGACGGCCTTGGCTTTTTAGTCCACTTGTGGTCCATCTGAGAACAATGCAATTTGTTGTAACGTATGTGTGTTATCTACTTGCCTCCACAAAGCTGTCAACAAGTTGTATATATGCATAAAAAATTAAAGGGCTGTCCAGTTTCAAAGTAAATCGGGGCAATGGCAGGCAATGCAATAAAATAAAAGAACCATCTGATTTTATTGCATTGCTCTTTTTATCTAGGAACTGGAAAAATCATTAATATGTGGCAAAAATGCACCAACCTAATACAATATTCCGTACATCCAAATTGAGGAGCAACATTATGATTAGCAGGAACTTCCAGCCAGCAAAGCCAGCACCAACAGACAAGACTGCAGGGCTCAGGACACATCATCAATCATAACTATCGCTATCGTTTTGTATTTGGGGCTGACCTGATGTCTTGCATTTAAAGGGGTATTCCCATTTGGGTCTTTGTTGGCATATTGTAGGTTGCACCTCTGGGACCTACTCTATCCTCAAAAATGGTGCCCAGCCACGAACAGAGAACATGCTGCACATGTGCGGCTTCCTCCATTTGCTGGCCACAAGACTTCTGAAAAAAGCTGAGCACGCTCACTTGCTATTTTCAGGAGTGTCATAGCAGTGAGAGAAAGTGATGGAGCACATGTGCAGCCGCCTCTCTATTCACAGTGGAGCCCCGCTCTTAAGACTGGGCTCCACCTCTGGGTTCAGCCATTAATGTCCAGATGAAACAACCCCTTTAAGGAATTAACAGGGTTGTCTTATCTCGCCGTTACTAAGGCAAGATAAGACACAGTTCCGACCACCATCTGGTCGGGAAACAGCAGAGCGCTGAAACCGGTGTGGCTTAGTAAGAAAGAGGCATTTTGGTGAAAACCATTTTGCATTTTGGCGCAATACTACACCAACTAATAAGTAGCGTGGAATTCGAATTCTTAGACAGTATTAGTAAATCTGCCCCTTTATTCCACGAGAGGCTGGACAACTCTCAGCTCCCTAACCCATATTCAGCTTACTAAAAAAGGTCATGAGTGCACTAATAGCAGGTTTAGATCTAATACCATGCGTAGATCCTAATATATCTACTGAAAGAAGCATAGTGGCACATAAACACAGGCTGGAAATATGGCCTAAGAGTGTACGTTGTGTTGTATTGTGAACACTGCGGTCCTAAAGCAGTACAGAGGGTTATATCCACTTACGTTGTATTTCCCATAACATTACTCATATTCATTTGAACATTTAACTGTTTCAAATTGATAGCAAACACAACAAGCGTTTCCCATGGAGACCCCTGCTGGCTTGATGGTTTACTGGCCTTGCTGAATGAAGGTGTTGAGGTCTTTGTGACGGAATCTGAATGAGAAAAACACAGAGACAGAAACACGATCAGGAACTACATTGGTGGTACAGAAAACAAAGCAGACTGTAATGAAAAAAAAAAAAAAAACATTCTGGATACATTATCAATACATTATCTTGAATTCAATATAAATGTGAATGCAATGGATCCTGATCAATTGTGCAAAAAAAACAACAGAAAACATGGTTTTATCAAGTACAACTAGGTAAGTCAGCACCAAGTACTTCCTAATTTGATATAACTCCCTGAGGCCTATAAAAATAAATAATTTCAATAATTTTTATAGCGTTTTCAGCTGTTTTTTTTTACATTTGCAACGTGGTTTTTCTCCCTTTTTGTCCTACAGAAGAGCCTATGAGAAAAACGCCTATAAAACCGGCTCCTAAAAAAACACCATGAAAAGTGAGGCTTTTTTCATAAACCTGCTGTGTGTGAAATCACCCAAACAGACATAAAAGTCATTTAAAACATAGCAATAATCCGTCTAACCACGTAAAATATTTGCAACCAAAGATGAAATCATGTAGCTGCAATAGAGAACAGTCAGCTGTCAGAGCCCCCCAGACCCCCTGTAGAGAAGGCAGAGAACATGTATTACAATCTCTGCGCACAGTTTATGCCCCAGTCCTGATGATCTTGTGATGGGTAACTCAGGATCTCCGTGCACCCAGAGCAGCACTGAGGTATAGCTGGGGGTGCTATATTCTGCCTGTAACTGGGCTTCATATGTCAGCCCCAGTCATACTACAATTTTATGAACATTATGAGGGTACAATATGCAAAATAAATCAACTAAATAAAAAAGAAATGAAGAAAACCACTACATCTAGCACTGCTCTCAATGATCCAAAACTGTATATCTATAGAAAAAAAAAAACATAGCATAAGGGAGACGCCATTTAAAAACTGCTATTTTAGAAGTCTTCTTGTGTGGCAGAGGGGTGCACCTTGCTAAGTCCCTATATAAAGATACATACCCCTACGTGGCACCGAGGAGTCGGACACACTTCTAGATCTAGCCACAGCTGGGGATTTCAAGGAGGCAGGAGACATGCTGTTGCTTGGTGCGTGTTCATTGAAAACATTGGGTGACTGTGCCATGTGGCTGAATGAGGCTGACTGACTGGGCTGCTCCCATGTTCTACAGTATGCTTTCCGAGAAGACTCAGGAGAGAGATGCTGGTTTACTCCCTCAACAGAATCCGGAGTACAAGGTCCAGAAGCTAGAACAATGATACATATTGTTACTGGATCAAGAAATCTAACATGTATCACAGCACGCATGTAATCTGCAATATCAACTAAAATGTGTCTCTCACCTTGTAATAGCACCAAGTCTAATGTTATAACCAGGGCCAGCTGCTATGGGGGTGCAGGACCAGCCATACACTTATTACTGTATGTGTGTGTACTGGCAGGGCCCAGGTCTAGCTGCTGTGTCTGTCATCCATGACAGCCCGGGCCTCATTCCCCGGCTTGTGCTCTCCCCAGCAGCAGGCCTGCTGAGCAAGACAGTGATCATCGTACCTGCTCCTGGGGACAGCATGATGTTCTCCATTCATCAGAGAACGGGGCTAGGCTAGGTAGGCAGCACTACTGTAAGGGGGCATTCTACTGTTTGGAGGCGATAAGGGGGCATGACAATTTTGTGAGGCGATAACTACCGTGAAGGGAGCATTTTACTTTGAGGCAGCACCAAGGGGTCCTCTTTACTGTGAACAAAGGGATCATTCTACTGTAAAGAGGGCACTTAGGGGGCATAACTACTGTGTGGATGCTCTAAGGGGGCATAACTACTAAGTGAGGGGCACTAAGAAAACATTCTACTGTGAAGGGGGACTAACTACTGTGTGGGTAACTAAGGGGGCATACAGGACCTGGTAAGTGCTGGTAAGCATTTTATTTTCACCTTTACATGACTGAGTGGGTGAAAGTTTGGATGGTGACCTTGGGTGGTCTTGGGGGTTTATGGGCTCACTTGAATGTAACCTGATTCGCAACACAAGAGTGCAATTGTTTCACTTACCTGGTAGATTGATGGTCTGATCGCCGAGAAAAAGTCTTCTTGCAATGCTCCTTCTATACCATGCCCTTGGAAATGCCAAAATTTCACTGAGACGGCGCATGTCATACTTGAATGATGCAGAGCCTATGTCACAGACAGCTAAGGGGAAAAAAGATCATAAGATTTTTCAACTTCAGCCCAAAAGTATAGTAGCCTTTCTCCAGAGCAGTTCTCTGCAGAGCTGCTCGGGTCCTACCGTTGCTGCCTGTTTACAACACGTGACCGCTGCAGCCAATCAGTGTGCTCAGCGTCAGCTGCAGCGGTCATATTCCATATATAAGCATGCCCCAGCTGCGGTGTGTAGACAAGCAGTGGCTGGAGAAAGAGGCGAGTATAACATGATTTTACGGTATATTTTAAGACACTGTAGAGCTTGTCCGAGATCTTTAATAATCTCAGACAACCTCCTTGATTATAGTGCTGTATCTGGGTCTCCCTTGTATTTTACTATGGCAGATATTGCGAACCTGTTCTCATTTTGTATTTTTGGTTCTTTATACTTTAATCCCTGTTATCACCCTAATAAAAATAACTGACCCGTAACCATACAGTACCTGAGATATTTATTAATGTGGTATCCATTTTGCTTGCTGTTTTATTAAGGGACACACTTTCAAAGAAAGATGCTCCACCAGAGCGTCTCATTCTAGACAAACTGACTTTGACAAACTCCAGATTAATACTGAGGGAGTCTTTGCGTCCAGTCACTGATGTAGGCTCCTCATCCACTTGTCCTACAAATAGGAAGTACTGTTGGTGAAACTTGAAAGGAAATCTCAGCTTTTCAACACTTTACATAAAAGTTACAATAAAAAGACACAGCCCTTTAACGTTTAATCCCTTGGAGCAATCTGCCATATATTTACAGCATGGGAAATATGTCCATGAACTCCAACGCCATATATCTTAGGCTACTTTCACACTAGCGTTTTTTTGCGGATCAGTCATGGATCTGCAAAAAGCTTCAGTTACAATAATACAACCGCATGCATCCGTCATGAACAGATCCGGTTGTATTATGTCTTATATAGCCATGACGAATCCGTCATGAACACCATTGAAAGTCAAGGGGGGACGGATCCGTTTTCTATTGTGTCAGAGAAAATGGATCCATTCCCATTGACTTACAGTGTGTGTCAGGACGGATCCGTCTTGCTCTGCACCACCAAATGGACAGAAAAACGCTGCTCGCAGCGTTTCTCTGTCCGAGATGGGGACACAACCAAACGGAACGGAATGCATTTTGGTACATTCCGTTTCGTCCCTATTTACAATGAATGAGATCTCAATAGCGGAATTGACAACGCTAGTGTGAAAGTAGCCTAAGGCAATAGCAGTTACAGTATCTAAGCAGTTAGACGGAGGGGGAGGTATGATGCAATTGGGAGTCAATGGTTTGCCATGGCAGCTGGGGGACCAATGAAGGACTCCAGGTCAGCCATGTGTGTGCGATTGATAGGCATAATGCTGCTGGTTAGTATAAAACCTACAGCCATCCTGCAGTATAGCAGTTTATTGTAAAAGCAATCAAAGAAATTGCAGATCCAAATCACACAGTGGACTGGAACATGTGTAATAAAAAGTGTAAAAAAATAAATAAATAAATAAAACAACGTATAAAAAAAAAAAAAGTCTTTCCCATTACAAAATATTTTATAATGCAATAAATAAATAAAAATCCCTCAAACAAACATCATTTACTTGCGTAAATGATAGATGAAATGTACTCCACCTACGAGCTTAATCTAGGTGCATTGACTACAAGATAATGTGGTCAATTTATGCGGAGACGTGTGCCTCATCATAAATTAGGCACATCCTCCAGCGCCACAAGGTTATAAGAAAAACGGCATAGAAATGTGGTATTTGATAAATGAC
The DNA here is from genome assembly GCA_033119425.1 of Bufotes viridis. NCBI lineage: Eukaryota > Metazoa > Chordata > Amphibia > Anura > Bufonidae > Bufotes > Bufotes viridis. The sequence goes on along the minus strand of CM065589.1, from coordinate 444,530,375 downwards.
CCCCAATGTATTCTTAAAGAAGTTGTCTCACTTCAGCAAATAACATTTATCATGTAGGCAAAATGAATACAAGGCACTTACTAATGTATTGTGATTGTCCATATTGTCCTCCTTGTACAATATAGGAAAAAGCGTCGGCCTCTCTGGTGGCCGAGACTATGGGAGCGTACATAGGCACGCATGTGCAGCAGCTCCTGTCCTGGCCACCTCGTATCTGTTCTGCAGCAGTGGCCATAACCCATGGATACGAGCAGTGTATAATGTGAAGGAAAAATGAATCCAGCCAGCAAAGGATGCAATACGGGTAATCACAATACATTAGCATGTGCCTTGTATTAACTTTCTCTACATGACAGATGCCATTTGCTGTCTACTTGGGATATTGATTTACACACAGAAATAATGAAAATGTATAACTAAATAAATGAGTTATTTACCATACCTAAGCCACTGGGTCCCGGAGCAAGACCAGAAACAGCAGATTTTTGCTTGCCAGCTCCATAAGGATGAAACACATAGAGAGAAAATCAGACATGCATGCTGTGAAGCTCAACCCCGATGAGTTGCTGCTAGAACTGGTCAGATCTGACTGACTACTGCTGTGCCGTGTTCTTCCAAGAGGGCTTCCCAGTCCTGGTGATGGCCCTGTAAATTAGATATTTAAATTGTAATAAAATAATATTGTAGTTTATTATTCAAACTTATAATCAGTGTTTTTTCTAATTTTATGTACTTTAAGGCATTGTCCACTCTTTAGATAGTGATGACCTATCCTCATGATGGGTCATCAACATCAGATGGGTGTGGACTGGACACCCAAAACCCCCACTGTTCAGCCACTGGTGGACAGCCCTAGAGCAGAAGGCTCTGTTCACTGTGCAGGTTGCGCTGATGTACTGCAGCTCAGCTTCTGAACAGGAGCAGGGCTGCAGAATGCCGACATGGCCACTACACAGTCGACCGAGCGTTCTGCTTCTGACTCTGTCCACTGTTACAGCTCTGGCGCCGGCGGCTGTTGCAAACTTCTGCTCTGTGGGAGTGCCGGATGTCTGACCTCGCCAATCTGGTACTGAGGAGCTATCTTGAAGATAGCATCCAACAATAAGTTCCCTTATACATGTATATCATCCAATATCATAATATACAGAACCAAAAAATTAAATATATGGATCAAGGAATAGAAAAACAAAAGCTTGAAAGCACACCATGTATATTTATATAATCAAAGTTACTTTTATTAAACAATTCATAAACAATCTTGGCATCACATAATTAAAAACTACTGGGTTGATGATATGTGGTGGTATAGAGCTATCAATATAAAGTGCAAGTGCAAGAGCATTGTGGGGCAGTAATCAATAAACTATGAGCACCACCGAATTAAATGGTAAGTACCTATTATTAAATGTAATACAAAGCAAGTGCTACAAAATCAAAATACCATGATTGAGAAGCGCTAATACAGGTAAGTAATACATAATAGGTTAAGTGAATACTGACCCAGATACACACCACAATGTCACCAAACCGCACCCCGACGCGCGTTTCGCCGTCAGCTTTTGAAAAAGCTGACGGCTTTTTGATTATTTAAATATACATGGTGTAACTTTGATTATTGAAATATACATGGTGTGCTTTCAAGCTTTTGTTTTTCTATTCTATGATCCATATCCGGAAGAATAATGTACAGATGTAATGTACAGATATTTTGATCATATCAATGGTAACATATATAACCTGTCTACAGCGGTGCCTCACTGTTCTGTGAAAATGAAATTGTACACTGCTTTTATAAATCTGCCCTGTTGCTTTATAAGCGTAAAAGATCCTACTTGTTACTCTTCTTAGAAACCAAAAAACATATCTTAATGGCACTGGAAGAGAATTAAAATGACCCACACACACCTAAGCTGTAAAGTAAGGGCATCACGAGAAGAAATTAACGGGCAAATTTATCATTAGCTTTTACTTGAAATGTGTAATTGTAAAGTAAATCTTATAAATAAGCCACTAAGTCCAATGTACAATAATATGCAATATAAATTGTGTACCTGCTGTCCCCAATTTGTTTAGGCCCGGTTTTGATCCACTCGGCATAGACGGGCTACCAACATTGGATTCTGAGGGGTAGGTTGCTCCTAGTGTTTCTAGTTCACTTCGGTTCGAGGAGAAAACAAGGTCTAATGATGGAAGCTTCAGCATGCATTCAACACGCGAAACTGGCAGGCAGCTAAACTTGATCTGGGAGGGCTGAGAATGGAGAAATCAAAGACCAAAACCATCAAACCACATATGAAAATAAGAATGTAAACTCATGTATTATAACTATTAAAATAGATTTCCCATGTTATAATGCACAGGGACACGTCCCCTTAACAGTCCTCAGCCCCTGGTGCTCTCGACCGCCCAGTAAACAGGGAACTGCAACACAGCTCTATTTAAGTGAATGGGGTTGTGTTGCCGCAGGCGCCTGGGAGCATTGTTGTGCAGGGAAAAATCTGTAAAAATGCTACAGCGCTTTACAGGATTGGCGTGGAACACATATAAAAAGGCGCTAACCTAATTGCAACAGAAACGTGATAGATGATCAATTTTGTTGGGCTGTGATGACCACCACTATGGACACAGCCACCTCTCCATTCCTATTTGCCTGGATACGGCGGCCAGTAAGACAGGGTGAGGCACAATGGGACTGCAGGTCCCCGAATCTATCAGGACTGCTGACTGGCTGAGGAGGATCATATTAAAATGCCTCCAACTCCAGAGCAGCAGCGTTATACCAGAGGCTCCTTCTTAGCCAGTGTACACATTAGGCACTCTTGCCCCATATGTCAGCCCTAGAGACAACTTGTCCTCACTAGTATGTAACACTATGTTACGGTTATCTTTTTCCCTTTTGTGATTAAATCTAGCAAATAGTTTCTGCTAAAGCAATGGACAAATACTCTATGGACAAAATTCACTGCACTCTGATGAGCAAAATTTGCTAAACAAAAGTCTGCACGAAGAATATTTATGCACAATGTGAACAGAATTTTTACCAACCCCACTGACATTAATGGAATGGATTTACATTTCAAACACATGAGCTGCTCTGTAACTGATCAGCTCCTCATGCGGCAAGGCCACCGCTCATTAGAAGTCTCCCTTGCAGCAGATCAGTATCATCCTTTCAGACACATCTGAAGAGAGATGTACAGAGGTGTGGTGGGGGCCCTATGGGTCCTCCAGGGCCCAGTCACCAGTACAACTGCTGCAACTTTTTTAAAGCGAATGTGTCATCAGAAAACGACCTACTCTTAAAATTATGTTTTATGTTACAATTTTTTTTTTACAATTTTTTGGGTGAGTTTTTTTTCTATTTGTACAAATCACTACCTACCATATATTTAATAAAGATATAATCCTGCAATTCTCTCAGTAGCCACTGGGCCTAATAATATATCATTATTTCCTGTTCTGTACGGGTAGCTTTTCAGTAGCTATTATCATTATCACCACATGCAGCATTACAATGACAAATAACACCTCTATATAGATAACACAGAATCCACCATTCACAATAGCTGATGTCACAGCTTATCTACTCCCTCCTGACCTGTGTAGAGGTCACAGAGCATGGCCTAGAAAACTCTACAATGTATGTCAATGGGGTCAGCTCCTGTCCATTGTGTCTATGGCCCATATAGCTGCTTTAAAAAGACCGAAGTCTTAAAGGGGTTGTCCAGCCGTTATTCTTTGTTGTCAGGATAGTTCATCAATATCAGACACCCCTGCCGATCAGCTGTTTGAAGAGGAGGTGGCGCTCCATGTGAGAACTGCTGCCTGGTATTCACACTAGGCGTTGTCTCCTGTGGCGCGGGGGCTTAGTGTAATGGCGCGGGTACTTGTATTACACTGCACTTCCAAGATGAAGTGCAGTGTAATGAAGACGAAGCGGTGCTCACATGGAGTGCCACCGCCGCCTCCTCTTCAAACAGGTGATCGTATATGGATGACCTATCCTGACAATGAATCATCAATATTAACCTCTGGACAACCCCTTTAATATATTTTAGGCCTACTGGCCAGTGTGAAAAATGCAGGATTTTATATATTTTTTTTAAATATAGATAGTGACATGGAAAAACTTTTACAAAAAAACTCACCAAGTATTCTAAAAAAATATATGTTTAACATAAAAACGTGATTTAAATAATAGGTCATTTCCAGATGACACATTCCCTTTAAATATGCCACTGAGAGCCCGCTACACTAGTTGAAGGCGAACGTCATCAATATTGAGAGGCCCTCCTGAGGGTGCCATAAAATAGCTACAGTCCTACACCACCAGTTATGAAAATGTAAAAAATAAAAATTTGAGCACCCAAACAAATCTAACATTTTTAGCAGACAAGGTAATGTATAAAATGGTATAGAACTTTCAGATGTATTCATCCAAACATTTGCAGCTAACCGTTCCACCACACCTCCCAAATCATCGACCATACCTGAACTCTAACATAGACAACCACATCAACAGGGAAAGATGAGTAGGCAGAAGTTGAAGATGACACCAGTGAGGTTGTTGATTCTTCTAGTGGATCTTGGAGGTCAAACTGTCCAATATCTTCATCCTGCGTACTCACTGCTGTAATGAGCAAAATGTATACCTGTCAGTTCATTTCTTCAGGGAGTGCAGAATTATTAGGCAAGTTGTATTTTTGAGGATTCATTTTATTATTGAACAACAACCATGTTCTCAATGAACCCAAAAAACTCATTAATATCAAAGCTGAATATTTTTGGAAGTAGTTTTTAGTTTGTTTTTAGTTTTAGCTATTTTAGGGGGATATCTGTGTGTGCAGGTGACTATTACTGTGCATAATTATTAGGCAAATTAACAAAAAACAAATATATACCCATTTCAATTATTTATTTTTACCAGTGAAACCAATATAACATCTCAACATTCACAAATATACATTTCTGACATTCAAAAACAAAACAAAAACAAATCAGTGACCAATATAGCCACCTTTCTTTGCAAGGACACTCAAAAGCCTGCCATCCATGGATTCTGTCAGTATTTTGATCTGTTCGCCATCAACATTGCGTGCAGCAGCAACCACAGCCTCCCAGACACTGTTCAGAGAGGTGTACTGTTTTCCCTCCTTGTAAATCTCACATTTGAGGATGGACCACAGGTTCTCAATGGGGTTCAGATCAGGTGAACAAGGAGGCCATGTCATTAGATTTTCTTCTTTTATACCCTTTCTTGCCAGCCACGCTGTGGAGTACTTGGACGCGTGTGATGGAGCATTGTCCTGCATGAAAATCATGTTTTTCTTGAAGGATACAGACTTCTTCCTGTACCACTGCTTGAAGAAGGTGTCCCTCTAGAAACTGGCAGTAGGACTGGGAGTTGAGCTTGACTCCATCCTCAACCCGAAAAGGCCCCACAAGCTCATCTTTGATGATACCAGCCCAAACCAGTACTCCACCTCCACCTTGCTGGCGTCTGAGTCGGACTGGAGCTCTCTGCCCTTTACCAATCCAGCCACGGGCCCATCCATCTGGCCCATCAAGACTCACTCTCATTTCATCAGTCCATAAAACCTTAGAAAAATCAGTCTTGAGATATTTCTTGGCCCAGTCTTGACGTTTCAGCTTGTGTGTCTTGTTCAGTGGTGGTCGTCTTTCAGCCTTTCTTACCTTGGCCATGTCTCTGAGTATTGCACACCTTGTGCTTTTGGGCACTCCAGTGATGTTGCAGCTCTGAAATATGGCCAAACTGGTGGCAAGTGGCATCTTGGCAGCTGCACGCTTGACTTTTCTCAGTTCATGGGCAGTTATTTTGCGCCTTGGTTTTCCACACGCTTCTTGCGACCCTGTTGACTATTTTGAATGAAACGCTTGATTGTTCGATGATCACGCTTCAGAAGCTTTGCAATTTTAAGAGTGCTGCATCCCTCTGCAAGATATCTCACTATTTTTGACTTTTCTGAGCCTGTCAAGTCCTTCTTTTGACCCATTTTGCCAAAGGAAAGGAAGTTGCCTAATAATTATGCACACCTGATATAGGGTGTTGATGTCATTAGACCACACCCCTTCTCATTACAGAGATGCACATCACCTAATATGCTTAATTGGTAGTAGGCTTTCGAGCCTATACAGCTTGGAGTAAGACAACATGCATAAAGAGGATGATGTGGTCAAAATACTCATTTGCCTAATAATTCTGCACTCCCTGTACATACATAAAAGTTCTTTATCTAATCGGTGGGGGTCTGACACCCGGGACTCCTGCCGATCAGAAGTTTGAGAAACCACCAGCGATCCTGTGAACACCACGGGTGTCGGACTCCCACTGATCAGATACTGGTGGGTCATCATTATTAAAATCTCAGAAAACCCCTTTAAGCAACTTTTCTGTGCATATTTTCTTCCCATGTGAATACAAATATCTTCAGTTATGACAAACTTCCATAACACACACATTGCATGCCGGTTGCAATGGGAGATGATGGAGACAAAGGTCTACCTGTATAGTTTCTTTCAATCGGTGTGATTGGTATAGTCTCCAGAGCCTTCTCTAAAAAGTCAAGCAGATTTGGACTGATGACCATTTCTTCAGGCAGCGACTGCAAGGCTACCCAGGCATATAACTTTGCTGTCTTCACACCACTACTTCCCTTTCCTTTGGCTGCAAAGTAACATTTAAAGTAAAAACATACAAATTAATAACGTCCTAGTAATACTGAGTAAACGTCAATCCTTAGCTCGCACACGCCATTAGCCTCCAGTCAGCAGGGCAAGAAGTAGGACTAACATCCCTTAAAGCGCAACGGGGGAGATTTACTAACCCTTTATCCCAGCGTGCTATCCCCTAAATGCCCTAAGTATTTTCTGTAGAAGACATATGGCGCATCCTACACTGCACAATCCTCGGTATCCTCAAGCAATTTTGCATTAAGGCATAACATTTTGTAAGAAAGGAACACAAAATTATATTTGTGGCTAAAAGCCTGACCCGAGCAATTGTTGAGATGTAGAAAACATACTAAAAATAAGTTCAGAATTCAGATTTCTCACATGTGCTTATCCTTACATGCACATATCTTCACATACTCACCAGAACTCTATCTCATATCTATCTATATCTATCTATCTATCTATCTATCTATCTATCTATCTATCTATCATATACATCTATCTATCTATATCATATACATCTCTCTATCTATTATCTATCTATCTATCTATATCATATACATCTCTCTATCTATTATCTATCATCTATCTATCTATCTATCTATCTATATCATATACATCTCTCTATCTATCATCTATCTATCTCATATCTATCTATATTTCATACATATCTACCTATCTCCTGTCTGTCTGTCTGTCTATCTATCTAATATCTATCTATCTATCTATCTATCTATCTAATATCTATCTATCTGTCTATCTAATTATCTATCTATCTCATATCTATCTATCTATCTATCTCATATCTATCTATCTATCTATCTATCTATCTCATATCGATCTCATATCGATCTCATATCGATCTCCTATCTATCTCCTATCTATCTCCTATCTATCTCCTATCTATCTCCTATCTATCTCCTATCTATCTCCTATCTATCTCCTATCTATCTATCTCCTATCTATCTCCTATCTATCTCATATCTATCTCCTATCTATCTCATATCTATCTATCTGATCCAGAAGCCTTCGGATGTAAGACGCACGATCCAGACTTTACCCAAAGACTAAAAAGACTACATATGCAACAGCTCATCTGCTGTCACTTTAGCAGTAAAGAGAGACCACTACTATTCCTAAATGTGACAGAGGGGGCTATGTTTTTTTACAAATGATAAAGATTTCCTGCTGTTGAAGGACAGTTTGGACATCCCCATATTCAATGTGTATGGACACGAGAAGATCTCTCCCTACCAGTAGCAGATGGTTCTAATAAATGATGGTTTAAGGATTAATGAAAATATGGATGTGCTATGTGTCATCTCTCTACATGAACGCCACATTATAACCGTGAGCGATGAAACAAGGTATTATACAGTGAAAGCTGATACGGATGGAACAGACAAAGTACCTGAGGAGATAGGTGGGGGAGGGGGTGGTAATAAGGTGTTAGTCTTGCTGTGGACAGAATTAGGTAAAGGAGATGATGCAGTATCTTTCATACCATACAGCTTTGATTCTTTTGAAAGGGTTCTTGGCAAAGATGATCCTCTTGAGGCGTTTGGCGACTCAGTCTTTAGGGTTTTGGAGTTATAGTGCAGCTAAACAGAAAGAGATGATTTTTATATTCCTTCACATAAAAGTTCTGCAGCCAGGACAGAAGAGCATTCAATCACAGGACGATAATAACTCAACTGCCATAGCAGTAAGAGTTTATACATCTCCACGCCAGGCTAATGCCTATGACTGGTACAGACACATCGTTACTGTAGAGACATGGAGCCAGGTGGGCGACCAGTTTGAATGGTTAATAGCCAGGCAATCAAAATTCTAATTTCCAACATGTATAGCAATGTTCTAGGTCTTGGAATTTTTTGGGCAGTGGACTACAATAAAAACGGTGTAGCCGATTAACCCCTTCATCCAGAATATTATATATATATATATATATATATATAGCTGAAGTTTAAACTGGAGTGTATGGAGCAGTATCAGGGGCTGTGCTTGTTCAAAACACAGCAGGTGCCAAATGCCTTAGGGCTCATGCACACGACCATTGGCTGTTTTGCGACCCACAAAAAACAGATACCCGCCGTGTGCATTTTGCATTTTGGGGAACAGAAGGGCCAGCCCCTAATAGAGCAGTCCTATCGCTGTCCATAATGCGGACAATAATAGGATATGTTGTATTTTTTTTGCGGAACGGCCATGCGGACATACAGACATGGAATGTACACGGAGTCATTCCGCATACAGGCCCAAAAAAAAACCGAAAGGACACAGAAAAAAAATATGTTCGTGTACATGAGCCCTTACAGAGGTGACACACTCTTGCAACAGCCAAGATGAGAGATTGGTTATCCCAGCATATGGTCAGGTGCAGTGTGACTGTGTGTCCTGGGTCACAAAGATTAGAAAAAATTGCAGCACCACAAGTTGCAAACATAATCCTTCCCTTTATGCACATGAATGTGAACAGCAGCCAGAAGCAGGGTGCAGCAGAGAAGTACTGTATGGCAGTGTATTAAAGAAGCAATTAATACATCGTTCTATGGCTCCAGGATGTGCCGTTCCTTTATTACCTCTACTAGAAGCTATGAGTGAATTGCTAGCAGTCTGCAGTAAGGGTACAGAGGGGAGGTAACCGGTTGGGGGTGTAGTTCAAAGCCATGAATTATATTTGCATAAGTCTTCATTTGTAATCATATATAATGATAACTGCTCGGTCTGAACTTACTTTCACATCAACTCCAGGAATGTAAAAGATGGTGGTTTCTGAGTCACTGGTTTTAGTTTGTAGCGACGTTGGCACTTTCTTTCCAGCCAGTAAGTAAGATGTAGATGCATAATTATTTTGAAACTTTTTCTTTTTTGATGGAGAGTCTTGATCAAGGCTTCGATTACTTCTGTCATAGCTCCTGCACCAAAATGAACAGAACGCAATCCATAAATACCAAGGCAGGCACGTGCATCGAAACATAATCTCCCGCAGCTTCACCGGATGACTGAAAATGTATTACATACCGGTATATCTGCAAATATCTAGACTATTACAATTTGCCAGGAATATCAGTTATCAGTCATATATGTCCCTGAGAAGCAAGATAATAAATAGCATAAGGGAGCATATAATCTGAAATATCTTGGGAATATAAATTATTACGGAAAACATATTATGAATCTGTGATAGTTATGGAGTGATGTCAATGTGTTAACACACCAGAAGCCCACTGAATGTCTGCAAGCAGAGGTATTGAACATTGCAGTACTTTTCACTATCCAAAGAATAATTTACTTGCCAAAACACATTTAGGCCTCATACACACAACCAAATGTATGGTCCGTGTCCAATCCGCGATAGTTTTGCGGATGGCACATGAACAAATTAATTTCTACAGATCTGCAACAAAAACATCATCCGTGTGCATCTGTGCGGCTGCAAATTACAGAGCCTGTCCTATTTGTGCCTGTTTTGCAGACAAAATATATATATATATATTTTTTTACAATGGGTCCAATGAAAATCGCAGGATTCACACGGACTGCATGCATATTTTGCAGACCGTGAAGGGGATATGGTTGTGTGCAGGAGGCCTAAGGCAGGTTTCTTCTTTAGTTTTTGAGGGACCTTTTCGGTCTTTGGTGTTTTGTTTTTTTTTGCTGGCAATTTTTATTATAAAAATGCCAGGCCTAGATGCTAGACAGAAGTCACACATTTTGTAGTGTTATTTTTTCACCTTTAAAGTACGTTTTTTATGGTGTGTTTTTTTTTCTACCCCCAAATCACAGTATGCTCTGGGTCTGGTGTTTTTTTACCCTCATTGCCTGGTGTTTTCTATCCCACAGACCTACATAGTTCTTTTTTTCAGCTTCAAACAAGTGCATATGTGTGTGCTGGCATTTTATAATGGTGTTTTTACATGGTGTTCCTACAGAGGAGGCAACATTACAGAGAAGCACTTACTTTCCTCAAAAAAAAAAAAAAAAAAAAAAAACTAACTCAAAAACATCTTAAAAACTGCTACAAAAGCTGTGATTACTTATGATCCCTAAAAATGCCCCGACCAAAAGTGAATGTGAAGGAACCCTTAACAAGAGAGATCTAATAAAAACACAGAGATCTAATAAAAAATGTTCCATGGTTTTGCAGAACAAGATTCAGTAAAACTTGTAATTTACAAATTTAAATCTCTGCTCTTTCTGAACTTAAAGGGGTTATCTCACTTCAGCAAAGAGCATTTATCATGTAGAGAAAGTTACTACAAGTAATACTTAGTAATGTATTTTTATTATCCATATTGCTTCTTTTGCTGGCTGGATTTATTTTCCATCACATTATAAACTTCTCATTTTCATGGTTACGGCCACCCTGTAATCTAGCAGCAGTGGCCGTGCTTGCACACTATAGGAAAAAGTGCAGGCCTATGTGGTGCCTGGGACCATGGGAGTGCACATAGGCTGGTGCTTGAATATCAACCTGTTCATCCCCTCCTGCTCTATAACATGCTGCCTGAAGATTGCATTGCATTTTAAGGTTATAGGTTCTATTCAATAATGATGATGATGAATAGCGGTTCAAGTACCCTTCAATGAAAATGCATGTAGTTTGTTTTTTGCAGACGCCCCAGGAGCACACCAGTTTCTATTTGTCACCAATCCAGGTGACAAATGAAATTGAGAGGTTAAAGGGGTTCCACAAAAAAATATTCTATAACTTTCCATCACATGGATAGGAATACTTTTGTTATTGCATTTAATTAAACATTTTGTATAGCCATTGAGTTATTCAATAAAATCTATCTGTATAGCGCCACCCAAAAATGTCAGTACATGTCCAATAGCTTACTTCTGTCCACTAAGTTACCAAGATTTTTATAGTAACTGCCTGTTCTCAGGATAGGCCATTAATATCTGATCGGAAGGGGTCCAATGCTCCATGTCCCCGCTCATCAGCTTTTACAAAGTAGCCTTGAAACTACACAGGTCCAACCATTGTGTAGAGAATAAAGCTGGTTACTGCAGCACTGCACTAACCAGCTCTGGTCACTACACAATGTATGGAGCCGTGTAGTTCCAGAGCCAGAGCTACTTCAAAACAGCTGAGCTTTAAGGTTGTCAGGTGTCAGATCCCCACGGATCAGATATTCTGATAATAGTCCATGAATATAAAAATCCTGTACAACCCGTTTAAAGCAACAAGCTCAAAGGCTACAGCTGCTCTACCGCTGTGTCCCCACGATAGTACTTTCACAATCCATTTCAATGCTGATATTATGGCTTTATAAGCTATGGACATCATTGGAGTCATTTTTTATTACTGCGTAATGATGCAATGTCTTCATGACCGTTCTGAGCATAAGTAAGGCCTCTTTCACACTTGTGTTCTGAGGATCCGCCAGGCACTTCCGGCCCGCCGGATCCGTCAGAATGCAAGTCGCCTGAAAGCATTTGAAGACTTATCAGGATCCTGATCAGTCTTCGAAATGCTTCCAGGTTACCATGGCAGCCAGGACGCTACTGAAGTCCTGGCTGCCATGGTAAGTACTCCGCAGCAGTGTACTTACCTGCGGTGCGGCCACCGGGTGCTCCTTCATGATGTCACAGGTCTGGGTGGCGCATAGATCAATGCGCCGCCCGGACCTGTGAAGTCATGAAAGAGCGCCCGCAGGCCGCAGCGCAGGTAAGTACACTGCTGCGGAGTACTTACCATGGCAGCCAGGACTTCAGTAGCGTCCTGGCTGCCATGGTAACCGATCGCAGTCCCAGCTTACACTGGGGCCCCGATCGGAACTGCCTCTGCGCATGCGCAGAGCTAAACGTCGAATCCGGCGATGCGCCGAAACGACGTTTAGCTTAATTCCGGATCTGGATTAATGCACTTCAATGGGCATTAATTCCGGATCCGGGTTACCGCATGTCTTCCGAATTTTTGGACGCAGACAAATCTGCAACATGCTCCGGTTTTGTCAACATCCAAAAAACGTTCACATACTGAACGGAAGACATCCTGATGCATCCTGAACGGATTTCTCTCCATTCAGAATGCATTAGGATAATCCTGATCAGTATCTTTCCGTCTTAGTACCCCGACGACGGAACTCTAGGACGGAAAATAAAAAACGGTAGTGTGAAAGAGCCCTAAAGCCCCCTGGATCTTTAACTTAAAGAGCTGATAGTTAAAGAGGACCTTTCATCGGTTTTGTAGAAGAAAGTCCATGGCACACCACTATAGTAAGCTTTTATTCACTCATGATTCATCACGTGTGTGGAATACAGATCCCTTGATAAAGGTCATAAATTGCCGAAACGTCGGGACTGCCACATTTGATTCCATGCTATGCCTTATATTACATCGGATGTGACGGAACACAGTGTGTGTAAAAATGAATCATGAGTGAATAAAATTGCAAAAGCTTACTATAGTGGTGTGCCATGGACGTTATTCTACATGGTTATTACTCTCTATGGGCACCCATGGCCAAGTGAGAGGTGTGCAGATCTCAACCAACCAAAACCTTTCATCGGTTTTGACATAGGCTAACTATGTCAAAACCTTGTAGTGCGGCCCCCACTGATGTCCGGGATATATATATTTTTCTCATACCTTCCCCCGTTCGGCCGGTTCAGAGCCCCATTGTTTCGGCAAGCGAGCCGGCTTTGAGCGGTCCGCTCTGATTGGATCAAGATCATAGCCGGGGAAAAGGAGACGCCCACAGCAGAAGACGGCATCTCAGCCCTGTTGTGAGTTTACAGTTCGCTTGCCGAAACAAAGGGGCTCTGAACTGGCCGAACGGGGAAGGTATGAGAAAAAAAATACATCTTTGGCATCAGTGGGTGCCCGCACTACAAGGTTTTGACATAGTTAGCCTATGTCAAAACCGATGAAAGGTCCTCTTTAGGCAAACAAGTCATCAAGTAAATAATTTTTATGTACATAGAATGGCGTTCTCAAAATCAAAGCAATCCAAATACTAATCGGAACAGAAATATATTACTAAGATACTGTAGATGAGAACTGTGTATTGTGTGTGGTTATGGTGTAAAATACTGATTGTACATTTTCAATGAATCTTTTTTCACCAATGTATCATGCACAGTGATTTTACAAGGGCTCACTGCGGCTCAACATGAGCCATTACATATAACTATATAGTTTAACAGTATGCACTTGACTACTGAATGGTCCAAATGTACCTTTTTAAACTTATGTCATCAGGATCTGGCTGGAGAATTGTCGGGTGTAGCATACATTTTCCAGAGTCAATTTCCACTCTTATGTCTAGCTCAAAGTCTATGTTCCTTTCAGTGGCAGGGCTGGACACATTTCGGTTCGATGGTGTAGATGGCCAGCGTTCTGTAAAAAGCTGATGGACTGCGGCAAATCCAGAAGACTTCCTCCGGTTGTTCGGTCTGAGTATTAGAGAAACGGCATGGCATCCTTAGCACTTTTTGAGCAACTACTCTAGAAACATATTTTACTGATGTAAAGAGGGTATATAAGTCAACTCTTATGGCTGGTAAGATGGTGCAGCGGGCTAATGCAAAGGGGTGCGGCCGGGCACCGAGGTATGGAAGGACATCCCCTTGAGCACCTTATGTAAGTGATTTGAATATTACTAAAATCGAATTTATAAGTGAATAAAGCCACACTAGAAGCTATAAAGGGCATCATAAGCTTCAGCTCAAGAGGACCGACAAGTACATATTTTTAACTGGAGGGGGTCAAATCTGGTGGCAGAATTCCTTTAAAAATTAAAAATTATAATATATATAATTATAAAATTAAGAATGTAATAATGTATTAATATATACTTCAATATAAACTGAGAAATAACAGACTCCAGGGCACTTACTGAGGCTTCCTGTAAATATACATCTTTTCTCTGTCGTGTTCTTCCTCTTTTTCGGACTCTGATGATGATGATGATGTAGTGTCCTCTCTCTTTTCTTCGGTCTGGAAAGGAATGCCTGGTGAAAACACTTGTGGGGTGTTGGGGGAACTGAACACGGAATGTGAACCATCACTAATGGATGGGTAATGAGATGGACCATCAATGGAAACTGACAACAGAGCACCATCTACCTCCTCTGGAAACTGCGTCAAAGGGGAAAAACATAGAATATGTGGAGTTAGAAGAAAACATTTCACTTATGCATGGCTTTTTTTTAGCCTGACATCATGTACCATTTGCTGGCGATGAAATACAAGAATTACATAAAGAAGAACGGTAGTAAGTAAAATCCCAAGCGTTCTCCCTTGCAACAAACACTGATTAGCAAGTGAATAATGGAAGAAATGAAGTGAATTATATGGTATACTGAAAGAGCACATAGGATGAAAACCCAGCCACCAAGAGCAAGTAACATGTAGCACTGTAGCCATACAAGATGGTAGACTGATTCATTAGGACTGCCTGAAAATCAAGTATGCTCTATTAGTGATATTACTCATGCAGACTCATGCAGAAAACTGTACAGCAACCTCATTTGTAACCGGTTCATAAGAGATTTGTGGAGATTCCTAATGACCCAGTTATTTTCCACACGTGTACAACCAACAGATCTCCACTGATCATGTTAAAATGCATGTCCTTTTATTTCCACTAAAGGGGCTGTCCGTGAATACGAGAATCAAACGTGGCGTCAGGAAATATTGTAGAATAGCTAACTAAACATTACTCACCTCCCACCAGTCCCATACATATACTGTATGTGATCACTGCAGCTAATTACTGGACTCAATGGCGCTGCCATAATGTATGGCATGGTGGCGAGAGCCCAGTGGTTGGCTATAATGGTAACATGTATGTATGTATAGCACATCATGGCTGCAGTGAAAGGAAAGATTGTCAGCAACCACTGGAGCATCAGGAGATTTAACAGGCGAGTGATGTTTAGTTTTCTATTCTATAAAATCTTTTGCACCTACCCCTTTAAGGAGTTTACTCATTTGCTAAAACAAATTAGAAAATACTCTCATTTGTTTTAGCAACATAAGTGCTGAAATGTCCAATTTAATGGGGTTGTGCCAAGAAACTTATCCAGTACCCACAGTATAGGGGACGGCTATCTGATCGGCACGGATCTGATCACTGGGACACCCATGATCTCGAGAATGGGTGTCCTATGACCCTCTATAAACAGGGATGCAGGTCGCAGATGTCGACTACCGCTTCATTCATGCTCTATGGGACTGCTGGAAATAGCCAAGTGCTGTAGATAGCAGAAACGTTTCCAATTTGTCAGTTTTTACAGTAAAAAAGTTGTACTAAATTTCTGCAATCTTCATTCACTTTCAAAACCCCCTGATATTCAGTTTGCGACCTGGTATAGACTTTTTCATACGGATGTATTTCTCCCAGTAATACTGGCTGGACCAGTATGTCCAGGATTCTGCTGTTTTCCCCTGCCTTGTGTGGGATTTCTTCACGGTCTACAGCAGGGATCAGCAACCTTTAGCACACCAGCTGTTGTAAAACTACAATTCCCAGCATGCTCCATTCATTTCTATGAGAGTTCTAAGAAGAGCAGAACAAGTATGCAAAGCTGGGAGATGTAGTTTCACAACAACTGGAGTACCGGAGGCTGCCTACCCCTGTTCTACAGTCTATGTATACACACCTCCCATTCTCAATTTTAATTAAAACCCATTACGAAAATGTTTTTTCCCCATATATTACATGCAATATTAATGTGTCCGTTCCTTTACAAGTGATGGCCTTAGGATAAGCCATCATTATCTAATCAGCAGGTGGCCGAGACTCTGTAACCCTGCCGATCAGTTGTTCAATGGGAGCAGTGGTGCAGTCACCGGCTTCATCCACTGCACATAGGACAGAGCTGTCAAGTTGTGGCACTGGTGAGACTGCAGAGCAGGTGTCGGACTCCAGCTGATCCGATAGTGATGGCCTATACCAGGCATCAGCAACCTTCGGCTCCCAGCTGTTGTGAAACTACAATTCCCAGCATGCTCCATTCATTTTTATGTAAGTTCTTAGAAGAGCAGAGCAACTATGCATGCTGGGAGTTGTAGTTTCACAACAGCTGGGAGCCAAAGGTTGCCTACCCCTGGCCTATACTGCCGATAGACCATCACTTGTAAAGGATTGGACAACCCCTTAAATGTTTATGCAGTTTTGTGCTGAAAAAATGAAGACTGATTTCAAACGCTTACAGTAAAACGAAATATGTTACCTTTTGTTACTAAAGCAAGGCTTGTTACCCAAATTATCAATCTGTCATTTGAACCGGCAATAAATGAGACCAGTTGATGCACATTCTGCTTTTGTTTCACGTAACAAAGAGAAAGGATAACATCTGAATGAAGCTTGAGTAGATTTACAAGACAGTTTTTCATTTACAAATACCTTAAAATACCCTTCCTCCCAAGAATATCGAGACTGACGATTTATTCCTAAAACTGTATTATTCAACTTCAATTTTTGAAAAGAAGAAAAAAAAATTTTTTTTAGATAGTAATTAGATAGTAGTACTTAAATAACAGAAACCAATCACAGCTTAGATCAGGGATGGCCAACCTGTGGCTCTCCAGCTGTTGTAGAACTACAATTCCCATCATGCCCTGCTGTAGGCTGATAGCTGTAGACAGTTTGGGCATGCTGGGAGTTGTAGTTTTGCAACAGCTGGGGAGCCGTAGGTTGGCCATCCCTGGCTTAGATGTTCAGATGCAGGGCAAACACATATGAAGTAGGTCATACTAGAGGTACTGCTGCATAAGTCAGATAAAATGAGTCACAGATGAGTTGCATTGAAATTCAAATCTTTAGCTTTTTTTTCTGGTGCCTAAATGACCATTAGTCAATATACGGTAATTCAAAACCTCCACTCTTCAATGATGAAGCTAAAAGTAGACAGACACAGCTATGAACCCAAAGGAACCAAATAACAACCCTGCTGACATTCAGAGAGCTCACAGCAAGCCAATAAAAGTAGATGAACTGGATGATGTGCGAGCTCTATAACCACATAAACCTGCTATCATCCCCCTAACAATGATAAAAATGTGTCCTAAATTAGTTTGAAAGGCTTAATTACCAAAAATATAAATAATGAGCTGACACACAATAACAGGAATATTTAATAAAAACTAAACAGCACAATAAAAGCATTGAGAGCACATAGAACAACGAACTAAATATGAAATAGCATATAACATATAGCACCAGGAGGCTAAAACTCCCCAATGTGCAGGACCCTTCCACCAGGAATCGGTTTCGGGACAAGTTTTTGTCTTTACACCAAGTTAGTTAAAGGTATGATGGCGAAGTGAAAACCTATTCTACTGAAAAAGTAGTTCAGGAAGACTTCAGAACATGGCTGAAGGCTTTCAATTTACACCCAAACTTGCTCTGACAATTATTGCTGCATGTTTGGAAGTGACTAATATCCATACAAGGATGCAAATATCTTTATGGTATAGGTTGCCACAGGCAGGCTGTTAATATCTCTATATGTATAGGTTGCTGTGAATAGGATGCTAAAACAGTATTTCTACATGTATAGGTTGCCGTGGATAGGCTGCTGATATAGCTATATGTATAAGTTGCTGTGGATAGGTCGCTGATATCTCTACATGTATAGGTTGCCGTTGATAGGCCACTAATATCTCTATATGTATAGGTTGCCATGGATAGGCCGCTAATATCTCTATATGTATAGGTTGCCGTGGATAGGCTGCTAATATCTCTTTATGCATAGGTTGCCATGGATAGGCCGCTAATATCTCTATATGTATAGGTTTCTGTGAATAGGCCGCTAATATCTCTATATGTATAGGTTGCTGTGGATAGACCGCTAATATCTCTATACATATAGGTTGCCGTGGATAGCCGCTAATATCTCTACATGTATAGGTTGCTGTGGATAGGCCGCGAATATCTCTATATGCATAGGTTGCCATGGATAGGCCGCTAATATCTCTATATGAATAGGTTGCCGTGGATAGGCCGCTAATATCTCTATATGAATAGGTTGCCGTGGATAGGCCGCTAATATCTCTATATGCATAGGTTGCCATGGATAGGCCGCTAATATCTCTATATGTATAGGTTGCTGTGGATAGACCGCTAATATCTCTATACATATAGGTTGCCATGGATAGGCCACTAATATCTCTATATGTATAGGTTGCTGTGAATAGGCCGCTAATATCTCTATATATATAGGTTGCTGTGGATAAGCCGCTAATATCTCTATATGGATAGTTTGCTGAGGATATACTAGAGCACGGACATGATGGGGATTAAAGAAGCTTACACAAGCAGTTATTATGCAGATGCAACCCTATTACCGATAACATCACAGTGGAGATCGCAAAGGGAGAACCGCACTACAGAACAGTCAGTCTTTATACAAAGAACTTAATTATCACTAATAATTACAGCTACACCTTACACTGTACAGTGACTTTTTTAGTAGCCCCAAACTAATACATTGTAGGGGTGTGGAACCTAGTTTATTGCTTACCCATTATCAAGACAGTTCAAATAATGGGTCTGTGGATCTATTCTTTATCAGCAAGTTATTACATTATAATGAATTGATATTCAGCTGGTGACATAACCAACTTTTGAATTAATCATGTCACTTTTAAGGACACACTTCGGTGTATTATATGACTATGGTCAATTGGCAGTGATATTAAGGGACTTATTGGCATACAAAACAACAGCCATTTTTGTCTAGTTACTTGCCAAAAATAGTCATTTATCGTGGCTATACTATATAACCACTTGACGTTTGTGCTACATGTCATGAGGGCTTACAACTGAGTTTTTTTTTACCCAACCAAGTATTCAAGAGCCCTGCACATTGGTAGCGTATTAGCCTCCTGGACATACTGTCATACCTGGTGCTATGGTTTATATCATATATAATTATTGTTCTATCTGCTCAGAATGCTTTTATTGTGTGGTTTGCTTTTTACCAAATATTCTCATTATTGATTGTGTGTCAGCTCTGAAGCTCCACAATTTTTTATTGGTTTTTAATATTATTGATCTTAGGTGGAAGACCTTTGAGCGCTCAACCATTATATATGTAGTCCATTATTGGGGACATTACCACCGGTTTATGGTTAATGTTATAGACAAATATAAATTCAGCATATAGTTATACTACAAGGTTAATAGTTCTAAAACCACAAAAAGATGTACAAATATATAAGGGATGTGATACCATGCATATGCCCAAGTGCCGTACTTACACTGTCCTGAATGTTGAAGGTCACTCTTGGACCAGCAGGGGAAGCAGCCTCGATACGTATTTCAGGAAGTTCTTCTCCATCTAACCTTGAGCTTCATAAGACATGAAAAGAAAAGTGTGATCACTGGCTACTTTACATGTGTATGACAATATGGATCGCAATAAAGTTTGTGATTTCTGTTTACAATTTTTCCTTATATGTTGTTTGCTATAAACTGTATGTTTTTCATCTATATTTGTATTGTTTCTTGCTAAAGTATTAACTTAAAAAAAAAAAATTCCTTTTCTTAGATGTAAAAACTGAACAAATATACATGTGAACTACCATATGCAAATACGTGTTTTTAAATTCAGTATGTTGGGTACAAACTGTATCAATATGGATAAGTTGCAGCCCATTATAAAAAAAAAAAAGTGCATATAAATGGGAATACAAATAAAACCATTTTAATGTACTGGCCCCATTTTTCAGGGGAAAAATAAAATTAAGGATCTGTAATATGGAGGTGTGAATGAGCCCTTAGAATGTAAGCCAGTAATGATAAAGTGAGTTGTGGTGCAACTTATAAACACATTACGTACCCAATACCCCGTGGTTTCATTAGTGCTGGTTTTTTTGTTTTTGTTTTTAAAATCACAGGGGTCTACAAGTTTATTAAAGGGGTTGTCTTACTTCAGCAAATTGCAGAGGTGGTCGTGCTTGTACACTATAGGACAGGGATCAGCAACCTCTGGCACTCCAGTTGTTCTGAAAATACAACTCCCAGCATGCTCCATTCACTTCTATGAGGGATACAAGAACAGCCAAGCAAGTGTGCATACTGGGAGTTGTAGTTTCACAGCAGCTGGAGTGCCGAAGGTTGCCGAAGCCAGCTATAGGAAAACGCAGAAGCCCATGTGAGGTCCCATGGTCTTGGCCATCAGAGAGTCCAGACACGACCACTGATGGATTGCAGGATGGCCGTAACCATTAGAGTTGAGCGAACTTGTGTTTTAAGTTCGGCATCCAAAGTTCGGGTTCGGGTTATCCAAGCATCCCGTTATGGATTCCGCTACCACGGACCATAACGGCATTTGGAATCCATAAGGGGATTCTTCAATTAACCCGAACCTTGGACAACACGAAGGACCTGGGGTGACGTCACCATCATGTGATCAATGCAGGGGGCGTGGCTCAGTACTGGATTAGATAAGAGGTGGTAGTCTACGACCTCTTAGTAGAATTACCTTTTTTTTACAAAATAATCAAATGCAAAATAAATAAATCAATACCTTGCTCTGTCTGTTCGTTTTAAAGGTGGTCTTCCAGATGCATTGATGCTCTTGGAACGATTATAGCTAGGTTTATATCCAAGACCCCACTTATCCTTCAGTGAAGCAGCCTTTCAGCATAAAAAAAAGACAACTGAAACATTTCCAACAAACTGTTTTTGTACTACACATATATATGATCATCTGTGAAAGCTCACCCTCATACTGGACCTGCGCAGCTTCTTGCGGACATCTCTACGGATATCATTAACCGCCACAGACTCAAGATGTTGATACCGCTGAATTTCCTGGTTTATGGTTCCTTCACTTGCTCCCAGTTTCCTTAGAGAAAAAATAGCAGCTATTTTCAAAAACACTCAATAATGTAAATTACAAACCTATCATCATAAACAAAAGTGGAGAAACTGAATTTAGAGAATAGAACACAGAAAAGCAAACGGTCTTCTATTTGGAAATGCGCTCTCACTGTCTACTCACTTGAGATCATCAATAACTTTGGCTTGTTCATTCAGCTCTCGTATATCAACAAGCCGCTTCACAAACTTCCGTCCTCGGGGATCTACAGTCTGACATCCAGACTGCCCTGGTCGTCTGTAGTCTGCCGTCTCCTGGAATAAGAGATCCTGTTAGATTTCAATAAGCAGTACCATTTACTTTATTATAACCAATAACCCTGTGAGTTAGGCATGCAGTAATCATGAATTAAGAGTCAATTTCATTCCTTGTGACATTCACCAGTGATCCGAGTTTGGTTGATTTGATTAAGGTTGGACCAGTTTTACATACATTTGCCCATGAATGAGACCTGCTTGCATTCGTATGTGACCCGACAGAAACGGAGTCAGATATTTCTGAACCAGGGAGATAATCTGCAGGGACTGAGAAACGTTGACGTTTGGGGTTCAGGCCAAGTAGGTGATTTACAAGTCGCTGACCAAAGGTAAGTTTGAGGCTTTCTCCATTTACACAAACTGCTTCTGCGTTCTAAACAGCAAACAGTATGGTTAGTTCTAGTTCAGACTATTTCACACAGTATAATATAGTTAAAATAAGACTCTCACACAAATGTTTATTCTCTGACC
The DNA here is from genome assembly GCA_033119425.1 of Bufotes viridis. Classification (NCBI taxonomy): domain Eukaryota; kingdom Metazoa; phylum Chordata; class Amphibia; order Anura; family Bufonidae; genus Bufotes; species Bufotes viridis. Next base: position 444,508,104 of record CM065589.1, on the reverse strand, counting down.
TGTTAGAAAGGGGCATGATGTAATCTGTAGTGAATGCGATCTTCTCACCAGTGTCTGTATTTGTGAGTTATAACCTCCCTTCTGATTCTCAGCTGTGTCATGCGGCCAGTATTCTTATTTCCAACTGACAAAGGACAGGAAGTCAGTTACTTCTCTATTCATTCCTATGAGACTGACATTGAGGCTCCCATAGAAATACATACAGAAACTGACTTCCTGTCCACACATAGGAAGCTGTGTTATTTGGAGAGCCTGATTGATGCTCGCATGACACAGTTGAGGATCAGAAGGGAGGAGATAACTCACAAATACAGTCACTGATAAGAAGATTACCTGCACTACAATTTACATCATGTACCTTTCTAACAAGTCAGAGAATAAACATTTTTTTGGGAGTGCTACTTTAAGTTGCTACAGTTGTTAAATGTAATAATTCTCATACCTCATATTCTCAAGGAAAAACAGGTAAAAAGGACGAGAAGTGGGTGGTTTTATTAACAATTCCCCAACATGTAACTATTACCAAATGATTACCTACCACACAGAAGAAATGCACATAAGTTAGAGCAGCAACACAGAATCTGGATTTCCTGCAGGCACAGTCAGCAGAATACAGTCACTGTTTATAGGAGAGTGGCGGGGATCACGAGAAGGATATAATATGGATTTTATCCATATTATATGGACTACATCCTTCCCAATGTGTGCAGTACAGTGCAGTTTTAGGAAGAACCCCAGTTTTCTGCAATGGATAGATGCGTTAATTCTTTATTATACTGCTTCGCTGCTGGTGGGCGTATCAGTCTCCAGTGTAAAACCTGCACAGAACTCCTATAATAAAGCACTGACAAACCTACAGTATTAAATGGAGAGTGCCGTGGACTTCTCATTGACTATACAAGGAATATACTGAGCACTGCAGCATAGTAGAACCGCAGATGTCAGAGCTACTGTTATACCATTTAATAATGGCGTTGCTGTTGTGCCAAGTGTTGTTCTCTTAACACAGGACTATAGCACATTAAATACGTGACATCTGTCCAGAACACAGCCAGGCCAGTGCATATAAGAATGTAGCATGCTACCCTATTCTATATCAGAATTCTGACAGAAAAGAATGATGTATGAATAGTGTGCGTTTAACTTTTCTGGTATTGAGATCCAGCTTCCAATTTGTCCCCATTCATTGTCAATGGGGACAAAACTGAACTAAAAAGAACGGAAGGGGAACTAGAATGCATCTCATTCCATTTGGTTGCGTTCCAATGACGGACAGAAAAGAACAGCAAGCTGTGGTTTTCTGTCTGGCATGGGATGCGGAGCAAAATGGATCCGGCATCACACACAATGCAAGTCAATGGTACTGGATCCGTGTTCTCGGACACAAAAGAAAACGGATCTGGCACCCATTGACTTACAATGTTCATAATGGATGCAGCCGGTTGTATTATCACAAACGGAAGTGTTTTTGCTGATCCATGACGGATGCAGCAAAAACGCAGATGTGGAAATAGCCTAAGCTAACAGCATTTACAAAACAATGGAGGCCACTGCATTATCTTTCTCTATATAACACAGTATAGTTACACAGCGTACAGTTTTATTAACCTTGACACAAAAAATGTGATTATCAGAAATGTCTGACTTGCTTTCCCCACAGAAATATAAAATGTTAATGACAGGTGCACAGTATATGCAATACCACATTTGGTATATGGAAAACCATAATAACGACATCGCCTACAGAATATCGTACACAGTAATAAATGCAGCTTGAACTTACTGCATATACTGCGGGAGTCATGCTGTCCACTTCGTCTTTATCTGACAGGTCACCTATGTTCACAGAGTTTAGGTCTGCAATGTCATCTATGTCTTCTTCCCCCGTCAGCGTGGTTAGAGTATTGCCAAGAGCATTAAGCCTTTTACCAATATTTGGGTCCATATGCACATCAATGCCACACATCTTCCATAAAACATTTAAAGTCCATGTGCCTGCACTGCTGCTTTCTATAGTACAGAAAAGAAAAAAAAATATATATTCAAGACAAGAGGGAAAAGACTCTGCAAATGTGAAAATGAACATGACACGGAAAGAGTGCTTCTGATAAGTAAAACTTTTGTAATCCTGTTCAGGAAAAATATAATGCATTCTGACATTTAAAGAGGACCTCTCACCGCTCCTGACATGTCCGTTTTAGTAACTACTTGCATTCTCCATATAATAACGATTCTGGAACATTTATTCTTATGGCTCCCATCTAGATCTTTACTACAGATAGCTGGTAATTCATTCATAACTTCTAGTAGAAATAATAAAGGAATGGCACAGCATAGAGTCATAAGAATAGATGCTCCAGAATTGTTACTACATGGAAAATACAGGTAGTTACTATACCTGTCGTGAGTTAGGACTAAGTGAAGTCTGAAACGCGTTGATTTGTTCTGCACCGTACATGGATTATTTGATTTATTTCTAGTAAAGAAGATTTCATTTTACTGACATCTTCCCAGTCCTGAATCTGTTCTCTTGTGTTCTCTTGGACTTGCTTCCCCAGGATCCATGCATGAAGTATGCCTGGGAGCGATGAGCTGATTGCCCACGTGTTTCGTATAAATCAGTACATCCCAAGTGCTGGTCTACTTCGGCAGATTTTTTCTGTTTCTTTTGCTTTTATCTACTTCAGCTAAGCTTTTTTTGTTGTTGAATGTATGGTATTTGATATTATTTTGTACTGTAATTTTTCAATATTGAAGTAAATTTCAATTTTGTATGACAGTGATGCTGTTCTCAAGAAGTCCCCATAGTGTAAACCCAATGTTACACTGGTTATGGAAATAAGATCTATGTCAGCTGAACAATGAATATTGAGGGTGCGATGACAGGTCATGGTTTTGTGGCGTCTTTTAGCTACAATGTTTTTCATAATCGCAGCAATGCTACAGACTTGCAAAACACAGTGCATGTGAAAACACCAGTATCATTTCTAATAATTTCACGCATGCCTGCCAATGAGCATGTAGGGGAGGCACTGTACATCCCTGTCAGACACCTACAGCCTTTGTTCCCATTATAAGAAGCCCAGGTGGGGAAAGGCCCACAGGGGAACAGTTGAGTCGGCCTCCAGTACCCCATTCTCTGCACAAGTGGCACGACACCTTAGACTGACTGCACTAAATACAGATCGGCACGGTATAGGGTCTCAGCCAGCCTACGATGATTATTTAACAAACTATTCAGTACATTATTATGGAAGCATCGGGTGGCTGAGATGACATCTCAGGACAGAGGCAGGTCTCTTTCCCCAGGGACCTGCCTTCTCAAAGTTGCTGAAGTGACCCCCATAATCAATCATCTTGTTGCGTCTCTCTGCTGCCTGACCCTGTGTGAGCAGGTGGTATCTGCATGTAGCTGTACACTGGGCCCCCAGAATGAAATTTACTATTGGGCCCTAGGCACCCGTCTTAAATTGAAGAAACTATCATTTGCGGTTTCTGTCTGTGAGTAATTCATGGGATACATGTTTTCCTCAAGCAATATACTATTTTTCTTTATTTTGAGTGTAGGTAAATCAATCTATGCGTGCAAATATAAGATGCAAACAAGAAGATTTAAGAAATTTCTTGAGCAACATACAACAAAAGTGCCGAAACAAATGGCCTATGCCATTTCTAATTTACTGCCAGAGATAATGCCCCATTATTCACTTACCTGCAGAGGCCTGTCCTGTGGTCCTAGAGCAAACTTCATAAGTTCCATCAGGTACCACGCCTAAGAGAGGAAGACATGAATTCACAAAGATATTTTATATCTTAGTAAAAATATGGACTACAGTAAGATGAGACAAATTTGAATACATTTGTAATACATTTAAAACTGAAGTCTATACCAGCTATACCGTACTCTGAGGTTCAGCCTCCGGTCTGTTTCAGATCAGACACCGCCTTGAATTTTAAATTTCACCTGATTGTCCTCCCTATCCTATCAATCCCAGGACGCCTCAGCACAGCTTTACGTGGACAACTAGAATCAGTACCATTTCTTCCTGCTCAGTGTATATTCTTCTAAGTAGGCTAGACTCACATAAAAAATTGTATTCATCAAAGCCAGATATCCACTGCTGCTAGGAGCAACAAGAAAAAAGAGCAAATGAGAGATTATTGCATTCCTTAAAGGGGTTGTCCCACTAAAAATATTCTACAGTTTTCAAACCAGCACCTGGATCTGAATACTTTTGTAATTGCATGTAATTAAAAATTTAGCATAGCCACTGAGTTATTCAATAAAATGTATCTGTATAGCGCCACCTGCTGTTAGTTTCTTTGTCTTGCTCACTGAGATGGCCGCACAAGCCCAGTTTTATCCTTCAACTGCCTCCTGAGCTGTGATAGGGAGAGCTGAGACACGCCCCCTGAGCTGTGATAGGGAGAGCTGAGACACGCCTCCTGAGCTGTGATAGGGAGAGCTGAGACACGCCCCCTGAGCTGCAGCAGAAAAGACACTCCCCTGAGCTGTCAGCTTGATATAAATCTAGCAGAGCAATGAATGGGGAGATCTCTGGACCCATGTGAGGTACAGGGCTGGTTCTAGCTTTGTTAGAAATAGATTGTCAGGTACTAGATATTGTCTGATTTACATTTTTTACATTAGTCATGGGATAACCCCTTTAAAGGGAACACAATGAAAACTTGGGGTTTTAAAGGAAAACTCCAATCAAAACTAAATTGTAAATTGTACTAGCACAGATTCAGTAGAGAAGGCTAAAATGGGGAGGAGGTGTCCGCTTTGGACAATCCCTACTGTAGCGCTAGAATTACTATTTTTGGCTTATTCACCACCCAAACATAACGGTTATAAAAAGCAAATCGAAAATTCTTATGTACCCCAAAATGTTAACATGAAAACTATAAGCCTTCACACAGTTCTGAAGAAAAAAAAAAGTTATGGATCTTCAAATGTGGCGATGCAAAAACATTTCCTTTATTCTTTTATTGGGTTTTTATCACACAAAAGTAGCAAAATGTAAAAAATAATTTAAAATAAAATGTTTGGTATCGCTGTAATCATACCAGCCCAAACAATAAAGTTATCATGTTATTTATGTCACAATGTCGGTACTGCAGTTTTTTCCCATCCCCCAGAAAAAGAGTTAATAAAAGTTTATCAATGAGTTATGTGTACCCTGAAATTAAAAGTGTCTTCAAGATTTTATAACTGATGACTTATCCCCTGGAAAGGTCATCACTAGCTGATCAGTGGGGGTCCGACACCCAGGAGGACCCCCGCTGATCAGCTGTATGAGAAGATCCCAGTGGTCTTGTGAATCCCGCAGCCTTCTCCGCGCTCACCAAGCACAGGTTGTACATTGTATAGTGGCTGTGTTTGGTATTGCGCTCGGCCCCATTCACTTCAATGGGGCTGAGCTGTGCCTAGGCCACGTGACTGATGAACGTAGCGTCACTGGCCTAGGAAAAACTGAGAGAAGACCGCAGGGCTACTGCGAGCGACGCTGCCTTCTCAAACAGCTGATCAGTGGGGGGGGGGTACGGGGTTTCAGGCCCCCACCAATCAGATACTGATGAGGTTCATCTGCATTGTGATCTCAGACACTGTAATCCAGTCATTGTATCTGGCGTACATGCCAGCTTTCAGACGGAAAAAGTCGGCATATATGGCGGAAAGCGGATCGATTACCGCCGGATCCCACTACTTTGAATGGGGATCCAGCGGGGCACGGTGGTATCTGGCTATGCCGGATATGGTGAACTCCATCAGAGCAGAATGCTGGAGTTCACAGCGTAGATGTGAACCCAGCCTAAAATCTACAACTAGTCCCTCAAAAAAGCAGGCCTTCATATGGCTACATCGACAGACAAATAAAAAAGTTATAACAGGCTGGTCACTAAGGGGTTAAGTGGTTAAATACAAAGAATATAAATAATATACTTACATGCATTCATAACCAAGTCTGCTCTAATTTCTGGCTTCCAATCATCCCATGAGGTTTCAAAACCATCAGCAAAGCGAATGCAGAAGTTTTTGAAGTGCCCTTTGCTCACCAAGGACTCAGAAGAGCAGGCAGTGATTAGAGTGCTCTCTATCGTGAGCACCAAGGCAGAACCAGTATCAAAGTCGGCTGTATGATTTGCCTGGGGGGAAAAATGAACTAAGTCAATTGGAAATTTATTATCGGCTGTGCATCAGAATTGTAGCAAGGAAAAAAAAAAAAAAAAAAACATTTGGCGCCTTCCTGTTTTGCTAAAAATGTACAATATAAAAAAAAAAGTGGGTGGGGATACAAGCCAATAAATAAAGAGTCTAAATTTACAGTGCAGAAATCTTTTTTTAGTTTACCACATTAAGCTTTGTTCACATTAGCATTATTTCCGTCATTTAGCTTGATCACAGGAGCAGAATGAAGATAGCAGTGTCGGACAAACCCATTGGGTTATCATCATTTTATCAGACAAGGTAGTGTAGCATGCTGTGCTATTTTACCTGGCAATTCTGAAGGAACCTCCAAGGCAGATATGAAAAAAGCCTTACTGTCCCAAAATGTGATGTTTACAGCTCGCTGAGCATGCTCAGTTCCAGCACTAAGAGTTAAAGGAGGCCGTAACCAGGAACTAACACCAGGGGCTCAGCAGTGAGGGTGCACAAGAGGATGGAGACATGTTCTTTCACAGGTATGGGTGTACAGGGAAGGAGAACAGCCTGGTATAGATGTCAGCAATGCAAGATGGGAACCATAATCTGCTCCCACGTGCACTGCTACTGAATACATGCCCGTTCATTTTTATACCGCACCTCCATTTTCACAGGCGCAAAAGAAAATGGGCAAAGTAACAATACATAGAGAATAAGGAAAATGTGCAGTTTCTTCCCTTGAGATGCTTTGCCAAGCATTTACTACCAATCTCTTCAGTTGCTGCTTATTTGTCGTTAGTAAGATAATGCACGCTCAATCAGGCTGAGGTCGGATCACACGAAGAATATCCCATTACTTTGCCTCAGTAAGTGTTTTGGTTGCTTTTGTGGTATGTTTTAGGTCAATAGCTGTACTGTGAAGCGCTGTCCTATCCTTTTTCATCCTGCTACATCTATCTGCTTATGCCTTTGATATGTTTTTTTCAGTTTTATGGTGCCTTTCTTGACTTGCATTGACACCTCTTTAGCATATTTAGAGAGTTTCCACGAGCACCTACAAAATGCAGATTCTAATACTTGGAATTTACTCCAGAGTCTTTATCTCCATAACTGGTCACAGGCCATACATGACCATGAAACTGGTTTTCAGTTTGCTACTATGTAAAAATGGCTGAAATTCCTAATCAGTTAGCCAAATTTTTGGTAAGCCCCTTTAGATAAAGCTGAAAGCCCACACTTAAATCTTGTAATTTATTCTGGTGGTGTACCTAGGCTAAGGCCAGTTTAGGTATTTGTCCGGACACCTCTTGGCATATTTATAGTGATGAGGGCCTGGCTGACTTCTGGCAGCACACATGTGCACACTGTAGTATGGATTCGGCAGGCTGTTCCCCTGCCGGAAAAGTGGGACACTGGCCTAAACTGGGAAAATTCTGTCACAGCCCAAATACTTCTAGAACGGATTGTGTATGTATACACATCTACACAAGCACACAACATTTACCAGCATTAACCATTTTTCTATTTATCATCATACCGGTGGGGAACTGGTGATGGGTAAACATATTCCCAGATCATTAACTGTTAGTTGAAGGAAGAGCGTTCCCAGCGCCTGTGCAGATGTCTGTTGAATCCCTGGCAGCATGTCCACTACCTCCTTAGTCGCCATGTGAATATCTTTGTTTAGTGCCAATCGCTGTTCATTCCAGTTATCATATGCTGCCTTGTAATTCAGCCAGAAGAGCACAGCTTAAAAGAAGCAAAACAATTTTTGCATTTATGAGTATATACAAAGAATTACTGTTGTATAATGGAAAGACACATTTCTAATATGCTTAGTGATCCAAGGTGTTCAAGATGTCAGCTAGGCTTACTACAGCACCATATCAATGAGACATTTGTACCCAGTATGCCCTCTGACATCACTTTGAGAGCCATGAGTTACAGTGCCCTCTTGCACAGAGGAGCTGATCTTGCTGTGAGTAATGTTTTTGCAGCTGAGAGATATTAAGCTCCCTATTACAGCGACTCATTATCACAGTTTCCGGAGACTTGTGCCTGACAGTCTACCTTGCTGGGTTATGTTTTAAATTTGTTTGCTGTTCAGTGACAGTTGTAAATGACACTATAGACGCACATGTGAGTGTGAGTTTGTGCTTCAATGCTAGAGATATAAAAGCACTGTGTAACAATTTAATGTAGGTAGTGAAGTAAAGGTAGAAAGAAAATACATGGTTCATACTACCTCTGTCAAAGGCCACAGGCTGTGCATAGACTATAGGTCTACTTAGAGTAATAAGTACTGCTTCTCTGCCTGTTGAACCACCGATCTCCTCCTGGAGTGCATTGCGCAAGCCAATGCGAGTTTTAAAATAGGCAACTTGATGAAAATCTGATCCAGCCTCTTCATAAACCTGTATAGGTCATAGAAAACAATAAAAAAATGCACAACATGCAGGATGTGTTAAACTAACATCAGACAAAATACAGTATGCACTATAAACCATCAACATCACAAAACATATTCACAACAGACACACTGGCTGCTAAGGCATAGATTCAGGTGAAAAGTATGAGCAGTTGCGATTACAGAGCTTCATATATCACTGTACAGATTTATAAAGATTGTCATCTGGATTTTGCTTATAGAGCTGCGGACATGTGCTGCTAGATTGCCGCTAGCATGTCCACAATATACATTCCCCATAGCTCTGAGTGCTTTTATTTAGGCAAAAAATGATTTTATATCTATATGTAAATAAGGCAAGTAAGGAGCCCAAGGGGCTGTTACTAACGTTTCTGGAGCTCAGCCCCGCCCACTGTGAAGGAGCTCAGCCCCGCCCACTGTGAATTAGCCCAGCCCCGCCCACTGTGAAGGAGCCCAGCACCGCCCGCATCCTCTGAATCTCCTCCTTGCCCCCGGACGTCACAAAGTCAGAGCGCCGTAATCTCGCAGCTAGCGCATGCGCTGTTCGTTCCCTGAGGCTGATGCCAGCACAGGGAAGGAACACTATGCCGGCACTGACATGCGGTGTACTCGTGCATGTGCGAGATTAGGGCGCTCTAACTTGGTGACAATCTGTCCCTCTAAAGGTGCAGCCGACCAACCGATGAACGAGTGAAACGCTCATTCATCGGGTGATACAATAGTTCGTGCAGGCAGGTAAATAATACTGGGCAGCAGATTGTGCTGTGTGAACAGGGATCTGCTGGCCAGAAACAGTGCAGCTGTATGAGGACAAGCGATCGCCGTAGCTAGCACTCGTCTTATATTGTCCCCACTGACCGAGGAGCCAAGTGTCGGGAAAGAACCCGTCCTTCCCGATAATCGGTAGCTCCTCTGGCCATGTAAAACCACCATTACTTTTCAAGTTACTTTATTGCCCTGCAGATGGCTGAACATGGTCTGCGATAGGTGTGCTAGTTTGATCTTCTGGAGCCTGCTGACATCAGCTCTGAAATCCCACATATGTGCCATTCAGAACTGCAGTGAGCATGGCTTGCTAATTGTGGTGCGAGATGGGCTAACTTACATTAGGTATGAATGTTCATCAACTAGGAACAGCCAAGGAGGCAGACATTACACAGAATAGTACATCGAGTCTGGAATGAATCCTGGCTTACTGCAGGGAATTAAAGAGCTTAAAGGGATTCTGTCAGCTAGTTTGAGCCTATAGAGCTGCGGACATGTGCTACTAGATTGCCACTAGCATGTCCACAATATACATTTTCCATACCTCTGAGTGCTTTTATTCAGTCAAAATAAATATTTTACAAATTGCATGGCTGGGCTCCTGAAATGTTGGTAACAGCCCCTTGGGCTCCTTACTAGTCTCATTTATATATATATAATAGGTTTTTTTACTGAATAAAAGCACTCAGAGTTATGGAAAATGTATATGACATGCTAGTGGCGATCCTAGCAGCACATGTACACAGCTCAATAAGCTAAAACTAGCTGACAGAATCCCTTTAAGCAGGGGAGTAACGATCAGTCACAGAGAGTGCGAACGGCGAGGGCAGGGGGCCTGCTGCACTCACATGTAAGTACAGTGAGAATGCCGGGCCCTGTCAGAGCACTCTTCAAACATGAGGGGGTGCAGTAGCAAAGGGAGGGGGGGGGGGAGCACTCACTCGGCCTGGCAGTTCTTGGTACTGCCGGGCTGTTAATTTTCAAAGTGAAGAAGGGAGACCGCTCTGCTCCGTGCTTTACTGTTCTTTAAAGCTCAGGCGCTCCCCAGCCTGCTGCTGGTTGTGGGAGGAGTGCTAAAGGCCCAGGAATCGGCCTTCAGCACAGCCAGCAGCGCGATGTAAGTGTGGGAGCGCGTCATCAGGGAAGAAGGTAAGTATGTGTTGTTTTTTCCCCCATAAACCTGCAAAAAGGGGGCAACAACTAGAGTGAGGGGGCACAAAAGAGCATAACCACTGTGAGGGGCACATATCTGGCATAACTACTGTGAGGGGTGTAAGAGGGTGCAAGGTGTTGTATTTGATAGCAGGTACGTGTCACCGAGGTTGCTGGCCTCGGTGAGGTAAGAGCCGGGGTTTTTGGTCTGCAGCAGCTAGTGCTGCTCTGTTAAATAGCATGGCTGCAAAGCCGATCCGGGCCGGCTCTTACTGGGAGCAGCTAAAGAGTAGGGTGGGTGGCTGCTCCCCACGGTCCAGTCCATGTTTTGGGCTGGGTATATAACGCAGCCAGCAGCTGTGTCTGAGGGTGTGATTATCCTGGAGCCTGCAAACAGGGCTGAGGAATTCTCTGTCCTGGAGGAAGGAGCTCAGCAAGGTGGTGTTTCCTGCGACCTGAAGGTGGAATCGCCTGCGGCTGAGCCGACTGCTAGGTGTGAACCCGCACCTAAACCACCCAAGGTGACTGGACCCTGTGTTGGCCTGTTTTTGTTTTGCCACAGTATTTCCGTTGTGTGTGAACTGTCACCAAGAGACTGCTTTTCATTTGTGGCGTGCAAGTGTGAATAAAACACTGTTTGATGCACCATCTGGACTCCTTGTTTTGCCTCTAAACTGCACCCGCACCGCTGTCTACCAGAGCGACTCCCCACATTTGGTGTCGGATGCGGGCATGCGCAGTGAGGCTGGCGTGAACGCCGAACTTTGTTTGCTGAGCAAAAGTGTATGTCCTATATTAGGCCGGCAAAGTTGCAGCCTGTGATTTCTGGCAACATGGAGGCTGCTGTGAAAGCCCTCATAGAGGCTAACGTGCAGCAGCGGGAGACCAACCAGTTATTGCTGCAACATGTGATGGCATTACAGGCGGCAGGAGCGTCCCACCACGTCCATGATGCCCGGAAGCGGTCCGTGCGGCGATCCCAAAGATGACCCCGCAGGCGACGTGGAGACATACCTAGCCGTCTTTGAGAAGGTCGCCGTGAGGGAAAAGTTACCCGTGACCAGTGGGCCGAGGTGGTTGCTCCGTTCCTGGCAGCCGGACCCCAGCAAGTTTTTTCGATTTGGCAGATGTCCAGGCAGCTGACTACCCGACCGTGAAAGGTGAGATTCTAGCAAGACTGGGGGTGAATGTTTTGGTCCGGGCCCAGCGGGTGCATCAGTGGGAATTTAACCCGGCTGAACCCGCCAGACCACAATACTATGACCTGCTACATCGGTTGCAAAAATGGCTGCAGCCAGACATACTGACTCCCACTGCTATGCTCGACCGTCTGTTAGCAGATGTATTCTGGAGGTCTTTGCCATACCCTCTCCAGCACTGGATCGGCCAGGTATCCCCCACCAATGCCCTTGAGATGGTCGACCTGGTGGAGCGATATGAGGCCACCAGAAACCTGCAGGGGGTTCTTTTGGGAGGAGGCCAGTCAAACCCGGAAACCTCCACCCCAGTCCCGGCGGCCGGCCAAACCCGCCCGGGATGTACCCTTGCAGATCCCTCCCCAGTAGTCTGCTGGCGGTGTCACGAGCCTGGCCACGTAAGGGCCGACTGTCCACAGTGGGGGAACCCATGGAGATTAATTATGGGTACCGGGCTTCCATGTATGCCCGGAGACTGTGTGCGACCGGCACCCCGAGACAATAGACAATCGACATCTGTGCCAGGTGCAAATCGGGGATAACCTGGCAGTGGCGCTGTTGGACTCAGGGAGCCTGGTAACCCTGGTAAGTGCTGCCCTGGTACAGCCCACCCAGTATACGGGCCGGAAAGTTGGTGTGGTGTGTATACACGGAGACTTAAAGGACTATCCCACGGCTGTAATGTCTCTGTCACGGCGGCCGGCACCTGGACTTGTGAAGTGGCGATCTCCACAAAGCTGCCCTATGAACTAATAATTGGGAGAGACTTCCCTGGTTTTCCGTCACTGTGGCCTGAGATGAAAGTGACTAATAGCCCTGAGACAGGGGTAACCCTAGCAGAGTGGCCTGATACCCCTGGAAGGCCAGAACCCTGGGAGCCCGAGTCTGAAGGGCCAGCGGTAGGGGTGACCACTGCTGCAGCGGTAGTGGGGAGACAACCCCACTGAGTGTAATGGTGGGAGACACGGAGGACTTGCCACCGGGGCCTGAGTTGGCAGACCTCAATGTCTCCGGGGAAAATTTTGGGACCGCACAACACCGGGACCAAACCCTAACCAGGGCCTGGGAGAATGTGCTGGAAGTGATGGTAAACCCCAGAAACCAGGGGCTGAATTAATGTTCCCACGATTTATTGTTCTGCAGGATATGTTGTATCGGGTGAACCAAATCCGAGGTGAACCTGTTGAACAGTTGGTGGTGCCCACAGCGTATCGCAAGCTTGTCATGGAGCTTGCCCACAACATGTTCTTGGGGACACCTGGAGTGGCAGAAACCCAGGACCGCATACTGCAGCGGTTTATGCCCAGTGTGTTCAGGAGGTGAGAGTACTGTAAGCTGTTGACCAGTTTAGGTAGCAAGCCCGTTACTTTTCGTAGTGCTTGGTACCTCTACTAAAGGGTACTGGCAGGTACCCTTAACGGAGTCGGCTAAGGAAAAAACCGCATTTGTTACCCCGCAGGGCCTGTATCACTACAAGGTGTTACCCTTTGGCCTAGTGCTGCGACCACATCGTCGGTACACCTCGGCCTACTTAGATGATGTAGTCATCCACAGCACCGACTGGGAAAGCCATTTACCCAAGGTGCAGGCGGTAGTGGATGCCCTGAGGAAAGCCGGACTGACCGCTAACCCAAAGAAGTGCTCCATAGGGTTAGAGGAGACAAAATATCTGGGATATGTAATTGGGCGGGGAGTCATCAAACCTCAGGTAACCAAGGTAGAGGCCATTCGTAACTGGCCCCGACCGGTCACCACCAGGCAGGTAAAGTCGTTCCTGGGGATTGTAGGTTACTACATGAGGTTTGTGCCCCACTTTGCCACAATAGCAGCGCCGTTGACAGACCTGTTGAAGGGGCGAAAGTCTGGGAGGGTTAGCTGGAGTGAGAAGGCGGAGGAGGCTTTCGCCGCGTTGAAGTCGGCCCTGTGTGGGTCCCCGGTTTTGGTGACACCCGACTTCAACAAGGAGTTTGTCGTACAGACCGACGCCTCGGAGGTAGGCCTCGGTGCGGTACTGTCTCAGGAGGTCAACGGGAAGAACATCCCGTTGTCTTCCTGAGCCGTAAGCTCAATCCCGCCGAGTCCAGATATAGTATAGTGGAGAGGAGTGCCTGGCTATCAAGTGGGCACTCGAATCTCTCCGCTACTACTTGTTAGGGAGGAGGTTCCGTCTGGTGACCGACCATTCCCCCTCAAATGGATGAGTCAGGCCAAGGAGAGGAATGCTCGGGTCACCAGGTGGTTCCTATCTCTTCAGAATTTCAAATTCTCCGTGGAACACAGGGCAGGCCGCTTGCAGGGCAACGCAGATGCCCTGTCCCGCGTCCACTGCCTCACGTGTGTTCACCCCTCAGGGTTGAACAAAGGGGGTGTGTAAGAGGGTGCAAGGTGTTGTATTTGATAGCAGGTACGTGTCACCGAGGTTGCTGGCCTCGGTGAGGTAAGAGCCGGGGTTTTGGTCTGCAGCAGCTAGTGCTGCTCTGTTAAATAGCATGGCTGCAAAGCCGATCCGGGCCGGCTCTTACTGGGAGCAGCTAAAGAGTAGGGTGGGTGGCTGCTCCCCACGGTCCAGTCCATGTTTTGGGCTGGGTATATAACGCAACCAGCAGCTGTGTCTGAGGGCGTGATTATCCTGGAGCCTGCAAACAGGGCTGAGGAATTCTCTGTCCTGGAGGAAGGAGCTCAGCAAGGTGGTGTTTCCCTGCGATCTGAAGGTGGAATCGCCTGCGGCTGAGCCGACTGCTAGGTGTGAACCCGCACCTAAACCACCCAAGGTGACTGGACCCTGTGTTGGCCTGTTTTTGTTTTGCCACAGTATTTCCGTTGTGTGTGAACTGTCACCAAGAGACTGCTTTTCATTTGTGGCGTGCAAGTGTGAATAAAACACTGTTTGATGCACCATCTGGACTCCTTGTTTTGCCTCTAAACTGCACCCGCACCACTGTCTACCAGAGCGACTCCCCACAGGGGGCACATATCTGGCATAACCACTGTGAGGGGGTAGATATCTGGCATAACCACTGTGAGGGTACTTATCTGGCATAACTGCTGTGAGGGGGCACATATCTGGCATAACTACTGTGAAGGGGCACATATCTGGCATAACCACTGTGAGGGGCACATATCTGGCATAACTACTGTGAAGGGGCACATATCTGGCATAACCACTGTGAGGGGCACATATCTGGCATATTACTGAGGGTGAAAATATCTGGCATAACTGCTGTGAGGGGGCACATATCTAGCATAACTACTGTGAGGGGGCACATATCTGGCATAACTACTGTAAGGGGGCACATATCTGGAATAACTACTGTGAGGGGGCACATATCTGGCATAACCGCTGTGAGGGGGCACATATCTGGCATAACTACTGTGAGGGGGCACATAGCTGGCATAACCACTGTGAGAGGCACATATCTGGCATAACCACTGTGAGGGGGCACATAGCTGGCATAACCACTGTGAGAGGCACATATCTGGCATAACCACTGTGAGGGGGCAGATATCTGGCATAACCACTGTGAGGGGTACTTATCTGGCATAACTGCTGTGAGGGGGCACATATCTGGCATAACTACTGTGAGGGGGCACATATCTGGCATAACTACTGTGAGGGGGCACATATCTGGCATAACTACTGTGAGGGGGCACATATCTGGCATAACAACTGTGAGGGGGCACATATCTGGCATAACCACTGTGAGGGGCACATATCTGGCACATTACTGAGGGTGAAAATATCTGGCATAACTGCTGTGAGGGGGCACATATCTAGCATAACTACTGTGAGGGGGCACATATCTGGCATAACTACTGTAAGGGGGCACATATCTGGAATAACTACTGTGAGGGGGCACATATCTGGCATAACTACTGTGAGGGGGCACATAGCTGGCATAACCACTGTGAGAGGTACATATCTGGCATAACCACTGTGAGGGGGCACATAGCTGGCATAACCACTGTGAGAGGCACATATCTGGCATATTACTGAGGGTAAAAATAGCTGGCATAACTGCTGTGAGGGGGCACATATCTAGCATAAACACATGTGAGGGGGCACATATCTGGCATAACTACTGTGAGGGGGCACATATCTGGCATAACTACTGTGAGGGGGTAGATATCTGGCATAACCACTGTGAGGGTACTTATCTGGCATAACTGCTGTGAGGGGGCACATATCTGGCATAACTACTGTGAAGGGGCACATATCTGGCATAACCACTGTGAGGGGCACATATCTGGCATATTACTGAGGGTGAAAATATCTGGCATAACTGCTGTGAGGGGGCACATATCTGGCATAACTACTGTGAGGGGGCACATATCTGGCATAACTACTGTGAGGGGGCACATATCTGGCATAACTACTGTGAGGGGGCACATATCTGGCATAACTACTGTGAGGGGGCACATATCTGGCATAACTACTGTGAGGGGGCACATATCTGGCATAAATACTGTGAGAGGGCACATATCTGGCATAACCACTGTGAGAGGGCATATATCTGGCATAACCACTGTGAGGGGCATATATCTGGCATAACCACTGTGAGGGGCACATATCTGGCATAACCACTGTGAGGGGGCACATATCTGGCATAACTGCTGTGAGAGGGCACATATCTGGGCATAACTACTGTGAGGGAGGCATATATCTGGGCATAACGACTGTGAGGGGGCATGTATCCTGGCATAACTACTTTGAGGGGGCACATATCTGGGCATAACTCCTGTGAGGGGCACATATCTGGGCATAACTACAGTGACGGGGCACAAAAGTAGGCATAACTACTATGACAGAAACAAAAGTGGGCATAACTGCTGTGAGGGGCCACAGGGAGGAAATAACTATTTTGAAGGGACCACAAGGTGGGCTTAATTACTGTGAGGGGCCACAAGGTGGGCATTAGTACTATGAGGGATCACAATGTGGGCATTAGTACTGTGTGGTAGCACTTGAGGGAAATATCCTAGATTACCCTGCTAATCATTGGCATGGCTCAATCGTACAGGCCAGCACAGCACCCCCTGCTGGTGATTTCACAGGGGCAGTCACCATCCCTTCCTTATGTGATTATTCTTTTTTTCTCTATCACCACAGGGACCTTATACAGGATCCAGTGGACATCACGCCGATGCCAGCGACATCCTGGATGAGGTAGGACTAGATTTTATTAGGACTGGGTGAGTGTAGCCATGCATTGGGCTTAGGGCTCTTTAACACGAGCGGATCCTGTGCGGGTAATCCACTGCGTGAAAGACAGCCAAGCCCTGCTCTGGACAGCAGAGACACGGAGCAGTAACATGATTGATAATACTCCGTGCCTCTTTGTGATCTTTTTGCTACAAAATTACGGTGACACTTTTATCTCACTGTGATTTTGTAGTAAAAGGTCACAGAGAGGCACAGAGCATTAATGATCATGTTACTGCTCCGTGTCTCTGCTGTCCGGAACAGAGCTTGGCAGTCTTTCACGCAGGGATTACCGACACGGCATTCGCTTGTGCGAAAGAGCCCTTAGTGTAAAGAAATCCTGCCGCTTCTTTGTAAAAATGGGGGGCCCAATCCAAAGTTTGCACTGTGGCCCATAACACTCTAGTTACGCCACTGCCTTTAAGAAATACATATATGAAATCTGTATGTCTTAATCTCTCCATGCTATACAGTGGTTAAGGTGGGCATTTCATGCTGAAAGGATCTCTTTAAAAATCAGCCCACATCAGATCTCTGAAAAGAATCTTGAAGTAACAAATACCATGGTATAAGTAACCAGACTGGTATAAAATACACAGATAAACAGAAAAAATTTCGAAAAATGTCTACAACAAATATGTTCAGAAAAAAATAAATTAACCTGATGCTTCACAATCTGCCCAAGAGCCAAGTTCAAGTCAACTTGACATTTCCCAAAGAGCTTTAAATAGCTGCTGCTTCCAGGCAAGGCCTTGGTTTGAATCCGATTTGACAACTCCAGTTCTATTAGTCCAGTCTCAAATCTGACTGCTCTCATAGATGGAGTCGTAGCTGTTACTTGAATGCCCTAGGAAGTAAAAAAAATATATAACTTAAAGGCCAATCTTAGCTGTACATTAAAAAAAGAAAAGCACTAATAATTCAACAAGATACACAATACAATACCACAATATAATGAATTATGGGAGGTACTCAAACCCCCAAAAATTCAGTCCCCACAGGATCTTTTGGTTTGAAGAAGACCCAGCGGCATGAATAGTTACGTAGAAGCCTTTACAAGACAAACAGAAGAACACATATAAGACAAGACGCTCTTTCGAAAGCAATGCAGTGTTACACTCGCTGATCTGCACCTGAACAGAAGATCAAAGTGCCATGAAAAACATCAGCGGAAATGAATTCACACAGCACCAAAAAACCTCCTCCTATTTTGGTTTCAATGGGAGTTGGTCATGCGGCTGTTTTCAACAAAGAGCCAGAAAAGGACACGTCCATTTTTGTCACGGCATTCGCACTGGCCAAACTGCAGCAATGTGTCCGCTTGGAAAAAAAACGTAAACAGATTCACGACATGCAATCTGCAAAACCCATGCACCCTTTTGACTATGGCACTTTCCAGCTTGATTTGCCCCAGACACCACATGGTATGACTGCGACTCCCTTTGGCCCATAAAATTCAAAGTTTTTACCTTAAAAAGTAAGTTGAGGGAATAAAGGAGGATTTTGGGTTTTTCTCCATCTGTGGTGCCGTCATGTTCATTCCAGAGAGGAATTGGTTGCTCTCCGCCTGTAAATATGGCCAGAATACATTACGTGACAGGGCAACATTAGGGGTTTTATGGTTTTAGCAACTAAAAGATTATTCTTTGCTGCCCATGACAGAAATGACAAAATGACTCTCCTTGCCCCCTACGATTACACGCCATTGTTCTATAGGACACATTTCCACATAGGGTATTTTAGGGTTTTAAGTTTTCTTGTCATCATGGCTTTGTGGTTAATAACGAATATCTGATGTGGTCCAGGGTGATGAAGGGGTTAATCAATGGCTGTCTACAAGGGCAATGGGTCAATATCTCATGTTTCAGGAGTTCAAACATGGTGTAGGATGGTTAAAGGATAATATCTAATATTGCTGTAAGGTATAGAAGTATTGCCATTTCAGCCATTCAGTTGGAATAACCGCCGTATACAGCGGGCAGAGCTGGCGGGGGTTACAGGAACAGCAAATAATAAGGAAAAAGGAATCTGACCAATGACATGGTCTCTAGTAGTGTGAGTATCAGGGATCCAATCTCCCACTACACTCCTCCATCCAATGTCCCAGATTGACAAAAATGAAATGTGAGGATCCTTAGTAATGGGTCTGAACATACACGGTTAGCGATATTACCATATTAATATTTTTAGATGACAATCTGGATGTCTTTGATTCCATGAGAGGAAATAGAAGCTAAAGAATCTGTACATAGTCACCTGAGACTTTCTGTATGACTTCATTGACTTCTTTCATGAAGACTTTTTGCACAAAAACCAAGTGGTTCAGTAAATCAGTAGTAAGATTGTGTTCAAACGACCCAACCTGTTATTCAGATGGACAATGTAATAATATTTCTTTTTTATTTATGAATAAATTTAATAATCACAAATTTCTCATAAAAAAACTAAAAAAAAAATACGGCTGCCATAAATGAAGGCAGAACACTAAAACACCACTACAGGTAACCAGGTCAGCTACACAATACTGCCCTCACTTAGGTTAGCGCTAGGGATGAGTGAATCGACTTTGGATGAAACCTCTGAAGTTGATTTGCATAAAACGTCATTCCTACACTGTACGGAGCAGGATCCCCATACAGTATTAGAATGTATTGGCTCCGATGAGCCAAAGTTATTGCTTTGTGAAATCTCACGAGACTTTTTGCAATAACTTTATAAATTAATTTGTACTGTAGAAAAACATTTCCCGAACTCGGGTTCGGTTCCAAGGTACCACTAGTTATTGAGTTTAGAACAGCAATTATTACAGCTGGAAACAGGTAATTCCATCACTATTATTTTTAAGGAAGACTTCACTACAGAAATAAGCTGCGCTGATCTGACGGCATGATCTGTAGACGTTAAAGGGTTTGGCCCATCTCACATATTGGTAGCATATTGCTAGGATATGCCACTAATCTCAGATAGATACGGGTCCCACCTCTGGGACCTGCACCCATCTCTAGAACGGGGCCCTTAACGTGAACAAGGGTGGACTCCACAAGCATGGCCACCCTCCATTCACTTCTATAGGGGGACCAAGCATAGCCAAGCACTGGCTCAGCACTTTCCAAAACTCCCATGGAGGTGAATGGAGAGGTGGTCATGCTGTGCACTCTCTTTCCACCTCTATAGGAGTTCCGGGAATGGCAGTGCACGCTCGCTTGGCTTTTTATTTTTTTATTTTTTGGAACTCCCATAGAAGTGAATGGAGAGCACCTATTTGACACTGGTAGAAAATCCTAGTGATAAGACACCAATGCGTGAGATGAGCCAACCCATGTAACTTTTGTTTCCTAACAGCTTATAAACCCTCATTTAAAGAGGACCTTTCATCTGGAAAAAAATTCTGAACTAAGTATCATGATATGTAGAGCGGCGCCCAGAGATCTCCCTGCACTTACTATTATCCCTGGGCGCCGCTCTGTTCTCCCGCTATGTCTTCAGGTATCTTTGGGGACTTGGTTATACTGGGCGGAGACTGCCTGATTGGTTATACTGGGAGGAGACTGCTCTTGCTCTCCTGGGCGTCTCCTTCTCCCAGGCTATAGCTCTGTCCAATCACAGCGCAGAGCTAACAGCCTGGGAGACGCCCAGGAGAGCAAGGGCAGTCTCCGCCTAGTATAACCAAGTCAGGCAGTCTCCGCCCAGTATAACCAAGTCAGGCAGTCTCCGCCCAGTATAACCAAGTCAGGCAGTCTCCGCCCAGTATAACCAAGTCAGGCAGTCTCCGCCCAGTATAACCAAGTCAGGCAGTCTCCGCCCAGTATAACCAAGTCCCCAAAGATACCTGAGGACATAGCGGGAGAACGGAGCGGCGCCCAGGGATAATAGTAAGTTCAGGGAGATCTCTGGGCGCCGCTCTACATATCATGATACTTAGTTCAGAATTTTTTCCAGATGAAAGGTCCTCTTTAAGCTCAATTCTTATTAAGCTGCAGAGAACTAGTGATAACAGCTGCAGACGGAGGAGTCTGAGAGCTGCTCTCTGACTGGTTTCACTGAGAGGGAAGGGTCTGCAGATACAGTGAAACTGAAGGCTGTAAAAGACAAAGTGTTAAAATTGTTAATAAAGACCAACTGAGAAAAAGTTTGGTTAGGCCTCATGCACACGACTGTAGGTGTTTTGCGGTCCGCACACCGCGGATCTGCAAAACACGAAAGCTGTTCTGCGTTCCGTTCCGCAATTTGCGGAACGGAACGCGGCCCATTGTAGAAATGCCTATTCTTGTCTGCAAAACAGACAAGAATAGGACATGCTCTATTTTTTCTGTAGGGCCACAGAACGGAGCAAAGGACGCAGACAGCACACAGAGTGCTGTCTCATCTTTTGCGGCCCCATTGAAGTGAATTGGTCCGCGCCCCAGCCGCAAAATAAGCGGCTCGGACGCGGACCCAAAGTACGTTCGTGTGCATGAGGCCTTAATCAGAGGTGACACCAAAGCTGAGATTCAGCTGATTTGACACTACTGTTCTATTTCGGCTTCATCAAAGGGATAGTATGGTCTGTGATCCCCAAGGCATTGGAGCCTATTTGCACTTATGACTTCTGCAAACTCTATGACTGTACCACAGGCACAAATCTGTGTTTGCGGTCAGAAATTATAATTACAGCAAACTTAAATTGCCACCAAATGAAAAGGAGTACCAGTTGCAAAATCTTGCGGCTACTGTAAAGACATGTGAACCATGGGATATACTACTGATGAACACAGCAGAGTATAAAAACCTGAAACTTCTCACCTCAGCCACGCAACGCAAATAATTTCCTTGAAGATAGTAACCCTGCTTGGCAGGAAAGTCGTCCATACTCCAAGCCTGATCTGAGTAATTGTCATGTTCTTCCATGATGTATTTACCATGCATTGTGACTGGAGGAAGATTCAGACTTGCGGATGGGGGAATTGTAGACATATCTGTCGGGGATATCTTTGAAGTAAAACGCAATCTGTGGTTCGGCAGCTCAAATGTAAACCTTGTTTGGGCACCTGCACCAAAAAAAACAAGAAACACTTCAACCTGTGAACATGTCAATGATCTTTACACTAGCATATACTATGAGATAGCTTGCTTCAGAACAATAAGCCTACTAAAACAGGATCTTCTCAAGCAGGAGCTATATTTGTCAAATATCCTAAATCATCCATCTTGACAAAGTGGAATTGGGTATGCAGCTTCTACATGCTTACAGTGTAAGGCCCCATGCACATGACCATATCCATTTTGCGGTCCGCAAATAGGGAATGCAAAATACAGATACAGGCCCTGTGCATTTCCCATTTCTGTACTAGAATGGGCTATTCTTATCCGCCACTGCACATAAAGCTGTCTCTGAGCGTTACAGGCAGACCTTTCCTCCTCATGGCTTCGTGTTAGCTCTGATATGCATTGTCAGCTGTGAGTCCTTACGTACACAGTGGTGTGTCTCCATATAATGTTCAACCAACTGAGTTTACCACAGGTGAACTCCAATCAAGGTGTAGAAACATCTTAAAGATGATCAAGAGAAATAGGAGGCTCCCAGAGCTAAATGTCAAGCGTCAGAGCAAAGGATCTGAATACTTATATACAGTACATGGAAAATTTAAGTTTTTTTATTTTTTACTAAAGTTGCAAACATTGAGCCAGATTGATGAGTGGAAACGTGATTTTTAAAAAATGTTAATCACAAGGCCACAACATAACTAAATGTGAAAAAAGTGAAAGGGTCTGAAGACTTTCCAAATGCACTGTAAGTAGCTTATGAAGACAAAGGCGACAATACTTTGATTTGTACCTGTCATTCCATGACTTTTCATTCTTCCCATTTTATACTCTGCTTTAAGAGATGGTAGGAGTGCAGCTCCAATAGCAATGCCATCCAACATAGCGCTGAATTTTAAGACAATAGGCTTTTTCTCAAGGCCTTCAGGGAGCTGAGGAAACACATTGGTTTCAATAGGAGTTTGGTTTACACTTGTGGGGGTCTTTTCAGAGAGTAAGGGAGTGGCAACATCCTCCTTTGCTGGGGGAACCCTGTAAAATACATAGTAATAAAGATGAATGAAGCAGACAATATTAACACGTCTCATATCTATTCTGATATTGTATGTGCCAAAGGCCTCATGCACACGACCGTAAGTGTTTAGCGGTCCGCAAACCGCAGTTCCGCAAAACACAGAAGCTGCTCCGTGTTCCGTTCCGCGGCCCATTGTAGAAATGCTTATTCTTGTCCGCAAAACGGACAAGAATAGGACATGCTCTATTTTTTTTGTGGGGCTACGGAACGGAGCAACGGATGCAGACAGCACACAGAGTGCTATCCGCATATTTTGCGGCCCTATTGAAGTGAATGGGTCTGCGCCCGAGCTGCAAAATATGCGGCTCGGATGCGGACCAAAACAACGGTCGTGTGCATGAGGCCAAAGTCTGTAACTGCACTTCCCAGAGACTTTATGTATGCTGAATCATGGAGTACATTAAAAGGGAATCTGTCAGCTCCGAAACACCCCCAAACTAGAGTAAGTTGTGTATAGTATAAGTGATACTGAGTCTGGTTAAGACATTTTATTCTTCATCCTTACTTGCATTCAGATGCTGTGCTTCGCCAAATCAGCAGTAAAATGCATTGAGAGGACTCACATATAATGGGAAGGACTCAAAGAAGAGTCCTCTCCATGCATTTTACTGCTGGTTTGTTGGGGCACGATGTTGGGGTGCAAATGAACATGAAGATAAAAATTCTATAACCGGACTCGGCATCACTTACACCATTCACCGCTTACTCTAGTTTGGGGGGTGTTTCGGAGGTGATAGACTCCAATTCACTGACAAATAAACACATAATTGTCACTCTTTAAGGTAAAAACCATATAGGGGCCATTTATGAAGACCAGCGTTTTAGAAGCCGGTCTTAATAAGCCCCTGCACTGGAGCCAGCCTCTATGTAACTTCGGTGTATCTAGCGATGGTCTAAATGTAAGACATCTTCCATGCTACATTTAGACCATTTTCTATGCCTAAAACAGGCTGAGAAAATGATGAATGAGATGGGCCTACTGGCCCGTCCCCTTCTTCGCCCACTTTTTTAGACCTTGCATAAGTAGGGAAAAGTCGCAGATTGCAGCCCTAATAACCTTTGCGCAGCAATCTGCACCAGAAATACACCTAATATAGGAGTATTTCTGAATGTAAATGACCCCCATAGTGTTGTATTTGGCAAATTGAATCCATCCAACACTGCTCTTGACAAACTGGAAGACAAACTACCACCACGGTCTATTACATTTATTTTTTCTGTACAGTATCCAGAGATCAGAGGAGGATGAACACTAATTTCGTATGCACGTTTAGTGACTCACACTGTCGATGGCTGCCGGATGAGATCAGAGATCTGCTTTGAGAGCTGGTGAGAGCTGCGGACCATCATGCTGTGCAGAGTTGCTGGGTGCTGTGGGATGTTTATGCTGATTGCTCCTACTTTGAACACAGCAGCGTTGCTTGTCCTCAGGCCTCTTTGAGCACTATAAAGGGCTTGGGATTTTGCAATGCTGCATTTTACCACAGTCCTGAATAAAAAGAAAAGACAGATTGAAGACATTAACTCCTTGAAGACTGGTCACAGTAAAAGTATATACTCTCACATCGACACATGCATTACTGACAGCCATGCTCTTGTTTATAACGGTATCAGATATGACAGATTTACACACCAAAAATGTGCAGGAATACGAATATTTCCAGCACACACGTTTATGGATTACTTTGTCTCGTGTGACTTGTGTAGGAAGAGAAGACGCACATATATTGTGTACTATCAGGTAACTGCATGTTTCATTTCCATCTAGAGTAGTGGCATTGTGCGGAGCAGTAAGCGGTCTTCAAAGAGTGTGTAAAAAGTACACCAAGTACTGTACTATGCCTTACTTCAAGAAATATATACATCAACTAATAATAGGGAATCGATAAAATGAAGGGGGTTGACAACCTGAACACCTTTCTGGCAGCTGTCATTAAATATTAAACCTGTGTGACATTTACAAAAAAACATTGAATCTATCATTATTAAGGTGATATAGGAGAAAAGGCTGGGTTAACTTAAAATTGATAAAAGAAGTGAAATCACCTGTAATCCATGACAACCTGAACTAGAGTATTCAAACAGATCACACATTTTACGTAGTCGTCCACGAAACAAGAACCCCATCAATATCCAAGATCGGCCACATCAACTTATGGTCAAAAACTCTAAGTATTCTAAGCAAAGAACCATCGAAACAAATGTCAGACGACTGTCTCTGGCGAGGTTTCCAATTCAAAGGGAGTTCCCGCAATATAACAATGGGATACAGATTGGCGTATGATCAACGGGAGTCCAAAATGTCGGGACCCCCACTGGACTTGAGAATGGCAGTTCTGTGATTTTCTAGGAGTAAAGTATACCAGATTGTTGGTTGTTGTCTGATTAATACCAGACTGTTGCTCAGTCTGACTCCCCGGCAAATGCAGGAGATTGATGCGCTCTACTGAGCGCTGTGGCCTCATCCTAGGCCAGTAACATCCCATTCATCGGTCACATGTCCTATATGCAGCAAATGAATGGGCCGGGCTGCTATACCAAGCACAGCCAATATACAATGTTTGGCACTGCTTGAGATGCTGTGAGGAGGGTGCAGCACTCACTTAAGTGCCATGCCATCTTCAAACAGCTGATCAGGGGGGCTGGAAGTCAGACACCCACCAGATACCGATGACCGATACTGAGAACAGGTCATCAATATTGCACTCAGGGAACCCCCTTTTTAAACACTTACTTACTGTACCCCGAACAGGCAGCCTAGAGATTCAAGTCTACCACTGCCCATGTGTTTGTTTCATACACAAATACACAGTATGGATCTGTACGGGCCAAACTGTTACATGCACAGAAATGAAATATGTAGTAAGCGGTGACATTAAGTACTTCAAATCATCACATCACAAGATCACAACAACTGAACAAGTAATGATCAGGAGTCAGGACATACAGAAACTCTTGTTTGGCTGTGCTTGTTGGAGATGTAGGAAAATCCTCCAATCTACAGATGAAAGTTCAAGAGAAGGCAAGAAAACAAAAAAAAAATAAAAACAGAAATCAAAGAAAGATCAAACATCCAGGCCAAACTAGCTGGAGACAGTACTGTAAACCTGACACCAACGGGCACATTCTATACAGCATCAGGGTGGCCCATTACTTGTATTCTGTTCTTTACTGTTACAATCATTTCACTGACGTAATCTAGACAAAACAGCGTCTCTTTTCTAGATGTTATTAGATTACAATGAGTGTATCTCCAGTAAAAGCACAGTAAACTGAAAAAATAGATGGACTGAAATCTCAATGTAATGTTAACTGAACACTTGCTGAACAGTACGTTTATTAATACTGTATATCTTCAAGGTAGAAACCTAATGCACCCTGTGTGCTCTGTGCAATGGTCACTGGAGGACGCAACTTCACGCTAAGTGTGTTTTCTGGCCCTTATAGTTTGATGGCCTATCCTAAGGATCAATATCTGATCGCCGGCACCCCTGTCATTCTGCAGGACGAGATTAGTGGGCAGAGCTGCTTACTGCAACGCTTTTCTCATATTTCTATGTGAAAAGGGACTGTTAGGGTCCATTCACACGTCCGTTGTTTTTCTATAATCCGAAAATAGGACCGTTTTTTGCGGATCCTATTTTCCAAGAATTCTTTCCATTTGTCATCCGTTTTTTGCGGATCCGCCAAAAAAAAACTAGAAGAATACATTTTCCTATTCAAATAAAGTTGGACGGACTGCAATTTTCGGATTAGAATAGGACATGTTTTATTTTTTTACGGACACTATGTACTGAGAAAATTATGCGGTGTCCGCATATTTTAGAGACCCATTGAAAATCAATGGGTCCGAATTCTGTCCGCAACTATTCCGTGACTAGTCCGAAAAATCGGGATCAGATGCGGAACTAAACAACGGACGTGTGAATGGACCCTAAATGTCTGATTGTGCCCTTGTGTCAGTTTTTAAATGTTACGCCCAGGGACGACAACTTATTTCCTTGTTTATTTTTAATGCATAACTTAGCAAAAATGTTTTTGTCCAAGATTTTTTTGCTAATGGGAAAATCAAAAATGAAAAACAAAGATAAGCAAGTAAATTGCACAGCTCAGAATTTCACGAAAAACCTGGAAAAATACACTGCTTGTTTCCATGGATACGACCACCCTGCAATCCAGCAGCAGTGGCCGTGCTTGCACAGTATAGGAAGAAGTGCTGGCCTATGCATACTCCCGCGGTCATGGCTACCAGAGAGGCCGGTGCCTTTTCCTATTGTGCAAGCACAACCACCACTGATGGATTGCAACAATGGCCCTGGATATGAGTAGTGGAAAAATGAATCAAGCCAGCAAAGAAGGCAATATGGACAATTACAGTACATTAGTAAGTGCTTTGTATTAACGTTGTCCTTATGATAAATGCCATTTGCTGAAGTGAGAATACCCCTTTAAAGGGGTCTGGTTTCAGGATAGGTCATCAAAATCAGATCTGTTTAGATCTGATTCCCGGCACCCTGGCCAATCAGCTGTTTGAAGAGAATGTAGCGCTCCTGCAAGCGTTGCATGCTCTTCACTGTCAATCTGCTCTCTTGCGAGCACTGTGTTCTCTTCACCGTTTACCTGCACAGCATCGAAATTGCGTTAGCAGAGCGGTATAGTTACAGCAGCTACGTCCTAATCACTTGAATGAAACTTCACTCAAATGGAACAGAGTCGCTGTAATTAAACTGTTCGCCTCTGCAATATTCATGGCGTGAAGGTAAACAGTTAAGAGAACTCAGCGCTCGTACAAGAGCGGTGTTCTCTACAAAAAGCTGATCAGCGGGGTTTCCAGGAGTCAGACCTCGCCAATCTGATATGGATCAATATGAGAGAACCAGACAACCCCTTTAAGGAACAACTCTGTAAACAGCACCTACAGTAGGAAATTTAAATTTGGGGGACCACAGTGAAAGAACTAATGGCCTTTGTTTCCAAGTAGCTCCATTTTACTTTTAAGTCAAAAGCACATTTAAAAAATGACTGGCTACAATTGCAGGTTGCCCAATTGGATTCCTAGATAAAGCAAAATGTGGTTAATATTTTTTAGATGCAGTCACCCCCTCTCTGCAGCTGTTGGAATTACATGCATCAGAAAAAAAACGATAAAGGGTATCCGAAGAAGGCGCTTCTCTGAAGCACAGCATGTTTTTTGAGGTTTTCTCTTAATAAGTTATTTAATTACAGCAGAATATTTTAATGCAGTGTACAAAATAAATAATTAAAGAATCTTGGTAAATGTGCCACATGTGAACTTACCCTAAGGCCCCATTCACAAGTCCGCAATTCCGTTCCACATTTTGCGGAATTGCGGACCCATTCATTCCTATGGAGACAGACGATGTCCCACCCGGGTCCGCAATCGTGTTCCCGAAAAAAATAGAACATGTCCTATTCTTGTCCGCGGACAAAAAAAAATTGCATTTTCTATATAGTGCCGGCGATGTGCGGTCTGCAAGTTGCGGAACGCACATTGCTGATGTCCGTGTTTTGCGGATAGGGCCTTTACACTGCCTTGTCTTTTGTTGAGTTTCAAGTGAAGAATTAGGCTCAGGCGCCACTCACAACCCACTAACAATTATTAGAAAACACCGACCCTAAGGGTATGTTCAGACGACGACAATTGTCGCGCGACAAAAAGTCGCGCGACAATTTGGGAACCACTACACTGCAACATTTGTAGCGCGACATTGATGTCACATTAATGTCGCGCGACAATTTTTATAATGGGTGTCTATGGTGGTGTCGCATGTGCAACATGCAACATGTTGCGACTGCGACACAACAGTCGCAAGAAGTCCATCCCGGATGGATTTTTGTCGACTGTCGTGTCGCAGTCGCAGCATGTCGCATGTCGCACTGCGACACCATAGACTCCCATTATAAAAATTGTCGCGCGACAATAGTGCGACTTTTTGTCGCGCGACAAATGTCGTCGTCTGAACATACCCTAATACAAATACACGCTTAAGACATTATGAAACCTACTGAATATTTGGTGTAATGCCTTCCAGAAGAACAATGGTGACACCGCCAATGTGGGCCGTAGCGCAGGTTTCCGTCATTTTCTGATGCAGAACATCTAAACGAATATGCAGAAAAGTCCAGATTAATTAGAGGGTAGGAAAATATACATCAGGCAAACAGGCAATTCTTTGCTACATATACATGCAATTTATGGTATGGAAAAAAAATTGCAAAATGGTGTCAAAAGTTCAGTATTAATAGAACCGTTTATCAAAGAGCATCAATATTAAAGGGGATGCCCTGTCTGGTGCAATTATAGCCTATTGCTATGACATGTCAGATACACTATATGGCCATATGTATTTGGGGACACCTCTTAATCATTGAACTTAGGGTACTTTTACACTTGCGGCAGGACGGGTCCTGCCACAAGTGCCCGTGCACTGCCGTGCTGCCGCTTCGTCCCCATTGACTATAATGGGGCGGTGGGCGGAGCTACGGCGCAGCATGGCAGTACACGGCAAAGATCGCCGGACTGAAAAGTCGGACATGCAGGACTTTTAGGCCTCATGCACACGAACATATTTTCTTTCCGTGTCCGTTCCGTTTTTTTTTGCGGACCATATGTGGAACCATTTATTTCAATGGGTCCGCAAAAAAAACGGAAGATACTCCGTGTGCATTCCGTTTCCGCATGTCCGTTTTTCCGTTCCACAAAAAAATAGAGCATGTCCTATTTTTTCTAGTTTGAGGACAAGGATAGGCATTATTACAATGGATCCGCAAAAATAACGGATCCGCAAAAATAACGGATGCCATATGGAACGTCATCCGTTTTTTTTTGCGGATCCGCAGTTTGCGGACCGCAAAACACATACGGTCGTGTGCATGAGGCCTTAGTTTTGAGATCTCCGGCCGTGCACTGCCGTGCTGCACCGTAGCTCCGCCCCCCGCCCCATTATATTCAATGGGGACGGAGCAGCAGCACGGCAGTGCACGGGTACTTGCGGCATGACGGATCCGGCAGGCTAAAAAGCCAGCCGGATCCATCCTGCCGCAAGTGTAAAAGTACCCTAAGGTGTTTCATTCAGTCCGATTGTCACAGGTGTCGGTAATTTACCTTGTGACTTTTGGAAGTGATACTGCTACTTGTGCTGAATTAATTATTACTGTGCACTTTATTGTGTCCTGCCACATTCTCTTTATATTGACGGCAATATGGCACCTATTATGTGGTTTGTGCGTCTATCCATTTAATTATCATTGTACTGTAATAAAGAGGACTTTTTTTATGGAATTTTGGTAGTGGCTTGCATTTGTCTTTATATTTGAGTTTATATACCACTGTCACAGGTGTATAAGATCCAGCCCCTAGCCACGTAGTCTGCCTTTACAAAAATTTGTGAAATAATGGGTTATTCTAAAAATTGAATTCGAGCATGGTACTGCGGTGTAAAGAATTCTGCCACACCGTTTTCGGCTGCACTTTAGCAATGTGGCACTCACATTGAGGGAGCTAGAAAAGCTAAGAAGCCAATCTATACAAAGTGATGTGGTGCAACCGAGGTGCACACTTTTTGTGTAAATTGATTTCACATCAAATTAGTGTTAGAGTTAATTCATGATGAAATAATCACATAAAAAATACAAAATGCAATAATACGTAAAGGGGTTGTCCCATCTCACCATTTCCATGGTTAAAGGATAACTGTCACATTTAGACCCTAATTTCAGTTTTCATATATGTAGTTACTAATATGATAATATTCCTGAATCAATAACTATTAGACTTACTTACCCCTTATTTAATAAGATTCAGCCCTTAGCAACCAGTCTGCATAAAACTGAAATTTCACTATTCTGTTAAGATGGCCGCCCTCAGCCCTGAGGCTAATCCATAGGACACCTGCAGTGAAGTTAGTGAAGACCAGCTCTGTATAGGGGGGTCTTGCAGTGAAGTTCCCAGGTCTGGCTGAAGCCTGTAGTCCTCCTACAAGCTCTCCTCTTATCAGATAAGGCTGTCATTTATACACTGGGCAGCCACATTGTCCTGCACTGCTAAGGGGGTGTCTGCCAAGCACAGGCATGTGGAGAAGTTCACACACACACAGCCCAGCACTGTTATCTCCTGTGAGGAAGAACCTGGCTTTTTATACATTCCCTTACAATGCTGACTCACTATCAGTTCCCAGTGCACGCAGCGTGCTCCGTCCTCCATCTGGTAGACGGAAGGAGCATAGCAACCTGATTTTATCTCAGGTAAAAATAGCCAATACTGGGGACTTTTAGGTGGCTTTTAGGGGTTATTTATTAAACAATCAGAAATTAGAACAGGGCCAACAAGGTGATATTAATCACCAGAATCCAATAGTAAAAAAAAAAAAAAATTTGACAGTTATACTTTAAGTGGGACTAAATACTGGCTCCAGGAGCCCAAACCTAAAGAAATTGCAGAACTGGTCAGAGCTTCATAACTCTCACTGCAGCGAATGGGGACGACAAACAGCGTAGAAGAACAAGCTACGCTGCTTCCATAACGCCCAAGTTACAGAACCAGCCTTGCTTGCTGTGTTACACTCTTCATGTAGCGCCCACTCACTGCAATAGGAGTTACAGAGCACCAGCCCCTTCTGTAAGCCCAGCATTTAGTCCCATATAGTCATGGGACCAGAGAGATGAGATAACCCCTTTAAAGGTCAAGAAAAGTAAGGACTTCACAGTTAATATGCAAAACTGGACCTTTCATTTTTTCCTTTAGAGTAAAACTCCCATGAATCCTCTTGAGCTCAGATTCCATTGTCAGGCCTCCAATGTCAGCTTCTAGGTGGGTGCGATTCACCATGCCTATTCCAAAAACGATCAAGGTGACGTGCTGCGGCTCAGCTGCAATCAAGCTGCGTTTTCTCTGACTCCTGTTTAAGCTATTGCTGTCCTGTTCGTTCTCAAACACCACTCTGCACGTGGGCTCCGAAGGACTCCTCCCTCCTAGGCATTATTTAAAAATGAGAGAAAAACTCAATCACTATAAAATATACAAAGGTACTTCCAGTATAAGCAACGCGTCTTTAGTACATAAAAATACTTAAAGGGGTTATCCCGGAATTTAGAGTGATGACCTATCCTCTGGATAGATCATCCATATCAAATCGGCGGGGATCCAACACTCGGCATCCCTTCCGATCAGCTATTAGGAGAGGCCGGCGCTCAGTGCGTGCCGCAGCCTCTTCCTAGGCAATGTGGCCGTACACCAGTCACATGGCCTAGTTGTTGCTCTGCCCCATTCAAGTCAATGCGGCTGAGCTGCAATACCAAGCACAGCCGCTATATAATGTACAGCGCTGTGCTTGGAAAGCTGCTGGGAGCCAGCTGATCAGCAGTTGTGCTGGAAGTCGGACCCCCGCCAATGTGATAATGATGACCTGAGGATAGGTCATCATTATTAATTCCTGGATAAGCCCTTTAAATGTGCTGCATGGAGAAATTTTCAGTAGTGCTTTCTTACCTGCAGGGCCAAGTGGTTCTGATGACTTTTCCAAAAATCCAGTGGGGTCAGAGATTAGAGAGTAAAAGTTTAGCAATTTGTACATATTCTGCCAGCACTCGGCCGATGGCTCACTTTGTTCAGACACAGTTATGGAATCAGAGTCATCCATATGAATTGCCATATGATCTACTGCATCTTTTGAGCCCTTTCGGGATACTCTGGAGGTTCTCCTTTCTGACCTTCCCAAAGAGTTTTTGTTCCGAGACTCCTTTTTGTTGGTATCATTGTTGGCTCTTTTGTTCTTCATATTATTCACCCTATTTCCACCATTTAAACTGCCCCGAGAGCTACGGCTGAAATCAGAGGAGCGAAAGTCCCTGTGTTTTCTAGTCTTGAAGGTAGGCGTTGGTGACGCTGAGCCGGCTGTATATCTGCTTAGTTTGATATCTGTCTGTGTTGCTTTTATATCATCAATCATAGTACTGAACTGATGTATAAGCCGTACCAAGGCCATGTCTACATGCTGACTGATGGACTGGCAGGAAATGGTAAAGTTGCAGTGAAAGGTATTGTAGTACCTCTTGCTGAGATCATGAAAGGAGAGAGCACTGGTGGAATTCTGAGGTGTGCACATGGATTTCTCCATTATCACTGCATTGATGCTGAAGGTTTCTAGCATCAAAGCTGGCTTGAATTCAAGAGGAGGTAGGTTTATGGCTCCTTGCCTAAAAAAATAAATGGACAGAATAAAGGGAGATAATGTAAAGAGTAAGAATGGCACTGAATACCAAATAAATAGTAGAGAAAAAAAATGATATCTGTATTATACGTGAAGGCGATGAAGTTAATGAAAGGCAAACCTTCTGGCTCTTTTACTTCTTCTTTCCTTTGACGTATCTGAATCAACTATGTCGGCTCTAAGACAGTCAAGTGTGCCAGAGAAGGACAAGTGTTCTCCAAAATACATCCTGTAGCTGAGTGGTACAACATCTTGTGACTGGATGCCGGTATGACTGAGCAGAGGCTTGAACACCACCTACAAAAGACATCATTGTGGTTGTTACAAAGATATTGAGATTTCAGTTGGTCCTATATTGTCCCTTTTCTTCATCTATTTAATAAAAATAATTTTATGCTTATACCTCTTTTCTTGGTGTGTTATTTGTATTGAGCGTTTTGGACATACAGTTGGGTCATTTTTGGAGTATAAGAGTTAAAGCATTAGTAAACATGCCCCTATGTTTCTGATTTTGCTATAGGTCCTTATGGTTTTAGTTATATACTTTTAGCCACATCGAACATAAAAAATAAAATGTGGCAGAAATCTCATAAAACACTGCTAGAAGCTATGCCTAAATCCCGTTTTACCAACAGTACTCTGGTCAGAATTTTTGCATCAGTATGGTGTAGTATATGGGAAAGTTTTACTAATTTTCCATCTTTTGGACACAATTCTGTTTTGGCTTACACATACATAGGCAAAATAGTTTCAGCAATACTGCTGTGCGAATGAGTTGTCAAAATTCAGTTAGTAGTAATGCCATTAGAAGTAATGCCATCCAGCACTGTGCTGATGTCTTCCTGGCTGCAGCGGTGACGTCCCATACACATCATGTCACTGTGCAGCCGATCACTGACCTCAGCGGTAAAGGGACATAACTGCTGGGGTGGTGCTGTGGCATGTACAGGTAACAAGCACTGACAGGGAGGGCAGGATCGTGATGTAGGAAGCAGCAGGGGAGAAAATGGTGATTAGCATTTCTTTTGTTATTTTTGTACATTTACTGTTGTTGGGAAATTCTTAATTGAACTTGAACAACCCCTTTAAAAATTGGGCTTTTCATTGAGTTAGGCAAACCTACAAAACCGACCTATAAGGGCCACATTAACAAAACTACAACACCTATCAAACCAATGTGTATGTCCAAATAATGTAAATTACAACCAATTTAGTTAATATTTATGTTAACATTCTACGTGCTTTTATTAACTTTTTGATGTAATAATAAAGACATATATATTAACATCATTGGTGGGATTTACATTATTTGGGCATACACATTGGTTTGATAGATGTTGTAGTTTTCATTGAGTTAGGTTCAATAATCTTACTTGGAGTCTCACTATTCTCCTAGTACTATGAACTATTTAAAGACCGACAATTTCAGTGAATGGAGATATGCTACTATCACCAGTCTGCAAGCAGCATCATAAATCACATTAAGTGAGTGATTTCATTTTGTTCTCCCCACCTTCTGCGATAAACTACATGTGAGGTACAAATGGAGTCACACAACCAAAGCATTGCCTCAAAATGCTGTTATAAAGAGAACTGTTAAGAATAGAGTTGAGCGAACTTGCATTTTAAGTTCGGCGTCCAAAGTTCGGGTTATCGAAGCATCCCGTTATGGATTCCGGTACCACGGACCATAACGGCATTTGGAACACAGGGTGAAGGACCTGGGGTGACGTCACTGTCATGTGATCAGTGCAGGGGCTCTCACCTGTGCGTCTGCGAGCTGGACTGCAGGAAATCCTTGGTTGCCCTCTTCAATCCCCGCTATATCATCCTGACTAGTGCTGTGCTGAGAATGCGTTCCATCTAATGTGTTCTGCTCGCTGGACATTACAGTATTGAAATCAGAACCAGACGGAATAGTGGGCAGGTTATGCGCAGTTCCTAAAACATCAAATTAAATTTGCTTAGGGATTGCTAATGAGGAAAAAAGAAAAACAGTGATACAAGTATGGACTGACCAAAGTCATACATGAGGTCATTTTCAAATAATCCCAAAATGTGTAGTTTCTAAAAGGGGGTATAGGATACACAAATGAGTCAGATACAAGATTTCCTAAATGTGTCTGCGGCTAGAATCTGTCAAAATCCATGGTGCAAACTGGAGCAATTTGGCGTAACTAGAGGTTCTCCGTTTTTTCAAACTTGGGAAAAAAGAGGTGGGGCTTGGCATGTAGGGGCATGGTTTCACAAGAAACGAGCATGGCCTAATATGCGCCATTTTGTGCCAAAAGGATAAGTAAATCTGCCACAGTATGTTCTGAGCTTCAACAACAGACCTCAGGATGAGTTTGCATTAAACATTTGGGAAAATAAGTAGTTCAGTACTACTGTTTCTTCAAATTATCATTATCGGTTTATTCATTTATATAGCACCGATATGTTGCGCAATGCTGTATATAGATTGCCATCACTCACCGCAGGTCTCCAATGAGGCACACAATATCAATTCCAAATTAACCCCTTCAGGACCAGGCCATTTTTTTACAAATCTGACATGTCACTTTATGTGTTGATAACTTTAAAACGATTTACCTTATCCAAGATTGTCTTCTAGTCACATATTGTACTTCATGACAGTGGTAAATTTGAGTCAAAATATTTTATTTTTATTTATAAAAAAATTCCAAATTTACCAAAAATTTGGGAAAATTCGCAATTTTCTAAATATTAATTTCTCTGCTTTCTAACAGATAGTAATACCTCCTAGAATAGTTATTACTTTACATTCCCCATATGACTACTTCATGTTTGGATCATTTTGTAAATTACATTTTCTTTTTTGGGATGTTAGAAGGCTTAAAAGTTTAATCAGTTTTTTTTTGTTTGTTTTTTCAGCTAACAAAGCAAGGGTTAACAGCCAAACAAAATTTCATTTTTATTACTCTGATTCTGTAGAAACACCCCATATGTGGTCGTAAACTGCTAGACGGGCATACGGCAGGGCGCAAAAGGAAAGGAACTCCATATGGTTTTTGAAGGCAGATTTCACTGGGATAATTTTAAGTTTCCATGTCACATTTGAAGACCCCCTGATGCACCCCTAGAGTAGAAACTCCAAAAAAATGACCCCATTTTGGAAACTACAGGATAAGGTGGCAGTTTTGTTGGTACTATTTTAGGGTACATATGATTTTTGGTTGCTCTATATTACACTTTTTGTGAGGCAAGGTAACAGAAAATAGCTGTTTTGGCACCGGTTTTATTTTATGTTATTTACAATGTTCATCTGACAGGTGAGATCATGTGGTATTTTTATAGAGCAGGTTGTTATGGACTTGACAATACCAAATATGACTGGTATTGTTGCAGGTTGTTTGTTTCAGTTTTACATAATAAAGCATTATTGAAAAAAAATCATATTTTAGTGTCTCCATAATCTGAAAGCCATCGTTTTTTTAAATTTTTTGGGGCGACTGTCTTATGTAGGGTCTCACTGTATGCGGGATGAGATGACGGTTTGATTGGTATGATTTTGAGGTGCGTATGACTTTTTGATCACTTGGTCTTAAACTTTTTCTGATGTAAGGTGACAAAAAATGGCTTTTTTGACAGTTTTTTTTTTTTTTTTTTACGGTGTTCACCTGAGGGGTTAGGTCATGTGATAATTTTATAGAGCGGGTCAATACGGCCGCAGCAACACCTAATACGTCTACTTTTCTTTTTTTTTCCTACTTGTTACAATTTTTTTTTACTTTATATTGGGAAAAGGAACCTTTTTTTACTTGAAACTTAAATTTTTTTTGTAAAACTTTATTTTTTTTAACTTCTTTTTTCACTTTATTTTTGGGGGACTCTGAGACTTCAATTTTTGGGGGTCTGATCCCCTTTACAATGCAATACAATACTTCTAGTAAAAAGGAAAGTTCAGCAGCTCTCACCTGCCCCACCTTCACCTGTGAGCACGGAGGACCCGTGTCAGGCCCGGGTAATATAGTGCAAAAAGGTTCAAGGAATCCAGCTCCACTTCGGTAAAGGAATATTTATTTTGCTTGCGGTAAAATCACATCCAGTTACGGTTACAAAAGTCTTGTCTACGCGTTTCGGGCTACAAGAAACAATTCAAGCCCTTACCCTTGAGTAAGCCTGAGTTGAGCCTGAAACGTGTAGACAAGACTTTTGTAACCGTAACTGGATGTGATTTTACCGAAAGCAAAATAAATATTCCTTTACCGAAGTGGAGCTGGATTCCTTGAACCTTTTTGCAATACAATACTTCTGTATTGTGATGCATTGGCTGTAAGTGTATTACACACTGTAATACACTTACAGCTTCCTGCCTGTGAGATCCAGGGGGCTGGATCTCACAGGCTGTCACGGAAGGCATCGGGCCGCCTTTCCTGCCATCACAGCGGCATGGGGACCCGATGGCCACCCCCGCACCCGTCAGGATCCCGCACGTGCCGCGGTCAGCGCCGACCACGACAGTGCGAGGGTTATTCCGCCGGCATCAGTGTTTTCACCGATAACGGCGCATACAGCAGGGGTCTGGTTATCAGTGACTGCTGGACCCCTGGCACTGATCGGTGCAGCTCCTGCACCCGCCCGATCAGCCCGCTGTACATGTACGGCACTGGTCCTTAAGGGGTTAACCTTTCTGAGTGTTTTTGGAGTATGGGAGGAATTTAATTTGCCACTGAATTTGTGTAGGTTTCCTCTCACTCTTCAGAAACATCCAAACAGACTAATTTGGAATTTAGATCAACTAATTGCAAAACACTTCATTTAAACTTAGAGAGGTTCTCAGGTTTTATAATGATTTTTTTTTTATCTATCCAGAGTATCCGAAACACTGTATATTTTTGCCCCATATACCTTTTTTTTTCCGAATCAGAACTTTCGTTCCCCTTCTCTCTTCATCATCTTACAAGCAGAACTTCCTGTTTCTATCAGCTTCCTGCTGGGTTATCTAACCAAACCCAGAAAGATTTATTCTGTAATGTTTCCTAAGGCTTGGAGCAAGACCCGAGGAACATTATAGAGCAAAGCATGCTGGATTTGGCAGGAGTTTAACTCCGCTGCTCAGAAACTCCCTACAATTGCTCTTATGACTAAATTGTGGGGCAAATTTAAAGAGATAGTGGGATTGAACGGTTTTACAGAAACACCTTTATGGCGTAACCCTGCTCTGCCTGAGATTTTTAGACTGGAGGGCTTTTCTCCATGGGAGGAGGGAGGCATCCTGTTTCTCCATCAAATTCAAACAAGTGGGTCCTCAAATCATTCCTCCAACTTCAGGAGTATGCTTTATCTAGATCAATGTTTTATCGCTTTCTTCAACTTCGACATGCTTGTCAAAAGCAATTTACCTCCAGCATGGAGGTTGACTCCCTTCCTCCCGTAGTGAAGCAATTACTAACTAGTGTAAGTACTAAGGGATTGATATCTATGTTATATGGGTTCATTCTTACAGATGTCTCCAAGCCCCTCTCGGTGAAGGAGCGGTGGGAGCAGTATGTTGGGACACTGACAAATGAACAGTGGGATGACGTCCTGACCTTAACCCCTGTTGTGACACTTAGTGAAGCGCAAATATTCTCTCAACTTTATTTAATACACAGAGTATATAGAACGCCAACATTTTTATTTGATATAGGGGTACGTCTAGATTCTAACTGCCCGAGGTGTGGACTACCTGATGCGAACTTACTGCATATGGTATGGGACTGTCCACGTCTTCTGCCCCACTAGCGAGATGTATGTAAAATTATAGGGGACACGACTCAAATTCTTTTGCCTAGGGATCCCAAAATCTGTATATTAGGGGTACTAGACTCTTCGGGTTTGGATGACAAAAATCCATCTGTATACATAGAATGTTGTTTCAAGCAAGGGTCCTGATTGCAAAAAACTGGATTTGTGTTGGTCCGCCTACTATACAGGAATTTATAAATAGGATGAATGTTATCTTACGTCTGGAAAGAAGGGTTTATATAAAACGAAAATGCCCGCATAAATTCACGGCCTTGTGGCAGGGATAGTTGGAGGCTCCTGGATTAGTATCCCAGGTGTTAGCAAGCGACTGTATAACTGGATGGCTGTCTTCCATACGGAATTTGACTTAACCCCTTAAGGACACGGCCCTATTTCACCTTAAGGACCAGGCCATTTTTTCAAAATCTGACCATTGTCACTTTATGTGGTGATAACTTTAAAACGCTTTTTCTTATCCAGTCCATTCTGAGATTGTTTTTTCGTCACATATTGTACTTCATGACAGTGGTAAAATGAAGTCGAAAAATTTCATTTTTATTTATAAAAAAATACCAAATTTACCAAAAATTTTGAAAAATTTGCAATTTTCCAAGTTTCAATTACTCTACTTCTATAATACATAGTAATACTGCCAAAAAAAGTTATTGATTTACATTCCCCATATGTGTACTTCATGTATCGATCATTTTGGGAATGCTATTTCATTTTTGGGGACGTTACAAGGCTTAGAAGTTTAGAAGCAAATCTTGAAATTTTTCAGAAATTTTCAAAAACCCACTTTTTAGGGACCAGTTCAGGTCTGAAGTCACTTTGTGAGGCTTACATAATAGAAACCACCCAAAAATTACCCCATTCTAGAAACTACACCCCTCAAGGTATTCAAAACTGATTTTACAAACGTCATTAACCCTTTAGGTTTTCCACAAGAGTTAATGGCAAATAAAGATAAAATTTCAGAATTTCGATTTTTTGAAAAATTTTCCGTTTGAATCCATTTTTCCAGTAACAAAGCAAGGGTTAACAGCCAAACAAAACTCAATTTTATTGCCCCGATTCTGTAGTTTTCAGAAACACCCTATATGTGGTCGTAAACTGCTGTATGGCCAAACGGCAGGGCGCAGAAGGAAAGGAGCGCCATATGGTTTTGGAAGGCAGATTTTGCTGGACTGGATTTTTGACACCATGTCCCATTTGAAGCCCCCGATGCACCCCTAGAGTAGAAACTCCATAAAAGTGACTCCATCTAAGAAACTACGCCCCTCAAGGTATTCAAAACCAGTTTTACAAACTTTTTAACCCTTTAGGTGTTCCACAAGAGTTATTGGCAAATGGAGATGAAATTTCGAATTTCTATTTTTGTTACCTTGTCTCAAAAAAGTGTAATATAGAGCAACCAAAAATCATGTTTACCCTAGAATAGTACCAACAAAACTGACACCTTATCCCGTAGTTTCCAAAATGGGGTCACTTTTTGGAGTTTCTACTGTAGGGGTGCATCAGGGGGCTTCAAATGGGACATAGTGTCAAAAACCAGTCCAGCAAAATCTGCCTTCCAAAAACCATATGGCGTTCCCTTCCTTCTGTGCCCTGCCGTTTGGCCATACAGTAGTTTACGACCACATATGGGGTGTTTTTGCAAACAAGAGAATCAGGGCAATAAATATTGAGTTTTGCTTGGCTGTTAACCCTTGCTTTGTTACTGCAAAAATGGATTAAAATGGAAAATTTGCAAAAAAATAGCTGTTTTGGGACTGTTTTTATTTTTTGTTATTTACATAGTTGAACTGACAGGTTAGATTGTGTGCTATTTCTATAGAGCAGGTTGTTACGGACGCGACAATACCAAATATGACTACTTTTTGGGGTTTTTGTTTCAGTTTTACATAATAAAGCCTTTTTGAAAATAATTTTTTTAGTGTCTCCACATTCTGAAAGCCATAGTTTTATTTTTATTTTTTTGGGCGACTGTGTTATGTAGGGGCTCATTTTTTGCGGGATGAGATGGCGGTTTGATTGGCACCATCTTGGGGTGCATATGACATTTTGGTCGCTTGCTATGACACTTTTTGTGATGTAAGGTGACAAAAATGGCTCTTGACACCGTATTTTATTATTTTTTTGCTGTGTTCAGCTGAGGGGTTAGGTCATGTGTTATTTATATAGATCAGGTTGTGACGGACGCGGCGATACATAATATGTATACTTTTTATTTATTTATATAAGTTTTACACAATAATATAATTTTTAAAACAAAAAAAAATCATGTTTTAGTGTCTCCATAGTTTGAGAGCCATATATATTTTTTTTTTGGCCGATTGTCCTATGTAGGGGCTCATTTTTGCGGGATGAGATGGCGGTTTGATTGGCACCATCTTGGGGTGCATATGACTTTTGATCGCTTACTATTACACTTTTTGTGATGTAAGGTGACAAAAAAATGGCTTGTTTGACAACGTTTTTATTTTTATGTTTACGGCGTTCATCTGAGGGGTTAGGTCATGTTATATTTTTATAGAGCAGGTCCTTACGGACGCGGCGATACATAATATGTATACCTTTTTTTATTTATTTTGGTTTTACACAATAATATCCTTTTTGAATGAAAAAAAACATGTTTTAGTATCTCCATAGTCTGAGAGCCATATATTTTTCAGTTTTTAGGCAATTGTCTCAGGTTGGGTATCATTTTTGCGGGAGGAGGTGACGGTTAGATTGGCACTATTTGGGGGTCATATGACTTTTGATCGCTTGCTATTACACTTTTGTGATGTAAGGTGGCAAAAAAATGGCTTTTGACAAAGTTTTTATTATTTTTTTACAGTGTTTACTTGAGGGGTTAGGTCATGTGATATTTTTAT
Organism: Bufotes viridis; assembly: GCA_033119425.1. NCBI lineage: Eukaryota > Metazoa > Chordata > Amphibia > Anura > Bufonidae > Bufotes > Bufotes viridis. The sequence goes on along the minus strand of CM065589.1, from coordinate 444,466,259 downwards.
AGAGCAGATTCTTACGGACGTGTAGATACCAAATATGTCTACTTTTTTTTTTTTTACATTTAACACTAAAAAGCATTTTTGAAACAAAAAAATCATGTTTTAGTCTGAGAGGCATAGTTTTTTATTTTTGGCCAATTGTTTTAGGTAGGGGCTCGTTTTTGCGGGATGAGATGGCGGTTTGATTGGTACTATTTTGGGAGGCAAACGCCTTTTTGATCGCTTTGTATTACACTTTTAGTGATGTAATGTGCCAAAAATGGCTTATTTACACCATTTTTTTTTTTTTTATGGCGTTCACCTGAGGAGTTCAGTCATGTGATATTTTTATAGAGCAGGTTTTTACGGACGCGCGATACCTAATATGTGTAGTGTATTTTATTTTTTTAGTTTTTATTCAGTGTTATGTGTTTGTTTCATTTTTACTTTTTTTCACTTTTTACATTTTTTGACCCAGACCCACTTGGTTCTGAAAGATCCAGTGGATCTGGTGTCTGTATAATACAGTACAGTACACTATATAGTGCACTGTACTGTATTTTATACTTTAGAAAGTCTGAATAGACCTTTAGCAGGTCTATTCAGACTTTCAGCACCATGGAGAGCAGGGCGCTTCTGAAGCGTCCTGTCTCCATGGCAACCATCACCCCTGCCATAACTGGGCAGGGGGTGATGGATAGGAGAGGAGGAGCACCCTCCTCTTCGATCCCATCCTGTTGGGGGGCTGCAAAGGCACAGCAGCCCCCGATGGGAAGAGGGAGGGCGCTCCCTCCCGGTTAACCCTTCCATACTGCGGTCCGTGCGGACCGCGGTGCAGAAGGGTTAAGCGGCTGGCATCTGCAGCACAGATGCCAGCCGTTTCTATCAGAGTGTCAGCAATGTGCTGACACTCTGATAGAACCACTAGACACCAGGGAAACATTACAGGGAGGCGGGCGGGGATCGCAATCGCGATCCCGCCCGCCCGCACCGCCCGCCTCCCGCCGCCCGCAACCACCCCCTGCACCCCGCAGCCACAGTATGATTGGGGGCTGCAGGGGGTTAAAAAACTATTTGGGGACATTAACTCTCTGATCCCGCGGTCATGGACCGCGGGGATCAGAGATCTAATGAGCGCTGCAAACCGCAGGTCTGAATTGACCTGCGGTTTGCAGCGATCGCCCATATGGGGGTCACAGGACCCCCTGGGCATTGTAACAAGGTACCTGCTGAATGATTTCAGCAGGTACCTTGTTCCGATCACTGCCAGCTGAGCAGCAGTGATCGGAACAACTCATGACGTACCGGTACGTCATGTGTCCTTAAGGACTCGGGAAACATGCCGTACCGGTACGTCATGTGTCCCAAAGGGGTTAAGAGATTTCGCCGTAGTTTGGGAGAGATGGGACACGGCTCCAGATCTAGTCCTCTGCGTTTCTTCATTTCAGTTCTGTGTTCTTAGCTGATGAGATGGCCGGTGATGTTTATTTATCTATTGCTCCATAGTTTTCCCCCTTTTTTTTTTTGTGTGTGTGTGTGGGTGAGTGACTGCTCCTCTGTATGGCCCAGTTACAGGAAGGTTCGGGGGTGGGGGTGGCCGGATACTGCAGAGGTATATGGGAATAATATGTTTTAATTGTTATTCTCCTCTAATATTTTGATTGTTGATTGTACATGATGATGACACTTTTGATATGTTGGATTTATTCAGTGCACATTACTGATTGCTGTATACTGTCTTTTTCTGACATGTTAATGCCTCTGTTATGTTTTTCTTTGTTTTTCAATAAAAAGAGACCGATTTAAAAAAAGAAAACCCGGCAGGAAGCTGATAAAAACAAGTTCTTCTTGTAAACATCCTGCCAGAATACAGTGATGCTGAGAACAGGGGAGGATGGGGGCAGCGTTTGGGGTGCTATGGACAAATAAAAATGTCCCTATGACATTGGAGAACCCCTTTAATAGTCGCATTATAGCAACCAAAAATCTAGACTTATACAACAAATAACACAACAACGGTCTTCAGTTAGGGAAGCATTCAGTTCATTGTTACTCTCACATTAACTCTTTGGGTTCCCAGAGCGACTACTTGTGGAGTACAAAGACAAATGTTAAAAAGACACATATATGGATTTACAGTATGATGGTGTATGAAAATGGTCACAGAAAACAAAGACCTTCACTCAATATACTGTAAAATATAAGGGGGTTTTCCCCAATGAAGCAGCGAATTAACCTTTTTAAGTCAAATTAGTGTAGTCACTTTGGTCATAGGATCTCGGGGTGTCTCAGTTAAGCGCTATTTATTAGGAAATAAAAATTCCTATGCTTATATGCCTGTGACTTCACATTACCAGTTTTACTTGAATAGTTTGTCCAATTTTTACAGTTTTCGTAAGTGGACAAACTTTGTCTAGACAATGCTCCAAAAGAACCTCAGTGCCAATACCTGTTGGAAGACTGTTGTGTCCAGACTTGATGAGGGGGGATTCGTGTACCACACTGCCTCTATTACCCACTGCATTTGACATCCAGTTATAGAAGCTCACAGAGGATGGTTCAGACAATAAAGGATGTTCTGATAACATTTCTGTGGCCACAGGATTCCCTGTATCAATGAATCAGGAGAGGTTTCAGAGAATTCTTATGTCCAAGAAAGAAAATAGAAGACATGATAATCCACTGTTATATGGTCTCTAAAAGATGCACTTTAAACTAGCGATTTTGTGAACGGGTTATATTGGCCAAAACTATTACAGTAATCCAAAAACGAAAAACACTTCCTATTAAAGTTTACCTATCATTTAATAAGCCTATCGCCATGTTCTAGAGACATGTCAGAAGTTTTGATTGTGAGGGTCCAGGAGCTCAGACCCAACAACAGAAAATGGATAAAAGCACTCAACTGAGCGTTGTGCCCCTACGGTACTGCTGAGCTCTCCCTGGAAAGTGAGGAGAGCAGTGTATAGGCTCACAGGAGGTCTATGACTCCAAAGGCCCCTCGCTTGGCTATCGGAGGACTTTGAATCAGAACTGAATGGGCACAATGCTAGGTTAAGCACTTTTACGTTGTAAAAGGGGTATTCCAGCAGGCACAAACAGGTTTGTGATACCTCACCAGTTTCCTGCTGCTTCCGGCAGTGCCCATGTCTCTGTAGGGCACCACTTTCTACTCCTGTCCTGACATGGCAGGAAAAGGCTGTGAATTCTACTTAGCCAATCACTGGCTTATAAGGTTTAGCCAAGTAGGGACAGGAGCACAAAGTAAAGCGCAGTGGGAACTGGGTACTGTCAAAATGGCAGAAGTAGAGGAATCAGGAGGTGGGTATAAGCTTTTATTTCTCCTGGAATACCTCTTTAACAACTGAGAGTTATTCTTTAAAGTAGATCTGTCACTTCAACCTTTTATGTGTAGGGGGATTAGTATTTTTTGTATTACTGTAAATAATTTTGTTCACTTTTACAAGTTTACTACTATAAATGCTCTAAATAAGTGTGGGTATGGAAAATCACTCTTCAGCATGTACTGCACACACTGAAGATGGCTCATTGCTATAGACAGAGTCAGGGTCGATTTTAACATCTGCAAGTGTTTTGCGGTCCGCAAATTGTGGATCCGCAATACACGGACATCGGCCATGTGCGTTCCGCATTTTGCAGACCACACGTGGCCGGCACTTTAAATAGAAATGCCTTTTCTTGTCCGTGTCTGCGGACAAGAAAAGGGTATGTTCAATATATTTGCGGTATGGAAGTGCAAATAAGGACAGCACACCGTGTGCTGTCCGTATCTTTTCCAGCCCCATTGAAAATGAATGGGTCCGCACAATCCGGAACGGATCCGGACCAAACGTGCAGACGTGTGAATGGACCCTCAGGCCGCTGAGCCTGCCTCTAGTCTCCCTGCTGCAGCCTGTTTACACATATGTATATAACTGTCCCTATAGTATGTCATGTAAAGCTCTTTCTCCCTTGCCATTATGACAGCCTGTCTCTTCCCTTTCTCTCTGGTGCATCCACTAATTAACTAGCTGCCGAGACATGCCAGGAAATACAGCAGGGACAGGCTGTCAGGGAGACAGGGAGAAAGAGCTTAACTTGACATACTGTAGGGACAATAATATATAGTCTCAGCAGTGAGACTAGAGTGAGCCATCTTCAGTGTGTACAATGCATTAGAGCACTGCTAATGAAAAACGTCAGTCAGTTTTTTTAATAAAAGTGCGCAAAATCAGTTAGTAACGTATATTATACAAATACTTTATTGACTTCCCCTAAATATAAAATAAAATTGAAGTTACACTAACTGTTACAATTACACTTAGTAATACTTTCTACAAATATTAAACACTACAGAAGACTAGTCATGTACTCCGATGGGGTACTATCAGAAGAAATGTAATTCAGGAGAAAATAATGCATTAAAGCTGACACTGCCTGGAGTAGAGTGTTTTTTAGCTGGTACTAAAAGTACTAAATATAGTAAAAATACAGATGGTGCAATGTAACATACTGTTGGTGAGAGAAGACAGATGAGATATGGAAATATACATCAAACACACAATAGTAATGGAAACACTAATAGAACACTATGGATAAGTCCAAGTGAAACCATATAGCATTCACATGATAAACTTTTCACATGGCAAAATGTTTTCCCTGTAAAATAATAAAGCCCTTCCACAAGTACCTAAATCGTTTTTTTTTCTTTTAAGCAATTGCATAGCAGTTCATGGGACACCACAGGGACCACTGTGTCTGTGCCTAGGTTTTAGTGCAATGTAATGGGCATCTTCCTAGTGGGAACAGTACATTCTAAAGTAGAACAGATGGCCTAGGCCAGTGATGGTGAACCTTTTAGAGACCGAGTGCCCAAACTGCAACCCTACAACCCTGATTTATCGCAAAGTGCCAACACGGCAATTTAACCTGAATACCAATACAGTATATCTTCCATGTATCCTATCATTTAGCTATAATAGCCTGCCTACATTCAGTGCGCTGCCTGTGCTGTTCAGAGTGTGCCCTGCGCTGGTGAATGGCAGGAAAAGGCATATTGGTACGCCTTAGACTTTTTCCAGGGCGCAGGTGCGCCTCTGGCACCTGTGCAATAGGTTCGCTAAGGAAGGGGGCAGTTGTATACCCCGAAACGCGTTTGGTTTTGAGAGACCCATCCTGACATGTCAGTTTGGGATTTCCAGCACCAACCAGGACTTATATCTTGTGCTATTTTCTATACACCACTGGATGTTTGCTTTATAGGACCTATTTCCTCTATATCAAACCCATTTTGGTCGTGGATACTAGGATCACTCTGATCACGTGACACACCACGTGACCAGCCAGCATTTCCTGCCTTCGTTTGGTGTAGTTTTCCTTTGGGCCCGTAACAGCAGGACATTCCATCTACTGTGAGGACGGGACTTTCACCTGAAGACCTCGGGACAGGTAACAAGTGGTGTCGGTCTCACATAGCCATGGGACGCCTCGGCGTGTGGGTCACATTGCCGCATCACACCTGCCGAACTTTGTTTGGATTTAATTACTGCTGTGGGTCCCTTTGGCAGGTAGGCTTTCAGAACGAATACGTGTAGATCCCTGGTGTTTTATGTGTATTGGCTTGTTTAAAGTTCCATTGGACTTCATCCAGCTGTTTCCAAGACATTTTATCATTTTCCTAGGAATTTACCTACAAGCGCAAGCTTTTTACATATATAGAGTATGCTTTTAAGATTTAGTTCGCCTTCCCACTGGAGTTTTATTATTTTGAATTTTGTGTTGCTATTTATTAACCCTGTAACAGTTTTTATATTGTATTGTATTATTTTGGTGTTTATTAAATGTTTTATCTATATCTATGACATTCGCTCCTTATGTCCGTATGTGCTCAAACTATATAACCACCTGTGCAATAGGTTCGCCACCACTGGCCTAGGCCATGAAAACCAGGACTATTTTCAAATAGTATTGGTGCAGGCTTGCCCTAGTGGGCAAACTGCCACCATATGTCAGACATAAATCCATTGAAAAATCTACACACAGGGAAGGGAAATCATTTATTTTAGAGAAATTGTATATAGTAAGGTTGCATTACTGGGCCAAACTCAGCTAATTTCTAGGAAAAAGTTCAGCCAAATAAGGTGAATTAGCCTAGCCCGGAGCATACCCCTACTGAATAGACATATGACATTAAACCTTTTGTGCCTTTAAAATGCCTAAAAAGCCTAGGTTTTAAAGTATTAATCTAAATAATTCAGTGATCATGTTTTTGCCAATGGGTAAAGCTGATCCAGCAGGAGAGGGCACTTGTGATTCTGGAACCTATAAGAGACTGTAAATCAAGCCATGCTGTATCTCATCTATTGTTCGGTATTACCTTGCCCCCAGTCTATTAATTTTAGACAGAAAACAAGTAAATGCCATCTAAATAACCATTTAATACACAGAATAAAATATAATAAACTGAAGGAGAGAAGCATGGGCGCAGTATTACAACCGATACCTGTCCTGGTAAGAGAACTGCTTTTAGCAGCTGCAGCGTTTCTCTGTGGTGTCCCATCCAGGAGGTTGTGCAGGCTAGGGAAGCTCCCAGTCAAGTAGCTCAGAAGACTCTCTTTCCTTGGGCTTTCTTTCACTGGCATTCCTGATCTGCTGACATGGGCAGGAGAATCATTTGCTGTGTCTCCACTAGTGTAGCTCAAAGACTGATACGGGTGGGTCCCCTTTAAAAAAAAAAAAAAGAACACATACTTTACATTAGAATCGAATTTGACAAAATCTATGAGACATGAGCAGCCTGAAGATGTGGATTTTCCTGAAAGCGATGCAGAGCAGACGTGAGGTCATGTAATGCCAAGTGACAATGCAGATCAGGGGAGCTTGGGTTAGAACAATCACTCGAGCTATATAAGATGTATATAGTATAGAGAACACTGCAGGGGGCTCAAATACGCACACATGAATTTCTCCCTAGTCTGCCGTGCACCTAGAAAATGAATCCTCAGAATCTGCAGCAAACATAATTTAAAGGTAAACTCTGTAAGAGACCAAAAAAATCACTCACACCCCCTGATTTAGCCCGCATTATAACAGTGGTTTTCTATTTTGCTCCAGGCCATCTCTTGTTAACGTGGCCAGATCCCATTTTATAAGAAATTACTTGAGGGCACAAGAGAGGCTGAGGACTAAGGGCTCACTCACACGACCATATTGTTGGTCCGCATCTTTTGCGGATAGGATGCGGATCCATTCATTTGAATGGGTCCGCAAAAAACGCAGACAACACTCCGTGTGCTGTCTGCATCCGTTTGTCAGTTCTGCAATCCCCCAAAAAAGATAGAACATGTCCTATTCTTGTCCGTTTTGCTGACAAGAATAGGCATTGTTACAAAGGATCCGCAAAAAAACATGGACGTCATCCGTATTTTTTGCGGATCAGCATTTTGCGTACCACAAAATACATACGGTTGTGTGAATGCCCCCTAAAGCTGGCCATAAATATAAGAGGGTGCATTCACACAACCGCAAAATACAGATTGTGTGACGTCCGTGTTGCATCCGTTTTTTTTTTTGTGTGGATCCACTGTAAGAATGCCTATCCTTGTCCACAAAACAGACAAGAATAGGACATGTTCTATGTTTTTTGTGGCGCTACGGAATGGACGTACGGACGCGGACAGCACATGGTCTGCGGTCCGCATTTTTTGCGGACCCATAGAAATAAATGGATCTGCATCCTATTAGCAAAAAATACAAATACAGTTGTGTGAATGGGGCCTTAGGGCTCATGCACACAAACTTTATTTATTTTTTTGTTTTGTTTTTTTGCAGCCCATATGTGGAACCACTTATTTTATTGGGGCTGCAAAAATACACAGGGCTAAAAAAAAAATTAACTCGTAACCCTGTGCATTCTTGTGCAATGCTGACTGCAGCATCTGAGTAGCACCCCATGCCGAGTACTTGGCATGGCAGTCAGGAGTCATGTTCCAGGCTCCATTACATCCTGCCTGCCAGCATGGATATGCACTGTAATACAGGAGCATTACAGTGGATAGTACAAGAGATCAAGAGACTGCAGGGGGACTGAAGGAAAATGTAACAAAAAAGTTGAATAAAGCTTTTTATAATATAAAAACATAACAAAAAATATTAAAAATGTATTCCTTTTTTCCATTTCTCATAAATATAAAAAAAATAATAAACATCAGCAACAACCCTATCTTTTAAAAACACACACATACACTGCCAGAATTGACGCTTTTTCTCAACTTTGATTCCCCCAAAAAATGGAAAAAAAAATGATCAAAATATCCCAAAATGGTATCAATGAAAACTACAGCTCACAAAGCTTTCTCGGCAGAAAAATTATCACACAGTAAAAACAAAACCCTTAATAAAATGGTGGAATTCGATTGCACAACTTGTCCCAAATAAAAGAAGCCCCCGTATAGCTATGTAGACCAGAAAATTAAATAAATAGCTAGTGTTTAAAAAAAATTCACAAGCCTTAACCAGTTCGCTACCTGGAGCGATAGGCAAACATGGCGCCAGCTCGCACGTGCAGCGGGCGTCATGGCTGGCAGGTCCCTGCTGTTTCAAACAGCAGAGACCTGCCGCTAATTACAGTGACTGGCAATAATCTAATTAACGGTAATTAAAGGCTTTAGATGCTGTGATCAAGTGAGCTCACGGCATCTAAATGGTCAAAAACCCTGCGGCCAATGGGGCTGTCGGTAGTTGCTTTTAATGCTGTGAGTCTCTCTGACGAGACTCACAGCATTCATGCTGCAATTAATATTTTGGCCACCAGATGGCAGGCCAACATAAAAAATGCGCAAAGTAATAAAGTAATTTTAAAAATACATGATGGTTCAAAATGAAAAATTTAAAAACAGATTTTATAGGCTCATCTATGAGCTTTAAAATCATTACAAAAATAAAAAAGTTAACAAATATATAAAAAAAATAAAGTATAAAAGTTTAAATCACTGCCCTTTACATATAATAAAAAATAAATACCTAAATAACAAAAAATATAAATATCATGGGTATCATCGCGACCGAAAACACCCGTACTATTCAAATATAAAATTATCTTTTCTCTTTATTTTTCTTAATTTTTTATTATTTTCTATTATATATTTTTGTATTTGATTTTTAGTTTTTAATGGTATGATATATGTTATGAGAAGATGATACAACTATGTTAAGGATGTATTATTGCAATTAAATAGGGTAGATAAACGCACAGTATGAACTGAGTTCACATCAACTGCCAATTAGTTGCTGGTAACAGTTACACCCAATACAAATGTGTAAGCGACTGCTTTTGACGATCTGGTCCAGTGATTTGAACCTAAGAGGGTTTAAAGGGATTCTGTCACCACCTATAACCCCTCTGACCTAAACATATGCTCATGTCTAGGGTAAAATCTAGATTCCCAAGCTGGCCTTATTAAATCGATCTGTGGCTTTATTTTCCTAAAAAACAGGTTTTACTAACCTGTCAATCACTTATTTAAGGTGCCCAAGGGGAGGTCTGTTGATCCATGGTGCCGGGCCGCACGCCTCGCCGTTTGGTGCCCAGCACCGCCTTCCACAGCTCAGCGCCCCCTCCGCAATATGTTAATGCCTCCTCGTCTCTCTGCCAATAGGTGGGCGGGAGTCTGCAGGGCATATCTAGGTTGAGCGAAGTGCGCATCAGGCCGGCACATGCGCACTTCGTACAATAAAGCCGATGCTAGCAGTCTGCACAGGCGCATCAAGCTGAGCCTGTGCGCACGTGCGTGATCTGGCAGCAAGAGGAGGGGGAGGGCGAGGCGGCGCTGAACACAGGGAAGGTGGCACTGGGCACCAAACAGCGAGTCGTGCGGCCCGGGACCATGGATCAATGGACCTCCCCTTGGGCAACTTAAATAAGTGATTGCCAGGTTAGTAAAACCTGTTTTTTAGGAAAATAAAGCCACAGATCGATTTAATAAGGCCAGCTTGGGAATCCTGAAATCACCCTGGACATGAGCATATGTTTAGGTCAGAGGGGTTATAGGTGGTGACAGAATCCCTTTAAAACATGTGTGTTAGGTCCCAGTAATTATTCAATATTCTTTTACCACTGAGGAAGGAACAGTAAGTTTCCAAGTTGAAGGTGTGCATTGATATCTACCGGTGTTGCGGTACAGCAGAGCCCCGGCCGGCTCTTGGCGCCTTGACGATCCCAGTGCACATGCGCGGGGAGTGCGAGAGGAGACGCTGCATATTCAAGCCGGCATGTAACGAGGTCTGTCTGTGGGAGACGAGCGCTTATTGTATCAGGATCCGTGAGTAACAAATCTATGAAGCATTACTGAAAACAACTACGGATCAAAGAAAGCACTTTACTAATATAATATATGTGCATTAGCTACAAATTGACTGGCAAGCAATACAATAAGCCACTCAACCACAAGGGAACATTGGAGCAGACTGTTATGATGTTCTATGATAGGGTGTATGAGTTCTGGGGGGTTTTATTTATACTTATGTACTGGTTTTTAGTGTGTTGTATTATATATATGAATTAGTAAAGTTATATGCAAATTACTGTGAGTCAGCCATCTTTCAGAATGTTTTGTGTCTACTTATATCACTGAGTGGTGGGCTCCAGTTTAACTGGCGAGCATCCTCTATTCTATTGATAAAAATATTTTTCCAATATGGTGAATGGCGCAATGGAAAAAAGCGTAAAAATTGCCAATTTACCATTTTTCATTGCTTCTCTTACCCCCCAAAAAATGTAATAAAGTGTACCAAAATGGTATCAATAAAAAGTACAGATTGTCCCGCAAAAAATGAGCCCATATACAGCTCAGTAGACATAAATATAAAAAATGTTATAGGGGTCAGATGTCTTGACTGGATATGCTCCTGTGTCTTCCTATTCAGCTTCCTGTTCATTATGCAGCTGAACAGGAAGACATAGGAGCATAACTCGTGACGCACCAGCGCAAAAGCCCGCAGCCAGTCAGGTGCTCACATGGCGCAAAATGTATAGCCTAGTGCGACTAGACTGCATCCTTCAGGGGTTAGGAAAAAGCTTTAACACCCAGATGACGGTAGACCAATGTAACTGAACTCAACGTACAACACAGGATTACAAACGAAGATTGCCTTTGGCAGAATGTATCTAAAAAAGAAAACTTACTTTAATCTTCAAACCTGAATCAGTATGAGCATGAGATTTAGACAACTTCCTCATGATTTCAGCCCCACTCACAGGACCAGAAGATACACCTGCAGGAGGAGGCCGCGTATTGGTCCCTTCAAGAAGCATGGTATGTTCACTGATAGTTGCTATAAAAAAAATATCAAGGACAAATGGCTTAAGACAGATACAAAATAATGCATGAACCCAATCTAACATGTCTCACTGGCAGTCATTTTATGCTGCCAAAAATGCCAGTCAGATTCCATGTGATGCACAAATTACACTGGTCAGGCATGTGGAAACATACGGTAAGGCCTAATTAACACTTTTTCAAGGAATTGTTCACCTTTTGCTCTTCCCCTGGCCTGTTTCACATGAGCGTACTTGTAAACGTAAGTACTAAGAACCCATAACACTAACATATTATGAAGATATCGCCTCGGTATTAAAGGGGTAGTTTAGGGTAGGGTTGTTTCGGGTATCGAACTTTCGATACCCGATCGATACTTTTCTCTGGTATCGCACTCGATACCAGGAAAAGTATTTTATCGATACTGGGCTGCACTACTGCACAGCCCAGTATAGGAGAGCATGGCTGCGCCGCTCTCAGCGCGGCCATGTTCTCCTCGGCAGCACAGGGAGAAGGAGGCAGTCTCTCCCTCCCCCTGTGCTGCCGCTTCAACCAATAGAGGGAGAGGGGGCGGAGCGGGGGCGGGAGGAGGGCGGAGCTGGGGACGGGAGCACTGGCCAGCCCAATAACGTTCTTATATATCTGCAGGCAGAAGACACAGCCTGCCAGCACCTGCCTGTGACCCAGCACTGCAATCAGAGGCAATTAACCCCTCAGGTGCGGCACCTGAGGGGTTAATAGCCTCTGATCGCAGCGCTCGTTCACAGGCAGGTGCTGGCAGGCTGTGTCTTCTGCCTGCATTTATACAAGAAACTACTCGGCATTGCTGGCCAGTGCTCCGCCCCCCTCCTAGTATTAAAACATTGGTGGGCAGTGTGCCCCCCTCCCCTCCCTAGTATTAAAACATTGGTGGGCAGTGTGCCCCCAGTATTAAAACATTGGTGGGCAGTGGGCAGTGTGCCCCCCTTCCCCCAGTAATAAAATCATTGGTGGCAGTGGCCACAGGGTCCCCTCACCTCCTCCTCATTGGTGGCAGTGGCAGTGATCGGAGCCCCAGCACTGTAATGCTGGGGCTCCGATCGATTACCATGGTAACCAGGGCGCTTCTGAAGTCCTGGCTGCCTTGGTCTGCTCCCTGCTGCTGTGTGCACAGAGCACAGGGCAGCAGGGAGAGGGTTAAGTCCTATTCACCCTGATAGAGCTCTATTAGGGTGAATAGGATGAGAAGATCCCAGGTTCTAGCCCCTAAGGGGGGAAATAGTTAATAAATAAACTGTAAAAAAAAAAAAAAAGTTAAAGTACACCAAAATATTAATTATAAATCACCCCCTTTCCCAATTTAATACAATATATAAACAATACATAAATAAAATATTACATATCGCCGCGTCTCAAAAGTCCAAACTATTAAAAAATCCACTTTTATGCGGTGAACGCCGTAAAAGAAAAAAAAGAAAAAGAAAAAATGCACGATTCGCCATTTTCTTTTAGTCGTCTTGTCCCCACAAAAAAGTAGGATAGGACTGTTGTATTATGAGCCGGCGGTTTCATAAAATGTGGAATGCACGCGGATTTTTTTGGCGTTTTTATTTTTTTCGCGTGGTATCGAATGGTATCGAGTATCGCAATACTTTTTTATGGTATCGATACCGAATCAAAATTTTGGTACCGAAACAACTCTAGTTTAGGGGTTGAAAAAAATCATAAAATCATTGCAAATGTGGTGCTGAATAATAAAACACAATCTACAGAAAGAGAGCAGATAACCAAAAGTATTAAAAAATAAAGTAATCTTTATTGAATATATAATGCAAAAGAGCGGATAAAATGATAGATCACTGAAATGGTGGAATAGAAGCAATGATAGGACATTGTGTATCAACAGCTCTCTCCATATCACAGCTCGGGGAATGTTTCTTTCCTGTGCCGCTCTCTCCCTTTAACTGTTACAGCTTCTAACAGAAGTTATGGCTGGTGACAGCTGAAGGATGGAACTGAGCATGTGTGTCCACATCAGCAAGATGGACATAAAGATGAGGAAAAGAACACACAGTAGGTGGTGCTATAGTCATATTTTACTGGCTAACTCAGTGGCTATACAAAATGTTAAATTGCAATTAGAAAGGTATTTGGATCCAGGACCTCATTTGAAAAATGTAGAATATTTTTGTGCAACAACCCCATTAAATGCCAATTTGAAATCAGATGGAATACTGATTACATACTGAGGCAATATATCCATTATTTTTTTTTAAATAAGTCTTCAAAATGGCCTTTAACCCCTTCACGACAACCACAGTATATGTAAGGGAGTAAGGGAGATGTTGGGTCTTTAAAGATCGGTGAATAAATACATGACGTATTCTCCAAAGCATTTGACACCGTACCTCATAAAAGGTTAGTATATAAAATGAGGATGCTCGGACTGGGAGAAAATGTATGTATGTGGGTAAGTAACTGGCTGAGTAATAGAAAACAGAGGGTGGTTATTAACGGTAGATACTCAGATTGGGTCACTGTAACTAGTGGGGTACCTCAGGGGTCAGTATTGGGCCCTATTCTCTTCAATATATTTATTAATGATCTTGTAGAAGGCTTGCACAGTAAAATATCTATTTTTGCAGATGACACTAAACTGTGTAAAGTAATAAACAGATAGATTGGAGGCTTGGGCAGATAAGTGGCAGATGAGGTTTAACACTGACAAATGTTAAGCCACAAGTTATGCACATGGGAAGGAATAATGCAAGTCACCCGTACATACTAAATGGGAAAAAACATTCGGTAACACTGACATGGAAAAGGATCTAGGAATTTTAATAAACAGCAAACTTAGCTTTAAAAACATTGTCAGGCAGCTGCCGCCAAGGCCAATAAGATAATGGGTTGCATCAAAAGAGGGGCATAGATGCCCGTGATGAGAACATAGTCCTACCACTTTACAAATCACTAGTCAGACCACACATGGAGTACCGTGTACAGTTCTGGGCTCCTGTGAACAAGGCAGACATAGCAGAGCTAGAGAGGGTTCAGAGGAGGGCAACTAAAGTAATAACTGGAATGGGGCAACTACAGTACCCTGAAAGGTTATCAAAATTAGGGTTATTCACTTTAGAAAAGAAGACGACTGAGGGGAGATCTAATAACTATGTATAAATATATCAGGGGTCAGTACAGAGATCTGTCCCATCATCTATTTATCCCCAGGACTGTCACTGTGACAAGGGGACATCCTCTGCGTCTGGAGGAAAGAAGGTTTGTACACAAACATAGAAAAGGATTCTTCACTGTAAGAGCAGTGAGACTATGGAACTCTCTGCCTGAGGAGGTGGTGATGGTGAGTACAATAGAGGAATTCAAGAGGGGACTGGATGTATTTCTGGAGTGTAATAATATTACAGGTTATAGCTACTAGAAAGGGGTCGTTGATCCAGGGAGTTATTCTGATTGCCTGATTGGAGTCGGGAAGGAATTTTTTCCCCTTAAGTGGGGAAAATTGGCTTCTACCTCACAGGGTTTTTTTTGCCTTCCTCTGGATCAACTAGCAGGATGACATGCCGAACTGGATGGACAGATGTCTTTTTTTGGCCTTATGTACTATGTTACTAAAGATGGCAACTGCTCCCAGGGTTAACGTCTGAAATTAGCAGTAATGACAATAGCGGGCATTTAACTACTCAGATGCCATAGTCAAATGTGACCACTGCATCTGAAAGGCAAAAATCCCGGGAGCATGCGCTTCTCAGGCAGGAATACCTCCCTCTGGCTGAGATCGGGGAAGGCGTTCCATTGCTGTAATAAGTCAAAGCCTGTAGTAGGCTACTAGGATTATTACTTATATATTACAAGGTGGCATCACTGAATTGTAATAAATCGATCATTGTATAGTGTAATGGATAAAATCCCATTACTTTACACAAATTGTAATCTAATTATTGCATGATGTTACCCCACATGGGGGCCAAAAAAAAAAGTATCAAAAAAAAAAAAAGATAAAAATAGTTTAAAGAAAATAAATAAATTAAATATATAAAAATTCAAATCACCCCCCCTTTCCCAAAAATTTAAATTAAAATAAATTAAAAACATTTACCCAATACTGTACACATCTGATAAAATGTCATACATATAAAAGAGACCATAACATACCTGCATCAAACTCAAACTCAGCCCCATCTGCACTGGTATCACTTTGCAGAGCTCCTCCATTTTCTAAACCATTCAGATCATCCTCATCTTTCCTCAGAGTACTTTGTGGCTTCAGTGGTTGGGCTGGTCTGACCAAACGTACCCCTTTAAATGCTGGTGTCACAACAATAAACTTCATCCACTGCCTAGCAAGAGCAACAAGCCCTTTTTTCAAGGTGACTAGAGCAGGAAGGCCATCACCCTACAAGAAATAAAAGTGAAACCATTGGCAATTGGATCACAAGTACCTGCCACTGAGGCTGCTCTTTGACCACCATTTAGGAGGCTAAGTTTATTATTAGGTGGATTCTAGGGTCTGGGATTTAGGTTAGGCCATACAGACTAGGTGGTATTGCTGATCCTCTACTATACGTCAGGTTTTTAACCTGCCGAACTAATAGTCTAGGTGGTGCTCCAAAAGTAATTACCACCCCAATTCCAAAAAAGTGTGTAAAATGTGAATAACTGTAAATAAAAACAAAATGCAACGATTTGTAAATCTCATAGACCCATATTTTATTTACAACAGGAGACATATCAGACTGAAAGTGAGGCATTTTATAATTTCATTAAAAAAATTAACTCATCTAAAAAAAAGTTGGGACGGGGCAACAAAAGGTTTCAGAGGTTTCTGGAGAAATTCATGTGCACAAGGGACAAGGCCAACGGTCAATATTGGATTATCTACGGACCCTCGGGCAGCACTGCATTAAAATCAGGCATGATTACGTACTGGAAAACACTGCGTGAGCTCAGGAACACTTTCAGAAATTACTGACTGTGAACAGAGTTCACTGTGCAATCCAAAAATTCAATTAAAGGGGTTTTACCATCACATACAATGGGGGCATATCGCTGGGATATGCCTCCATTGTCTGATAGGTGCGGGTCCCACCTCTGGGACCGGCACCTACAACAAAAAAAGGAGCAGGAAAATGAATGGAGGGCGCACTGTGCATGCACAGCCGCACTCCATTCATTTCAACGAGGCCGCCAAAAATAGCCTAGCGCTGGCTCGGCCATTTCCGTCTGCCCCACAGGAATGAATGGGAGCAGGGGCTGCGGGTGCGCTACCATTTACTTGTATGGGAGCAGCACTTGGTGGAGGACAGACCCCCAGGAAACCCAGGGTCCTCCTGCCCCAGCTCTCCCCGTTCTGTTCTCCTTCCAGACAATGGGGGCATATCCTAGTGATATGCCCCCATTGTATGTGATGGGAATACCTCTTAAAAAGCTGTACCATGAAAAGAAAAAGCCATATGTTCAAAGCTCATTTAAAATGGACTGAGGCACAATAAAAAAAAAAAAAAAACATTCTATGGTCAGATGACTTCAAATTTGAAATTCTTGGAAACCACAAATGCCCGGTTCTACAGACTCAAGAGGAGAGGGACTATCCAGCTTGTTGTAAGCGCATAGTTCAAAATCCTGCATCTCTGATTGTATGGAGTTGATTTAGTGCCTATGGAGTGAGAAGCTTACATATCTGGAAAGGCACAATCAACGGGGAACAGTATATACAGGTTTTAGAACAAGATATGCTCCCATCCATACAACGTCTCTTTCAGGGTTAGGCTTTACACATG
Organism: Bufotes viridis; assembly: GCA_033119425.1. Lineage (NCBI taxonomy): Eukaryota > Metazoa > Chordata > Amphibia > Anura > Bufonidae > Bufotes > Bufotes viridis. The sequence goes on along the minus strand of CM065589.1, from coordinate 444,449,194 downwards.
TCAACAAGACAATGCTAAACCACATACTGTATCCATCACAACAGCATGGCTCCACAAAAGAAGAGTGCAGGTGCTAAACTGGCCTGCCTGCAGTCAACACCTTTCACCAACAGAAAACATTTGGCGCATCATGAAACAAAAATCCAGCAAAAAAAAGAAGACTGTAACTGTTGAGCAGCTGGAGTTCTACACCAGACAGGAATAGCCTTTTTCAAGCATGCCACACAATGGTAGACATGGCCCTGTCTCAACTTTTTTGAGATCCATTGCCACCATCAAGTTATTAAATGAGTTAGGGTACTTTAACACTTGGGGCAGAGGATTCCGGCAAGCATGACAACTGAAAGCATTTGTAGATGGATCCGGATGCGGATCCGTCTCACAAATGCATTGCAAGTGCGGATCCATCTCTCCGTTTGTCATGCGGAAAGGCGGATCCGTCTATATTTTTTTTCACAGTTTTAAAGGTCTGTGCATGCGCAGACCGGAATGGCGGATCCGTCGTTCCGGTATTTTTTATGACAAATCCGGCACTAATGCATTTCTATGGGAATTAATGCCAGATCCGTCATTCCAGCATGTCTTCAGGTATTTTGGCCGAACATAATACCGCAGCATGCTACGGTATTATCTCCGGCCAAAACGCCGTTCAGTCACTGAACTGAAGACATCCTGATGCATACTGAACGGATTTCTCTCCATTCAGAATGCATGGGGAAGTGACTGAAGCGTTTTTTTCCGGCATAGAGTCCCGACGACGGAACTCTATGCCGGAAAAGAATAACGCTAGTGTGAAAGTACCCATAATGAAATGGTAAAATATCTCTCTTCCACTCTTCCAACATCTGATAAGTGATCTATGTGATTTGCAAATCATTGCATTCAGTTTTTATTTACTTTTTACACAGCTTTTTTAGGAATTCGGGTTGTAAACAGGGACACTGCTTGTGGGTGGAGGGGGACAACTGTATGTTCAGAAAGCTGGAAAAGCTGAGTTCTGATGAGAACAATCTACAGCAATGCTTGCACTTGTGGAGGCGACCTTTACAGGGTGAGCCCTCCTATGCTATCACTCTTTTTGTGAAGATATTATTTGTGAAACTTGCGTAAGAAAAGGGCTCAAACTGCTGAGGAAAGCATTGCTTCTATTGGACCATGTGCTGCTGGACAATCATCCTGTTTATTTTACTCAAAAGGGTTTTCCAAGATTTTAATACTGATAACCCATCCTCTGAATAGGTCATCAGTAGGTGAATGGAGGGGAATCAATAAGGCAGCGGCGCTCCAGTAAGCACTGTGGCCTACTTCGTTCTCGCCAAGAACAGCGTTGTAAATTGTATAGCAGATGTGCTTGGTATAACACTCAGCCCCGATTCACTTCAAAGGAGCTGAGCTGCGCCTAGGCCATGTGATGAACATGTTATCACTCAGCCTAGGCAAAGCAGCGAGGAGGCTGTAAAACCACTGGGAATACCGATGCCGCCTTAACAGCTGGTCGATAGGGGTCTCGAGTGTCAGACTCCCAATTATCAAATAATGATGATGTATCCAGAGGAGATCAGTTGTATAATTGTCTAAACTATTAGGATTCCCCAGAATTAAAATTAGTAATCTAACAGCTATATATAAAAAAAAAAAAAAGATAATTATCAAAAACTTACCAGAGTGGCATCTTCAATGATGGAGTAATTGGCTTGATGCAAGTAGTGATGAAGCAGGTTACAAAGTAGGCAGGATGGATTTTCTTGAAGGAAACGTGATTGTTTCGTGAGTTTGTTGTACTTGCTTCTCAGGGGAAAATGAATACTTTTATTCTGTAAGAAACATTCAATAAGCAATAAAAAATCTATGTTAGAATAAGAAAGAAAAGCGATTACTAAGGTGTGCCATGCAAGCATTTCTATAAAATCAGCTTTAGTGCCTATGAAAGAGTGTGTCTGACACGGAAATTGATGGGACTGATGTGAATGGTGACAATCTCTAAGAAATATATATTGGCACTATGTGAGCAACAACAAATGAAAGAAAGGACAACAAAAATTTTTTTTAGAATTTGTTACAGATATACTATATTCAACAACTAATTCAAAAATATGTTCATGTAATTTACTTGTTTCATGTACATTCATTATTTTCATGAACTGACAAACTACAAAACCACTGCAAGAACAGTGCAATGTATTTTACTGTCAATCCTATACTGACATCCATCAGCAGGTTGTGGCACTTGGACATGCTGGAGGCAGGTCTGGGCTTTAATTATGCCACAGCCTGCATGCACAGACTTCAGTACCCCGCAATCTCATTCATGGGGTGCCGATGGGAGACAGAGGGAGTACGCTCCCTCTGTAACCGCTTACATACCACAGAAGCTATTGCTCACGACAGCTAAGGGGTTAAATGGCCCGGATCGGCGCTTCTGCCAGTCTGGGCCGTTACAGCAGGATAACAACTCTCATGTGAGTGCTGAGACTCCGCTCTCTGCTGCATGGGAGAACTGTGCAATGCTTACACTGGGCCTCCAGTGACCATGGTAAAAAAAAGTATAATGATGGTTACTAAGGAGTTAATAGAATTGCTGAGTAGCATGACATGATTTATAGTAACATGTTTAAACGTACAGTTTACTCCCATCAGTACACATAAGGGGCATCAACATCGCGCGGGATGCTGAGTGGAAACTCTGCATTTTCAAAATGAATCTGTGCAACTGTATAACAACAAGCTGGTTATGAAAACATGAATAAAGAAAAGACGGGAATTTGTGCACCTCATGGATCACGTGAAATGATTTCACATGCTTGGATAGAATTGAAGTCTTGATGCTAACCTGCATATCACTTTGATCAGAATTTGTGGTGTGGAGCATGGTGGAGTTCTGCGACAGGTAGTGATTCAAGTTCTCCAGTGTTTAATTGCCTATGCTGAGCATAGTGTTATAAACAAGTGTGGCGGTCCCAAGTGGAGGGCTTGTGGAGCTAGACAGATCCAGTAGTAAATATCACGGCACTCAATACAGGCATCAATAAGCTTGCTTTTAGGGCTAAGATCCGCAAAACAAGGATACCGGCTGTGTTCCGCATTTTGCGGAATGGAACATCCTGCCCTTTATAGAACTGTCCTTCCTTGTCCATAAAACGGACAAGAAAAGGACATGCTCTATTTTTATGCGGGGCCGCAGAACGGACAAACGGATCAGTAGCGGATCCAAAACATGGCCGTGTGCATGACCGCTTATTGCACAAAATCCAGTGTGGGTCAGAATGTTTCATATAATCATAGCATGCAGCTACTCATGAAAAAAGGGGGTTTGGGTCATTTATTGGACTTCCTCAGCATTCCTCCATACCCTCCAGCTTTCAGCTACAGTCTCATGTTGCTGAGGAAGATCAAAAAAATAACAGTAACATCCTTTTTCATTAGTGTCTGTAAACTATGAATATATGACACACTCTGGACAACACACTGGATTTTGTACAATAAAGGCAAGTGTATTGATGCATGTATTGAGTGCTATACTAAGGACAGGTCATCAATATTAACCGCATTAAAAAACTATTTTTCCTGCACTGCTTTATTACATGTGAAGGAGCCATTACAACAATCACTCCACTCACCTCAAGGGCTTCGGTCATGATACAACCCATCACAGCGCAGACTCTCAAAGTTTCTTCAGTTTCCAGCTTGTTCAGTGAAGATTTTAACTGGTCAATAGGGACCAACCATGCTCCAACAGCTGGGGTTGCAGTGCTAAGCAGGTTTAGTTGTCTAGATTATGTTTAAAAGAAAAAAAAAGAAGTATCAGTAGAATTAGAAATCTCTTAAGAGCCGAGACCTTTTTTTTTTTTTACAGGAAAATCCCCTTAAACTACTAATCTCTCTCAAGTAACAAGCAGGTAAGCAGCTACAAATCATTTAAAGGGGTTGTCTATCCTTATGGTAGTGAATGGAATGGTTGCTGCTCTCATGAGGCCACTTCCTAATTCACTGCAGTGCCTGACGTAGTCTTGTTCTTGAAATGGGGGCAGGGCCCAGATGAGAGACCCCGCACCTATCAGACATTTATGGCATATTCTGTGGATAAGTCCAGATCAGAATACACTTTTAAGGGCTCTATCACACGAGCGGATGCCGTGCGGGTAATCCACGGAGCAGTAACATGATTAATAATGCTCCGTGCCTCTCTGTGTCCTTTTTACTACAAAATTACGGTGACAGCTTTATCTCACTGTGATTTTGTAGTAAAAAGGTCACAAAGAGGCATGTAGCCTTATCAACCATGTTAATGCTCCCTGTCTCTCCTGTCCGGAACGGGGCTTGGCACTCTTTCACGCAGCGGATTACCCGCACGGCATCCGCTCGTGTGAAAGAGCCCTAACTCTACAGCTGTGTGTGGGGAAACTGAATTTTGAGATTTGTGTCAGAAAAAAACAGTAAAGGGATGTCACTAAAAGATTCCCACCAACCAGTAGTAAGGACATTTTACGTTTAGATTAGTTTTGGCAGCATTGGTGCACTAACCTGGAAAAAGTAAGAGCTGGAGACCGTACATTTGTCGGAGCTGCAAAGCTGAACCAAATCTCCTTAATATTTAGCTTCATGCTGCTTGAGTCCGGAGGAGGAGGCATCAGGGGAAGATCTTTTTTTAAGTCATCTGATTCAACACCTTCATCCTTTAAGGTAAAAGACAAAAATATGTAATGACTTGTATTGCATATTTAATGATCGCAGAAATAGTGTAAGGGAGGGCAAACAAAAAATGGATTAGAAAATGCAAGTGAAGTGATACAATAGACATAAAGCTAGCAATCAGTGCAGGAGTACTCAGGAAGGTTACACAACCATGACATGGCTTCCTTTAGGCCTCTGTAGCTGAGCTGGTTATTCCATACAATATGTATATGGGATATATAAGGGGATATGGAAGGAGCGCCGTCCATAAAAGTAAAGTAAGAACCTACTGTAATAATAATCTAATAATCAGGTCTCATAGGACCTCATAGTAACACTAAGTAGGGGCTCCCTGCCTATCTAGTTTCCCAGTATGTGTGTGTCAAACATTCTTAGAACACATGAAGAGCAAATCGTGACTCCCCAGATTTTTGCTAAATTTGCAATTTTGGAAGAAATTTTTAATAAAAAAAAAATATATATATATATATATATATATATATATTTGTAACACAAACAAAAAGTCACGCTCTGCCTCACCCGCTTAAAGCAGAATAAGTGCTTCATAGATATGGTGCTCATTCTGAACAACACACATGCAGCTAGGCAAAATAATTGGTGAGCTCCCCCACTTTGTTCTATGTCTCCCTTCAGTACATGATAACCGGACTGTGTGCAGCCACCACTAGGGGGAGATCAGGCCATAGGAATTTATATAGCGGCCACTGATCTCAATTGAAGCTGCAAAGAATATCTTTGCCCTGAGTTCCCTCTAGTGGTGGCTGCCGGAAAATGATTTGTTCTGGGAACAGAAGGCGTTCAGTGTTGGGGCCCCATAGCACTGCGTGGCTTGCCTTGACAGTACACACTTTACTGATCAACAATATGCACAAGTAAGACACAATTCTATGTTTGGAGGCATGGCAGGGATGAATTGTGTCAGTGGAAGTAGCTACATGCAGCAATCACCTCCATAGTATGGCTACTGCCATCACTCATCCCCATACAGATTCATTGTCTCTGGGCAGCAGACCGCTTAACCCCTTCCCAACCATCCCACATAAATTTAAGTCAGTCAGCGGGCGCCATAGCCGCTGGGTGCCAGCCGTTTAAAACAGCAGGCACCCAGGACTAATGTATGCGATCAATGATGACGTCGCTCACATACATTTAACCCCTCAGATGCCATGGTCAAATATGACAATGGCATCTGAGAGGTTAAATACTGTGAGCAAATTCTAGCTGCCAGCAGCCACCACTAGAGGGAGCCTAATAGCTAACTGCAAACTAAAGTCAATATGCAGCTAGCTCCTTCCTGGCATGGAAGAAGGCCTGCAAGAATTTCATAGACTGTACTTTAACATAAATAACTGATGTCATATCAAATTTCTAGGAATAACTGCTATAAATGACAGAAATTTCAACTGTTATAAAGGTTAGAATTCTAAGGCCATCTCCCATATAATCAACATTTACTTACTTGTTCATCCGACACAGAATTTCCATTGATATCAGAGGATGGGCTCATGCCATCACATGGAATATTATCATCAGACACATCAGTGCTATACCCACTTCCAGTAGGCGAATCAGAAGAATCATTAGACTTAAGGTTTCCACCGCGGTCAGTGGTGCTAGATTTACCCATTACGCCAAAAGAATTGTATAGGAGGGCCCCAGATTGTCGCCCACCTGAAAAAAAAATAACATTGATGGAATTCATCCCAAATAGAAAAAGGGCCTTAGATCCATGTAGAACTACATCTGCCAAAGCTGGAAACTAAATAGTGGTTGGAGCTCGAATTAGAAGGCTCCGTCCATTGTGCAGCAGAAGTGACTGTTCAGTTTCCAGTGCTGGCAGCTGCCAAAAACAGCTGATTGGTGGGACTCCCACCAATTTAATATTGATGACCTGTCAGGGGGATAGATTATCAATGTCAAAAAGCTGGAACAACCCTTTAAAGGGATGTTGAACATTGTGTTTGACCTGCAGGCAGAATGTTATAGAGCAGGAGGAGCTGAACAGACTGATATATAGTTTTATGGGAATAGAGTCAGTAAATGTGTAATTTATCCTTTTATATCTGTGCTCATTCTGGGCTTTGAATTTAAGGAGGCGGTCCTATCAGTGATTGACAGCTATCTCTATATGCACAGTCAATCACTGACAGGACCGCTTCATTGACTTCATTGAGCTTTAGGCTACATGCATACGACCATGTGTGTTTTGCGGATCCGCAAAACACGGAAGCCGCTCCGCGTGCCTTCCGCAATTTGCGGAACGGAACGGACAGCTTGTTATAGAGATGCCTATTCTTGTCTGCTAAACGGACAAGAATAGGACATGCATTTTTTTTGCGGGGCCACGGAACGAAGCAATGAAATGAATATATGCGGTTCAGACGCGGACCAAACATACGGTCGTGTGCATGTAGCCTTAAAAAAATATCATAGGTAATCCAGCTCACCTTTTTCAGCCTGTGGTGGTGGTGTGCACAGAACAGTAGTCGAGTCAGACTTGAGTTGAACCTGTAAAGAAGTAGCGTTCCAGCACTCTTTTTGTAAGGTAATAAAATCCTCTTTATTTTCTTGCTTGATAAAATCTCATCACATAAGGCACAGTTCACATAACAGACGATTGACTTGGACGCATTTCAAACCCCAAAGGTTTTAAAGAAAGAGAACCTTTGGGGTTCGAAACGCGTCCAAGTCAATCGCAATTGCACTGTCTGTTATGTGAACTGTGCCTGATGTGATGAGATTTTATCAAGCAAGAAAATAAAAAGGATTTTATTACCTTACAAAAAGAGTGCTGGAACGCTACTTCTTCACAGCCTTAAAAAACTTTTGATATATCATACTGATATCAAAGGTTTTGATAGATGGGGGTTCTGAGTGCTGAGACCCCCACCAATCTCTACAACAAGGGGAGAGAAGTGCTCACATAGCGCACACTCTCTTTGCGGGCTAAAGAGAAAGTCTATGAGCCCGTCTCGATTCTGGCTCCTGTAGCGAGGAGAAAGAGTGTACTGGAGGTAACGATAGCCGGAAGAGGCAGAGCAGTTGAGTAACAAGTGTCCACATGACGGAGCTTGCATTAACCAATGACCACTTTCTACTATGGTAAGGAAAGTGCTCGGTGGTTACTGAACTGCCCCTGTCATACAGATATAGCCTGTCACTCTGTGAGAGGAGCCTGTACTATCTAATGCACTTCACAGCAGAGGCCGCTCCCAGGGGTAATCATCTAGAAACACAGCCGATCACATAGACAGACGGCTGTCTTGGGTAGTCTCACGGGTTTTGTGGCCCTGGTCTACTGTGTTATGATGAATGGCCATCTTTAATCTGCCTTCTAACTGCTTGACTTTGCCCGCAATACTGGAAGTATGAGTTTTCACTGCACAACAATAACTGAACAATCACCTTTAATGACCAAGTTTTCAATTCCACACTCAAACATTATCCATCCCCATTTTTCTTGACTTGGACCAATGCGGGTTACATCGGTAGTCGGAGGCTGTTCAGTTTCATCCACAAATGTAAAATCATCTAATTCTTCCAGGGTGAAAAGAACCTTTGATTTTTCAAAGGGAATAGTGGTGATTGCACAGGTTCCTACATCTGATCAAAGGGAGAGAAATATATAATCACACAGCAGTTATCTACAAGGCGGCAGACACTAGAACAGTTTGGCTATCTGTACAAAAATTGTAGTTCCTCACACTGCAAATGGGAGACGGCTAAGTTTCATATTCATTGAGGCAGATAGCATTACCGTCTAAACTCCTAAAAGTCTGCAGATGGCAAAGTCCATATGTTCTCAGGAGATTATACTACAGTGAGAAGACATTAGCTTCCCTGCACGAGATTCACGTACAACCTAAAGTAGACGCAAAGCACAAATTACTGTTATGTGAGTGAACAAATGTCTCACCAGATGTATCCAGGCCTCTGAGCTGACCATGTACTCGATGAACATTTAACTTGGCGGCTATTTCTTTCCCTTTCTCTGCTCCAGCATTAGACCTCAATGACCCAGATGACTGTGGCTGCATCTTTGTAGCATTGGCATATTTCTCCAAGTTTACGGGTGGACGTCCGGTCTCTGGATTGTTTGCCGTTTCTTCTACTACACCTCTTTAATGAAACAATAGGCATAAAGAGATTGCACATTTCAATAATGGAACATATGATCGGATACTTGCTACATAAGACAGGCCATGACATTATGATCAGTGTGGGGTCCGAAGTCAATCCAAAGAATGAATCCTGATCAGTTCAACATTTCTCCTGCACACATACAAGTCAATGAGGCAGTATTGCAGGGAAATGCAATGAGTTGGCCAGTTAATATACAATCTTGACTAACGTGTGGGAAAATGGGATACATCCGATGAATATATCATTAGCACCGCTGATCATATCCATAGACGGCTGCAGCTGGAGGGTCATGAGATGCAACCTGTCCATTGGTAATCTCAACCAAAGTCCACGGAAACACAGAACACATGCTATAGTTTCCAGAATGCTTGGTAGAATGCTTTGACGTCAGCATACACAGGTTGTAGATGCAAGCGCACGTGAAAATGTATTGCTAAAGGTCCAGGAAACTACGTAGAGCAAGTGCAGTGTTTATCCATGGAGTTTGCCCGAGATTAATGATGGGTCACCTCAATGACCCTCCGGCTGCAATGCTGTAAAAAAGACTAGGCTGTATGCCTTTACACTGTGAATAAACTGTGTAAAACTGCCAATGGCAGTATATTACTAAATATAGATTATAATATAACCTCTCCAGATTATATATAACCTGTCTATCTCTTCTGGTATCTTCTATCTTCTTCCTCTATCAAACATGCTGTCATAATCCAATTATTAAAATAAACCTCACTAATGACCAGTCTCTACTCTCCTCTTCATCTCTAAACGTCTGGAACGCCTGGTCTTCTCTCACCTCATCCCTTATACCTCTGTTAATTCTCTCCTTGACCACTTAGAGTCTTGTTTCCCCATCTACATTCAATAGAAACAACTTTACCAAAGTGTCAAATGCCCCGACTGGACAAACTATCAGCAGACTTGGTTTTCAGTACCACCTCTATGCTGATGACACCCAACTATGTGCCTCCAGCCCTGACATCACCTCTACACTACTACAAAACACCGGTGATTATCTGTCCGCTGTCTTTAACATCGTGTGCTTTCTCTATATGAAACTCAAACTTTACAAAACTGGAATTCACTACCCCAGGCTACCATCAGGTTAATTCCCAACTCCCACAGTTTTAGGTATGCCCTAAAAACACATCTTATGAGGGTGTACTATCACATTCCCTAATCTAACTCTGCTACATTTAACCCTCTTCAACATTACTCCTCAGATTTCTTCATCCAGCTGTATCCACCACCCCCCATGCACTCAAAAGCTCTACAGATGCTGGCTAGCTCATGCAGCTTTATATCTACTCCCCATCATTTTTAAGATGGTTGGACCATTGTACAAAACAATTACTTCTTACACTTTGTGACTGACCCCACATCTTTATGGAGCAGGGCCCTCACTCCTCGTTTGACCTTTTGATCAGTTTGTTACCCTGTAATGCCTGGTTTTGTTTGTAAATGGTTGTAAAGCACTGCGGAATATGTTGTCACTCTCCAAATAAAGATGACTGATGTTACTTATATGCCATTACTTTCTATGATGGGAGAACCCCTATATTTGGATATGTGATCTTATGTTAAGTGTTCTTATCTAGTGTACGGTGTACATATTAGGACATCATCCACAACTCCATCCTCCATAATGACAGATCATAGTGAGAGTTCACAATTAAATCTAGGGGACAGTGCTCTGGGGCATCCGAAAGTAGTACATGCACACCTCCAATAGGGTTTGCTCCAAATAACCCACAACACCATAGTCTAAGAGTACCTTCACACTGGCGTTTTTGTTTTCCGGCATAGAGTTCCATTGTCGGGGCTCTATGCCGGAAAGAAACGCTTCAGTTACAGTTAATACAACCGCATGCATCCGTTTGAACGGATCCACTTGAATTAACTTTAACTATTTTTTAACATTGTCAAAACGGATCCGTGTTGAACTCCATTGAAAGTCAATGGAGAACGGATCTGTTTTCTATTGGGCATCCAAGGACGGAAAGAAAACGTTCACATATTGAACGGAAGACATCCTGATGCATCCTGAACGGATTTCTCTCCATTCAGAATGAATGGGGATAATCCTGATCTGTATTCTTCCAGCATAGAGCCCCGACGACGGAACTCTATGCTGGAAAACAAAAACGCCAGTGTGAAGGTACTCTAAGAAACAAAATATTAGAGGCTGCACTCCAAGATTATGCAAAAGCGGACCAACGTGACACCTGCTATTGCATAAGGAGTGCTGCCTTAAAGCGGGATCTCTATGATATGATGTTATATCCTTCAGAAAACACTTGCTGAGTCTGCACCTTATATATTTTACCTGTTCATTCGGACTTGTGTAGCAATCCTATCAAAGCAAAGTGCGATTAAAGACACATGGGTGACACTTTTATTTGCAGTTATATTAGATGACTCTTCAATGGATGCTTGTAACAAACACAAATTGACCTGAAAGAAGACAGAATGATTATTTTCAGAGTACCTCCAGCTATTTTTCCTAAATAAATATGTACGATAAGACACAATTATGAGGCCAGGTTGAGCAGTATAAGTCAGAAAGGTTATAAAGTCCTGTAGTAGAGTGTACATATTATGTTGCACTGATTGAATCTATGACCTTCAATGTTTCTGCCTATTTTATATACCCAACTTCCGATGCAAACCAAGCCAGTATATATTAGGAAAACTAAATGCCTAACAAGAATGTGCAGGTAAATTAAAGGGGTTGTGCGGTGGCCTAAGGCGACCTATGCTTAGGATAGGTCATCAATATGAGATTGGCGGGGTTGTGACTCCCAGCACCCCCACGGATCATCTTCTGCGAGCGTTGCTTCCTCTTCAAAATGTTCTCTGCTCTTTTTCCCTTGAAGTAGCAGAGCAGTGTAATTATAACTGATCCATCCTATGCACTACAAAGCAAAAAACGTGCAGGTAATTTTCAAAAGCGAACACTGCCCCTTCAAGCAGCTGATCGTCGCGGGTGCCAGATGTTGACCCCCCCAATATGATGTTGATCAATATTAAACCACTGCACAACACCTTTTAAATACAATTCACCCATATCCTTCATCATTTTTCTATATAAATGATAATTACACAGGTTCTCAGCTTAATGGAGCCTGCACATGATTGGGGGGAGGGGGGTTAATGGAGCCTGCACATGATTGGGGAGGGGGTTAATGGAGCCTGACATGATTGGGGAGGGGTTAATGGAGCCTGCACATGATTGGGGGAGGGGGTTAATGGAGCCTGCACATGATTGGGGGAGGGTTAATGGAGCCTGCACATGATTGGGGGAGGGGGTTAATGGAGCCTGCACATGATTGGGGGAGGGGGTTAATGGAGCCTGCACATGATTGGGAGGGGGTTAATGGAGCCTGCACATGATTGGGGAGGGGTTAATGGAGCCTGCACATGATTGGGGGAGGGGGTTAATGGAGCCTGCACATGATTGGGGGAGGGGGTTAATGGAGCCTGCACATGATTGGGGGAGGGGTTAATGGAGCCTGCACATGATTGGGGAGGGGTTAATGGAGCCTGCACATGATTGGGGGAGGGGGTTAATGGAGCCTGCACATGATTGGGGGAGGGGTTAATGGAGCCTGCACATGATTTGGGGAGGGGTTAATGGAGCCTGCACATGATTGGGGAGGGGGTTAATGGAGCCTGCACATGATTGGGGAGGGGGTTAATGGAGCCTGCACATGATTGGGGAGGGGGTTAATGGAGCCTGCACATGATTGGGGGGAGGGTTAGCCTGGAGCCTGCACATGATTGGGGAGGGGAAGCCTGGACCCTGCACATGATTGGGGAGGGGGTTAATGGAGCCTGCACATGATAGGGGGGTGTTAATGGCCCTCGCCTGTGGGGAGATTGGTGTACTTATAACTATTTACAGTCGTGCGGGGGGGCGCGAAATGTTTTCTTCTTCCTAGGGGGGGCATGACAGAAAATAATTGAGAAGCACTGCTCTATTACAAGTTAATGCTGTAACTATTCTCTGTCTTCACACACAACACAGATTTGCTACTGATGAAATGCTCTCTAGATCCCCAACTCAATGGACACTGAATCTGTGGTCCAGCATGTGAAACATGATCCCTCCAGAGACGAGGAGGATGGACACAGGACAAGAGGCATGTGTAAGTTCTCTAGAAACAGGGAAGGGCGAATTAGAGATAACCATGTGTTCAGTGTACACGGGGTCACACAAGCAGGAGATAAATAACAGGGAATGGTCATCTGACAGCATGTGAGACTTAGGCTTATATTACCTTACATGATCAGGCAGGCGATTGTCGGAAAGGAAGTGTTTCTTCATAGCAATCGCCTGCTCTTCAGAGGAGGAGACCGCTGCTATTACGTGCAGCGATCTCCTCCATAGCTGGGAAGGAGCAATCACTAATGCCATCGCTCGTCCCCATACTGAATCATTGTCTGCTGGCAGCAGATCGTGATTAGACTGCACGATCTGCCGCCGGCAAACAATGATTTTCAAGCATGCTTAAATCGGTTGTCCAGGTTCAGAGCTGAACCCGGATAAAACCTCTTCTCTATTCATCTACAATATATGAGTGGAGCACTGAAGCATTTCCTTGCTCTGATGCTCCCCCTTGTCTTACGCAGAGCAAGGTCTATTTGTTTACTGCTGGTGACTAGTGGCGTACCCGCCTGTAAAACAGCCTAGGGCAGTGCTATTCACCGCTCATCTGTGCCGGTGACGTCTGCAGGCTCATGGCTAGGTGGAAGTCTCCACCTAGCATAGTACATCACCGGCAGTTAACAAATAGAAGGAAGAAGGCAGACATCATTTTTTAGTCCTGACAACCACTGTATAGCTAAATAAGAAACTCAAATCTAAACTGCAAAGTTCAACAATTTATCTTCCTTGTTATCCATATAAAGAACAATATTTAGTAATATGATCTCCTTGATGCCTCAACGCAACATCCTACACAATAAGCATGAGTAGCCTAAAACATGATTTCTTTATTTTTAGGCATCCAAAGCTCCTGGGAACATACTTTACACAAGGTATACCTTGGGTATTGAGACATTGGCTTGGAGCCCCTTGATTTTCACATTATCTTGGCTCAGTCCACTTTTGGTCTGTGTTTGATTTGTGCTTCCTTTAACTTGACTCTCAGGTTTGGATAATTTATTATCTTGCTTTAGCGATAGCTGGAAAAGAAGAATATAAAACAAAGGCGCAAACATTACCTTCTCATTACGGATCAAGGCCAATAAATATTTCACTGCATGTGTATATGTATCATCTCTAAATAGTGCTCTGGGGATACTATCTACTGGCAACGAGACAGCAATCCATTTTTCCCTACCAGTAGTTTCATGAGGAGCGCAATAACCTTTCTGAGAGATTTACACATAAATTATATATTACTCTAACGCAAAGATTAGAGCTCCATTCTTCAAGAAAGCCTCTTAGATTTCACTTGTGACTGGAAAACCGTTTTCAGGAAATATCTACAGGCTACACGTGAATGAGATCTACATTTACTACTTAAGCTATATTAGACACCCCGATGCCGCAGACGATTGTTGAGAGGAAATGTTCCCTCCCAGCAATCATCAGACAGCTAGCGGAGGACACCGCTGCTATCACGGGGAGGGGTGATCGCTATGCCAACGTTCGTCTCCATGCAGGGCAGCAGATCGCTATTACACAGCACGATCTGCCACCGGCTAGCCCAGATCTGAACTGCCCGACGAACCAGCATTTGCTCGTTCAATTGGAGGCAGTACTAGACTTTAAGATGATCGCTAAACAGCGCTCATAGGAACGCTCTTTAGCGATGATCTGCCAGAAAATCCAGCAGTCTAATACACCCTTTACTCTGAGCCTCTTTTCTACATGTGCACAGACAAAACATAATCCAAACACTACGTTACCTTCACTCTCAAAACGACGCCAGCTGCCAAGATAGATACTTGCCATTATCAAGTATCTGCTTAAAGAGGACCGGTCTCCTCTCCTGACAGGTCTAAGTAAATACTTGATTTCCCCACGTAATAACCATTTTGGAGCATATTTTCTTTTAACTCTATGATGTGCCATTCCTCCATTCCTGTTAGAAGATAATGAATAATGATACAACTGGGTTTTACCAACTGGGGGTTTGCCCCTGCATAGTATGCCACTGGCAGCATTGATTGTAGAGTGTCAGACCGTGCAGGGATACCCCCCAACTGGTAACACCAAGTTTTACCTTTACTCATAACCTTATAGGTGGTGTAATAGAGGAATAGCAGAGTCATAATGATAAATGCTCCAAAATTGTCATTTCAAGCGGAATACAAGTATTTGCTAAAGCAGACAGGACAGATGGCAGGCCCTCTCTAACTGATCTAATATAGAAGCACCAGATCTACAAAGCACAACACAGACCACACGGAATTTAGTTGTCAGAGAAAAAAAAAGGATAGAATCTTACATTTTCTGAAAATGTGGTTTTACTGTTTTGCACAGCTTCTTTTAGCACCTTCGCATGTAGGTCATCGACAATCGCAGCTGGATGTCTGGTGCTGGTGAAATGCACCATCGCCTCAATGTACCTGGGAACAGCAAAAAAAGTTACAAATCCCAGTAGCTAATGAGAAAATAAATCACACTGATGATTACGTAACCCAGCAGTGTGTTATTTTAATATACTTTATATAGATCCTTAATGAGGCAGTTCCATTAAAGGGGATGTCTAAGAATGGAAGGAAATTTCCATGGGGATAGGCACAGTGTAAAATAAAAATAAAAAAAAGGCAAGCGGCAAGCTTCCATCTCTGCCCACTGGACATCAACGCTGCAGGACAAGCAGTGGTAACATGCCAGGTGTGGCACAGGTCGCCAATGAGGCCAACTATTCCCCAAAAGTGCTGATGTGCACGTTTACTAGACGTGCAAGGAATGCCCAACCTGTGGCCCTCCAGCTGTTGCAAAACTACAACTCCCAGCATGCCTGGACAGCCTACAGTTATTAGGACATGCTGGGAATTGTAGATTTGCAACAGCTGGAGGGCCGCAGGTTGAGCATCCCTGCTCTAATGTAATGTCATCGTAAGGCAAGCAGTCATCACTTATGTTTTTATGACTGTTAACCACAGACGCAGCGTTTAGTCACAGAAGACCGTGCTGGGGGTGAAGTTGTCCTTGAAGGGAAGACAATTCCAGTAAAACTTCCTCTCCTTTTGACAAGCTCTGTCCATAATTTTGACCATAAAATGAAAGAATCGTCAATAACACATCTATTACAAAAATCACTGTTCTGGTGTGTTTGAGGAGGAATCCTCCAGCCACAGAGGAGAGAGAATAGAGGTCATTGATGTAAGACAAGCTATTTCTTTATTCTCGGAACATTACTAAAATATAAATATCACAAATATGGTGGAGACCAGAATCAGATTGCTTACTATCATTTGACTTTTTTTTTACAAATCTGGAAAAAGCAGAATGGAAGACACAAGCGAGTGGCGGACAATATAAAAGTGGGAAATAAATGTACCTGTCTAGTACTTCCGCTACAAGGGGACTCAGAACAACATCCACCGCTCCTTTTACTTCTACGATGGCTGTGGTCCTTGTGTGAGAAATGGGTTGATCTAGAGTCCATTCTTCAGTTAGTGTTTCGTCATCTGTGTTGTCCACGGTTTTTTTCTCCAAGGGAGTGTAAGGTGTGCTGAAGAATAAAAAAAAATCCTTGGAATGATCATGGTATATGTGGTAAAAAAAAAAGGCCTGAATTAGGTTGGGTTCACATCAGGTTTGTGGCCTAAATTTAGAGTATAGATTGGGGAAAAAAAGGACTCACAAGCATAGCACACTACGCTTTTCCATCCTGCAGAACAGGTATACGTTAACGTATATATATCTATTTTATAATGGAACTCTGGTGACTCTATGGATGTCACTGTATGGCCTCCATTTGAGGTATCCTTTTTACGTATAAATTTTTTATACATGTTAAACAACAATGTGATGTGAAACCAGCCTTATAGACACATGGAAATATCTTTGGGGCTAGCATAGTGTAGAGTTTAGTGACAGATACACTGATTTCAATGGTCTACCATGTGTTAACATGAAACAGTTTTAGAGAACTCATGCTTCAAACTGTGCCGCACACATCCAACATGGTGCCCCCATTGTTCCGTCGCTGAGTGATAGTTTTTTTCCCCCTGTTGTGCATAGGGGAAAAAAAAACTATCAATCAGCGTGTATAACACTGGACTCCTCACTGACCATGCAATGCACAATTTCAGGCCTAAGTTCCCTAAAACTGCTTTAGGTTAACATACCAGCAGACCTCCCAACAGCCCAGCTCCGACGGCTGAGTGCAATGGTGAAGAAGGGAGACGTCTGCTCCCTGCTTCATCAATTAAAGCAGTGACGTCATTGCGCCTGAAAGGCTGAATAACAAAGCACAGTGGGCGGGGAAAGTTGGATGTGCTTCATTTCGGGGAGAACAGGGCAAGGTGTTTTTTTTTTTTTATTACCAACATAGGGGCCAACACTACAGTAAGGGGTCATTCTACTGTGTGGGTGCACTAAAAGGGGCATTTTACTGTGTGGGTGCACTAAAGGAGGAATTACTACTGTGTGGGAGCACTAAAGGGGGCATTCTACTGTGTGGGAGAACTAAAAGAGGAATTACTACTGTGTGGGAGTATTAAAGGAGGAATTACTACTGTGTGGGAGAACTAAAGGGGGCATTACTACTGTGTGGGAGAACTAAAGGAGGAATTACTACTGTGTGGGAGTATTAAAGGAGGAATTACTACTGTGTGGGAGTATTAAAGGAGGAATTACTACTGTGTGGTAGTATTAAAGGAGGAATTACTACTGTGTGGGAGTATTAAAGAAGGAATTACTACTGTGTGGGAGCACTAAAGGGGGCATTCTACTGTGTGGGAGAACTAAAGGAGGAATTACTACTGTGTGGGAGTATTAAAGGAGGAATTACTACTGTGTGGGAGCACTAAAGGGGGCATTCTACTGTGTGAGAGTACTAAAGGGGGCATTCTACTGTGTGGGAGAACTAAAGGAGGAATTACTACTGTGTGGGAGTATTAAAGGAGGAATTACTACTGTGTGGGAGCACTAAAGGGGGCATTCTACTGTGTGGGAGAACTAAAGGAGGAATTACTACTGTGTGGGAGTATTAAAGGAGGAATTACTACTGTGTGGGAGCACTAAAGGGGGCATTCTACTGTGTGAGAGTACTAAAGGAGGAATTACTACTATGTGGGCGTATTAAAGAAGGAATTACTACTCTGTGGGAGCACTAAAGGGGGCATTCTACTGTGTGAGAGTACTAAAGGAAAAATTACTACTGTGTGGGCGTATTAAAGGAGGAATTACTACTGTGTGGGAGTATTAAAGAAGGAATTACTACTGTGTGGGAGGACTAAAGGAGGAATTACTACTGTGTGGGAGCACTAAAGGAGGAATTACTACTGTGTGGGAGCATTAAAGGAGGAATTACTACTGTGTGGGAGCACTAAAGGGGGCATTCTACTGTGTGGGAGCATTAAAGGAGGAATTACTACTGTGTGGGAGCACTAAAGGGGGCATTCTACTGTGTGGGAGAACTAAAGGGGGCATTCTACTGTATGGGAGCACTAAAGGGGGCATTCAACTGTGTGGGAGCACTAAAGGGGGCATTCTGTGTGGGAGTACTAAAGGGGGCATTACTACTGTGTGGGGGCATTCTACTGTATGGGGGCACTAAAAGGGGCAGTCTACTGTGTTGGAGCACTACTGTTTGGGGGCAATAAGGGGGCATTCTACTGTTTGGGGGTAGAACTAAAGTGTGTGGACACTAAACCAGGATTCTAGTGTGTGGGGGCACTAAGGGGACAAAACTACTGAGTAAGGATACCAAGGGGGGAAAACTAGTGTGGGGGACAAAAGGGAGTGGGTGGGATTGGGGCGTGTATGGACAGACACTGGGAGGAGATAAAGGTGTAGTTTAGTATAAAAAAACATTTGCCGACAGTGTCCTTTTTGGGCTTTTTAAAAGTTGGGAGTTATGCACTAGTGAAATCAATCAGTAGATCCATCTCCACATTATGGTGTCTGACAGGTTCATTTTAATATAACAATGGTGGTAAAGCGATTAAATATAAAGCTTTAAACGTAACTAATAATTTATTTGAGTTTTGGAGTGTATAACAAAGTAATATTCAACATATGCAAATCTGCATCTCACCTGGAGGAAGTGCCCATGAGTTGCATCCCTCTGTCAAGTAAAGCATTGGCTGAAAGGCCTTGTTTTACAACCTTTAGATACATAAAGATTGGGTTACAAAACAGAACAAGGATCTATCTGACTAATTATGCAGTAAAGCGCATATCTTTACATACAGTACTGTGCAAACGTTTTAGGCAGGTGAAATGCTGCAAAGTAAGAATGCTTTCAAAAATAGAAGTGCTAATAGTTCAAATTTACACCTATTCTGCAGCAGGACAACGGCCCCAAACATACAGCCAATGTCATTATGAACTATCTTCAAAGCAAAGATGAACAAGGAGTCCTGGAACTGATATATGGCCCCCACACAGCCCTGATCTTATTAAGCCTGTCTGGGATTATATGAAGAGACAGAAAGATTTCAGCAGGACTACATCCAAAGAAGATTTGTGGCGAGTTCTCCAGGATGGTTTGAACGACCTCAGTGCAGAGTTCCTTCAAAAACCATGTGCAAGTGTGCCTAGAAGATGATGCAGTTTTGAAGACAAAAGAAGGTCACAGCAAATATTAATTTTATTAGATTTCTCTTTTCTTCATTCACTTTGCATTTTGTTAACTGTTAAAAATAAACTATTAACACTTTAATTTTTTTGAAAGGATTCTTACTGCAGCATTTTTCCCACACTTGCCATGAGTTTATACTGTATAAACTCATAGAAAATGTGCATGTACACACTAAGCAGCCATAATATTAAAACGTCAAAGAATGGACTCCAAAGAATGAACCATCAAAGTATGAACTCCAGCCCTACAGAGAATCAGCTTAAGATCTTATCAGGTGTATTCAGGATCATAATCCCTGACATAGGAGAGGAGGATGAGGCAGCTCTATAACTTCTGAAGTAACTTGTCCTGCTGTGTGATTAGGACAGGTTGTGTGTGTACTAATAGGACGGCGCCCATTTTATTTCCCCTGATGATTGCTCCTTAGACAAAACGAGACATTATAACTAATGAAAGGTATTTGAGAATATATTTAGAATAAAGTAATAATTAAGTATTTGTAATTACTTTATTTTCTTAATTCCCAGAGAACCGCTTTAAACTATTAATACCCTTTCTCCCATTTGGACTTACCTTAAAAGTTGGGACACAGAGCTGTTCATAAGACATTGAACTTTCTTCACCAATCGGCGTATCTAAATCTAAAGGTCGATGCAGGGAAGACTTTGAAGTTCTTTTATTTGTGGGGTGTTTTACAGACCAGTTAAACACCTGGAACTGGCTCAGATAGTTCTGGTAACAAGATATTACAGGCTGCTGAGCAGTCTGTTCATTGTCTGTGAGTTTCTCAACTTCCACTGTATATATATGCTCCAGGGGCTCTTCTTCCCCTCCTAAGGCAGAGACAAATGAAGCCTGGGAAGCATGAGTTCGGATTGGCAACATTCTTGCATCCGGTCTGTCTTCTCCTGGGGCAGAAGCAGTTAAAGGACCTTCTACACTGTGGTATATTGAACTCCGACTGTAGTCAATATTTTGAGGCTGCTTTTTACGTCTTTTCCTACCAGGATATGTGCCAGGGCCTTCATCACTGCTTATAGGTTCAAACTCCTCGGCTGCAGAAAAGTACGCTTCACTGTCTGCCATGGACATGCTAGAATCCATTGAACGGTATTGATGAAAGGAGTTGGAATCCGCTGATGGAGTGTAAGGAAAGGAACCAAAACTTCTCCTCTGCTTTGGTGAGTCCAGGACATTTTCATCACTACGTGAGACATCACTACTGAACTGAACTCCAACAGGTCCTGGGGCCTTGTCCCCATAAAAGGCAGCAGACAGGCTCTTAGTGCTGCCCAGTCTTGTTGAGCACACAGACGCCTGACGCTTCAAAGGAGATCGGAGTGGAGAATGGACCACAGATCTGTCCTGAGAGTTTGGAGAAACAGGGCTACCTCCTGAAGCTTCAACAGGAACACTGAAATCAAGAAATAAGTCAAATGATAAAAACAGATTTTTAATGACTACCGTATTTTTCGCCCTATAAGGAAGGGCTCATGTACATGCAACTTTTTACATTTTCGTTTAATATAGCCAGATGAAGGCTTATTTTTGTGGGAAAAGCTGTATTTTTTAAGGGCATCATTTAATTTACCATTTCTGTTTTTGGAAAACAACTCTGTGGAGTAAATTTGAAAAAAAAAAAAATCATCAATTTCGCCAAGGTTTTTGACATCACGGTGTTCATTGTTCGTTAAAAATGACATGACTTCCTTATTCTACGGCTCAATACAAATACGGCAATACCAAACTTGGATAGTTTTTTGTTTTGTTTTACTACTTTGAAACTTTTAAAAACATTTGAAAAAAGTCCAAATTATCTTTGCATCACCATTTTCTGACAGACATTTTCTGTCCACAGAACTGTAGTTTTTATTGGTACCATTTTTGTGGTACAAACGACTTTTTGATCATTGTTATTAAATTTTCTTGGGAGGAAAAGGTGACTAAAAACCACCAAATTGTGTTTTTTGTTTTCTTTTTCCATTAGTGTTCACCACACAGAATTTTTTTTTTATATTTTAATAGTTCAGACATTTTCAATTACGACAATACCGGATATGTTTATTTTTTTATTGCTTATATTTTATATATTTTTATATTTTATACGTAGAATTGAGAAAGGGGGGTGATTAAAATTTTTAATATTTTACTTTTTTTAAAGCTTTTTTTTACTTTTATAATCATAAATTTTAACACCCCTTAGGGGCTATAACCTGGGTTCTTTTGATCCCTTGTCCCATTCACCCTAATTGAGATTCGATTAGGGTGAATGGAATTTTTACAGGGAGCTTACCATGGCAGCCTGGGAAGCTTCCAGGCTGCCATGGTAACCAATCAGACCCCTGCAATTTCACTGAGGGGGCTCTGATCCGAAGGCAGAGGGAGATGCATTCACCTGCCCTACCTCACAGATGCCACAAATGTGTTGATCTTGGCATTTGAGAGGTTAAATGATGGGGATTTTGTGAGATCACTGTTCCATGTCATTGAGGCGGGGTGCCTGCTGTACAATACAGTCAGCACCCTCCACATATGGAGAGGGCTCACTGCAGCAGCCCACCCCATCCATTATCTCAGCCACTGTGACATACCATTAAAAGTGTTTTTTAAAAACTCTGAAATTAATGGCCAATTCCACCAGCTGAATGAAGGGGGAGCAGCTCCCCACTTCATTGTTTAGCCAGACACACCATGGTACATTTGGATGTGGCTGTACCAGGTGCTGCAGCTCAGTCCCATTCACTTGAGATAGTGTGAGCTTTAGTAGCAATTGCAGCGAAACCAAATGTACAGTGCTGTACCTTATAAATGGACAGACACCCATACTTAGTTGATCTGCACGGGTGCCAGGTGTTGAAACCCCACTAATCCTATACTAATCAACTCTAGTGAGGATAGGACATGGAACTTGCTCTAATAGGATTTGGCAAAGGCTGAAAGCTTGAGTACACTTAGTAAGTGTTAGACGTCTTAAGGCCTTTTAACGTGGCCAGATTGTCCTCCCATTAACGAACACTGTTCGACAATAAGCATGTCAACTGGCACTCATTAAGTGCCTTTTACATGAGGCAATTACCAATAGTATGGAGAGGGTTGGATGTGAAGCTGATTATTTATAATGCCAAAAAAGACATATCAGTCAACAAACGAGTGTTTGCTCATTCGTTGGGTGATATGTACCATGTTTATACGTGGCAATGACTGGGTGTACAAATGTTCCTTCATAATCATCTGCCCCTATGAAAGGGTCCTTTTACTTCAGAAACATTATACATACTTAGTGCCTTATTAGGTCACATTCACACAACCATGGGACGGCTGTGCCTGTTTTGTGGACAGCAGTCAATAGGTGCGCAATGCAAAATCAGTACAGCCGCCCCATGGTCGTGTGAATGAGGCATTAGTCAGAACAATTTTCTGGAACAAGCATTCATAGGAATGCTGATTCCTGATAACTGACCAGTAGACCTGCTTGTCAGCTGATTGGCATTCTTCACCAGTATCGAAGATGCACCATTATTCGGCAGCACATTCACATTGCATCGGTGCAAACCATCATGCCTGAATATCGGGCAGTCTAATAAGAGCCATTAGGCGTCTGTGATGCATTGTCATGATATAGATATATATATATATATATTGGGATAATCTTCTCAAATACATGTTTGCGCCCACAAACTTAAATGATATTAATTACGTCAGTTTGGCCTACATCAGGTTGCAGAACTTCCCTTACTGAACTGAAATTCAACTTTTTGATGGCCTTTAAAGCAAACTAAACCTAAAAAAAACAGTATTATATATTTTTTAGCAGTCTATGGAAACTGTAAAAACGTAGAATCGCATACCTGTGGGCAATGATTGATTATAAACAACAAATAAGGTATATTTTTAGTCTTACTTTCCAAGGAAACTTTTTGCACTGGGCTGGATCATTGAAATGGGCACCAGTTGATAATGGTGAAGACCCCTGTAAATCATGTCATACAGCAAATAAACTATTAATACAAGAATTAGCCACCTTCTATGGGAATCTTGAGATTTTGCTCGGGGTGGATAGTCGACTTGTTCAAGGCTCTCCTCTGTAACAGAAGATGGGCTGTCTTTATCACCAGCCAGCAGGGGAAGTGCAGCACTACAGCTGCTGTTCTCTTCAGAAGATGATGAGCTATGAGAACGTAGTGGGACTTGTAGGCTTAAGTGCTGCGATTTTCTGTCGATCTCTATAACCACAGACCTGGAATCCCATTCCTTTCGTCTACAGCCATTAGTCTTACCTAAAAAACAAACACTGATTATTTTCTTTTTCTTTAGAAGACGAGAAAAGCACATTCCAAACATGAGAAGCCCCTACAACGCAAAGTTCAAATTCGGATTCTTTCGCGGTATTCAAGCTGTCTTTTGTACAGCATCTGTACAAGTACAATTTATAGTAAATGTCTCATATATGTATACGACAAAAGAACTTGAAAATAAATCTATTTAATGTCATGCCCACCTTCCCCAGCTTTCTGAATCTCTTTAGTAATTATCCATTCGCTTGGTTGCAGTAAAGACTGTCCATAGTACATATCAGACTCAGAACTGGAGTTTGAAAATGCAGAGCTACTGGAGGGGGTCAGCTCCTCCAATTTGAAAAAGTCGAGTCCTGTGGCAGTGCCACCAAAAAACCTGCACCCTCCCAAGCAACCACACTTATTTCTACTCCTTTTGTTCTTTACAGTTTCATCAGGCCATAGGAACCACAACCTATAATTGAGATAAAAAGATATTTGTCAGTTAAAAAGTGAATCACAATTCCTCAAAAATTTATTTATTCATTTTGAATGAATCTACACAATTTCAGCAGAATAAAAAAAGCTTGGTCGTAGGCTCAAAAACCTAAAAAAACAAACAAAAAAAAACCTAAAGCTTATACTCACCTGCTGCTGAGGCTGCCCTTAAATTCCTATCCAGACATGGCAAGAAATAGCTGTGAATGCCAGTCAGTCAACCATTAGATGCAGTGAGAAACTACGGCAGTGGTGGCGAACCTATGGCACGGGTGCCAGAGGCGGCACTCAGAGCCCTCTCTGTGGGCACTGGCACCCTGGAAAAAGTCTATGGTGTGCCAATATGCCTTTTCCCGCCATTCACAGCGGAGAGCGCACTATGAACGGCACAGGTGGTGTATTGTATGTAGACAGGCTAAATGTTAAAGTACATCCAAGATATACTATATTGGACTGTAGTAGTCAGGTTAAATTGCTGGCACTTTGTGATACATAAGTGGGTTTTGGGTTGCACTTTGGGCACTCGGTCTCTAAAAGGTTCACTATCACTGACCTACGGTATCTCAGCCAGTGATTGGCTGACGGGGACTCATGGTCATTTCCTGCCATGCTGGGACAGAAGCAAGCACCAGCAAGAGGTGGAGTGTAGCGGGGACCCGGGCACTGTCAGGAGTGGCAGCGGACCAGTGATGCGAGTATAAGCTCTGCTATTTTATAAAGCATTTGCATCCCATTGTCAAGTCTTTATTATTCTGGAAAACTCCTTTAAGGATACCACAAAAATGGAAGCAGCTCTTTCCAGTGGCTCCACTCTGGCTACTAGAGGAGGGTAGCAAGTAATTGACCCTCCTCTAGCAGACTTTCTGCCCTAATAAAGTCTAAGGAAATGTGTTATCGAGGATAACCTGTTAAGTACGGTATATCATACAAAATACAAGCACAACATTGCATTAACTGATTTAATTTCATAACATTTCATTTCTGCACTTTAAAAGGGTTTTCCAAGATTTTTTTTACTGATGACCTATCCCCTGGGTAGGTGATCAGTATATGATCGATGGGAGTCCGACACCCAAGACCCCCGCAGATCAGCTGTTTTGAGAAGGCAGCAGCACTCCTGTGAGCACCACTGCCTTCTCGCAGCTTACTACGCACAGCGCTGTACATTGTATAGCGGCTGTGCTCGCTATTGCAGCTCAGCCCCATTCACTTGAATAGGGTCGAGCTACTCGTCACTGGCCTAGGAAAAGTTGTGAGCTTAAACAACTGATCAGCGGGGACCTGGGTGTCGGCCCCCTACCGATCAGATAGTGATGACCCATCGGTGTAGGTCATCATTAAAAAAAATCTCGGAAAACCTCTTTAATAACATTTATCTATGATAAACTGCTTGCTGCTTATATTTGTCAACTCCTAATCCCTATTCTATGTAGATTATCACTGGCCCTTCAACTTGACTGCCTGGTCCGGACGCTGTCTGATAGTCCAGCTATATACTCCCCTTTGAGTGTTATCTTGGCTCACTTATAAATGGTACTACTGGGTATTAAAGGGATTATCCAAGTTCTATAATGCCCCCCTCCCTACACACACACAGATTGTATTTATCTCACTCATCGACACGTGTCGCTTCTCATACCGGCACAGCCGCTGCTGCCTCATCCCGTCCGGGATCGGCCACCAATAGCAGGCTGCGACAGGGACGAGCCTCCCTAGGATGGCAAGTCCCGCAAAGAAAGCTTGTTTCGTGCCGGTATGAAAAGCGACGCAGGTGCCGGGGAGCGAGGCAAGTACAACCACTGTGAGGGGCCCGGGCATATGGAAGGGCATTATAGAACTTGGATAACCCCTTTAAAGATGTTAACACAGCACGCTACTTGCAATGACTGCTACAGTGTTCACAAAATGTTCAGCCAAACTCACCTTTTAGTTCTGCTGTCATGAATTTCCAAAAAGTGCCTTTGGACCTCATGTTTGGAAGAATGGTCGGCAGCTAGGGCTATATCTGCTGTGATAAGCCCTAAAACCACAGAGCCAGTTTCCAGCCAATAAGCTCTGCGTAAAACTGAAGGCTGGAGTCCGAATCTGCTGCCGTCCAGCTGTTCAATGTACTGTCTCAGCTGCAAATCCTGGATAGCTGCACTAATACCTTCACCGACAGCTTGGTTATGGAGGTTACAATTTGCAAGTCGAATAGCACCCATCTGTTAAAAAAAAGAAAAACACAACACAGTGATATAAAATGAATTTCTGATCGGGTCGAAACCATGTATAGTTTTATTACGCCAGATAACTGGTTAACAACCCTCTGTACCCTTACTGCAGACTGCTAGCAATTCATTCATAACTTCTAGTGGAAATAACAAAGGAACGGCACAACAAAGAGTCATAAGAATAGAAGCTCCAGAACTGTTATTACATGGGGGATGCAAGAAGCTATTAAAACAGGCATGTCAGGAGCGGTGACAGGTCCTCTTTCTTTAATATCAAAAGGCTATACAGATAGGAGAAGCAATTAGACATGGAATGGGGAAATTACCTACAATTGTGTTAACCATCAAAATACTTGAGGTAGGTATGAGTAGAACAAAATTCTTTTGGGTTTCCCTAAATTCTGCAGACCTTTCGTCCTGCTGACTGGTGTGTTTCCTGGAGGTTAGACTTAAAACTAACTAGCGGGAAAATTATAGGGGGTCATTTATTAAGCTGTAATACGCCTATATTAACCCCTTAGTGACCACTAATACGCCTCTTTACTAACGTAAACAAAGAGGGTTTTAGCTAAACAGCTAAATGGTGCATTAAAAATTATAACTTGTTCTGCAAAAAATAAGACCTCATATAAGTACATTAATGAAAAAACAAAACCGTTATAGCTCTTGAAATGCGATTTTAAAAAAGTGTGTGGTCACTAAGCAAATTTTAGACGCAGAAATTGTGGAGCAACGGCTAGTTGCACTGCCATCTGCGACTTCTCCTCGCTCACGCCAGGTCTAAAAAAGTGGGCGTGGCCAGTCTCACTTACAATTTTCTATGCCTGTTTTAGGCATAGGTAAAGATCTAAATGTAAAACAGCTAGGACAGCCTCTTCATAACTCCGGCGGATCCACCGAAAGTTTAGAGGTTTACTAAGACCAGGGTCTAAAATGCCGGTCTTAAGAAATGGGCCCATAGTGTTCGCATGTTTTTAGTTAATGGATCTGAAAGTCCCGTCGGGTTTGCATTTTAGTAAGAGGTCTGCAGATCTGTACACACAGCTTCCTATTAGTACACGTGATAATGCTTCTTTATTACGGGTATACACTATGGTCTGATTCCCAACAAACACGATTCAGAAGCTAATTTACAATGGATGTTTACCACCAACATCAAGAGCACTGAATAACTATGAACAATAAGAAATGCTGAAGTGTAAAGGGAGAACTAATACTAACATGGCCTTCATCCCCCTGTTCCTAGAATGGTGAGCATTTCTGTACTTGTGAAAAGTTAAAGGGGTTGCATCAAGTTTTCAAGTTATCACCTAGGGTGCTGATGAGCGAAATTATGATTTATTTCACAAATAAAATCCTGAGGCGTTATTTCTTTGTATGTAGTGGGCGCAGTAATGGCGAACAGTGATTGTACCGTCCCCCATCATTAAACCCCTCAGATGCCACATTCATTGTTGATCGCGGCATCGGAGATTAAAATTAAGCTCTTTAATTAATCCAGTTAAAAATAAATACGTACTTACGTTATCCATTTGCATGCGACAAGGCCATCGCGAGCATCTTACTTGAAGACACGGCGCAAAATCACATCATGACATCACCACGCCCAGGCCAGTCAACCCTTGTGGCATTTCACGCGGTATCTTAAATAATGATGGCCGGGACGGCCTCTCCGCGAGCGAATGGATGAGGTAAGTATGTTTTTGGGGGTTTTTGCAGCCATTTCAGGAATAATAGATTTTGAAATTCGGATTTAAGTCAATTTGTTTGGCTTCGATTCGATCAACACTGCCCTAGGGGATAACTAACTGATCAGTGAGGGTCTTACTGCTGGGCACCTCACCATCTCCAGAACATGGGTTCCCCCATTTCGATGGAGCGGCAGGTTGAGCATGCGACCTGATGCTCCATTTATTCTCTATGGGACTACCGAAAATCCGAGACGGGCAGGAAACAACAGAGTGCTGTACTGGCTAACAACAGTAGTCCTACAGAGAATGAATGAAGCAGCAAGGCGTATGCTCGACCTGCCGCACCAACAGGCCGGAGAAATGTGACCCCTGTTCTCAGGATCAGTGGGGGTGCCATTGGTTGACCCTCCATAGGGTATAACTTGAAAACCTAGCACAGCCCCTTTAATAGTAAACATATTTGTTTTTGGTTAGAGATGAGATGTTGAGAACTGTCTCTGCATGGATAGCATGAGTTTAATATAGTCAGGTCAATATCATAGTCTATAGATCTGTACCAATGAAATTTGTGTATGCAGTGTGTCCACAGGCTGCTGTATGGATGTGGATACCCATATACAGTGGACCATAAATTTAATTCCATCTGTACCTTAGGTTTTTCTTACCTTTCAAATATATGTTGGAAAGAATTAGGGGACTGATGGAACGTAATATGATTTAAGTCCAACTACACAGTGCTTATACCATGGAAGCCAACATGACTGTACAGATGCTATAGGTACAAAAACGATGTTTTTTTTTTCTTTTTAAGACTATATGCATAATGTTTTAAATGCACTGCAGCAATACAGATTGGTTGTAAATGGCCTTAAAATTGGCCTTAAACACCCTATCACTAGAAAGTAACCATGCACGGTGGTCAGAGTTGTCAAAAAGAACCAAATGGATAATAGCTCCCATTTTTATAAGTAGGAAAATTGTTGAAGTGACTTGGCTGTTTGCAATGAGTAACTACTACCTTTTTTTGTTTCCATATGCTATCTTGAGCGCCTCCATAGAAACAAATGGAGCAGCGGAGCGCATTACTAACCAGCCGCTCCATCCATTTCAGCTTGCTCCACAGGTTATGGGACCCTCATTCTTGTGATCGGTGGGGGTCCCAGCAGTAGAGTGCTGAGAATAAAGGGGGCCTGGCGCTGGTTTACCACTGCATGCCATTCCTATCCTGCATAGAGGCACCCTAGGAAATTGCATTGTGGCCCCCAATCAAGTGAATGTAGCTGTGATGCAGTTCCCTTCACAGCCTGGTGTCCAGAAGAGCCACTATGCAGGGACAACTAAGAAGGGCGCACAGGGCTAGTCAGCATTAATTCTCAGGATCATTGAGATCCCAGAAGTCAGACTCTCTACAATCATAAAGTGATATCCCAGTGATATCCAATCATCCAGATGACAATTCCCCTATTGGGGTCCCAGAGGCCAGACTCTCTACAATCATAAAGTGATATCCCAGTGATATCCAATCATCCAGATGACAATTCCCCTATTGGGGTCCCAGAGGCCAGACTCTCTACAATCATAAAGTGATATCCCAGTGATATCCAATCATCCAGATGACAATTCCCCTATTGGGGTCCCAGAGGCCAGACTCTCTACAATCATAAAGTGATATCCCAGTGATATCCAATCATCCAGATGACAATTCCCCTATTGGGGTCCCAGAGGCCAGACTCTCTACAATCATAAACTGATATCCCAGTGATATCCAATCATCCAGATGACAATTCCTCTATTGGGGTCCCAGAGGCCAGACTCTCTACAGTCATAAACTGATATCCCAACTGTGACCAATGGTCTCCACTGACTTATGATGAAATTGTTTGGCTTCTGCTGCAATGTCCATCATTTTGATCAGGTGAACTGTGCTGCATGCTGTGCTATTCTTCCTGTCAAACATGACGATGGAGCCTCCCATAAAGTGTGAACAGGGTCCTAGCCTTTGGGGTTTCCAGTAGTTTTCTGTTGTTACTAATAAATGCACAGAACTTACTTTAATGTTTGTAGCACAGCCATGCTCGACAATGTAAATATCTGCACCATCTGCTGATAGACGAGTCATTCTGTACTTCAAGTCATCGGCTGGAAGGCATGGTCCTGGGTAACAGCGCAGCTTTGAAAAGGAAAAACAAAGGGTGAACGAGCAAGAACACTGACTTTCAAACACTTAGTTCACTCTGTTCACATTTTCACGAAATAATCCTTTGATGATCGGAAAAGTTTAGCATGCTGCGCTACTCTACTTTTTAATTAATATTTATTCAATTTTCACAACAAAATAGAAAATACCGTAATTACCATGACAAACACATTATTGCATCATATAATTTGCAACCCTGGAACTGGACGGAGTCGTTCACTGCAGTGAATGGGAGCAGCGCTGCAGTAACCCGCTCCATCCTCTACACAATGGACAGAGCTGTGTAGTTGTGGCGCCAGAGCTACCGCAGAACAGCTGATTGACAGGGGTACAGAGCGCTAGACCCCGCCGATCAAAAAGTGAGGCGGATCAAATGCGGAACAAAAATACAGTTGTGTGAATGTGGCCTAAAGGCGTTGTCTGGAGACATAAAAAGTTCTCTTTGGTTGATTAATAAACGTAAATGAAGTTTGTTGGCCAACATATACCATGTATCTGCCTATGGGACTGCCGAGTACAATTCTTAGCTAACTCCATCAGCCCCACAGAAGGGAATAGAGAGGTGGTCACGCATGAGCATGAATTCTCCATTCACACAGGGACTCGGGGACCCCTGTTCTTGTGTTTGGTGGGAGTTTGACCAATTGGACCTCCAAGGATCACACTATTATCACTTGTCCTAAGAATACAACTTTACCGACGACCCGATTTCAGACTCCCTCTCATGTCCCTGGAAGCTTCTGTAGTATTTACAGTATCTGAAGAGAGCTGAGTTCACTTGCTAAGCCAGCCTTCCTTCTCTGTCTCTGCATCAGCTGTGATGGGGAAGGGGGCTGGCTTAGCCAGTGACAACAGAAGCTACATTTTCTTACTTTTAAAGTTAAAGTATATGGCTAGCTGCAGACTAGCGCAGATGTCTGGCAGGCTGTTCCCTGCCAAAACAGCCTGCCAGATTTCTGACGCTAGTGTGCAACTAGCCATACAGAACACCTGAAGAACTTTTTGTTATTGGACCACCCCTTTAACCTCTTCTACCCTGGGCCAGTTTTAGCCCTTCTGCCCAGGTCATTTTTTGAAAATCTGACGTGTGTCACTTTATGTAGTAATTACTTTGGAACACTTTTACTTATCCAAGCCATTCTGAGACTGTTTGATAGTGGTAAATTTGAGTCAATAAATTTCACCTTTATTTATGAAAAAAATCACAAATGTACCAAAAAGTTTGAAAAATTCGCAATTTTCAAAATTTCAATTTCTCCGCTTTTAAAACAGAAATTGATACCTCATAAAATATGCATTACTTAAAGGGAGTCTCTTACCCCAAATAAGCAATTTCTAACAGTTAGACCATTCTGATCAATATAGCCCCCACATTAAAATGCTTCTTAACCTAATGCTGTCCGATCCACAGATCTTCTTAAAATTACTTTTATTCGATATGCAAATTTCTGGTGAAGGTGCACAGGGGCGGCGTTGTAACGGCCGGTGCCCAGTCCCCGCTGTCATTTTCATATGATACCACCCCCCTTTTCACCCAGTTGGCCCACTCTGCGTCTTGATCTTCTCCTCCTTCTTTCCCGCACCGTGAAACGGGGTCTCCGAGCCTGCGCACTGGTTTTCCCTTTACTGGTAGTAGAATTGGAGTGTCCAGTGCGCAAGCGCAGGCCAGGTGCGGGAAAGAAGGAGGAGAAGATCAAGACACAGGACGGGCCAACTGGGTGAAGAGGGGAGTGGTATCATATGAAAATGACCGCGGGGCCTGGGCACCGGCCATTACAACTCCACCCCTGTGCACCTTCACCAGAAATTAGCATATCGAATAAAAGTGATTTTAAGAAGTTCTGTGGATCAGACAGCATTAGGGTAAGAAGCATTTTAATGTGGGGGCTATATTGATCAGAATGGTCTAACTGTTAGAAATTGCTTATTTGGGGTGAAAGACTTCCTTTAACATTCCTCATACTTTATGTTGGCATAATTTTGTAAATGTCATTTTATTTTTTTAAGGATGTTAGAGGGCTTAGAAGTTTAGAAGCAAATCTTGTAGAAAGCCCCCATAAATGACCCACTGTAGAAACTACACCCCTCAAATTACTCAAAACTGATTTTACAAACTTTGTTAACCCCTTAGGTGTTCCACAAGAATCAAAGGAAAATGGAGATGAAATTTCTAAATTTCACTTTTTTAGCAGAATTTCAATTTTAATTAATTTTTTTTCTTTAACACATAACAGCCAAACAAATCTCAATTTTTATTACCCTGATTCTGCAGTTTACAGAAACACCCCACATGTGGTCGTAAACTGATGTAATGGCACACGGCAGGGTGCAGAAGAAAAGGAGCGCTATATGGTTTTTGGAAGGCAGATTTTGCTGGACTGGTTTTTAGATGCCATGTCCCATTTGAAGCCCCCCTGATGCACCCTTACAGTAGAAACTCCCAAAAAGTGACCCCATTTTGGAAACTAGGAGAAAAAGTGCCAGTTTTATTGGTATCATTTTTGTACATATGATTTTTTGATCATTCATTATTACACTTAGCAATAGAACGTGTCACTATGACATAGCGCTAACACCGAAAGTGACGTTCTCCGGTACTCCACTGCTCTACCAATAAGGATTCTTATAATAAAGTGGAGGTAAGTAAGATGAACAGCAAGTGGAGCGCTAATTTTACTAGGAGTAGTGGGAGGAAATAGGAGCTTATAAAAACCCCCACTAACCATTATTGTAGCGCACACTGCCCGCACCCCTGAAGGCGCCAAGGCATCTTGGCGAAACATGTCGGGGGCGGTGCAATTTAACTTTTAACGCCCATGCTAGGAATGGTAGTAAATAACTGACAGCGCAACCTTGCTGGCCTAATACAAGAGGTTATTGCTGGCTGCATCGCGCGACCAGCACGGCAAATACATAACCCTACAGATACAAGCAACATTATTATACGCTTGAGGGTTATTACAACCACCTAGGGTTTTTAAAGTGTGCTCCTTGGGAATTTGTATCTTGACCTAAATAAAAGTTATGTTTTATTTTAAGTAGTGAAGATGTATGGACAGTGTCAAGAGTAGGCAATTTAGTTGGGATGCTCCAAAAAGTAAAAAATTAACTATTCATAGTAACACACACAGACTGGGACAAGGGGGAGGTTGGCCAAGAATTACAGAGAGGTGTGTTAGTTTCTTCTCAGGATCATCCTAAAGAACTGTACACATTGTGCAACATTTATTGATCATGTTGCACCAGAATTATGATGTATAATGAACCAAAATAATGGTGTTTTGATTTGCACCACATATATCAACTGTTTTCTCCTTATTTTTCACCAGAAAGAATGAAAACCATCAGAAAAGTGTTTTGAATGTCAGAGTGGGTGGGGCGACCAAATTGGCATATATTACACCTCATTTATCGTCTACTTTTTTAGTATTCAAAAAATGATCAGTTTGCAGCCTTTCACTAAGGAGCAACTAACAGAATTTAAATGGAACGTAGGAAATCTCAGCAAGATGAAACCTACAATTTAGGCTAGGGTTACACAGTAATCTTAACCAAGACACCTGTCAAGTGACTGAAGACCACCCTTTCACTTTGCAACACTGCAGTATAACGAAAGTGAATGGAGTCATATTGCAACTTGTGGGATCTGATGACAAGAGAGTCTAAAGAAATCCAGAAGGGATGGGACACTACAGTGTCGTAGTAAAGACAATAAACGCAATGTGGCATTGTAAAAGTGTGATCGTCAGTATGTGTCTTGGTCAAGACCGCCAAGTAGCCCCAGCCTTACAAATGAGAACTGCATCACCATAGGGATCAATTATCAACAGGCTTGTCACTGATGGCACTTGGGAGGAGCTGATGGCATTGGAGGGAGAACTGATGGCACTGGGGGGCAGCTGGTGGCACTGCTGGAGGAAATAATATCATTGGAGGGGAAACTGATGACACTGGGGGGGCAACTGATGTCATGTGGGGACTGATGGCACTGGAGGTGAGCTGATGGCCCTTGGGGGAGCAACCTGATGACATGGGGGAGCTGATAGCATTGGAAGGGGAACTGGTGTCACTGGGAGGGGAGCTGATGGTACTGGGGGGAGTTGATGGTACTGCTAGAGGAACTAATGGCATTGGAGGGAAAACTGATGGTACTGGGGAGGGAGCAACTGATGGCATGGGGGAGCTGGTGGCATTGCAAGTGTGAACTGGTGTCACTGGGAGGAGAGCTGATGGTACTGCTAGAGGAACTAATGGCATTGGAGGGGAAACTGATGGCACTGAGGAGGAGCAACTGATAATACGTAGGAGCTGATGGCACTGGAGGGAGCTGGTGGCACTGGGGAAGGAACCAATGGCACTGGAGGGAAAGCTGATGGCACTGGGGGGGGCTGATGAATTTTTTATAGAAAACTTTCTTTTAATTTGTTTTTTATTATTAGAGTACTCGATTAATCGGTAGAATACTTGACTACTAAAATAGTCGACAGCTGCAGCCCTACTTGTCACTTTACGTTTTTAAATAAAACAAAATTTTTTTTTCACATTTCAAGACTTGACTTTGAAATCATATAATACTAACCTTTGCATTACAAAACCTCCGATCAATACCATGCTGGCATATCACCACAGATTTTGGCCTCTCCAGCTGGAACTCATTGCAGGCGACATGGAACACAAAGGTCTGCCCCCAATCCAGCAGGCACGCCAGCTGCAAGACAGCAGGTTACTAGCATGGTAAGGACTATCGCAGTGAAATCAGGAATAACAATATTATAAAAGTAAGAACACACTGGCACAGCTTGCCAATTAAAAGGAGATTTATCCTTGCCGCTATATAATCTACAATAGTGTATTTTATAACTAGGCACAATTTGCCAGCTTATACATTCAGCCACTCATGAGCGAGGCTTTTGCTTTTTGAAAAATGGACTTATATTTATCCCTGCGTATTAATAGTAACAGCATTTTATTCGTCTTTTCTGACAGTCCGTTGGCTCCTAATGTTCTGTGGTCACCTGCAGCCCAGCATTTGCTGATAAATAAGAAAAGTAGGTTACATTCCCCTTCCCACATACTTTTAAATCAATTTTCATCTACTTTCAGCCAATTTGTGGAAAAGCTACACAGCTGTGATATTTCGCAGTACAATTTAAAAGCTGGATGTCGACTTCAAAAAATTCAATATTCCATCAGTAAAGGAAAAGCCATTACAGTGCATATAAAAGTGCTATGTGCAAATTATATGGCATAATTGAAAGCACAAAATCTGCATTGGTCGGCATCCACACAGCCATGAAACAAAATGCAATTGTGGTCGACGTAAACTTGAATAAACACATAACAGTGTTTGAATTATTTAAAAAAAAAAAAAAAAAACTTATCCGACGCCCCTTTTCACCAAAAAACACTGCCTCGACCAGTGGATGGTTTTATTCTGTAACAGATACATAATTGTTAGATGGTTCTATACTTTACTAGGTGAAGGGACAGAGGAGGTTTATGATAACTATGAGGCAGCGTATTAAAGCTGATATGTCATCTGAATATGCAGACCTATTGAAAGGGATTGTTCTAATATCAACCGGAGAAATGGCGGGTAAAAAATAAAAAGCATTACTGTTATTAGATCTAGCCGCATCACTCTCTTTCATACAGCCAAACTTTATTTGCCTGGCTGCAGTGATGTCAGGTCAACAACATTTGCCTGAAGTAGACAATGACCAGCCTCAGCAGACAAGGGACACCATTGCCTGCCAATGCCTTGTTCTAGGTTTAAAACGGAAAACCCCTCTAAGGGTAGAACATTATAAGGATAGGGTCACATCACATGCCCCGCTGCAGCCAATGAGCTCAGCGGTGACATGTCCCCAAGTGGAACGTACCTACAGGGTCACATATCACTGCTGAGGCCAGCAATCATGGACAACCCTTTCAAGTAAAAAAATATATAAATAAAAAAGGAAAAAAAATATTCACCTATACTGGTCATTCTGGTTCCTGCAGTGCGTCTCCATGCACATCACTTCCATTCACCACCTAGCCGAAAGTGCAATGTACCGACTAACAGGAACTGGCCATCCCCCAATTGTTTGTTTTTTTAAGACCTTTAAAGAGGACTTTTACCGCTCCTGACACGCCTGTTTTAATAGCTTCATGTATTCCCCATGTAGTAACAATTCTGGAACATCAATTTTTATGTCTGTATGTTGTGCCATTTCTTTATTATTTCTACTAGAAGTTATGAATGAATTGCTAGTAGAGATGAGCGAACTTCTATTTTTAGTTCGGCATCCAAAGTTCGGGTTTGGGTTATCGGAGCATCCCGTTATGGATTCCATAACGGCATTTGGAATCCATAAGGGGCTGCTTCATTGAACCCGAACCTTGGACAACCCTAAGGACCTGGGGTGACGTCACCGTCATGTGATCAGTGCAGGGGGCGTGGCTCAGCACTGGATTGGATAAGAGGTGATCCAGTGCTGAGCCACGCCCCCTGCACTGATCACATGATGGTGACGTCACCCCAGGTCCTTAGGGTTGTCCAAGGTTCGGGTTCAATAAAGCATCCTCTTATGGATTCCAAATGCCATTATGGAATCCATAACGGGATGCTACGATAACCCGAACTTTGGACGCCGAACTAAAAATAGAAGTTCGCTCATCTCTAATTGCTAGCAGTCTGCAGTAAGGGTAAAGAGGGGTAGTAACCAGTTTGGGGGGGTGTATCTGCACTGTCTGAAAATAGCAGCACTGATGGATAGAGTGAGTCTGTGCAGGTACACACCCCCAACTAGTTACCTCCCCTCTGTACCCTTACTGAAGGCTAATAGCAATTATTCATAATTTCTAGCAGGAATAATAAAGGAATGGCACAACAAAGCTCCATTAGAATAGATGCTCCAGAATTTTAACTACACGGGGAATGCATGAAGCTATTAAAACAGACATGTCAGGAGTGGTGAAAGGTCCTCGTTAAATATGCAGAAAACTGTTTTGACAAAGAAAAAAAATATCAGGACCGCCATCCTTTGTATTTGAGCAGTGGACAAGCAAGCATGTTGGAACCCTATTTGACTCTATGAGAGATACAGCTGAATTAGTGCCCATGCTTGGCCCAACCTAGCGATCAGCGAGGGTTCAAATAGTCTGGTCTCCATCAACTTACGGGCTCATACCTACGAACGTAAGGGCTCCGTTCCTGTATTGTGGCCTGCAAACTACAGGTCTGCAATATACGGGCACTGGCCGTGTGCACTCCGTGCTGCGGATGCGGACTCATTGACTTGAATGGGTCTGCAATCCGCAAGATTCGGCTGAAGGTAGTAAATGTCCTATCTTTTGAGGAGCGGAGGCACGGATTGGAAGCCCATGGAAATACTACAAATTGCTTCTGTGGACTTTTGGGTCCATGCCTCCACACTGTAAAATATAGGACATGTCTTATCTTTTGCTGTATCTTGCAGATCGCAGACCCAAAGCCAATGGATCCACATTCACAGCACAAAGTGCACACGGCCAGTGCCCGTGAATTGTGGACCACTATTTGCAGTCCACAGCACAGGCATGGAGGCCTTAATGTTGGTGGGCATGAGCCCTAAAGAGTAGCACCTATTTTGTCTGGATAGGTAATGGATTTATTGTTGGAGAAACTCAGATCTAAGGCAAGAATTGTTGGGATTTATTAACTTGTTGTCATCTTAGTGTCCCTTTAAACTCTGAGAGATTTGATTACCGTACTTACTTGTGGTGTGGTGACCACTGCACTAAGAGCACCAGCCTGCACATCAATCAGCCATCCATACTCCAGAGAATCAGTACCTAAGGGCAGGCCTTCTGCAGAGAACATAGCATGTGCACGTAACTGTAAGCCAGAGAGGCTAATGTGACCTTCTCGAAGCATCCCATCCACTGCTGGCCTCTAGAGCAAACACAGAGAGATAGTAAGACTTCTAAACTCAAACAATGGAATGACAACAAAACACAGAGATAACAGATATAAGGCAATTCATTTGCTAATTCTTTCAAACCCTTAAGGTGGCCATACACACCCGATTTTATCCTTTGTATTACAGAAACACTAAAAATCTACATTTAAAAAATGCTTGCATACCCCCGACATCAGAGATAGAAGGACTGGCCATGATGGATTCCAACATGCCAATTCTTTATTCCCAAGGTAGAGATATGACCACCAGAGGTGTCTGGCAGCAGCAGAATGGGGGCACACTTGCAGAGTCTCTGTGTGTGAGGAGTTGGGAGTGATAGCCAACCACTAAATAAGCTGATCTAATGTGTATGGCCACCTTCACTTCAACTGACCTACCAAAGACAACAGTGATCTACAATTAAGTGAATTCTCCTGTTTTATTCAATCTAAGGCCCTTGCAGACGAGTGTTTGTCACGCTGCGAGTCTGCAGCGCAGCTCCCGGCCTGACCTCCCAGCACTGACCGAGTCGCATAGCATTATATTGATTTATGATCCTATGTAACCCTTAGAGGTCTGTAATGTATTGTATAACACTGACATAATGCTGCCAGTGTTATCCAATACATTCCAGAACTGTAATAGCATCATAAATTAATATAATGCTATGCGACCCGGTCAGTGCTGGGAGGTCAGGCCGGGAGCTGCTCTGTGGACTCGCAGCGTGACAAACACTCGTCTGCAAGGGCCTAAGATTGAATAAAACAGGAGGATTGATTTAATTGTAGATCACTGTTGTCTTTGGGAGGTCAGTTGAAGTGAAGGTGGCCATACACAATAGATAGCTGTTGGCCAAACACTTATTTAGTGGTTGGCTATCAGTCCCAACTCTTCACACACAGAGACTCTGCAAGGGGCCTAAAGCGTTCTAAATTTCTGTACAGGTTTTTATAATGCAATTATTGGGTATAGGGGCCGGAGCTAAATTTTTTGAATAGCTAAATCACCTGCTTTCAAAAAAATCAAGCACTGCTATGGGATCACGCTATCCTGGCTGCGACACGTGTTGTGTGACTAGTGTAGCTGCACTTAAAACGTCACAGAGTTTCCAAAAAAAAAGTTTATTGATTACTCTTTATCTATGTATCTTTCCTGGTTCTAGTGACCCTTTAATCTGACCCATCCATGGAATACAATAGTTTTTGCAGAGTAAAAGCACCAGAGCCGATGTTTGCATGCAGCGGAGATGGTCACTGACTTGTCTACATAAAGCT
This sequence comes from Bufotes viridis, assembly GCA_033119425.1. NCBI lineage: Eukaryota > Metazoa > Chordata > Amphibia > Anura > Bufonidae > Bufotes > Bufotes viridis. The sequence goes on along the minus strand of CM065589.1, from coordinate 444,409,518 downwards.
TAGTAGTTACAGGAAGACTGGGATCGCCCGTGGGGAGACCAATATCAGTGGACTACCTGAAAGGTGGCTGCAGAAGGGAGATATGGCTGGAGTAACAACCAGCTCCGTCATGTAGTAGAAAAAGCCGGAAAAAGCTAACTTGGGAGTTTAACAGTGTACAAGTGTGATCATCCATGTGTCACACAAGTCCAGCAAGCACGGCCACTTACTGAGGGAGAGATCCCTGGGGGGTCATTTATCAAAGAGCAGCATTTTGCGCTGCTGAAGAATGTGCCTAATTTATCACGAGGCGATCCTCTGTCAGTCCATGCGCCTAGATTGAAATCTACTTTAGCCCTTGACTGGAGTAAATTGCAATCATCATTTACCAGTGTTTTCTGGTGTAAATATTAGAGAATTTGCTGGTGCTGGTGGCCTCGCCCCTCCCCACTACTCCTCAACGTCAAGGGCCACTTGGGTGCGACAACGATGCCCTCATTGCACCAAAGGTCTAATTTGCTTATGAAGAAAAAGTATCAAAACTCCGGAGCAGAGCCTCAGATCAACAAAAGAAAAACTGAATTTTAATCAGGTGAACCACAGCCACGTGCAAACAGTTTGATAGAGGTCGTGGGTGACAGAAATCTTTTGTATTACAGAAACACTAAAAATCTACATTTAAAATAATCCTGCACCCACTATCTGGTTCAGATATGTGCTTTGAACTCCGGCAGTGTTTTCCGGAGGAGGAACAGGCTGACTGAATTCACTGTATCAGGTATACATGTCAGCTTTCGGTCGGACAAAAAAAATACTACAGGGATCCCATTTCAGTAAATGGGGATTCGGTGGTGCATGGTGGTATCTGGCTATGCCAGATGAAGTGAACACCGGCAGTCTGTTCCTCCGCTGGAACAGACTGCCGGAGTTGAAAGCACAGATTAGATTTGCTCCTTTGATGAGCTGAAGCCATACAGAATTCCCCACGGCCTCGGTGCAGGCCTTCAGCAGACAGAAGCTGCTCGTGGCTAAAAAAGGCAGTTCCTATTCTCGTAATTGACGCACCAGGCAATGCTGGCCGCTGAATCGGATAATGTGTGACATCTAGCATTCAACTGCCTTCAACAAATGAACAGACGTGTTTTCTTCCCTCAATGAAATGACCAGTGCTGTATACAGCATTACACACTACATCAAACCATACAAACAAGATAGCTTTCAGACGGAAATGAGAGTATGGTTGGAAATAAAAATATGAAAATGATCCAAAAGGCATATTTACATGTTGTGACACAAGAGGGCAGGTTTATTAACACTGACGTCTCATACAAAGCATAAAAAAAGACTGTAGGGAGGAAATTGCACAAATGAATGAAAAGATGTACACCGCTTAATAAAGTCATAAAATGAAATCTTCGACTTTTGCAGTTTAACTATTCTATGTGGCTGAGTTTATGCGAGAAACGGATAGCTATACGTGGGCTATGGTGACCTACCTGATAGTTGTCATTGACAAATATGTACACAGGGGACAGGACAAGCTGAAGCAACGTTTCTCTGTAAGTTTTCTTCATCTCAAAACAGAGTCTCTCGAGATAACTAGTCGGGCAATCTGGTCCATCGCTACCGCAGTGCTGTGAAGAAACCAAGGCCACATAGATAATCAAGGGAAGGGAACTGCGCATACACATTTTTATATTACTAACTAACAATATTAATCATCATAGACAAAACCGGCTCAAACAGTCTGCTGTACAACGCCCGGAATATTAAAGAAACACTCCCACAAAAAAAATGTATTCTCTGGCCCATTAGAGAAGTACTTGCTGTAAATAGCGGTGAAGGTACATTGATCCAATTGTTAGATTTATTTCAGGTTTGCAGCTCAGGGGGTGAGTCCTTACTGCTGCACCTCTTTCCCTGTAACTGCCACAGCTCCTAACAGATATGGCTGGCAGCGGCCCAGCCTAGAGCCCCTTAGTGACCGCCGTAAAAAGGCATATTGCTGATCACTAAGGGGGTAAATGGACCACGTGGTATGCACCAGAGGTCTGGAGGAATGTGAACCAAATATTTTAAAAAAAGGGGGTCAAAGACACTTGATATGTAAAATGAGGGAACATCTACGTAAATGGGTTAACAAAAATAATTGTTGCAGATATTTCTACTGGATTTGCTTAGGGTAAATCTTCAGCAGATTATAGTACCAACAAAGTGAATGAGATTTGTACGAATCTCATCCATAAACTGCATATATTTTTAATGGGGGGGGGGGGGGGTGACCTGCTCTGCAGATTTTTAAATCCTCAGCATGTAATTTTATTAACTCTCCGGCACTTTAGTGATTGGCTTTTATGGTAATGTGAGGGTCTCTGTAAACCCGGTCCTGTTGCAAAAACGTTTCATCTCATGTGACCACCGCAACCAATCACAGGCTCCAGTGATCACATGGTACAATACATAATCACAGGAGGCCAGGTCTACAGAGGCTGGCAAGAGTCCGAGATGCGCTGCCAAGGCCAGTATGGGGGGGAAAGGGGTTTGTTGCCGCTCAGCTGTTTTCCGTGGTGAAATACAAAAGAACATCTGCACGAAAAGCCACAAGATCAGGTGCAGATGTGTCACTGCTGATGTCACTGTGGATTCAGGAGGAATTGCTGTGGACATTTTTAACAGCAATTCCGCTACATATGGATATACTCTAATCTAGTACCTTTGACTCTTCAGTCAAAAACATACAAAAAGTACAAGAGGTTACTTTATTAGTTCTACATATAGACATGCCCTTCAATTACAGTTATTAAAACAATATTTTTCTGCTATGCATAAACACTCACCACTGGTAGTTTGGCATGAACTTTGTACACATTGACAAGTACAGTGATATCCCATGGCCTCAGTGACAATGGATGGATGGTTTTAGCTATCTGGTCGCGGTCTTTCTTGTCATTCTCCATACCTACTGCAGTCCAGCCAGAACCAGACGACGTTGACATGGACAACACAGGACTGGATATCACTTCTTCAAAGTCAGTGTACATGTCATCCTCTCCAAAGTAATTTTCCTATGGAAGAGAACAGATGTAAATGAAGAATGTCAAGAATAACGTGTAAATGCAAACTAAATGGTAAAATGCAGCAATTAATCATTAGTGAACACTACCAAAAAATTGCATACAACAATCGTTACTTGTACCTGAAAGCAAGCAATAGGCAATGCTCACAGCTAGGTACAAAACAGGACTGTGAAAATACTAACAACAACAAACACCTTACAAATCATGGAAATGGCATTTAGATGGACAGAATACTACAAATCATAAAAATGTAACCCTTTCCCTGGACCCATCTCATACATCCTAGCAGGATTTCACTTCAGTAGCCAAGGACAGCTGTATCTTAGACCAGTGTTTCCCAACCAGTGTGCCTCCAGCTGTTGCAAAACTACAACTCCCAGCATGCCTGAACAGCCAAAGGCTGTCCGGGTATGCTGGGAGTTGTAGTTTTGCAACATCTGGAGGCACACTGGTTGGGAAACACTGTCTTAGACTGCCTAGCAGCTAGATATGAGCCATGTCTTGTTTTAAAGGGGACGATCTAAGCTTTAAAACAAGACCAAGACTAGAAGTAACACAACTTGATATAGAATGAGAACAGGTGCCAATGAGAGATCCATAAACCCCCAGCTCCCACTCCCGACTTGATTTCTAAAGGCTGTATTTCTTGTTGTGTGGCAGCTAGCACCACCATCCCGGTTTTGTTTTAAAGGTTTAAAAAAAAAAACTTGCTCGTACCTCTAGCTGCTAGCCTGAGATATACCAGGTTAAAGCAGCCCCTCCTCTTTGAGCTGGCTGTGATCATGGTCAGCATGGAGGAAGAGAGGGGCCCTTCCGGGATGTGCCGACAGCCTGCAGGGAGATGAGATAAACCTCATCTCCATGTAAAACTGTACACAACCTCGGGGAAGGTGACACAGTGCATGTTTTCAATCCACTCTTCCCCCATCAGAGAGTAAACTTGCTTTCTGACTACAACATATGAGGGTCTTTTTCTTTCCAGAAAAGGAGTGTGAAGATGAACACTTGACCCCTAGGCAGTTTCTGACGCCATTATTTAGACGCTTAGCAAATTCAGATCCTATAACTCCCACCACGCACAATCATCAATAAAGTTTCTATCCTGTTGATATGCGATCTATACAGTAAAACATGCAGACTCTTCTCTAGTGATAGAATGATTATCACTAGGGAGGAATATCTAACATATTTCTGACAGATGAGAAAGACTTTCATCAGTCAGCAAAGACATTTTCGCTGACTGTTGTCATAAATGATCGTTTTCAACTAACGTCGTTTCAGACAAAAAAAAAATATGAATTCAGAAGCTTTTCAGATGGGTGTAATACATGGGCTTTTTGTTTGCCTTTATTACGGATGCAACACCTGGACTCACTGTTCATCAGAGTTACGACAACTCACTTTCTAAGGAACCGCAGGAAGTTCACAAGGTGTTGGGTGTTGCATCCATGATACAAGAGCAATAAAGCATCTGCATTATCACCATCCGAAGACTAATCAGGATCACAGTCTGGATAAGATGGTGACTTCCTAATGTAACAGTTAGTTGGTGCATTACTGCAGTTTTTGCATTCCTTTATCACATGAACACAGACAGGTAGTGTTTATGCACTCTTCACATCTTACAGTTTTTTGCAGAGTATATATTATAATTAGGGATGAGCGAACTTGTGTTTTCAAGTTTGGCATACAAGGTTGGGGTTATCTAAGAATTCCGTTATGGATTCCACTACCACGGACCATAACGTGGTAGACTACACATTTCAGTCACAAATTTGAATTTCTGCCCAATTTTTCTTATAATCACTGCTTACTACAAAGTTGCACGAAGGTTGTTGTGTTATTTAAGGGGTTGTAGAAGAATTTTAACCCCTTAAGGACGAAGGGCGTACATGTACGCCCTTGCGTCCTGGTACTTAAGGACCAAGGGCGTACATGTACGCCCTGTGTTTAAACTGCTACTGCACCCGATGTGGGCGCAGTAGCAACATGGTTCCTGCTGATGTAGATCAGCAGGAACCATGTTCTAATGCCGAGGGGGGTCATGTGACCCCCCCCCGTATCGGCGATCGCTGCAAACCGCAGGTCAATTCAGACCTGCGGTTTGCAGCGATTTCAGCGATCTCTGATCCCGCGGTCAGTGACCGCGGGATCAGAGAGTTAATTTGCCCCAAAGTTAAAATTTTAACCCCCTGCAGCCCCCAATATCTTGTTATGGCGGCGGGGGTGCAGGGGGTGGTTGCGGCGCGGGAGGCGGTGCGGGAGGCGGGCGGTGCGGGAGGCGGGATCGCAATAGCGATCCCCGCCCGCCTCCCTTGTAATAATTCCCTGGTGTCTAGTGGTTCTATCAGAGTGCCAGCACATTGCTGGCACTCTGATAGCAACGGCTGGCATCTGTGCTGCAGATGCCAGCCGTTTAACCTTCCTTACCGCGGTCCGGACGGACCGCGGTATGGAAGGTGTTAACAGGGAGGAGCTCCCTCCCTCTCCCATCGGGGGCTGCTGTGCCTATGCAGCCCCCAGGATGGGATCGCAGAGGAGGGACCTCCCTCCCTCCCATCCATCACCCACTGCTCTCTAATGGCAGTGGGTGATGGTTACCATGGCAGCAGGGCGCTTTCAGAAGCGTCCTGCTTGCCATGGTATAGTAACTCTGGTCAGACTTCTGCTAAAGGCAGAAGTCTGACCAGACTGTGAAAAGTAAAAAATACAGTGCAGTACACTATATAGTGTACTGTACTGTATTATATAGACACCAGATCCACTGGATCTACAAGAACCAAGTGGGTCTGGGTCCAAAAAATGTAAAAAGTGAAAAAAGTAAAAATAAAAAAACACAAATCACTGAATAAAAAGTAAAAAAAAAAATACACTACACATATTAGGTATCGCCGCGTCCGTAAAAAACAGCTCTATAAAAATATCACATGACTGAACCCCTCACGTGAACGCCATAAAAAATAAAATAAAAAAATGGTGTAAATAAGCCATTTTTTGGCACCTTACATTACTAAAAGTGTAATACAAAGCGATCAAAAAGGCGTATGCCTCCCAAAATAGTACCAATCTAACCGCCATCTCATCCCGCAAAAAATGAGCCCCTTCATAAAACAATTGCCCAAAAAATAAAAAAAACTATGCCTCTCAGACTAAGGGTCCTTTCACACTTGCGTTCTGAGGATCCGGCAGGCACTTCCGTCCTGCCGGATCCGTCAGAACGCAAGTCGCCTAAGCATTTGAAGACTGATCAGGATCCTGATCAGTCTTCGAATTGCTTCAGGTTACTATGGCAGCCAGGACGCTACTAGCGTCCTGGTTGCCATAAGAGCGGGAGCGGAGCGGCACATTCGTGCGGCTCCGGGGCACTCCTGAATGACGTCAGAGCGCCCCATGCGCATGGATCACGTGATCCATGCGATCACGTGATCCATGCACTGGGGCGCCCTGACGTCATCCTGGAGCGTCCCGGAGCCGCACGGAATGTAAGTATGCCGCTCCCCGCTCCCGCTCCTACTATGGCAACCAGGACGCTAGTAGCGTCCTGGCTGCCATAGTAACCAGTCAGAAAAGCTAAATGTCGGATCCGGCAATGCGCCGAAACGACGCTTAGCTCAGGTCTGATCCGATTAATGCCTTTCAATGGGCATTAATTCGGATCCGGCCTTGCGGCAAGTGTTCCGGATTTTGGGCGGAACAAAGAGCGCAGCATGCTGCGGTATTTGCTGCGTCCAAAAAACGTTCCGGTCCTGAACTGAAGTCATCCTGATGCATCCTGAACGGATTTCTCTCCATTCAGAATGCATGGGGATGATCCTGATCAGGATTTTTCCGGCATAGAGACCCGACGACGGATCTCTATGCCGGAAAAGAAGAACGCAAGTGTGAAAGGACCCTTAAACATGATTTTTTTTGTTTCAAAAATGCTTTTCAGTGTTAAATGTAAAAAAATTTAAAAGAAGTAGACATATTGGGTATCTCCACGTCCGTAAGAATCTGCTCTATAAAAATATCACATGACCTAACCCCTCAAGTAAACACTGTAAAAAAAATAAAATAAAAACTTTGTCAAAAAGCCATTTTTTTGTCACCTTACATCACAAAAAGTGTAATAGCAAGCGATCAAAACGTCATATGACCCCCCAAATAGTGCCAATCTAACCGCCACCTCATCCCGCAAAAATTATACCCAACCTGAGACAATCGCCTAAAAACTGAAAAAAATATGGCTCTCAGACTATGGAGACACTAAAACATATTTTTTTGTTTCAAAAAGGATATTATTGTGTAAAACCAAAATAAATAAAAAAAGTATACATATTGGGTATCGTCGCGTTCGTAACGACCTGCTCTATAAATATATAACATAACCTAACCCCTCAGGTGAACGCCGTAAACATAAAAAATAAAAACGTTGTAAAAAAGTCATTTTTTGTCACCTTACATCACAAAAAGTGTAATAGCAAGTGATCAAAAAGTCATATGCACCCCAAGATAGTACCATTCAAACCGCCATCTCATCCCACAAAAAATGAGCCCCTACATAGGACAATTGCCAAAAAAAAAAAAAAAAACTATGGCTTTCAGAATGTGGAGACACTAAAAATCATTTTTTCAAAAATGCTTTATTATGTAAAACTGAAACAAAAAAACCCAAAAAGTAGACATATTTGGTATTGTCGCGTCCGTAACAACCTGCTCTATAGAAATAGCACACAATCTAACCTGTCAGTTCAACGATGTAAATAACAAAAATACAAAACTGTCCCAAAACAGCTATTTTTTGCAAATTATCCATTTTAATCCATTTTTCCAGTAACAAAGCAAGGGTTAACAGCCAAACAAAACTCAATATTTATTGCCCTGATTCTGTAGTTTGCAGAAACACCCCATATGTGGTCGTAAACTGCTGTATGGCCAAACGGCAGGGCGTAGAAGGAAGGGAACGCCATATGGTTTTTGGAAGGCGGATTTTGCTGGACTGGTTATTTGACACCATGTCCCATTTGAAGCCCCCTGATGCACCCCTACAGTGGAAACTCCAAAAAGCGACCCCATTTTGGAAACTACGGGATAAGGTAGCAGTTTTGTTTGTATTATTTTAGGGTAAATATGATTTTTGGTTGCTCTATATTACACTTTTTTGAGACAAGGTAACAAAAATAGAAATTCGAAATTTCATCTCCATTTGCCAATAACTCTTGTGGAACACCTAAAGGGTTAACAAAGTTTGTAAAATCAGTTTTGAATACCTTGAGGGGTGTAGTTTCTTAGATTGAGTCACTTTTTGGAGTTTCTACTCTAGGGGTGCATCGGGGGCTTCAAATGGGACATGGTGTCAAAAATCCAGACCAGCAAAATCCGCCTTCCAAAAACCATATGGCGTCCCCTTCCTTCTGCGCTCCACCGTTTGGCCATACAGCAGTTTACGCCCAAATATGGGGTGTTTCTGAAAACTACAGAATCGGGGCAATAAATATTGAGTTTTGTTTGGCTGTTAACCCTTGCTTTGTTACTGGAAAAATGGATTCAAACGGAAAATTTTCCAAAAATCGAAATTCTGAAATTTTATCTCTATTTGCCATTAACTCTTGTGGAAAACCTAAAGGGTTAATGACGTTTGTAAAATCAGTTTTGAATACCTTGAGGGGTGTAGTTTCTAGAATGGGGTCATTTTTGGATGGTTTCTATTATGTAAGCCTCACAAAGTGACTTCAGACCTGAACTGGTCCCTAAAAAGTGGGTTTTGAAAATTTCAGAAAAATTTCAAGATTTGCTTCTAAACTTCTAAGCCTTGTAACATCCCCAAAAAATAAAATGGCGTTCCCAAAATCATCGATACATGAAGTAGACATATGGGAATGTAAATCAATAACTTTTTGGGCGGTATTACTATGTATTATAGAAGTAGAGAAATTGAAACTTGGAAAATTGCTAATTTTTCAAAATTTTTGGTAAATTTGATATTTTTTTATAAATAAAAATGAAATTTTTCGACTTAATTTTACCAGTGTCATGAAGTACAATATGTGACGAAAAAACAATCTCAGAATGGCCTGGATAAGAAAAAGCGTTTTAAAGTTATCACCACATAAAGTGACACTGGTCAGATTTGCAAAAAATGGCCTGGTCCTAAGGTGAAAATGAGCCCGGTCCTTAAGGGGTTAAAAAATCTTTTTGTTATGTTTGACGCTTTTTCTGGTGTCATTCTCTGCGGCGCTGGTCTGCTCCTGCTGCCACTGCTTGTTCTCGGGGTATGTTCACATGGATAAATTCTACTGCAGAAAAATCCGTAGCAGATCGGTAGATAAAAAACAGGTCATTTTATGTGGCAGATTTGTAATTTGGTGGTGGTTTAGAGGAGTTTTTAAAAGAGTTTTTGGATGAGATTTTCATGCTTTTCCATTGACTTCCATGACATCCACATTCAAACTGGCTTCTAAGAAGTAACCTGTCATCTGTGAAGCCTTACATTAAAGACACTGGGGAAACTGTTGGTGGAGTTATGAAGGTGGATTTAGCAGCTGAGAATACTTGCTTTCCACTGCTGAATCAGTGGCAGATTTTAGCCATGTGAACATACCCTCAAGCAGCAGCAGCAGTAATGTGCCAGCATACGGCATATGACTGCTGCAACCAATCGCTGCCCTCAGTGGCCTATCGCTGAGGACTAGAGTTGAGCGAACTTCTGTTTTAAGTTCGGCGTCCAAAGTTCGGGTTCTCCAAGCATCCCGTTATGGATTCCGCTACCATGGACCATAACGGCATTTGGAATCCGGGGTGAAGGACCTGGGGTGACGTCACCGTCATGTGATCAGTGCAGGGGGCGTGGCTCAGTATTGGACTGGATAAGAGGTCGTAGGCTACCACCTCTTATCTAATCCAGTACTGAGCCACGCCCCCTGCACTGATCACATGACTGTGACGTCACCCCAGGTCCTCCGTGTTGTCCAAGGTTCGGGTTCATTGAAGAATCCCCTTATGGATTCCAAATGCCGTTATGGTCCGTGGTAGCGGAATCCCAAATGGGATGCTTGGATAACCCGAACTTTGGACGGCGAACTTAAAACAGAAGTTCGCTCTACTCTACTGAGGACAGGGATTGGCTGCAGCTGCTATAAACCACTGCAATTAACCTCTGTCCTTGGCGGAGTAGGTGGCTGGGAGTACTAATTATTTAAGGACTGGTCCTCGGTAGACCACTGAGGACAGTGACTGGTTGCAGGTATGTCACATTTGCTGCTGGTAAAACAAGCAGTGACAGCAGAACACAAAGCAGGACATTTCCCCATGAAGAATAGCATACAAAATTATTTCCACACCTATCATGAAATGTGCATGAACTTTTAAAGTGATCTGAGGTAACGCCAAATCATATATACATCCTATTAGTGAATTCTGCAATGTTAAACCACTACTGAACCTTTTGCCACTGCTCCTGGTTTTCCTCTAATGAAAATTTGACACAATATTAAAAGGGTCACTGATGATTTGGCCAAATTTTCAGTAACAATTTTATGAATGGCGTCAAAGGTGTTTCAGCTCACTATAAAGTCCATTCTTTCTTTTAAATAAATAAAAAATAGCGGTGTTTGGTATTCTATGCTTCGTCAATGTAACGTCCTCATAGTTATCCATCACATATCAAAAGACCACTTTGAGTAGATTTCCCCTTTAAAGAGAACCCTGTCACCTCTCTGGACCTAAAGTGACCAGCACTCGCTGAGGTGCACACTGCCCGGGAGAGGAGCGCACTCCACCAAAATCAAAAAAGGACTCCTCCCAGCAGTCGTGTCTTCATGCAGGTAAACTTAATTTTATTCCATATATAAGGATGGTCCCATAACCAGGACGCGTTTCGGCAACTAGGTTGATAAAGTTAAGTCGCCGAAACGCGTCCTGCATGAAAAAACGACACGCCTGGCTAAATAAATGCTTTGACTTTCCATGAAATAGCAATTGAGATGGATCTTTACTTATAAACTCTGAACGCTCCCTATCCTCTGTTATTCCTACTAGACTGACAAGTGGATTTGAAGACGGCGATGGCAACACTTGATCTTGATCCTTCATCTCCACAGGGCCTACTCAACGGCTCCAGATTTTGAATGCTGTCCAGGTTTTGAAAAGATTTAATTAGAAACATATTCCACAATAGCACCATAGGTCTTCTGCAGATCAATCGCATACTGCCCCGTGGAGGGCAGCTATATTTGACTATTACAGCTTTGCCAAATGTTGTGAACAGCTGTAGTTTTGAAACAGAAGTCAGTGGGACAAACAAATCATTTAGACAGAACAATCCCACAGATGAACAGAGAAATGTGAGTGCTTTCAGCTCCAAGCCCACCATTTTCAATTCAACTCTTAAAATTATTATTTTCAGAAACCCAACAAGCATATTAAAATAGAGCAGTTGTTCCCTGCAGAGCTTGCAAAAATGGATTTGAGGCCGGATTTGAACAATGCCGTTAATTAGTCTAACACGATTGTGATGGAAAGGAAACCTTCACGGAGGTCAGAACGCGCGGAGAAAATAGACCCCAGAAAACACACAGCCAGTAAAAATAGAAAATCAATGGAAAGTCCAAAAGAAAGGATGTTCTACATCTAACGTGACAACACTTTCAGAAGACTCTAAAACATTTACAACGGTAAAATATGCGTGCAGAGCATGACGGCAATAAACCATCAGCGATGGATGTCATCTAAAATACATATTGCCAAGCTTATCTTTAAAAACGTTCACACATGAAAGCATCAGACACCTGGCACCACATAAAACAGACATTCACAATACTTATTACATCAGCGATGGATTCACATTCAGCCCTGACAGTAACACAGACCAGAAAATGCAGCATGCCATACTGACAAGTGTATGAAATACAGTAAGAAAGCAGCTTCGAAGCCGCAAGCTAAATGCTTTATCTAATGGCACCAACACACACTAAATAATTTAAATATATATATCAACAGCACTCTCAATGTATGCAGAATAGAGGCTTTTATTCGTAATTCGGTCCAAAAATGACCTTTTTTTAAACACAAGTTGCCGGAGAGAAAGGAGAAAATATGTGAGGAGTAGCGAGCTTGGTGTATAGCTTCCGAGGCGTGTATACACCATTCCCAAGCTCGCTATTCCTCACATATTTTCTCCTACTCTCCTTTCTCTCCGGCAACTTGTGTTTAAAAAAGGTCATTTTTGGACCGAATTACGAATAAAAGCCTCTATTCTGCATACACTGAGAGTGCTGTTGTTTTAATCCACTACTGAATTTAGGCTGGGAAGCCACAGCAACACGCACCTGAGAAATAGCAGACAAGAGAGCCGCGCCATTCCTATATAATATATAAAATCGTCAGACTCTCACTTTTTCACAAAAAGTGTGCTAAATACTTTCAGTACCCCATAATGACAAAGTGTTAACAGAAGGTTAGAAATCTTTGCTAATTTATTGAAAAGCAAAAACTAAAACATTGCATTGACATAAGTATTCAGACCCTTTACTCATTACTGAGAACTTATTGGCTATGATGCCACATTTGGATTTGGGGATTTTCTGCCACTCTTCTCTACAGATCCTCTCACGTTCAGTCAGGTTGGATGGGGACTGTCGGTGGACAAACATTTTCAGGTCTCTACAGAGATGTTTGATTGAGTTTAAGTCGGGGCTCTGGTTCGGCCATTCAAGGACATTCCCAGAGTTGTCCCTAAGCCACTCCTGTGTTGTCCTGGCTGTGTGCTTAGGGTTACTGTCTTGTTGGGAACTAAACCTTTGGCACAGTTTGAGGTCCAAAGTATTATGGATCAGGTTTTCAGTAAGAATATCTCTGTCCTTTGCTCCATTCAGCATTCCCTCAATCCTGACCAGTCTCCCTGTCCCGGCCGCTGAAAAACACCCCCATAGAATGATGCTGCCACCACCATGCTTCACTGTAGGGATGGTATTGGGTAAGTGATGAGCAGTGTCTGGTTTCCTCCAGACACGATGCTTAGAACTGAGGCCAAAAAGTTCAATCTTAGTTTTATCAGACCAGAGAATCTTGTTTCTCACACTCAGAGTCCAGGTGCTTTTTTGAACACCTTCATGTGTTTTACTGAGAAGAGGCACCTTTGTAGCCAGATTGGTGAGGTGCTGCAGTGATGGTTGACCATCTAAAAGTTTCTCCCATCAGCACACAAGGAGCTCAGCCAGAATGACCATTGGGGCTCTTAGTCACCTATCTTACCAAGGCTCTTCTGCCCAGATTACTTAGTTTGGTGGGGCAGCCAGCTATAGGAAGGAACCTGGTTGTTCCAAACTTCTATTAAAGAATTATGGTCACTGTGCTTTTGGGAGCTTTCGGTACAAATTTCAGTAGAAATTTTGGTACCCTTTACCAGATCAGTGCCTTCACACAATCCTGTCTCTGAGCTCTACAGGCAGTTCTTTCCTCCTCATGGCTTGGTTTTTCGCTCTTATGTGCATTGTCATTTGTAAGACCTTATATGGACAGGGGACATCTTTGAAAATTTACTACAGATGGACTCCAATCAAAGTTTAGAAACATCTGAAAGATGATAAGGAGAAATTGGAAGCTCCCAGAGCTAAATTTAAATTTTCACAGCAAAGGGTCAGAATACTTACATCCATGTGAAATTTTAGTTGTTTCTTTTTAATAGATTTGCAAAATTTTCTGACAATCTGTTTTCACTTATGATTATGGTGTATGTATATATATATATATATATATATATATACACACACACACACACACACAAGGTTTTTAATGTATAGGTACACAACTGCCTTGGCTTGTTATTACTGCTAGTGCGTGCAGCTGTACATTGTGTTTGTCAAAAGTGGGAAATAAAGCAGATACAACAGCCACGAAACAAAGCGTCAGTAACCCCTTTCCGACCAGCGTTGTAATAGTACTATTACGGCGCAACGAACACCCAGTCCCCGGGCATAATCGCTCGAGAAACGGGGTGCGGTGGCTGCTCTGCCGAGCAGACAGCCATGTTAACTATGGGCTGGGAGAGGTATTTCCGCCCCCCAGCAGCCCCGATCGCTGCTATTGGCCGGATTCCATAGACCGGCGCATAGCAGCTCCGGCTGCAATACGGAGCTGCAGGGGGGTGGGGTCATGTGGAGGTGACCGGTGCTGAACTAGTCAGCACCTGTCTCCTCCGAGGTCAGGCAGGGGATTCCAGTGTTGGGTGTCCCCTCCCAGTGCTGCTATTGGCTGTAACAACACTCCAGTCAATGGCAGTGCTACAGCAGCAGAGGACGAGGCTGAACTTCCCTGCATGCAGCCATTCTAGCTGGTGACTGCATGCAGAGAGGTTCTGTGCCTTCCTGTGCTGCTGTTGGCTCACTGGGACTTATGGTGCACCACCACTGCGATTTTAACTCCTTTCCTGCTGAAAAGAAAAAAAGAAGAAGGAAGAAAAGAAGAACGTCTGGAATTGCTGCACTGATTTTATTTCTTTCTCATTTGCAGCTGTTCCACATCCACCCTCCGTCCCTGTCCCTTCCCGCCCCCCACACACACAGACACTTTTTTCTTTTTACGGATGCCAGTTGTTCGGTGCACTTTTTTTGGTCTTTTTATTTTTTTTTACCATTTTTCATCTCTGCACCACTTTTTCTGCATGCGAGCTATAACCGGCATGTGCTGTTTAGTGCATACCTGCCTGATCAGCACCTGGGGATTATTTTTTTTGCGGCGGAGCAAAAAATAGAATGAAATACTGCTGCATGCAGCAGTGTTTCTTCAGCAAAATGACGGTAATCACACCAGGAACACAATGGACCCAATTTAGTGATGGGGATCGAGCATGCGGCAGGCGGCGGTGTCCAGCATATCCTGGATCCAGAAACGTGCACCTAGACTATCCAGAAATGTGCACGCGACTATCACTGGAGTCTTTTCACAAGGAGCCAGTCCTCATTCAGACAACTTCAAACTGTTGCAACTTCAGATTGAAGGTCACTTTGTATGAGTCTTGTAACTGTCCATGGCTCTTTATCCATACGCATTTCCTACCATTCCTCTACCTTTCTATTACTCCACAATTCTTCAGATGAAAGGCCTTGATAAGTAACTACCGTATATCATTTCTCTGGGCTGTTAATCACATCCTAATTAATTATGTAAACTTATGCAACCAGGGTGACAATCATCGGCGTCTTTTCCGTTATTGTTTATAACTTCCAAGTCTACCAGCAAGACAGACTGAAAACAGTTGCAGCCGTCATTAACCCCTTCCCCTGTATGCAATTTAGGGCTTAATGAACAGCATTTTTTTATGTTATTTTCACTGTCACATTCCAAGAGCTATAGCTATTTTATTTTACCATCGATGTAGCTGTATGAGTGCTTGTCTTTTGTGGGACAAGTTGTAGTTTTTAATTCCACCATTTTGAGGTACATATAATCATTGAGTAACGTTTAGTAACTCTTTCTGGGGAGGAATGAGGAGGAGGGGGAAAAACTGAAATCCCACCGCTGACTTTTTACATTTTCAATTTTGTGACACTCACTTTCCGGTATAAAAAACATGATCACTTTATTCTCTAGGTCAGTACAACTCCATCAATACCAAATACACAGTTTTATTACTTTTTAACAACAAAACCCCTTATTAAGAAAAAAGTCTGTGTGAGGACTTGATTTTTGAGGGAAGGCTCCCAGGCCTGCCATAGTAGCATGCATGTTAATTCCTGCCTGTGCCAGGGCTTAATAGCAGGCATAGACTGCCATAGTATTCTAATGTAGTCTATGGTACAAGCGGACAGAAAATCCCATATTCAAGTCCCCTATGGAGACTTAAAATTACATTTGAAGTTTTAAAAATAAAAATAAAATAGAAAAGTTTGAAATCACCCACTTCCCAGTGTTGGCAGAATTGTGTTTGTTTGTTTTTTCACCCCACAAATAGTTTTTTCTGCCTTCCAATACAAGATATGGTAAATTAAATGGTGGCATTAAAAATAAGCCTTCGTATGGCTATGTGAATGAAAATTTAAAAAGCTATATCTTGTGGAAAGCAAGGAGAAAAGAAAATGAAAATTGTCCCAGTCCGTAAGGGTTAAGCAATGCATTCGAGTAAAATGAACAATTCAGAAACATTAGAAAAAAATACCTTAATGGACAGAAAGGCCTTCAGGAGGGGTCCATAGAAAATAACCTGGGAGTCAGGGGAGAGCTCTAGTTCCACATGCAGCTTATCGGGAGGCAGTTCGGAAGGATCAACTGCAGGTCTGCTTAAAGAGGTGGGAGACGTGACTCTCTCTGATGTTTTCTGACGAGGCCTCAGCATTGAAAGCATGGATTCTTCCATTTGTGATACTGGGAACATAAAAACTGAAGGTTAGAAACATAAAAAAAAAAAATTGTTGAATGTTTAGTGCCACTAAGATTAAACAGATAAAGTGAACTTACATGACTGTTTTAGTTGTTCATCAGCCTTTTGTGGATATATTGGATGCCAGGTATAGATGATGTTTAACAGAACAGAGGGAACAGTCCAGCACTCCACCCAACCAGACCTATTGAACAGAAAAATACATTTGACAATCACAAAGCATATCATATCTATATCACTATATTAAAAGTGATAATGACGTAGTTTAGTTCTGCATAGAAAAGATTAAAAGAAATAAAAAAAAAAGCTTGAAATGTGCACAAAACGTATACCATAGATTGTGGCATTAAATTGAGACTTACCCAGGTTTTGTTACATTTCTCCATTTTGGTTTGCAAGTTTTTTGCCCGCTTTGATTCTCTGCTGAACTGCAAGAGTCAGGACTAGTTTTATGTATGTGACAGTCCTTTACCAGTGTAAGCAGTGAATATTTACTGGGATGGCAGTCTGGTAAATACAAATGCAGGTCTACATCTCCTACCTAGAAACAAAAAGTATAAATGTAAATGTATTCTATTCCATACTTGCTTTTTTCCAACGCATACTGGCACAAGGCCAAAAGGACTCTCTCTTCTCCTCTGTTGGGTTTAGGCTAGTCACGGAACAGCCTGCCGGATCCCTAGCGCTAGTGTGAACCTAGCCTAAGAACCTCTGTGTGCACACTCAGTGTGTATGTCAGAGCTTTTCACGATATACACACTAAGGAGCACATTTATTAAGACTGGCATTTTAGATGCTCTAAACTAGCGGTGGATCTGCCGAAGTTACGAAGAGGCGCAGGCATCTATTTAAGTTCTGCGCATCCAGCGCCAGTTCTAAATGTAAGACTGTTTCCAAGCGGTCTTACATTTAGACCTTTTTGTACTTTTGTGGAAAATGGGAAATGAGACAAGTCTGCTGGCCCGTCCCTTTTCCCGACCTACGCCACATCCACAATTTTAGACCTGGCGTGAGCGGGGCGAAGTTGCAGATAGCAAATCTTCTCCTGAAATACGCCTAATTTAGGTGTATTTCAGCATAGTAAATGACTCCCTAAGTGTCCATTCACACGACCGTTAGTGTTTTGTGGTCCGCAAATTGCGGATCTGCAAAACACGGGTACCATCCATGTGCAGTCCGTATTTTGCGGAATGTACACAACCAGCCCTATGATAGAAATGCCTATTCTTGTCCGCGACTGCGGACAAGAATAGGACATGCTCTATCTTTTTTGCGGGGCCACGGAACAGAAATAGGGATGCTCTATTGTGGTCCCATTGAAATGAATGGGTTCACTACTGCTCCACAAAATTGCGGAACGGATGCGGACCCAGAAATACAGTTGTGTGAACGGACCTTAAATGGAGACCATTAATGTGATCTGAACAGGATCTGATATTGAAGAATAAAAACCAAATCTCGTACATTAATTTACGAACAGCTTGTAATATTAATAATTCTGTGTGCAGGAAAGTTTTTACAGTTTGTCATAAATATGTTTCATACTAATGATAAAAAAACATCATGTATATAAATGCTGTTCTATTTTCCACATATTCTGCTCACTCGTACAAACCAAAATACATTCTTTGTTGTACAAATTGTGTGCTAGGTAAACACTGATGCAATGATACTTACTCTTAAGGAAAATCTAGTACTGCACGTATTCGGAACAAAATCTGTAAATGGCAGCGCAAAATCAATGTTTAATGTTTCTCCGCAGGAAGCCAGATACACTAGAATAACAAGAACAGTCTATAAAATTAAAGGAAAAATCTATACAGAGATATGCAGTGCCCAAGAAAGATGGGTGTAAGAAAGGAAATACCTTGTATCTGAACCATAATAGCAATCATTGGCTGTTATTGATTTACCATTTAATAAAGAGAACACGTCTACAACCACCTTAAATCTCACTCATGACAATACAAAGAAAACACTACAATAAGAAAAACGGTGGTAAGTGATGCGTTTAACTTGTGAGTTCACAGAAAAGGTCTTACAAATTATTTCTGAACATAAAACGGGTTAGAACTGAGCTTGAAAGGATTTTTTTGTAAGTTTTCTGAAATAAAGGCATCATCGGAGAAAATGCTCTAGTGTCAGTGTTAATGGGGGTTCCGCCTGCGCAACAAGACAGGAGACAAGAGAATTTTATTTATTGATTCTTTTATACTTTTAAGCCTCTCTGAGCCCCCTGCCCACAATATTTTATGTTGGAAAACAGCTATATATAAACATGTGCATGTTCATGGTGAAGCTGAGCGAGTTACCAGTCAGTGGAAAGGGCATTTAACCATCTTATGTGTACGGCCTTCACTATACCCATAGACTATTACATCGCAGTGGCCTATCGGCTATAAATCTCACTCAGATCTTTGCTTATTAAAATAATACCACTACAATATCACAGTAAGCATAAAACTGTATATTTTAGGTTTAAAAAAAGGGAGGGCGAACAAGGTATTATTAAAGAGGTTGGAAACAGAATTACATTTTTAATCTTATACAGCAAGCTGCCAGGAGCTGAATTAGGCCCCTTTCACATCTGCGTTTTTCCTTTCCGTCCTAGAGTTCCGTCCTCGGGGCTCTAGGACGGAAAGCTACTGATCAGGATTATCCCAATGCATCCTGAATGGAGAGAAATCAGTTCAGGATGCATCAGGATGTCTTCCGTTCAGTATGTGAACGTTTTTTGTACGTTGACAAAACCGCAGCATGCTGCGGATTTGTCTCCTCTAAAAATCCGGAAGACATGCCGTAACGCCAGATCCGGAATTAATGCCCATTGAAAAGCATTAATCCGGATCCGGCTTTAAGCTAAACGTCGGTTTGGCGCATCGCCGGATCCGACGTTTAGCTTTTGTGAGTGGTTACCATGGCAGCCAGGACGCTAAAGCCCCGGCTGCCATGGTAAAGTGTAGTGGGGAGGCAGGCGAGAAGTATACTTACCGTCCGTGCGGCTCCCGAGTCCCGGGGAGCTCCACATTGACGTCAGAGCGCCCCATGAGCATGGATCACATGATCCATGCGTGTGGGGCGCTCTGACATCATTGTGGAGCGCCCCGGGAGCTGCACGGACTGTAAGTATACTGCTCCCCCGCTCCCCACTACTACTATGGCAACCAGGACTTTAATAGCGTCCTGGCTGCCATAGTAACACCGAAAGCATTTTGAAGACTGATCAGTCTTCAAATGCTTTCAGTTGTCTTGCGCTGTGCCGGATCCGGCGGGCATTTCCGGCGACGGAAGTGCACGCCGGATCCACACAACGCAAGTGTGAAAGAGGCCTTAGATGATGGGTTTCAAGCTCTGTAAACTCTTTTTACAAGTTATATCAAAATGGGAAGCACAAGTATATGTCACTCACAGCGAAGCGTCCCTTCTGTGTGGTCAGCACTTTACATAGTGGCATTTGTGCTTACAGCCCCTATAGGGCTACTTTCACATCTGTGTTTTACTGGATCCGTCATGGATCAGCAAAAACGCTTCTGTCAGGATAATACAACCGTCTACATCCGTTCTGAACAGATCTGGTTGTATTTTCTCTAAAATAGCCATGACGGATACGACTTCTATTGTGTCCGAGAATACAGATTTGTCTCCACTGACTTACATTGTGAGTCATGACGGATCCGTCTTGCGCCGCATCCCAGGACGCACTCAAAAACGCTGCTTGCTGAGCTTTTGTGTGCGTCACAGGAACGCAATGAAACGGAATGGAATGCATTCTGGTGCACTCCGCTCCCTTCAGTTCAGTTTTGTCCCCATTGACAATGAATGGGGACCAAACAGAAGTGTTTTCCCCCGCTATTGAGATCCTATGATGTGAAAGTAGCCTAAAAAGGCTCTGCACTTTGGACAATCCTTGTTTCTCACAAGGATCCCTTGAAAATAAACTTCTCACAAAGTGTTCTGCCCCACAGGAACCCCCAGTAATCAGCAGCAAGCTGTATCATAATTTTGCACTAAGTGTTCAGATTCTCTACAGCAGCATTACAAAGAGCCCATTCCGTTCAGTGGGTTGTCTGTGTAATGCAAGACAGGACTAGAGATGCTCTTTATATCCTCTTTTTACCCTGATCAAGAGCTGAGGACCTTGAATAGAGGACCCTTACTATTAAAGAGGTTGTCCAAGATTTTGATAATGATGTCCTACTCTCAGGATAGGTCAACAATATATAATTGGAAGGGGTCCGACTCCTGGCACCCCTGCTGATCAGCTGTTTGAAGAGGCTGCGGTGCTCACCACAGTATCTTCTTTGGCCAGTGACATCACATACATTAGTCACGCGGTCTAAGCATAGCTCATCCCATTCAAAGGAATGGCCCTGGGCTACAACACCAAGCACATTTACTATCTAAAGTATGGCGATGTGCTTTATAAGTTGGTAATGGGGCCTCCACTGATCAGACATTAATTACCTACAATGTTTGCATGAATCAGGGTGCTGCTACATATTGTGTTTGTTTGCTTTTATATACTGAAGACCTATTCTGAGGATAGGCTATTAGAATGTTGGACAACCCCTTTAACAAAGAATTCTCTAAAAGGGCATATGGAAATACGTATGACAGAAAGCGAGCTAATTACAAATTTACCACCTAGTGTTTAAAATTAAAAAGCTATGATCTACTCACCTCTATTTTCCCTGCTGGTTTGGGCCCCTTGCCACTGTTTGTATACAAGACTGCAGCAGTGACATATAGGTATACGGCACATCACCACTGTAGCTGCATATACAAATAACTGGAAGAGAAGCAGCCGTGCCGAGAACAGCAGGGGTGGGGGGCGGTGAGAAGAATATCATTTTTTTAAAGCATGGGGTAATTTGTAATTAACTTGGACAACCCCTTTAAAAAACATTCATCAAGTACAAGCTACGGGATTAAGAGGAAGCGTCTCACCATTTTCCTGCTGCTTTGTTGAGCAATCTATCCAATTCTGTTGATTTGCTGCCCAGATCATCTCAAACTGATGAAACATGATCTTTAGGTTCCAAGTATATGGGACAAAGGAAAACAAATCTGGAGGACTGTCACTGGACCAGTCTTGAATGAGATCTATGATGAAAGCAGGATGGGGGACATATAATTAGGATATATATTTTTTGTCATTATTATTACTATTATTCTTATAACCATAATATATGAGAAGGAACCTAAAGTGAAAACAACAATCACATCCAGGGGCGGATTGGCAAGGCAGATTGCCTTTTACTGTGCAGTGGGCCAGCACCCGCATCGCGGTTGACTCTAGGGAGGCTCGTCCCCATCCCTGCCTGCCATTGGCTGCTCCCCCCGACACCTGATATTTTCATCCGTGTGCAGGGAGAAGCAGCAGCGGTGGTGCGGGGACCAGGAGCGGCGCTGGGAGCGGGGTAAGTATGCCCATGGGGGAGAAGTAGGAAGAAAGCACACTGTCCTGAGAATTTTGGGGGGCATTAGGGGTTGGGGGGGCTCATAGAGGACAGTGTGCTTTCCTCCTACACCTTCTCCTTCCTAACCCCCGCTGGTGCCTGCTGTCCTCAGCTCACCGCGCCTACGCCGAATACAGAACGGCGGCGCAGGCGCGGGATTTCGCAAGGAGACAGTGCCGGAGGCAGCAGAGGATCGCTGCCCGGCACTGTCAATCAAGGAAAGAAGAGGCGTGGCAACAGGTTGGCGCACGGAGCCGCTAGGAGCAGGGCAACGCCCCCCCTGCTCCTAGAGGCTAATTTACATATTATAAAAATACTTTTTTTAGCATAAATATAACTCACTGGTAATATACTTACCCCGCTCCGCCGCTGCTGCTTCTCCCTGCACACGGATGAAAACATCTGGTGTCGGAGGGGACCAGCCAATGGCAGGCAGGGACGAGCCTCCCTAGCATCGCGGGTGACTCTAGGGAGGCTCGTCCCCATCCCTGCCTGCCATTGGCTGCTCCCCCCGACACCTGATATTTTCATCCGTGTGCAGGGAGAAGCAGCAGCGGCGGTGCGGGGACCAGGAGCGGCGCTGGGAGCGGGGTAAGTATATGACCGGTGAGGGGCCCGGCACATGTGGAGGGGTTTTCTTGAAATTGTATTATAAAGATAGCGTGGCGGGGACGGCTGCCCTGTGCTGTCATTATCAATCACAGAGTATGATAATGACAATGCACCAGAGCCAGAGGCCTGCAATGTGCGTTACAGAGAGACTTCAAGTTCCTAATCCACCCCAGATCATAACATAAAATATAATACAAATCCACTTGGCATTACAGCAGATCTCAACTGTAATGTTGTCAGCACTGGGACAATAGTTTTTTTTCTCATAAGTAGTTGCTGCACTGTATTACACCAGGTTTATATCTGTGGCAAAATGCTGTAAAAACATAAAAAAAGAATTGCTGCATTGGACATAAGTTTGTATACCAATGGCGAACAAAGGATAGGAATAACTATAATGGGGTCTGTTCGTCATTCTGAAAGAAAAAATACCACTTTTTTTGGCTAGAGCCTCCACTGTGAACTCAAAGGAAATATGTGAAAGATTTACTTACAATTTGAATTACTGGATGTAATAGACTTATAATAACTAATAAAAGAGGTTATACTAAAAGTAAATATGCAATTAGCATAAAACATGAATATTGTAAAACACATCTTATAACATGGAAAATCAGTTTCAAAAATTACCAATACTTGCCAGGAAACAATGAAAGCTAAGGTTTGTTTCCCCACTGCCTGTGGAGGCTTCGGCAGGCTGTTCCAGCATAGCTTTCCAGGAATAGGTCGGACAAAAAAGGCTGCAGTGGTATTTGTCCGGCCGATTCTCAGTATATTTGCCGATTTTCAGCCGGATCTCCGCTGGACCCACATAGTCAATGGGGCAGGACGGCATTCCGGCAGCTAGAACGGCCTGCTGGATCTGTCAACGCAAAATGAATACAAGCCTAACCCAAATAGTTTAGTCCTGCAAATTATTGAATCTATTCAATTATGGGGAATGCATGACCTATATATTAATAATTAAAACTAGAAACTGAAATAAATGTATACCTAATCAGTCTCTAGGACATGACCTTAATATGTAATGGCACTAGGTGGACACACTCTCTCATCCATAGGGTTATCTAATTATCCATTTCCCAATATGATGAAGTCATTTACCTGTAAAAAAGTTTTTCTGCGCAAAAATAAAGTAGTATGTCGCCTTGTAGACTTCAAGTTCACATTGCCATGCTTGGGGCATATTCCACACCCTGGGATAGCTGGCATTTATATGAAACTGAAAAAAGAACAGCCAGGATTAGCATTTTTTTTTTTTAAATGAAATACAGACATTGAGCACAGTCAAACATAAGCATTAGATTACAGATATTAAGGGGGTTGTCCTACAAAAAATATTCTGCATTTTTCAAACCAGAACCTGGATCTGAATACTTTTGTAATTGCATTTAATAAAAATGTAGTATAGCCACTGAGTTATTCGATGAAATGTATCTGTATAGCGCCACCTGCTGTTTGTTCTTTCTCATTTCTCTGTCCACCTCGCTGAAGTTTGCATTAGCTTTTTAAAAAAAAATGTTGAAGTCAAAACGGATCCGTTTTGACTTACATTGAAAGTCAAAGGGGGTGGTTCCATTTTCAAATACACCATATTGTGTCAATAAAAACGGATCCGTCCCCATTGACTTACATTGTAAGTCAGCAAGGATCCGTTCGGGTCCACATCGTCAGACGGACACCAAAACGGTCCGCCTTCAGAACGGAATGGAGGTGGAATGGAGCCGAACTGATGCATTCTGAACGGATCCTTATCCATTCAGAATACATTGGGGCTCAACTGATCCGTTTTGGACAGTTTGTGAGATCCCTGAAACGGATCTCACAAACGGAATCCAAAACGCAGGTGTGAAAGTGGCGTAAACTGACTTAAATACAACTAGCCATCACATGATGTTTCTATCTGAATGTCAAGCCCACATCGTTATATTTTCTCTTTTTTATTAATGCAGATAACACAAAAGTACACACATTTAGTACACAGGCTAATTCACTGTGAATGTGCCTGGTGTGAAACGAGCCACGAGGCAACTGTCAGATATAGGCTAGGCACAGTCACCTTGAAGTGTATTCTCAGATTTGGCAACAAGTAGTCAGATAATGAAACTTACTGCAAGCATTTCTGCTTCAAGTAGTGTCCTGTACTGCATGCTAGTCGTAGTGTCCACATGTAACAACTGCCCTTTGATTGTGGGAGAAAAACCTGGAAAAAAGATTGTCAAATAATCATATAAAAAGAAACCACATACCGCACCAGATCAAGAGCGGCCTTGTTTCGGGCAGAAATACATTGGGAACCACACAAAGAAAGAATTATAAAAGTAAGTTTGTTTCGCTTCTTTGCACAAAGCCCAAATCGATATTTTTACGCTTAAAGGGGTTTCCAGCCTAATGAGGTTTATACTACATATGTGAACAGTGGCGTACCGCCCATAGAGGCAGACCACGCCACTGCTATGGGGCCCGCAGCACTGGGGGGCCCGGAGCGCAGAGAAGACCCCGCCCATATTATTTGGCCCCACCCACATTATTTGGCCCCCGCCCACCCATGACACGCAGCGGGCCCCAGCCCGGCACTTTTCTTTCTGCAGCCGGCTCTTCTTCCTGGCCTGAACTTCCTGAATGCTGGCATGCTGCCGTGCCTGGCCCTGGCTGCCTGAGACTGAGAGAGCAGACTCAGCAGAGACTGGTATGTCAGATTGTCAGATACTGACAGTCTGACACTCAGGTGAGGGTGGAATTTGGCCAGGCAGCAAGAGAGAGGAGGGGTAGGGAGGGGGACACTGTGGGACATGCTTCAATCTGCCCCCCAAAATGCCCATGGGGGAGAAGTAGGAAGAAAGCACACTGTCCTGAGAATTTTGGGGGGCATTAGGGGTTGGGGGGGCTCATAGAGGACAGTGTGCTTTCCTCCTACACCTTCTCCTTCCTAACCCCTGCTGGTGCCTGCTGTCCTCAGCTCACCGCGCCTGCGCCGAATACAGAACGGCGGCGCAGGCGCGGGATTTCGCAAGGAGACAGTGCCGGAGGCAGCAAAGGATCGCTGCCCGGCACTGTCAATCAAGGAAAGAAGAGGCGTGGCAGCAGGTTGGCGCACGGAGCCGCTAGGAGCAGGGCAACGCCCCCCCTGCTCCTAGAGGCTAATTTACATATTATAAAAATACTTTTTTTTAGCATAAATATAACTTGGATTTACATAAAAAACACATTATCAAGCTGCTCTGACATTAGCACATAGCTAATGTCAGACAGCTTATAATGTGTAAACCTGATGACAGAAACCCTTTAACCCCTCTAACTCCTTGCTGCTAATGCTGAGTGTGCACAAAATGATATTCCACCAACCAGCATGGGGGTGTGGCAGGGGAGGAGCCATGGTGGGTAGTAGGCGGGGTTAAGGGGGCCTAATTCAGATTTTTGCTATGGGGCCCAGTGATTTCTATGTACGCCCCTGTATGTGAATATACTCCTTCTAAACAATATGGCCATACATGTGACATACGTGTGACGCACTGGACACGTAAAGCGTTAGAACCATGACACACACAATGTAAAATCACCTGTGGCCATATTTTTTGCTGTAGGGGTTGCACAGAAGTATATTGAAAAGACTCTGCTCATGTAATAGAGAAAACTATACATTTAGTTTAAAGACTGGAAAATGGCTACCTGAAACCCTGCAAAAACAAGTGTACTGGCAGGAGCACACATGGCTGCTCCTGCCTGTGCCCTCTGAGCTTGGCTAAAGGCTGGCATACCACATGGGAGGATTAGCTGAGTGGGGAGGGCTCCTGCCTGAGCCCGCTCCAACCAGTTAAAAGTCTGCTTTTAGCTTGAAATGTAGCACGCACAGACAGGATTTCAAGTAAGACTTCAAAGTTCCTAAGTAGTAACTTTCTAGTAACCGATCTAATGCATTAATTAAGGGGATTGTCTCATATGAGACTTTAACAGCATATTGCTAGGATATTCCCTTAAAGTCAGAGATGTGACCCAGCACCTATCTACGGAACAGCCCTCTCCCCCAAAGTGCAGGAGGGCGCACTCTATTTAATTGTGGGGGCCCTTTCTGGAGATAGATGCAGGTCCCAGAGGTGGGACTTGCACCTATCTGACTTTGATGGCATGTCCTAGTGATATGCCACCAATGTATGAGATAAGACAACCCCATTGATTACTGTATCAGGAAGGAAAACGCACCGCACAAGTGTTACCACCCTCCATTCACCTCTAAGAGACTGCCTAAGCCAGCGCTCAGCTATTTTTGCAACTCCCAACAGTAGTGACAGGAGGGTGGCCACGCTTGCACGGCACACTTTCCTTCAGTTTGGGGGCCCCGTTCTGCAGGAAGGTGCGGGTACTAGAGATGGGACCCAGAACTATCTGACTTTGATGGCATATCCTAGCAATATGCCAAAGTCTCAGATGAGACAACCCCTTTAATTAATGTGACTGCCGGAACAAAATAACGCTAATAATTGATCTAATTGCTTAAACTGATAGTCTAATGATTCTAGAAAACAGTGAGAATATACTTATTATAAACATGTGTACTCTAACAGGCTGTATGTATGGTATATCATGAATACATGTCACCACTGAAGCCAGGGGTTGGCTGCAGTGAAGCAGGTGACCATGCCCATGCTGGGGAGGAAGAAAGACGGCAAAAGACAGACACACGGGGAGCAGGTGGGTATGATTCTTTGCCAAGCGGAAGCAGGTTGTAGGCATCAGTGAAAAATGATTTATTCCCAAAGAATCCCTTAAGGAAAACCAGGATACTCTAGTAAGTACCACTGAAACTGTGTACAGGGTCATTCTTGCTTGCCTACAAAAAGCCATCAACCAAACACTCCACTGGCTGACCAGTAATCATCCCGGCAACCAGTAATCTGTCCAGCTAAATATGCTGATGATCACCAGATGAAATGAGGAAAACACTTGTTCATCGTGTGATTCTATCGTTTATGTGGACACCATCAATCACCGTTTTTAGGCAGCAGATCGTGCTGTCTAAACAGCGATCTGCTGCCCAGAAACAATGATTCTGTATGAGGACGAGGGTCGGCTAGAGTGATCCCTCGTCATACCGCGAAGGAGTGGTCTCCTTCACTGAGCGAGAAGCCGACAGTCGGGAGGGAAGCCTTCCTTCTCAACAATCGTCCGCTCCATCGGCCCCTCTGGGTTTTGTCCAAGTGAGTGAATGTGTGAAGAAAAGCAGTAAATGTTCCAGAAAATCAAAGCGGGCCACATCTAAAGTTGCCACCTGGAACATTTCCTCTGTAGTGAGAACGCACCTGACATAGAACATCTCTGGGGTGATAGCTTCATGTGTGAAAGGCCACCTCTAGTACATCTCCTGACCGGATAATCCGGAAATATTCCAGAGTTTAGGTGTGAAAACAGCTCAGAAATGTATTAAGTACTAGAGTGTAACTTTTCTTGCACAAGAGAATAGCAGCCTGAATGGCTGCTATTCTATTTGTGACTTGTGAATGTAATTAACAATTGTATGGCACCCAAGTGCAGAGACAAGGAAGCGATATCCTGTTCAAGAAACACTTCTGCCAACATGTGCAGTGGGTGTAAGGTTTCGTGTCTCATGATTCATTTAAAAGATTACAGTATGGCATAGGATTTCATTCTGCCGCACAAAGGGAGAGGTGGAAACACAAACACGTCCACAGCAAATATAACATAACCAAACATTTGACTAGGCTAAACCAGGAGGGCAGATACCTGCCATCACTGGCTGGATTTTACACTGCATGAACTGAAATGTAACATCTTGCACTCTCTCAGTGAATGTCTTACCATTTTCAGTGACAGTCATCGGGATGTTCACTTCCAAGTAAGATCCTGCCCACACGTTCACATGTACAGCATTTGTTTCCTGTATAATATTAAGAGAATATTAGCTACTGAAAACTACACCGGCAGGGTACAGTGACTTGCAAAACATACTCTTAGGTTTCCATAGGAGGCCATAATCCCTTTTAAAGTGCCCTCAATAAGGCACTTGTGGCATGCACAATTTCAGCACCAAAGGACTGAACCTTGTGCAGTGACAACCCATAAAGTATGATATTAGTCATTTGAGAGGATTTTGCTATGCTAATAATCACTGGATACGTTACAATATCAGAGGCATAAGAAGATAAAAACAAAAAATGTGGTTTTAAAGAGGACCTGTCACCACAAAATGCAGTGCAATCTGCAGGCAGCATGTTATAGAGCAGGAGAAGCTGAGCAGATAGATATTCAGTAACTCAATATCAGGATTCAAGAATTCGTGGCACACCAAAATTAAGTGATGATTATTTAATAGGTAAGTATTATATTACATCTTGAAGAATACATAGTACATCCGGAATAGAATCATGATTTACGGTCTTGTCATATGTCCCCAACGTTTCAGTAATTCAATTGACCTTTTTTAAGGGATCTGTGACCTGCGGCTGTTATGCATCCACCGGATATTCAGTAACGAAAAAATGTCTAAATCACTTCCTTTAAAAAATCTGCCTGCATCAACCTGAATAAAAAGCTGTAAAGTCATGGCCACTAGGAGCCTCACTTCCACCTACACTGTTGTCAGGAAAGATCCGTCCCTGGCAATAGAGATTCAGAAGACAGCTCACAGGAAATGGGAGCATGTCAGAGCTAGCTGAGCTTGGGAGCCTGATAGAAGCACTGCTTCTACTCTTCTTCTGAGGAGCAGAGAAGCTCCTGTGTATCTAGGTCTCATCCCTCCCTCCTTATCAGCTTTCTGAGCTCCCTAGAAGAAAACAAACATAGTGGGACGTGAGGTCACTGCATAAACTACTGGCAGAAGGCGCTCTGTGATTCTGAGAGAAATGTATCTATCTGTGCAGCTGAAACAGGGAATTATATGGCTGAAAAATATTTTAGGGAAGCCCAAACGTAACTGTTCATTCACAGTTATCATTGTACAAAGAAGCAAAGCCATTATACAAACTTTTTTAGAAAACTCAAGTACACTTTAAACTTCTGCACTTTCTTGCTGCCCCATCTGAGGTTTGAGGAACCAGGTGATCATGACTATGAGGACTTTCGTGGTCATGCATTGCAATGAGTAGGCTCCAGTGCTTATCAGAGATTTTAAGAAAAGGACTGGGCAAAAGACAAATAAGTAACCCTACATTTGCATTAAATTTAAAGTCTCTATACCTAGGGAAGAAATACATTTATGAGCACATGTAAAGGTATATTTAAAATATTATGTGACACTGGTACTTACTTTATTTTTTGTAAAAAGCAGGTCTATAGTAGCATTTGCTATTATGTTCATTCTTAATTCAAATGCCTGTATCTGTCTTGGTTTTCCAGGCTGTGGAATATCAGAAACTTTCAAGACCTGATAGTCAGGTGGGAAAAAGAATTTCCACAAGCACTCCCTGTCATGAAAAAATAAAATAAAAGATATTAAAACATATTGCTGTAGCAAAGTCAGTTTTAGCATGAAGAGATCCCCAAAGAAGTAAGACAAAGTACTGCAAACACAGAAGACAATAACAAAGATATACCTGCCTATTAAATGTTAATAGGTCATCACTAGTTACAGGAGAAATCAGGAATAAAATAAATGTTAAATGTCCCCCAAAGGTCTTTTATGACCTGATAAGGCCCACAAGGTGTAAAATAAATAGAGACAAAATAAAAAAATAATTAAAAACACACCACCAGGGCACATATAAAAAATATTTTAGTTGCACATTGTGCTATTAAAAAATATTTAAAACACGAAAAAACAGACCATTTCCACCCTTTCTTAAATTTTTCCTTTTACAAAAAAAAAAATTGCATCATCGAAAAAAGGTGGAAAAATTATTTACATAACCAAATGCAAAAATAAATTATCACTTTCAAAACTGCATGAACTAATAAAAAAAAAACAAAAAAAAAATGCGCAGACCTTAGCAGGATGTTGCATATTTTATGGAAGCCCTATAAAACGCCCGCCGCCCCCCCATCATCATTTGGGGGGGGAATACTAACGAGCGCCTCCATTATGTATAAGAGGAACGGCTGGTGAATGCAGTGCTTCCTGGGCTCTGTATTCACCGCTTCATGGTCCTCGGCAGCCCGCTGTACTGTGACTGAGCACTGAGTGAGGACACTGTCATGCTGTGACCTCACGCTGTGTGCATCGCGTCACAGCACAGTGCGCAGCAGGCTGAACTTGAAAAGTGTAGATGTGAGAAGCAGTGGCGGTGTCCGGAGCAAAAGAGATATGTTTATTGTTTTTGTCTGCTCTGAGGTCTGCTTGGGGGTCATTCACATCAGGTTCTGATCTGAGGTCTGATTGGGGGTCTTATGAACATTGGGGGTCTGAGCTGAGGTCTGAATAACATTGGGGGTCTGATTGTGGCTCTGAGGTGAGGTCTGATTAATATCGGGGATCAGATTGGAGCTCTAAGCTGAGGTCTGATTAACATTGGGGGTCCGATGAAAAATATTTTTTTATTATTTTCCTGCTCTAAGACCTAGATGCGTCTTATGGACAGCAGGTATATCTTAAAGGGGGAAAATACAGTAAATTAACGCACATAAAACAAACACTACCCAAATAACATTACTTCAGTTCCATATGTCGGAAAGTAGATTTCATACCTCTGCCTATCTGCCCATGGGCCGTAATTAAAATCTGTTCCCTTTCCACAGACAATGTCTAGACCCCAACAAGGCGGCAAATCCTGCAGTTTTGCATCTTCTGTGTTGCTTTCCTCTTCAACGACTTCTCCAGAATCTTCTGGGACAAGCCCTTTAAAAAAAAATTTTTATCTATAAATAACACGTTGGCAATTACAAATTAATATTAATATTACAGACAGGAAACATTTAGAGCTTGTACTGCTCCATTTATGCCCAAAAACTGCCTTTGGTCACAACCCCACTGACATTGCACACAATCTATAAGACTAAGGCCTCATGCACACGGCCTTTTTTTTGGTCTGCGTCAGAGCCGCGCGCGGACCCATTTACTTCAATGGGGCCGCTAAAGATGCGGACAGCACTACGTGTGCTGTCCGCATCAGTTGCTCCGTTCCGTGGCCCCGCAAAAAAATTAGAGCATGTCCTATTCTTGTCCATTTTGCGGACAAAAATAGGCATTTCTACAATGGGCCGCGTTCCGTTCCACAAATTGAAAAACGGAACGCGGAGCTGCTTCCGTGTTTTGCGGACCGCAAAACACATACGGTCGTGTGCATGAGGCCTAATACTGAGATTGGATAAATATCTGACTCCTGCCCTGTTTGCCCTTACACTTTTTTCCAAGCCATTAGCAGCTTCTGGTGTGATCTCTGGTCCTTCACGGGGAATTTCGGTAGCTAAATAGTTGCCGATTTAGGCAAAATGGCTGCTGGTTGTGCTACTCCACTAAGCAGCACCTGGACGGACACTCAATAGAATACATTAGTCATTTTAACCGGAGTAGGGTAATGACTTGCACCTTGTGAGAGCCTTGCTGATGCACAGCCCTACCTGGATGATTTAGAAGCCACCGGCCTCCCTATTATTGGCATGGCCAGATCTCTAGATATTTTACTAACTACATGACAGCAGGTATGACCTCTGGCTCCATACCACACATTAGAACTGTATTAACCTATTCAACACTACTTGGACTGTCTGGTGATTTTATTAGGACTGATGGCAGTAATATTTATACTGCTACCCCTCATTTTATATTACTCTATGTAGGTTTTTTACATGCGCTTCCCTCACCAGTATGTGTTAAACATCATTCTCATCTTGTTTTGCCATTTCTATCTCTAATCAACAAGCTCATAAAAGAGCTTAATAAAAAAAAAAGAACCTTAGACATCAGTGGAACACATTGGATCTGACAGAGAAAAATGACCTCCATTCCTTGTAATGAATTAACCATGGAGCTAATTACTTCAGTTAGCCAGCTATTTCCATCCACTTGCTGCTGATTACCTGGCTCATCCATGTAGTAGTAGATGTCAACATCATTAGACTGCATGACCACAAACCCTTCTCCCATGAGTCTCGGAGGCCTTGTAAGATAAAACACGATGAACGTCAAAAGCGGTTTACGAGATATTGTAGCAGCACTAAAGACAACACATATTTAGCAATCAATATATTCAAAAGACAAAGCCTAAAATGAAAAGGGTGTGTCCAACACACTTGGAACACTAATCTCCAGAAGGAAAATGTGTCCAACACCAGCAAAGCGCTGCAAGGGAGAGGGGTCCGATGAGGCTGACAACGTGAGACAAGTTTCTTTCCGAAGCACAACATAAAAGAAACCTGTCACTCATTCTCTGAAGGCTGGGGGAGGCCTTATCGGACTCCTCTCCCTCCTCTCAGCGCTGGCATGTGGTGTAGGGCTCATCACTCGGTACTCTAAAAGTAGGACTGACGGCCAGCAATGAAGTGACAGAAGGCTGAAATCAGCGGGTCTCCCCTCAATCAGAGCAGCATAGTAGAGGTGACAGGTTCCCTTTAAAGGCTAAAGTGATTAGAAAGTTCACATTCACTACTACTTTTCTATTGTTCCAACGTATATAAAGATGAAAAAAGCTGAAAGGAGGAACTTTGCAAACCATTTTAGGAAAAGGGGTTGTCCAACTCCCAAAGCAATTTTAGATATGGTCCAACAGTGCTCAGGCTACAAAATCAAAGCCACTTCCATAGTCACCAATGCTCCATTCCCGCGATGTGGGTCCCATCATCACTGCTTTCCTGTGGACTGAAAGTGTGCAGCCCTGTCCGTCCTCATGTGCCCCGCTGCAGCCATGACTGGAAGCAGCAAGGATGGGATCCTTGCTGCTAGAAAGAGCACTGCTGACTTGGTAACTGGCTCTGTTATGTAAGCCTGAGCACTGAGGGAGCCAAAACTAAAACCACTGTGGGGGGGAGGCAGAAGACAACCCCTTTAAAAATCTTACCATTTTGTATATACAGTTCCTGTACAAAACGGTATGTTCCCATGAAAACAGACAACAAACCCTGTGTAGTCTGACCCTGCAATTACATTGCCTTCCCGCGGTCCCCTAATTCTTATTTGCATAGATTTGGGGAGTCCGCAAAGCTGCAAAAAATAACTAAAAAAATACCATCTTTTAAAGGAATATTTGTTCTTAGGAAAAAAAAGAGGTTACTAAACTTATCCGGGCAACATTAAATCAGCACAATGAAAATATAGCACAAAAAAGGAGAAATTTAAAGGATTGCAGAGGGAATTATCGGGAATGAACGAACAGCTTCCGAGCTGTCTTACATTTAGACCCTTTTCTACGCCTGAAACAGGAGTAGAAAATGGTAAATGAGATGGGCCTGCCGGACCGTCCCTTCTCCGTTACACCCACTTTTTTTAGACCTAGCGTGAGCGGGGAGAAGTCGCAGAATGCAACAAAACTAACCGGTATGCCACAATCTGTGCCTGAAATACGCCTAATATAGGTGTATTTCAGCATCATAAATGACGCCCTAACTGTTCCCAATATACTGCCTGATCATGAGCTGAGGTGATAGCTGCATCAATCATATGTTCCTTATGGGGATGAGCGATCGCTACTGTGATCACTCGTCCCTATACAGATTCATTGTTTCTGGGCAGATGATCCCTGCCTAAACAGACAAGATTTGGGTGTTGCTACAACAATGCCTTCACCCCATGAATTTATCGGTTGTTCGATGGCGCCTTTAGGCTGGTTTCACACAAGCGAGTTCAATACCATGAACTCGCAGCGTGTGTCTACGGAAGCTCCCGTACTGACCTCCCTAGCACTGACAGGACCGCATAGCAATATATTGATTTATGATGCTATGTAACCCTTAGAGTTCTGGAATGTATTGTATAACACTGACAGCATTATGTCACTATTATACAATACATTCCAGTAGTCTTAAGAGTTATGTGGCATTATAAGTCAATATAATGCTATGCGATCCTATCCGTGCTATGTAGGTCAGGACGGGAGCTTCCGTAGACACACGCTGCGAGTTCATAGTATTGAACTCGCTTATGTGAAACCAGTCTTACACAGGTTAATTATTGGGAAAGAGTGTTGGTATGAAAGAGATGAGTGAATCGATGTGTATGAATCAAATTTATTCAAAATCAGACATCTTGGGCAGTGAGAGGCTGGCCTGCTGCTCAACAGACTCCTCCCTTCCCCTTTAATGACAGGGCCGGACATCTCACTTGGACCTGTTAATCTCATGCTGCTCAGAGCAGTTGCACAAGCATAGACACTCTTAAGCTTGTACGTGAGCAGCGCAGATACTGACTATGCATGCGCTGCTCATGTCTCGGTAAACCTGAAAGTGTGTACCTGTCAATCAAGGCTAAAGTGGGCGTCTCTTGAGCAGCGGGGCAAGCACCTCGTTGCTCAAGAAGTCTGATTTGTAAACAAATTTGATTAAGTACAAAACTAATTCGCTTATCTCTAGTTCTGGATAATCTGCCTTTGCTGGAAGAACAAATACATATGCCTGTATTTTATCTGAGAAATGCTCCATCTGTAGTTACATCACATTGTGAGGAATATTACAAGTTAACTCATGTTTTCTCCAGAGTCTTGTTAAGACCTACTTCGTAAAATCGTCTCTCTATTTTCAAGTGCCCTAAATTTCCGCTTTATTTCTCTTCTTTTTTAGCACATTCCAGGATTTTTAAGCGGTGAGGGACAACAGAGTTGATTATAAAATTAAAAAAGGCAACATGCTAATGATTGACAGCAAGCCTATTTTTAAAATGTGTTTCATTAGGGTATGAGAGCTCTTCCAGGAACGCATTAGGCACGCTTTTTGTAGCCTTCCACCATGCACAACTGATTAAAGCCCAAATCGGCTGAAACTTTGTGTGCTGGTCTTTAAGTACAATGAACACAGAAGCACAGACTTACTCGTCGTTCTGAAGCCCCACGTATCTCGGACTCGGCACTAGCATCACCCTGACATTCTCCAATTTGCCTTTCAGGATGTGCATGAACTGGTCCAGGTGACTTGAGGGTGGCTTAGTTGTGTAAGTAAGGAATGCGTCATCAAAATTTACACACAGCGTTTGAGGCTGATAGTGATTTCCAAAGGCCAACCTCCCCTACGATCAAAGTTAAGGTTAGATTATTATATTCACGCCAGTGCTTTTCAGCTGCCCGCAATGTTTTACATGTCTTTAAGA
Organism: Bufotes viridis; assembly: GCA_033119425.1. NCBI lineage: Eukaryota > Metazoa > Chordata > Amphibia > Anura > Bufonidae > Bufotes > Bufotes viridis. Next base: position 444,373,857 of record CM065589.1, on the reverse strand, counting down.
AATAAAACAAGTAATAATATTAATATCACTATGTAAAATTCACTAATGTTTTGCATCAATACCTGTGCAGACCCCCGTTCCATCTGTGAGCAGTGTTACGTTCCACAACAATGCATGCTGTGTATTGTGGAATAGACCACTGCACACGAATAATAGGGGGTGCTGACTACACAGAAAAAGCATGTACCTCCAATTACTGTATATGGAATACCTTGCATTGCAGATTCTGCTTCTAAAAAGTAGAACAAACTGGCTGCAGTCTACGATGGGCTGCTTATATCTATGCACTAGGAGAGGCGGCCTACATGTACCGCCAGTATGGGAGCCAGAGCTGTGGAATCCCAATCATTTTACAGCTGCGGCTCTCCTAATGGATATGGGAGCCCAAGAGACCCTGTATTCTAGTGCATGTATAGCAGTAGTACATGCGATACAGGAGAGGCATCCTTTTGTATTTGATAAAATTATGGCATACACTCCGGCACTATAATTCTTCATCTATAATTGGAGGTATAGATTTACAGTATTTTTGCCTTTTTAATGTTTCACCATGACATGTTTCTCAGATCATTGGCGCTATATCACTAGGATATGCCACCAATGTCAGGATGTGGGACCTGCACCTATCTCTAGAAGGGGGCCCCCAACATGAAAAAGCGCGCACTGCACAAGCGTGGCGACCCTCCGTTTACTTCTATGGCACTTCCAAAAGAAGCCAAGCTCCCCAGCTTTGCTATTTTTGGAACTCCTATGGATGTGAATGGAGAGCATGCTGCGTATACATCGTGTACTCTCCTTCATATCGTGGTCCCAGAGATGGGACCCACACCTGTCTGACATTGGTGGCATATCCTAGCGATATGCCACCAATGTCTCATATGATGCAACCCCTTTAAGGTGGGTAAAACTTACAGGAGTTGTCCGGGATTTTACTACTGATGGCCTAACCTCAGGAATGCAAGTGCTGCATCCTCTTCATTACACTATGCTGTGGTGACGTAGTGTAATGACAAGTACTCGCTCCATTCAAGTAACTTCTGAGACAACAGGCAGTGTCATGAACAGGAAGCCGCGCTTGCATGGAGCGCCGCCTCCTCTTCAAACAGCCGAACGTCAGGGGGTGCCGGGGGTTGGACACCCGCGGAGCAGATATTCATGACTTATGACTTATCCTGACTTCAGGTAATCGATATAAATGGCAGTATTTCACTGTCATTCGGAGGGGGGGAGCATATTTCAAGATGCCCACTGCTGGGTAAAGTAGCAGCAGTCCTGATTTTCTCCATTTGCATGTAATTTGTACAGGCAGGTCTTTAGCAATGCTTTTGTAGCCTTTTACATCCTCATGTATCCCTTACTTTTCTCCCGCCACTGTAATCCGCGTGCTCAATAAAAAGACATGAACAGTACAGTACAGACAACTTGTCCCTTTAATGAATTTAGATACTCTTCACATTTTGCATAAATGAAAAAGCAATATATTCTATCACAAAATGATGCTGCTGTGAGAAGACCTGGGATACGGCACATTTGGTGATAACATGAACCCCCTTTAATATGGCAATTACAGTTAGACAGAAAACAGGACTGTAAAACTTGTGGCCTAAATACAATCATAAGTCTCAAAAACAAAAAAGACCTTTTTTTTTTTTTTCCTTTCCTTTTGACACAACACATTCAGAGTCAATATGTTAATCATCAAAAAGTCTAATAAAAAGGCTGATCTTCCAGACATTCTTTTACAAGTCTTCTGATCAAAAGGATTGCACTGGTGTTTCACACCTTTGAAGACTACTAACTGAACTTAAAGGGAACCTGTCATCACCTTTGTGCTGCCCATACTAACGGCAGCATAAAGAAGAGACAGGTGAGTTGATTTCAGCGGTCTGTCATTTATAAGTTAAAAGTAAGTGGTCGCCGAGAACCAACATCACAATCATTGCAGACTGGGCCTGGAAGAGAGTCACGGCCACCTGAGAAGAGTCCTGGTTATTCATGAATTCCTGCTCTCCTGCCCACCTGCTGATGGCTGACAGTCTTCTACCTAGTTTTCTCCCTTTCTCTCTAGGAGAGAACTGCCAATCATCAGCAGATGGGCGGGAGAGCAGGAGATTAGGAATAACCATGACTCTTATCAGGTAGATTTGACTCTTTTCCAGGCCTGGGCTGCAATGATTATGATGCTGGTTCTCAGCAACCACTTACTTTTAGCTCATGAGTGACACACTGCTGATATCAGCATTTCTGTCACTATTTTATGCTGCCCGCAGTGAGGTCAGCGAAAAGTTGATGACAAGTTCCCTTTAAAACAAGCCACAGCTCAAAACAAAACTACTGCTTAAAGGGGTTGGCCACTTTTCAGTTACTAGATCAATCTGCTTGTAAGATGACTATATGGCACTTACTAAGGCTACTTTCACATTAGCGTTTTTTGCGGATCAGTCATGGATCTGCAAAAACGTTTCCGTTACAATAATACAACTGCATGCATCCGTCATGAACGGATCCGGTTGTATTATGTCTTCTATAGCCATGACGGATCCGTCATGAACACCATTGAAAGTCAGTGGGGGACGGATCTGTTTTCTATTGTGCATCAGGACGGATCCATTTGGCTCCGCTTCGTCAGGCGGACAGCAAAACGCTGCAGGCACCGAAATGGTGACTGAACGGAGGCAAACTGATGCATTCTGAGTGGATCCTCTTCCACTTATCCGTTTTGGACTGCTTCTAAGAGCCCATGATGGATCTCAGAAACGCAAAACCAAAACGCTAGTGTGAAAGTAGCCTAATATAGGCTGTTGATATTCATCACCATTTTCTATATTTCATATGGTAGGACCCTTTGTTGATCAAGTATTTTGTACAGTACACAGGGAGGTCCGTCCAAAAAATGGCTGCTGATGGAAGGTCATGTGACCAGGCAAATCACTCAGCGTCCCCTATTCAAATATACCACATCCGAGACCTGCACTTGTACTGTTGGGAGTTTAGTACAGGTGTAGTATGTTTCAATGGAGGAGGCCGAAGGATGTGACTGGTCACATGACCCTCCATCAGCAGTCATCTTATCGACAGGGCCTCTATACGGACAGCACAGAAAATTTGCCCAACAAGCGGACATAGCCTATGAAATATGGCAAACGACACAGAATATTAAAGGCTTTATTAGTAAGTGTCATATAGTCAACTTACATATACACTGTTCACCAGTAGCCAGAAAGTGACCAACCCCTTTAAGAACAGAAACATAAGTACTAATGGAATAAATCAAAGTTTTCTTTGCCAAGGCCTCCAACCTGAATTTTGCTAATTCCCATGTGGATGGGACTTGGAATAGCCTACAACATCTGAACAACTATACTGATACAAAAATAAAAAGATGGGAAATATAAATCCCTGGGTTGACTTCGTGCCTTGTACTTTATGATTTCTCCTTATCGCCTATGTGGGATACAGATGTTGGCTTAAATTAAACTTTTAGGAATTTCAGATAAAAGTTTTGTGAGGTTTGTTGATGCAATATCTTGAGGCAAACTATATCTGCTTTACTTTGGTTCATTGTACTTACGGTGCTGATATTCACTTTGATCACTGGTATGAGAGACCTCCAAGATGAGGACGGTTCTGGGGATTCGATTTTGACCTTTCCACTGAAACACAAAAGTAAAACAAAGAACAACAAAAAAAATGAAATGTAGAAATGACAAAAATGATGGAGCACCAAAAAAAAAAAAAAAAAGAACATTTTTATAATTATCCATGAAAGGGAAATTGAAATAAAAAGTGTTAATTTATCTCCAATCCTCTAAACCACACATGCAGCCCCTGAGGCAGTTTTCTGCGGCCTGCGAAGCTTTAAGGGAGGTTGCATTATTAACTAATGAGCGCTTTCATTACGCACTGCTCCCTGGAACTCTTCAGTGGGTGCAAGCGCTACCCTTTGTCCTGACAACGTACAGGCACTAAGACACAGTGCTGAGCTGCAGAAGAGGCAGAGTTGTGCCCAGAGGAGTAGAGGTATTTTTTTGTCTGCTCTAAAGTCTGCATTTAGGGGACGGAGTGGTAGGGTGCGGGTTATGGAGGCCGCAGCTGTCCGATTTGGGGGTCTGATCTGAGTTTTGCATGAATGTGCTAATTTAAGGTCTGTATAAATTCCGGGTCTGATCTGAGGTCTGTATAAATTTATTGGCTGATCTGGGGTCTGGATAAATTTGGGGGCTGATTTGGGTTTTAATCTTGGGTCCATATGAATTTGAAGTCTGATCTGAGGTCTATAGATTTGGGGTCTGATCTGAGATATGTATGAATTTGGGGGCTGATTTGGGGTTTAATGTGGGGACTATGAATTTTTGGGCTGATGTGAGGTCTGTATGTATTAGGGGGTAATTTGGGGTTTAATCAGTGGGCTGTATACATTTGTGGGCTGATGTGGGTTCTGTGTGGATTTGGGGCATAATATGGGGCCCATATGAATTTGAGGTCTGATCTGTGGTTTGTATCAATTTAAGGGCTGATCTAGGAACTGTATGAATTTAGGGGCTGATTTGCAGTTTAATCTGAGGTCTGTATAAATTTGGGGGTCGATCTGGGGTCTGTATAAATTTGGAGGCTGATATGGGGTTTATTATGGGGGTCTATGAATTGGTGGGCTAATCTGGGTCTATATAAATTTGGGGGTCTGTATTAATTTTAGGGTCTACCGTGTGTATACATTTTAAGGTTTGCATTAATTTTGGGTTATACAATCTGTATTAATTTTGGGGTCTCATCTGGGGTCTGCATAAGAAGTTGTCATCTAGCCATGTAAAAGGTATTTCTGAAAACCGATTAGAATGCCACAAAAAGTAATAATACCTCTCTAATCCCCTTGTGCTCACCACTAGGGGAGTTCTTGGCGTCATTCCAGGAGTGGCTGGCTGATGTGAAGCTCAGAGGCAATGAGTGTGACACACATGTACTGTATTGTATCTGAGATATGGGCGGCCTGTCAACTGGAAGTGTCACCTATATGTCCAGCTAATTTTGAGACCTCTGCTTTAGACCCATATTCTCAATACAGAGGCCTTTTTTGGTAAAATACTTTGTTCTATTTTAATAAAAGTTCCCCAGAACATCTTTTAAAAAGCAAAGTTCTTATTCCTCCTTCTCAAACCTAAAATATTACTCGTTTTTTACACAATTGCACCATGTAAAACTAAAGCTGTATCATCTAAAAGACATTTTAAGGCTAGGGCTTCACAGCAAAACAGTCGCTTGAGATTACCAGTAAAACAACTCATGGACAACTGAGATTGTTTCCCTATTTGACAAAAAAAACTTAAGGCGATCTAAAAAATTGGTGAGGCTTACAAGGTTCCTTGCAAGTCGTTCTGTGTCACGGTACTGACATAGTTTTACTGTAGTTCACTGACAACTCTGTGTTGCTGTGGAGCCACAGCCTAACTAAGGAAAAGGAAGAGCAGATATGTGAATATTCTGTGATTGTATTGAGATATATATAGATTTTTTTTTTTTTTTTACAACAAACGGGTGGATGGTTTTCTGTATATGATTTTTGGAGTTACTCTATGAATCCTGCTTCCTGTCCGGGCTCTGTAACTTCCTCATTTGTTTGGACTTTTATTCACTGCTGCCAGAGACGGAAGGGGAATACATGATCGAATTAGAGCAACACATTTTATTTAATGCAATGCTCTTCTGTTGCTACCATTACCTAGTCCCATCAAGAGAACAATACAGTGATTATACTGTTAGTCTAATTCAGGCATCCTCAAACTGCGGCCCTCCAGCTGTTGCAAAACTACAACTCCCAGCATGCCCAAACAACCTACAGGTATCAGCCTACAGCAGGGCATTGTGGGAGTTGTAGTTTTACAACAGCTGGAGGGCCACAGTTTGAGGATGCCTGGTCTAATTCTACTAATCTACTATTATACTAACAGATAACACTGTTCCCTTGCAGCTGCAATAAACTAACAGTGGATTACCTATCTGTATATGTGTTGACTGCTTCAAAAGGACAATAATTCTTAAAAAAATAGTTTTCTCTGCATAGAGTTTTAAAATGACCCCTTTCTGATGGAAGTGTCCCTTTCAATTGCACGTTGAATTAATTTAGACCACTGGACGAGCTATAGGCATTTAGTTATTATAATTTAACAATTCAAAATACCTTTCAAGTACAGATTGTGCTTTTTGCTTTCCATTCTCGCGAACCTTGTCATCATCCTTCCTGGGAGGAAATATTGTCGGGTCTAAGCCAAATACTTCCTGGAGGTGTCCATACAAATGAGACCGATTGTAAACATGGAACTCAAAATCATTCACCGTGATGTACAGCCTGGTTTCTGCTTTGGGATCTAAGAAGATAAAATGGGTGACAATGCATTTTTATAGGAAATCAAGGGCTTTTCGTGAATAATGTACAGTGCCAAAAATGTTAAACCTGGAAAAAGATTTTAAAGCCTGAAAAGGGAGATTTTCTGTAAATAAATCATTTCCGAATCCTTACGCTCTATTAGTGATGATACAGACCTGGTTACAGGCAAAGTGCTCATTTATCGTTGATCACAAGGGCAAACATAAAAATCAATGCTACTACTAGTGGCAGCTGCATAATAAAATGCCAGCATAGGCACTCAATGATTTTTTAAACCACTGACATAAGCGGAGGTCACTCATAGGGTATGTTCACATGCAGAGAATATTCTACAGATTTTCTATCCCTATTTGTGAGTGGAAAATTAACAGGACATTACAGTAGCAGCAAAGTAACTCATCCACGCAAAAGAAAAAAACTTGCACAGAAGATGACATGTTTCATAGATTTTAAATCCCCTGCATGTCAATCTTTTTGAGGATTTCCAACGTAGCAGGGTATAATCTGCTGCAAAATTACAATATGCCAATTTTGGCGATGGAATGTGGGTCAAAATACTAAAAACAAAAAAAAATTCCAGTACGCATGGATGCACCTTTATTTACAGTAGGTTTCACACTGCCGGTACGGGCTTCTGTCAGGCTGTTCCAGCATGGAATGCCAGGGATCGGCAGGACAAACACCCAGCAGAGTGGTATTCTCTGCATATTTGGCGGGTTTCAGCCGGATCTCTGCCGGACCCCATTATAGTTAAATGGAGCCGGATGGCATTCCAGCAGCGTCCGGCAATGCCGGATACAGCAGGTTATTTCCTGCCAAAACAGCCTGCTGGATCTGTAAACGCAAATGTGAAACAAGTCTTACAGGCCAGGCAACCTCTTTTAATAATTATGCACGAACAAATTACAGTAATAATAGAAAACCACAGCATTATACTGTTGTGTATAAAGAGGCAAGGATTCGCAGGACAGGGACATAATATTGTCACTTTACAGAGCACTGGTGCAGCCACATCTGGAACATGCAGTTCAGTTCTGGGACCAGTTCACAGCAAGGATGGCTTGGATTTGGAGAAAATACAGAAACGGCGACTAATAAGGGGCATGGAGTTTCTTAGTTAAGTACATTTTTTTAGTCTTGAGTAAAGGAATCTAAGGGGCGTAACTCACATCCCCTATAGTGATGAGAGAATTATTACAAATTTCACACAAATTCGTCATACAGTTTTGACGATTCATTTCAAATGCATTGGGCAGCACCCGGCGCCATTTTACTGTGAAAATGGGAGGGTAAAACAGGAGGGAAGATGAAGATGAAGGATCATATGACTCTGGTTTAGGGGGGGGGGCTTGCTCTGATTGGCTCAGAGGCTGACAGACAACCTGATCAGTCAATCAGAGGAGGGAATTTGGTAGATCATTTTACAGAGAACACCATTACAAACCTGTTTGTGCTTGCAATCTGGTAGCACGTGTTGTGGCTTGTGTCTGGCAGACACAAGTCCATAATCTGGCTGTACTTCAGACACCATAGGGAGAAATAATTGAGTAGATTTTAGGGTTTTATCAGGCAAAGCATAGAAATGGAGGGTCTTTTGACTGTGTTGTTTCATATTTCATACAGCCCCTGGCAAGTTCTGCATTACAAAATTCTGTATATAGACGGCCAGACAGTTTTTTCTTTGTTTTTGAAAGGGCCTCAGGCAACAAATCTGTACCTATGACACTGGCTGACCTGTTGAATGTGCGTTTGGCAGCTGTGAGAATCTGTGTTGGTCCCATGTTCATATGTGCCCTCATTGCTGAGAAAAATGTTTAAAAAAAAGTTTTATTATATGCAAATAAGCCTCTAGGAGCAACGGGCCATTGCCATTATACGTAGAGGCTCCGCTTTATCTGCAAGGGCCCTGCCCAATGCACTTTGATTGAGCCAGGTATGATGATGTTTTCACTGCCTGGCCCTGTCAATCAAGTGGAAAGGGTGCGGCGGTTATAGAGAAGGAGCCTCCAAGTGTAGAGGCAACGCTCCCATTGTGCCTACAGAATCATTTGCACATACGAAAACATTATATTTCTCAGCAATGTGGGCGCATATGAACACGGGACCAACACAGATGCCTTCAGCTGCCAAGCACACATGCAACAGATCCGCCAGATTCATGGGTACAAATCTGCTGACATGTAATTTAAACCTCAAGTTTCTATAGTTCATAGGCTTATTGCAAGTACTCCAACAGCATACCTTCTACTCTATATGCTGAGCAACTTTTTTTTCAATTTCAATTTACTATTTGTAATTGGGCATTTTCAGCGCATTTCAATGCTTCAATATACCCATTATTGAAAGCATTGTATTACTAAAAGTTACTGTTCAGTTACAGCAAATGTATTTTACTGCAATAAGGCCCTTAGGCCTTAGGGCTCTGTTAATGAATGTGTTTTACTGCAAAAACTGAATTAGTATAGCCGTTTTAGTGATCGTGTTGTATTACTTTAAGGGAAATCTGTCACCAGCCGCCTCCTGGTCCAACTGTTTGCATAGCCACATAGCTGTGGTTCACCTGATTAAACAAAAACCGGGAAAGGACTTCATCTATTGGATTTGTTCATCTTTTCCTTTTGTCAGTCTGAGGCTCCGTTCACGAGTTATCTGCATATTAAGAAAAAGTATAACTCGGGAACGGAGTCTCAGATCAACAAAAGAAAAACAGCGTTTTAATCAGGTGAACCACAGCCATGTGTCTATGCAAACAGTTGCACGAGGAGGTCACTGGTGACAGATTCCCCTTAAGATATTGTATAGTTACAGCAAAAGCATTTTACTGCAATAACTTCATTAGTATACCCGAATTTGGTATTACTTTAAGATACCATGTAGTTATGGCAAAAGAATTTCACTGCCAAAAATTTCATTAATAACATTGTAAATTGTCAATACCAGCATGCAGTGTGTTTGTAAAAAGTGAGCGACATTTAATTACAGAAAAAACACTTGCAGTTTTGCTAGTGCTATTTAATATTCAGTGCAAGAAATACCCTCAGTGGGTCAGAGGTATTTACCATCCTGAATGCTGCTCCTAGGACATGGATCCATGGCATTATTATGATTTGTTATGCTGTGTGTTCCTGCCTGATCTAATTATAACTCTAATTATTTGTACTGACAACATTATATGAGTACAATACATTACAGCATTATAAATTATAGGAGATGCTTTCAGGATGGGAAATACCTATGACGCATGAAACGTATTTCCTGCACTGAATATAAGTGTGAAATTGGCCAAAAACAGCAAAAGAAATCTGGCAGTGACTACACAAATAACATCTCTGAATAATAGCTGGAGAGCTTCTCCCTGCCAGATTACAAAACAACACTTTCAGCGACCCTTTTACTCACACATGACTCTCTCACAGGCGTTCTGTATCCCCAGACAGAGAGAGTGAACTGCCTTGGCTCCGTTAAGGGGTTGGCCACTTTCTGGTTATTGTTGACCAATGTGTTGAGATGACTATATGGCACTTACTAATAGTCTTTATTCAAATTTTGCAACATTTTCTATATTTCATATGGTATGCCCCCTTGTTTACAAAGTCTTTTCAGCAGTACATGCAAAGGTCATGTCCATAAAATGGCTGCTGATGGAGGGTCATCTCCATGTGATGTCTTCTCCATTAAATCACCTGCCATCTGTACTTGCTCTGTTGGGAGTTTAGTGCAAGTGCAGAGTGTTTGAATGGAGGAGGCATCCCATGGAGGTGATTTGCCTGGTCACATGACCCTCCATCAGCAGCCATTTTATGGACAGGACCTCTGTGTGGACAAGACTTTGAAAACAAGAGGAATACCTTATGAAATAAAAAAAATGGTTCAAAATTTCAAAAAAGATTACATTAATAAGTGCCATATATTCATCTCACAAACACATTAGTCAACAATAACCAGAAAGTGGCGAACGCCTTTAATATCCACCCTTTGCATCAATGATTTACCTCAAAGGTGACAGTCTATCAGCTGCTACTTTATAATAAAGAAGAATATTGTAGAAATATTCCTCCCCTTTACAACCAATCCTGCGCTGGTGTCACATATGATATATTAGATGGTAAGATTTGGCCATCATCATTATACAGTATGACACCATAAGAAAATCATCTGTTCTAACAGGAGATTCTGAATTATAGCACTTTATGGCGCAAAATAGAGACGAGAAGCAATTCCATCACTATGTCCTGCATAGGGCCCAATGTTCTCAGTGTCAGCCATTGATGCAAGCGAGTTGACATAGTTCCGTGTGCACCTTTGTGTAAGGGGCTGCATCGGAGCTCTGCCCAACTGTTTTCACTACTTAATACGACATTAATATCTTCAAGACGCTCTTGAAAGTGCAGCTATGGCAAAATAATGATAGGCACTTCGCACCTATTTCATAGCAACATACTACACTTGTCAGGTACTCACCTGGCCGCGCTCCTACGGCAAGTCCAGCTTCTCTTTGGTGGCTGTGGCAATAAGCAGTGCTGGTCAGCCTATCAGTGCGCAGGGACGCTGGACCAATTAGGCTTGGCGTCTTGTGCGTTCTAGATTTATGACCTTGAATTTGCCTTTTGACTTCGCCTCTGACTGCCAATTTAATTATTGACACATTTCTTCTGGTGCTGACCCTGTATTAGTCTCTCGTTCTAGTCCTGATGTTATTCTCTGGTTTAGAGTGATTCTGGTTCTGATTCGGTCCTTGTTACTATCTGGTTCTGACCTGGTTTGTCTGACTACCCCTTTTAGCTCTTGTGCACTTAGACAGGTTAGGAACCGTTGCCCAGCTGGGGGTTGCCATCTAGGGCGGATCACCCAAGTAAGAAAAACGTCCCTGCGTCTTATGGGGCGAATGCTAATGAGTGCTTCCATTATGTAAGCGCTCATTAGTACCGGAGGACTGGGAAGCGGCGAAGGCTCTGTACTCACCGCTTCCTGGTCTTCGGCTGTTGGCTGTGCTGTGGCTGCACACAGCGTGAGGGCGCTCTGTGACCTCACGCTGTGTGCATCGGGTCAAAGCACAGCTGCAGCAGGAAGAAAACAAAGCGCGCTGGAGGTGAGGAGCTGCGGCGTCCGGAGCAGGAGTGGTGTTTATTTTATTTTATTTGCTCTGTGGCATGGGGGCTCATAAATGGCATGGGAGCTCATAATGGGGGCTGATCTGAGGCATGGGGGTCTCATCTGAGGTCTTACTGGGGACTTATTATCATTGGGGGTCTGATCTGAGGTCTCATTGAGGGTCTTATTACATTGGAGGTCTGATTGGGGGTCAGCTAAGGTCTGATTGAAAAATATATTTTTAATTATTGCCCTCTAAAACCTAGGTGCGTCTTATGTGTCGGTGTGTCTTATAGGGCGAAAAATATGCTATATTTATTCAGAGAAAACCAGTTAACCCCCGTTCTTGCTCGGCTTGGCTGACGAATCTCGCCTTATACACAAACCAAGAGGGAGACTTATCTCAAATCAAGCCAAGCAGGGGTGGGGAGAGAGGTGAAATATAAAGTATACAGCAGCTCTTTGTCATGAGTGTTTGATGACAGTTTCAGGCATTAAACACTCGTGGTTCCTTTTAAAAGTGTTTTAGTCATTTCATCATCAGAGAAGCCAGAAGAGGGCACACATTATTTCATCTTTAATTGAAACTCTATACTATGCCAGTCTACACAGTACAGTGAAAAGGGAAAGTAAAACACTTAATGAAGGAGATGAACAGAAAGTTGGGCTATTAATTAGGAGTATCTCCTCCAAGAGACTCTGATCAATTATACATGGGAAATTAAAGCAGACCACGATCCACAAGGGACACTGTCAAGCTATTGCTAACCAGAACACGAGTGAGTTTTTTTCTGTATGATTTAATCCTCTTGGGTAGTCATTAGGTCTTATTAGGAGAGTAATCCTAAATTATGTAACACAAATCAGGCAGGTTGCATTTAACTTGCAATCTTTAGTATTTAATAGCATAAAACAAAATGCCTTGAGTTAAACAGACAGTTCTGATCTGACGCACACACATTCATATTAAGTGTAATAATGGGCTTACACAAACGGCAAGACAACCAAATTCTAAGGGTCAGTACGATTAAGGCGATGCCATATAAATATGGCTTTTATTATGTTTTTGTCTACAGAGCTGTGTGCGGGCTTGTTTTTTTGTGGAGGAATCTGTAGTTTTTATTGAAAGCATTCTGAGGTACATACAAATTTTTCATCGCTTTTTATCCAATTTTATTTGGAGTGGGGAGTTAAAAAAAAAAACGGCAAACTGATTTTTTTTTCCCATTATGCCACTCACCAGGCATAAATATACATTTTGTTATATTTTAATAGTTCTGACATTTTCAGACTCAGCAATACCCATTGTGTTTTTTTTATTGTTTATTTTATATGTAAAGTGGTAAGAGAGCGATTTTTCGAATCACTTGTACCATAGACTACAATAGAATACTAGTGGAGTCATGGGGATTTTTACAAGCTGCCTTAAGACAAGCTGTAGGCTTAACTGGCAGCTTACTATGGCAGAACTGGGAGCCTCCACAAGACCACAGGCTGTCAAAGCCATTGATCGGATACCTGCGATTTTACCATGGAGGCTCAGATTGGAGGACAGAAGGAGGACAGAGAGCAGCATCTGAGGGGTTAAATTACCGGGATCGGACTTCTCTCTGATCCCGGCCATTGTAGTTGGGTATAGGCTGTATTACCTAGCTGACACCCACCGCATATGCAGTGGGCTCAGTTCGTGAGTCTGCTCCATTCATACCCTCCACACTTATGATGTAAATCCTGCAGTTTTCATACTGGCTGCTCAGCCTAATAATATGTTGAGACTTCCTGTTCTAAACAGATCAGTTTTCAGCAGTCATTTCATCACAGGCAGAATTATAATACTACTTTCACACTAGCGTTAATATTTTCCAGTATTGAGATCAGTCATAGGGTCTGAATACTGGAAAAAAATGCTTCAGTTTTGTCCCCATTCATTGTCATACTGGAGAGCAAACCGCAGCATGCTGCAGTTTGCATTCCGTCCTTGGATGCGGAGCAAGACGGATCCGTCATGACCCACAATGCAAGTCAATGGGGACGGATATGTTTTCTCTGACACAATCTGGCACAACTGAAAACTGATCCGTCTCCCATTGACTTTCAATGGAGTTCATGACGGATCTGTCTTGGAGATGTTAAAGATAATTCAACCGGATCAGTTCATAACGGATGCAGACGGTTGTATTATCAGTAACAGAAGTGTTTTTGCTGAACCCTGGGGCCACTTTCACACTAGCGTTTTCAATTCGGCTATTGAGATCCGTCATAGGATCTTAATAGCGGAAGAACACACTTCAGTTTTGTCCCCATTCATTGTCAATGTGGACAAAACTGAACTGAACGAAACGGAATGCATCCCCATTGGTTGCGTCCCCATCGCGGACAGAAAAACGCTGCAAGCAACGTTTTTCTGTCCGCGATGTGGTGCAGATCGGTCTTGAACACTATTGAAGCCAATGGGGGATGGATCCATTTTCTATTGACTTACATTATGTGTCAGGACAGATCCGTTTTCTCTGACACAATAGAAAACGGATCAGTTCCCCATTGACTTTCAATAGTGTTCAAAACGGATCAGCCATGGCTATAAAAGACATAATACAACTGGATCCATTCATGACTGATGCATGCGGTTGTATTATTGTAATGACGGATCCGCAAAAAACGCTAATGTGAAAGTAGCCTAAGTAACACAAGATCATACCATAAACAATAGGTGATGGTCACAGACTATCTACCCCCTCCCTGTACAAGTGACCTTTCCATAGATCACACAGCACTTTTAGAAAACACGCCCACAAGAGTCAGTTGTGTCTATGGCCCATGTGGCTGCTAAAACATATCTCTTGAGAGCAGCTCAACCAAGATAGCTGCCCCCATCACAAAAAAACAGCAGTAAAAAAAAAAAAAACTAATAAATGTCACTATCTGGCTTTACCTGAAAATTGGCTTATATGGACATAAATATCAATATTAAAGATCAAAATTTCACACTGAACATGGTGTCAGATCGTAGACAGCAAGGAACTAAACAGACTGACAGACTCACTATAACTTGTATTTTATTAGTTTAGCTCTCTGCTCTTTCTATACTTATATTTGCGGTGAGTGACTGACAATCTCCCCTGTATGTGCATACAGAGATAGTTGTCAATTAGCAAGTAAGACCAACTCGTCTGAGCATAGGAGGAGCAGAGATCTAAACTAATAAAATACAAGTTAGGCTCCATTCACACGTCCGTGTGTGTTTTGCGGATCCACGTATCCGTGGATCCGCAAAACACGGACATTGGCGATGTGCGTTCCGCAATTTGCGGACCGCACATCGCCGGCACTCTCCTAGAAAATGCCTTTTCTTGTCCGCAATTGCGGACAAGAATAGGACATGTTCTATTTTTTTCGGGAACGCAATTGCGGACCCGGAAGTGCGGATCCGCAATTGCGGACCCGGCCGGGACATCGTCTGTCCCCATTGAAATTAATGGGTCCGCAATTCCGTTCCGCAAATGCGGAACAGAATTGCGGACGTGTGAATGGACCCTTATACTGAATCTTTTCCCACAAAACTATAAATCAATCTGCTCAGCTCCTCCCGCTCTGTAAGATGCTGCCTGCAGATAGGACTGCATGTACAATGAAAACTCTCCTGTATACTGCTTGTTATTTAACATCAGAAACATTCAATAAGCAATTCGGCAGAAAAGTTGCCAGAAATGCACAAAAAAGCTAGCTATTTTTGCTCTTCCCCATTGAAACCCACATCGAAGAAGTAATATGCCACTTCCGAAGTGGACTGAAAATCAAAGGCGGAAAAAATGCCACTATAAGCACACGGTGGGTTTCCCCCACTGAGGTCAACAGGAAGCTGCTGATGATGTGGATTACACACAAAAAAACAATCCGTGGCGGATTTTAGCCGTGTGGACATACCGTCTACGTACTTGGAAGTCACCATTTTTACTCTTTATAGTATAATAAGAATAATAAACAGTAAGAAGGCATAATAAGGAATCAAGTACACTCACCATGCTGTTTTTGTTTTGGGTTATACATTTTCCACCATCGAAATATAATAAATCCATCTTGTATTCTGAAATATTATAAGGAAAGAATTTTTATTATTTCAGTTTATCAGTTCACATATTTTCCTTGTATTAAAGGGAATCTGTCACCAGTTTTATGGTGTCCTAAGGGCTCATGCACACGACCGTATGTATTTTGCGGTCCGCAAAAAACGGATCCTCAAAAAATACGCATGACGTCCGTGAGCATTTCGTATTTTGCAGAACGGAACAGTTGACCTCTAATAGAACAGTACTATCCTTGTCCGTAATGCGGACAATAATAGTATATGTTCTATTTTTTTGCGGAACAGAAATGCGTAAACGGAATGCACATGCGGAATGTGAAATGGTTCCACATACTGTCCGCAAAAAAAACGGAACGGACACGGAAAGAAAATACGTTCGTCTGCATGAGCCTTAAGGGCAACATAAACAAGCGACAGATCCCCTTAGCAAAATGCTGGGTCACTTTCATTAACCCTTTCAAGATCGGGTGATTTTCCGTTTTAATTTATCACTCCCAGCCCTCCTAAAGCCATAACTTTTTTTCTTTTATATTCACATAGCCGTATGAGGACTTGTTTTTTGCGAGACAAGATGTACTTTCTAATGGCATGGTTGCATACAACGTGGTTGGAAGCAGGGGAAAAAAACATTCCAAATAGGGTGGACTTATAAAAATAAAAAAAAAACACCATTCCGCCACAGTTTTATGCTTTGGGTTGTTTTTGTTTTGTTTACACCGTTTCCTATGTGGTAAAACTAACCCGTTACTTTTATTCTCAGGCTCATTACAATTACAACAATACCTCAAATGCTTTTTCTTGCATTTTAATACTGGAATTTATTTATTTTTAACTTTGGGAAAAAAACTAATTTTTCATTTGCATTGCCATATTCTGACCCCTATAACTTTTCAATTTTTATTTGTATGGAGCTGTAAAAGGGCAGATTTTTTGTGGAATCTGTATTTTTCATTGATACCATTTTGGGGTTTGTATGACTTTTTGAGCACTTTTTATTACATTTTTTGTGTGAGGTGAAGTGACCAAAGAACGGAGAATTGGCCATTTTGACTTTATATTATAATATTTTTATATTTTAATAGTATGGTCACAGGCAGGCTCTCCTTAAGAACTAGTGTGCGGCTGCCCTGTACCACTCCTGAGTACAGGGGCTGCTGCACACTACATCCAGATCCCGGGAGTCATGGCATCTGAGGGGATTGACCACGGCATCTGAGGGGTTAAATGTACGCAACCTACGTTCTCATCAATCGCATACATCAGTCCCAGGTGCCTGCTGTTTAAAACAGCAGGTACCCGGCTGATATAGTGCTCACTCTGCTTGTGAGCGGGCGCCATTTTTAAACGACGTAATTTTACGTTGGGCGGACGGGAAGGGTTAATTGATGAAGCCATTTTGACAAAATTTTGAACATACTGAACAGCTCCAGTGCGTAATGATGAGTCTCGAATATTCATGAGCTCCTGGCTTCCCCGCCCACTTGCCTGTGATTGACAGTTTTTCATATATGAATCAGCAGAAGGTGGCGGGGAAGCCGTGAGCTCATGAATATGGTTAGGGCAGCAGAAAACCGGCGGCAGATTCCCTATAAATGCAACAGAATATAAAACAAGCCAAGACCTTCAGCACAAGGCAATGTACTGCGGAGCTTAACCAGCAGGACAATAGGATTTTACGACCCCATGATTAAAGAAAGCAGAAATGGGCACCCAGCCCACATGGCCCAGTATTAAGAAGAAGCAAGAACAAACTAAGCTATTGAACAACTGCTGCTTCAGCTCCAAATCTCAATAGAAATGTTAAAATGTCTACCTTATTACATAAAAATACACTTCAGCAACCTCGTGAGAAAAGACAGAGTACAATTCATTTGTGAAATTTTGGCTTTACTCCAAGGTACAAAGCGTTATCATTTATTGTATTATAAAACAACATACCAATCAAAGTCCTCTGTAAAAGAGTAGATGTATTTTAGATAAAAGAGCAATATATTGGATTCAGTTCTTAAAGGGGTCGGCCACCTCCCAGCCAGACCTGAAAAAGGGAAGCCTGCTCGGCACTGCTCCTCGCCGCCCCCCTTGTGTCACATGACCAATTGACTGGACGCAAAAGGAGCAGGCCACCATTGGCTGCAGTGGTGCCAAAGTGGATGTTGACGGTGGGGACCTGAGCCAAGGAACTGGGACCAGCGGAGAGCAGGTAAGTATGCGTCCCATTTTGCAGGAGGGTTTGCTATGATCATATAGCAAGTTAGCTCGTGAGTGAGAGACGAATGAGCTCAGCCTGTCTGTCACTACTGTATGCAGTTCATTGGATGCAATCCCTCCTGTCCATAACATGCATATGCCCACGCAGTTCTGCACGTGTATCTCTACGAGTGCTGTGAAGTATGACATGCCCACCCTTTTTTCTATGCATTTAATCTGTAGGGTCAGCTTCAGGTCAGGATGTTTAGTGCGTGAAACACGCTACTCGTGGGAGAGAACATTCCTGTAGTGAACGGACTGCAGAGCATGATGATGATTTATAATGCTGTGTGTCTCTACCCGACCTCCGCTGCAATAATTTGTACTGACGGCATTATCCAAGAACAAGTCATTTCAGTTGATGTTGGGCAGAGACAGACAGTATTAGGCTACATTCACACGGCGCTCGTTTCCCAGAGTGAACACGCTCGTCTGAGGTGCCCATACACCATCAATAGCTGTCAGCATAGCGCTAGTTAACTATCCTATTACACTACCATTTCCTAAAACTTGTGTCACTGTAACTGCCAATGCAAACACTTCTACATAAAACAGCCTCATCGGCTTTTTGTTTCCAAGGAGTCATTCGTTTGTTAACTGTGCAGACCCTGCAGAATTTTGGGACAATTTTCTGTCAGCAGTTTATAGAACTGTCCACTTCTATCTAGACAAAAGTAAGGGGGAAAAAACAAGACTAAAGTGAGAGAAATACCTAATTGACATGTCCTCTGAAATGTAGTAGATTTCACGCAGCATAATCTTTCCAGAAAGTACAGAGAAAGAAAATGATCCTATGAAGAAAGAAGGGGGACACAATCACAAAATACGTCAAAACAAACTACAGGCAGGCAGGTTATCCATTCCACACTTTCTCCCAAATTACATAGATACGGTATATACCAGCTACCACAGTTATTATAAGTATGGCTTTATTATGAATTCATTTCCTGTTCTCAGCTTGACATGTCGGAATAGGCTTGGACTGCCCACTAGCCCGTGATTGGCTAAGCAAGCCATTTCCTGTGTATCGGGCATGAGAACAGGAAGTAGGGAGGAGCAGGGACCAGAGCAGCAGCCAAACAGCAGCAAGAGGTCACTATATCTTTTTGTTATTCTACCCCACTCTGACCCTGCTTATTATTGAAATTATGCTGCCAGAACACCCTTTCGAGTCTATAAGCGTATTTGAGATAAGGAGAGGTATATAGAAATTTGAAAACCTTTTTAAAGCATGAATATTATGATTTCAGAGAACGAAACCTATAATGACAAGTTAGACAATTCTCCATTGTGCTCCTTGTATAAGGCCTCTTTCACACTTGCGTTGTTAAGATCCGGTGTGCACTTCTGTCGCTCAGTCTGATCAGTCTTTAAAATGCTTTCAGTGTTACTATGGCAGCCAGGACGCTATTAAAGTCATGGTTGCTATAGTAGTAGTGGGGAGCGGGGGAGCAGTATACTTATCGCCCGTGCGGCTCCCGGGGCGCTCCAGAATGATGTCAGAGCGCCCCATGCGATCACGTGATCCATGCGCGTGGGGCGCCCTGACGTAACTCTGGAGCGCCCCGGGAGCCGCACGGATGGTAAGCATACTGCTCTCCCGCTCCCCACTACACTTTACCATGGCAACCAGGACTTTAGCATCCTGGCTGCCATGGTAACCATTCAGAAAAAGCTAAACGTCGGATCCGGATCTGTCAATGCGCCGAAACAACGTTTAGCTTAAGGCCGGATCCGGATTAATGCCTTTTAATGGGCATTAATTCCGGATCCGGCCTTGCGGCAAGTGTTCAGGATTTTTGGCCGGAGCAAAAAGCGCAGCATGCTGCGGTATTTTCTCCGGCCAAAAAACGTTCCGGTCCTGAACTGAAGACATCCTGATGCATCCTGAACGGATTTCTCTCCATTCAGAATGCATTGGGATTATCCTGATCAGGTTTTTTCCGGCATAGAGCCCCGACGACAGATCTCTATGCCAGAAAAGAAATACACAAGTGTGAAAGAGCCCTAAATCCAGCACCGTTTTTAAGATCTCAGCTTGCAGTCATTTGATACGAATCTTCATTGTCTATTTCCAGTGGATAAAAATCCATCCTGCCACATCCTGCCACGGGTCATTACAGATACAGTGGCTTCCCGTGCAGCGTACATTAATCACGTGGACATTAGGTTTTACCACATATCAGCGTAGAAGCTTTATTCACAAAAATCGCTCAGACCTTAAAGGGGTTGTGCAGCTCTAAAATACCGATGACCTATCCTGCAATGCAGAACTATTCAAATTTAAAAAAGGGTCATAAAGCTGGACAACACCTTTACAGCCATAAGCAGATGACTGAAAAGCAAAGAATGAATAGAAACCAAAATGTATATGATGATAAATGCAAAAGAATGACTGCACATGCTAAATACAATAAAACACAGTAATAAGTATTTGTATTCATGTGAAGGACGTCGTGTCATACATAAGTCAGAATGTATGTGTAAAGATTTTACAATTGTGTATCATGTGTTAAAACTGCAGGATCAGCAATGCCCAACAACTTCCATTTTATGTGACCTAATTCAACGAGGTTGAGAGTTTCAAAATCTGTTCCTGCCCTAGAACAACAAACGATTTTATGTGAGTACTCACCAATATGGATGTATCCATCTTTGTACAATCTATTTAATACCAGTGTTAAAATGAGTCCTATATTGCGGGAATTGTAATAAGTTAGATAAATAATCCATCCACAGGATAAGATAGTAGCTGCAATCAAATAAAAATATGTTCAATTATTGCCCTGCTCAATCTGTTTAATCAAAGCAGCAAAACGTGGGAATGTTCCCCAAAGTAGGACACATCTATAAAAACATCATTTTTAGAAGACCATCTATAGGTTTTCAAGGGGAATCATTTTATTTGAAAACAGGCTTGGAATGAGTTATCAAATCAATACTGGCCCTCACCAACCACCCGCCTGTTCCAACGCTGCTCTCCACTTCCTGCTGTTGACTTGAATTGCCCACTGGTCACTGGCTGATGGTGGTGACTGCTGCAGCCAGTCCAAGCCATTTTCTGTGTGCTGAGCTGGAGACCAGGAGGTCGAGAGCAGTGTCAGAACGACAGTGGTGGGCAATAGGTGAGAGAGAGTTTATTGCCTTTTTAAAACTCATTCTGAACTTTTTATTTTTTTACTTAATAAAAGCCCTTTAATGACAGCCTACTACGAGCCTTCAGGGTGCAGCAGTCTCCTGCTCTACAGTCAGAACCAGAGGAAGTGCCTTTCCCGGCTGTAACCCTTGGATCATCAGGATCTGTAAGCACATTATGACAAAGTAATACTCCCCTTTGAACTAATCTCCAAGAAACTGGAGAAGAGCGCATCTACAGTCAGCCCTGAGTACCTACAAAGGACAATAAGACACAGCTTGGGAGAGCACTCCTTGTATCATTTTTCGTAGGGTACCACTGAAAGAGTTCTTCAACCATACAGTCAATAATGTAGAGAAATCCAGGGCACTCGCTCATATCCTTATTGAAATTGAAACATATGAGTGCGTGCTATGGATTTCTCTACCTAAAAAGGACCACAGGGCTGTGTGTTCGGTAAGCCTGCTGTCACCACACACTAAGGGTATGTCCAGATGGCTGAATTATGACAACCATAACGAAGAGAGGTATAAACTTAAAAAATTAGCTGGTCATTAAAGGCTATGGACACCATTGGGGGCAGTTTTTTATTATTGAATTCAATTCATTTGAATTTAAATGCAACAGTTTCTCCTCTACAGGTTTCAGTTGCAGCGCATTTGCAGACTAGCAGGCTTTCTGCTCTACTATGAGTCCGTCAGGGTGCCGTTCTGACGGCTGGATCTCTAGTCCTAATCTCTGATCTCCTGACAGCACATAAACACCTAGCTAAATGTTTGGGCCCTCTTTATGATAGCTATAATTTTTCTTAAAGGGGTTGCCTGTGTTCAGAGCTGAACCCAGCCATACACATATATTTACCCAGGCAGCTTCCCTGATGTTAGCATCGGAGCATATCATGCTCCGATGCGCTCCCTTGCCCTGCGCTGGATCGCGAGGGGCAAGAACTCTTTTATTTACAATAATATACTGCCGGGCAGAGGCTTCCGCCCAGCAGTGTGTTCAGTGACGTCACTGGCTCCGATGGGCGGGCTTTAGTGCTGCCCTAGCCGTTTTACAGGTTAGGGCAGCACTAAAGCCAGCCCATCAGTGCCGGTGACAACACCGAACACACTGCTGGGCGAAAGCCTCCGTCTGGCAGTCCTAAAGAGAGCCCGGTTCGTCACCGGAACTCCAGAAAATACCTTTGCCCTGTGCGATTCAGTGCATGGCAAAGGGGAGCATCGGAGCATAAACTGCTCCGATGCTCAAGTCAGGTGGGCTGCCTGGGTGAAAATGGAGGTATGTCGGGGTTCAGCTCTGAACCCGGACAACCCCTTTAAAAAGGAATCTGTCACTAGTGTTCTGCTAGCCTATCTGAGGACAGCATAAACTGGTGACCGATACCCTGGGCAAAATGCTGACTCGCCTACTTGAGTGGAACTAGCCATATATTGGACAGCTACAGCACAAGCCAAGCTCTGGATCTGTTCAGTACAGAGCACATGCCAGGAAGCCAATGCCGACACGTTCATTGGTCACGTGGCCCAGGAGCAGTTCTGCTGCATAGAAGTGATTTGGGCTGAGAGCAATACACCAAGCACAGCCACTGTACAATGTAATAGCGCTGCGCTTGGTGAGCACAGAGAAGGCCGCGGCACTCACAGGAGCGCTAGTGCCTTCTCAAACAGCTGATCAGCGGGGTCCCGGGTGTTAGACCCCCATCGATCAGACACTGATGACCTATACAGAGGATAGGTCATCAGTTATAAAATCTTGGAAAACCCTTTTAAAGTAAACGACCCAATGTTTTGCTCAGGATACCTGCCCTCAGACAGCACAGCATACGACTGGTGACCGATTCCATTTTATGCTTTTTTCATTAGTTTATAAATGACTACAGTGCCAGAAAGGCTTTACAATAATTAGGATAAGGCAGAGACACACAAGGCTGTGACATTACCATTAGGATTCAGGGTGTACACACACTATTAATTCTGCTTGTGTCCAAGCAGTCATATATCCCACACAAACGCTGCTTCAAAGGAAGAACTACACTTGGGTTTTGGCGTCTCCTTTAAGAGGTTTGCAAGCCTCAAATTGTAATAAAAGGCCAAAAGTTAACAAACATGACTGATTTATAGGGTAGACACAGCCCAAAGGTATATTTCTACCATCTAGCCGCTGTCTAATTCGGATGTCTTGCCAGAATTACAACTTCTGGCATAAACTGGACTGTATTCAGGACAGATTTAGTTTAAACTGAAAATCTGATTAACACGTGTACAAAAGAGAGGTTTATAATGGAGAAAGGCTAAAAATTCCAATAGAGAAAACCATACATAAAAACATTCTTAGAACACAACATGAACAGAAATAGTGTTCTTCCTCTACAGACGTATAGCAAGAGGGTGAGCACACAGATCTTAAAGGGGTTGGCCAGTCCTTTTATACTGATGGCCTATCCTCAGGACAGTAAACAGAGTGGATGTGCTTGATAAAGGAAGTCGAAACGTCGCTTTTCTGAGGTGGAATAAAGAAGTTTTTACTACAAGACGTTGGAGTGCTGCGATTTTCTTCGTCTAACTGGACTATCCTCAGGACAGGCCATCAGTATCTGACTGGAGAAGGTGGAAACCCAGCACCCCACTGATTAAGGGCTCATGCACATGACCGTGGTTTTTGCACGCATCCGATCTGCATTTTTTGGGAGAATCGGATGCGGACCCATTCACTTCAATGGGGGGTGGGGGGGAATAGAACTATTGTGAAGACATTTGTGAAGAAGTGAAAAAGAAACATCGGGAATCCGTGTTTTGCAGATCTACAATTTGTGGACCGCACAAACAGTAATGGCTGTGTGCATGAACCCTAAATGTAGATTTAAACGGAATGATACTGCAGCCAATTGTCGGGAAAGAAAAGTTCCTCCCTGACAGTCGGCTGCTTGCTCAGTGAAGGAGACCGCACATTTACATGCAGCGATCTCCTTCACTGTATGATCGCTATTGTGATCCCTCGTCCTCACACAGAATCATGGTTTCTGAATCCAAGAGGCCATGACCGGTGGTGCCTGCATAAACGACAGGATCACCAGATGTACGAGTGTTTTGCTCGTTCATCAGGTGATTGGCGGCACATTTACATGGGCAGATTGTCGGGAATGACCCGTCGTTCCTGATAATCTGGACCATTGTTGGCTCATGTAAGTGCAGCTTTACTGTTCTGCAGGAGCTCTGCTAGAAGTCAGCTTGGCCCATTGTGTGGATGGATTTGGTTACTGCAGTGCCGCTCTAAATGAAGTGAATTTACTACACACTTACTCTAAGCTAAGCCGAGCATGCATACAGTGGAGGAAATAATTATTTGACCCCTCACTGATTTTGTAAGTTTGTCCAATGACAAAGAAATGAAAAGTCTCAGAACAGTATCATTTCAATGGTAGGTTTATTGTAACAGTGGCAGATAGCACATCAAAAGGAAAATCGAAAAAATAACTTTAAATAAAAGATAGCAACTGATTTGCATTTCATTGAGTGAAATAAGTATTTGAACCCTCTAACAAAAAAAGACTTAATACTTGGTGGAAAAACCCTTGTTTGCAAGCACAGAGGTCAAACGTTTCTTGTAATTGATGACCAAGTTTGCGCACATTTTAGGAGGAATGTTGGTCCACTCCTCTTTGCAGATCATCTCTAAATCCCTAAGGTTTCGAGGCTGTCTCTGTGCAACTCTGAGCTTGAGCTCCCTCCATAGGTTTTCGATTGGATTAAGGTCCGGAGACTGACTAGGCCACTCCATGACCTTAATGTGCTTCTTCTTGAGCCACTCCTTTGTTGCCTTTGCTGTATGTTTTGGGTCATTGTCGTGCTGGAACACCCATCCACGACCCATTTTCAGTTTCCTGGCAGAGGGAAGGAGGTTGTCGCTCAGGATTTCACGATACATGGCTCCGTCCATTTTCCCGTTAATGCGAATAAGTTGTCCTGTGCCCTTAGCAGAAAAACACCCCCAAAGCAAAATGTTTCCACCCCCATGCTTGACGGTGGGGACGGTGTTTTGGGGGTCATAGGCAGCATTTTTCTTCCTCCAAACACAGCGAGTTGAGTTAATGCCAAAGAGCTCTATTTTGGTCTCATCAGACCACAGCACCTTCTCCCAGTCACTCTCTGAATCATTCAGGTGTTCATTGGCAAACTTCAGACGGGCCTGCACATGTGCCTTCCTGAGCAGGGGGACCTTGCGAGCCCTGCAGGATTTTTAATCCATTGCGGTGTAATGTGTTTCCAATGGTTTTCTTGGTGACTGTGGTCCCTGCTAATTTGAGGTCATTAACTAACTCCTCCCGTGTAGTTCTAGGATGCTTTTTCACCTTTCTCAGAACCATTGACACCCCACGAGGTGAGATCTTGCGTGGAGCCCCAGAGCGAGGTCGATTGATGGTCATTTTGTGCTCCTTCCATTTTCGAACAATCGCACCAACAGTTGTCACCTTCTCTCCCAGCTTCTTGCTAATGGTTTTGTAGCCCATTCCAGCCTTGTGCAGGTCTACAATTTTGTCTCTGACATCCTTGGACAGCTCTTTGGTCTTTCCCATGTTGGAGAGTTTGGAGTCTGCTTGATTGATTGATTCTGTGGACAGGTGTCTTTTATACAGGTGACTAGTTAAGACAGGTGTCCTTAATGAGGGTGACTAATTGAGTAGAAGTGTCTAACCACTCTGTGGGAGCCAGAACTCTTAATGGTTGGTAGGGGTTCAAATACTTATTTCACTCAATGAAATGCAAATCAGTTGCTATCTTTTATTTAAAGTTATTTTTTCGATTTTCCTTTTGATGTGCTATCTGCCACTGTTACAATAAACCTACCATTGAAATGATACTGTTCTGAGACTTTTCATTTCTTTGTCATTGGACAAACTTACAAAATCAGTGAGGGGTCAAATAATTATTTCCTCCACTGTATATACGGGAGAATCAGGAAAGATAGCTCTTTTACTGCATATGAAGATAACATTGCTGGTTGCAGTCAACTCTGAACTTACTCCACTGTGTTGGGAGTCAGATTTCTTACCATGAAGATGGAGATCGCGTCCCGAGAGTTGTCAAAGTAAGCGCAAATGTCATTTTTGTCCCCATACAATTCATAAGACAGGATTGCACATACACATCCCTTCATAGCACTGAACTTTCATACCTACACACAATCTTACAAGTTCCGTACAGATCTTTATGACAAAAAACAATCAAACCTCAAACACTCAAGTCAACAGCTAAACAATCCAATGTGTAATACAGATTAAAGAATAGAAGTACAGACTGGACCTTACCAACAAGCAGCCATACCACATTGGAATTGTGCTCGGTGAGATAGCCTTCAAGTTCAGTAATAGACGGCACAAAGCTGTCGTTACCGGTGTCCATTGTGAGCAGTCTTTTAAATCACTGCCTGTAACAAGATAATATAGTAGTTAGCCATCAATAAATAACCCACAGTACAGTACACATCTACCAAATATACCGTTATGCTGTAACATCAGCAGTACACCACCAGATCCTTAGTATGGGATGGCTGCTGATAGGAAATCTGACAAAAATAGTGCTGGATACCAGGGCGATGTCCAGGCGAGCCAGCAGTCTGAATACAAAAGTATGAAAAGTTGGAGAAGGAATCAGCACGCAAGTGGTTTGTGCTTTGTTATCACTTCTAACAATTAATTTCCTGTTTCCCAGCCCATTTATTCACCGTGCTACATACAGCTAGAATTTGAAGTATTTTACATAAACGTTCCTCCAGCAGATCTGAACCACAATCATCACTTATCTTCTACCTTATGAGAAGAAACCTAGTGAGGAAATCCAGACTGTAGATGGTGCCTTGTCTCTACTGACATATACAAAACTATACATTCCACCCCGGTCATTTAGAGCCTTATTTCAGTAATATTAATCTACATAATACATAGTCGTAAATGCATGAAGTACAAGAAAACATCCGCTTATCTCACCTAAGGCAAATGACAAGTGTACACAAGCCGAATATCTAACATTGTTCTACATGCCTATGCTTGACGTGCCATGCTCATATCACACTAGGACCCATAATATAGCATGGTTTCGAGTTGCACAGAACATCATAATAGGCTTTAGGCTACGGCCTATGCTTTGGATTATCGCCATCAATATTGGTATTTCGGGAAACCCCTTTAAGCAGCCAGAGATACTTTCTGTGAAACTGCATAAAACAGATGACATTTTTTTACTTTTCAGGTCAATGTGGACTTTATGAGAAGCTGATGTGTTGTCATGTGGATGTAAAATAGCAAGCACACACTTTTATTAGAAACAGGAAATAAAGAAGCAGCGAAAACAAGTTCACATCTGCTTCTGACACGAGACGTGTAAGTATGAGCCGATATCGTTAATTGCAGGAACAATTGAAACAAATGTCGTGTCGACACATCATAAAACATTAGTGGGGGTTTGGTGCCCAGCAAAGAAAACTAGCCTCTTATTGACTGACCCTAATGTATATGAGGAGCATCCTCTGGATAGATCACCAGCATCCGATCGGCCGGGACCCCCCAGCTGATCAGCTGTTTGAGAAGGCAGCGGCGCTCACAGTAGCACCACGGCCTTCTTACTGTTTCCCGCAGGCGAGTGAAGCCACGACTATTATCACTGGCCGGGGCATGGCTCAGCCCTGTTCACTTCAATGCATGAACTAGCGTAAATATATTCTCCCAAATCCTCCTGCACGTGACGGCAAGATCTCCTGACATTTGTATGCATGGGCAGAATTAGAGGTGATGGACTTAGCCTGTAGCCATCTATCTGTCACGCTTCAGTGTGGGAGGGAAACCCACACCGAACTAAGCGTACTTTCACACTAGCGTTTTGGATTCCGTTTGTGAGATCCGTTTCAGGGCTCTCACAAACGGTCCAAAACGGATCAGTTCAGCCCCAATGCATTCTGAATGGATAAGGATCCGTTCAGAATGCATCAGTTAGGCTCTGTTCCGCCTCTATTCCGTTTTGGAGGCGGACACCAAAACGCTGCATGCAGCATTTTGGTGTCCGTCTGCAGATCCGTTTTTTTTTACAATGTAAGTCAATGGGGACGGATCCGTTGTCACTGACACAATATGGTGCATTTGAAAACGGATCCGTTCCCCATTGACTTTCAATGTAATTCAAAACGGATCCGTTTTGGACTTTGTCATTTTTCTTTAAACCTAATGCAAACGGATCCGTTCTGAACGGATACAAACGTTTGCATTATAGGTGCGGATCCGTCTGTGCAAATAAACAGACGGATCCGCACCAACGCAAGTGTGAAAGTACCCTTAGGAGGAAAAGGGGGGAGGGGAAAAGGCCTGGAAACTAGGGAAAGGAGCAGGTCACCTCCTAGAGAAACCCTAATCAAAGTCCTGACTGACTGCAAGTATGAACTGACCCCAAAGGTAGGCGAGTTCATACACAGTAACCTAAAGTCCTAACTCACCCTGTAGGACCCTGGTACTAATGTCAGGAGAAGAAACAACCTGTTCCTCCAAACAGTAGGACGAACAGGAGTCTCCCTCAGGCCTAAACACAAATGACAGGGAAAAGAGCACCACAAGAAAACCCAAACAACAAACAAAGTGGAAGACACAACTTCAAATGGCTATGGGAGCACAGGAACTCTGCCGAGATCCAAGCACCAGAAATCCACAAGATTGAAGCTATAAACCGCACAGCATCATGGGAGAAGCCACAATAAATAGGGAAGGTTAAATGACCACATAAGCAACACCTGAGGCAAGGGGTGTGGCCATTACCAGAAACAACACAGACATGAATTGATCCACAAGGAACCTGTCAGATCAAACCACGTGTTGCCAGTCTCACCGATCTCCTGGCACCTGTCACGGGAATGTCCCCGTGACACTATCTCCTCCCAAAACATACTCCCAAGGCTGTCAAACTAATCAAATGGCTATCTTTGGCCATTTTCCGTTCTGTTTGCATCATAAATGCCACTGCCTACTGTGAGCGAATATAAAATAGCTGAACGTCCAATCCACAGCGTAGATGTACAGCACTGTTCAGGAAAAGGTTAAAATATTTCTGAAAAAAAATTCCTAGTGTGGGTTCCTTAGCAAAGGCTAAGAAGGACTTATTATGGCTGAAGCCGGAATGGAAGTGAAAGGCTTGCAGAACTAATATTACGAGCAAGTGTTTGATTTTAGCTTTCATTTATCCCAAAACAAAAAGGAGGAAGAAGTGATCTGACTGACTGCTATGGGTAACATACTGTATCTTTTACTGCGTAGCTTTAAAAAATGATACAGGGACTCAATGAGATAATATCCTATGTGCGGTACATTTTTTATATAAAATTAGTGGATGCTTTTCTGGAATTATTTTTGAAGCCATTCCATCAATATCAGCTCCTATCCAGAGTCTTTACTGTTGGGACTTTTGGCACAGCAGAGAGTCTCAATTACACACATGGCACTTGCAAAGATAGCTCTAGGAGTAATGGCAACGCCCCCGTTGCTCCTAGCAGCTAATTTGCATATATTAACATTATTTTTCTCAGCAATGTGGGCACATATGAACATGGGACCAACACAGATGCCTTCAGCTGCCTAGTGGACATGTAACGGATCAGCAGTGTCATAGATACAAAGATGCCCTTTCATTTTTAATGACACAATACTGCTGAGATAAAACGAATATGGAGTTTAAATAAAAAAAATACATTTCTGATGGAAGTGTCCAAAAGTGTCCTGAAACTAAAAAGAAAAAAAAAGCATGAAGGAGAAGAGGACAAAATTTAAGAGGAAAAACACAGCAAACATCGTAAAATGAAAGCGGTGCTCTAGAAATAAAAAAATAAAAAAAGGTCATACAGTAATGGACAAGACGTGCTCCTTCCATGAGCCAGAAGTCAGTACAATGTTAGTAACAGCTTCTACGTTACCACCTAAAAACCTAATTCATGTACAGCAACATCTGCCGCTAACTCATGTCTGAGAGAATAACCTGCAAAAAGATCAACTACCCGCAATGGAGATTTGTGCTAAGAAACATAGAAAATATATAACTAATTAAAGGGGTTTTCTGACTTCGTTACACGAATGGCCTACTCTTCGGGTTCCCCGCTGATCAGCTGTTTGAGGCGTCCGAAGCGCTGCAATACACGATGCATGGAGCTGTGTAGTTCTAGCGTTGACTTCCAGCAATCGAGCTACAACTATGAATATCGTCCGGGAGCGGGGTGACAGAGCCTAGCCGATCTGATATTGATGGTCTGTCTTAAGGATAAGCCATTAGTATCAAAATACTTCTTGATTTTATACTTAAAGAAGCACTCCCACAAACGTTTTTATTCTCTGACCTGTTAGAACTATAGTGAAGGTAATCTTCTTACCAGTGATTGTATTTGTGAGTTATAACCTCCATTCTAACCCTCAGCTGAGTCATGTGACCATCTCTCTGATCTCCAACTGACACAGGACAGGAAGTCAGTTACTTCTCCATTCATTCCTGATACTGAGGCTCCCATAGGAATACACAGAGAAACTGACTACCCGTGTTACTTGCCCCTGTGAAAACATTATACAGTATTTGGTAAAACAGCAAACACATAAATGAAAAGCCTCCAACGGCTATGAAAGTAATATGCCTGTCACTATTATACAGAAACAGGAGGGGATGTCTTACCAATCATTTAAAATCCGTCACCCCAATTTTGGAGTATTATCTAGAGTAATATACTTTTTATTTTCCTACTGCCCCCGAATCCCCCGCTGTCAGCTCTCAAAGCTGCACTGAAATACACAGTCTAGACCGTTGTGCTGTTCCAACATAATAGAGGGGACTCATGAGCGCATGCATGGCAGTCCTGACAATGTATGTCAAAGCAGTCCTAAGCACAGACTGCGGAGAGACAAGGGGCCATATCTGTACCACTGCTTATGTCTTACTGTAGACAATGGTCCACAATCGGGGCGACAGATTCTCTTTAAAATCTCTCAGACTGAGAATCCAGAAGCCAAATTCCTAAATTTATGCAACACCTAAATGAGGGATTATCCTGAGCCTATGTAACATAAGATAAAAATCAATGGCTCAAAGAGCCAGGTCATGAATTAGAAATGGCAGAAGCTAATGACTGTAAGCAGATGATACCAAAGGCGGTAAATTCTACTTGCCCTCTTTCTCCGACACCGCAGGGGACGACAAGGTGCATTCGGTTGTGGCCAACAATTACCGTAAATCATTGGTCGTCTGTCAATAAAATATACTCCTGCACTGGACTAAAATACTGTCAAAATGGCAAAATGTGAAGCTTTAAGTTCTGCAAACGTCGGATTCTGCTTACTACACAAACGAGTTATTCTGGGAGCCTGAATCACATGCTCACAGATTAAGTTGTGAAAACCGTACTTTAATTCATGGAAAAGGTACTGAAATAATGTCTTACGCACACCTTTTTTTTCCCCAAAGCCATAATACCATACACCGTCACACCTCGTGCACCACATTGATTTCGTCAGTCATTTAGATCAGGAGTGGATGCAAAGAAGAAAATCCAGGCCAGAAAGAGTGTCTGTGATGTACCAGGGAAAGGCTATTAAAGTTCATTGTGCCTGTATCAGAAAAGGTTACGGAAGTACATTTCAACCAGCAAAAAGATGGCACAGGTCAGTCTGAACTGGTACGTGCTGGGTATCCATCAGCAAGATTAGCTGATAAACCAAACAAAACCTGGTTTTCTTCACCTAATTCATGCATTCACACATCACTAAAATATTTCATACGTAGCTGAGTTAGGTGCTGTGATGTAATGTTGACAACACATGACCACTGCAGCCAATCACTGGCCTCTTTGTGTGCACCGCTGAGGCCAGGGACTGACAGCAGTAATCACGTGTTGTCGACATGACCTCACAGCTTCAGCCAGGTAAAGAGCGCCCGGCCAGGAGGACTACAGCAGGGGCGTGGGACCTGGCAGATAAGTACTTATCCATACTCATCAACACAGCTAGATCTGGAGGGTTGTCCCCTCTTGATCGAATGGTTGAACAGTCAACCCCAACAATGATGGGGTCACTTGCTATTAATGTGATGCACACGGAGGTACTAAAGTAATAAGACCATGAGCCTCACATTAATACAGGCATAAACCTCCTACAGGAAGATCTTCCTGGATGCTAAGTTAAAGGACCTTTAATGACTGGTCATATGGCGATTATATCATCAAAGGTCCTTTAACTTTTCCGGATCCAGCCCCGGGAGGACTGCAGTTTGTTTCCCTCTCCCCTGCCCTCTTGTTCTACCCCCTCCCCATCAGGCCACTAAGTGTTTTCATTAGTGGCAGTGGCCGGCCGCTCTCCCTCCTTCTCCACTGTTCGGCTGCTTATGAGAACATGGTGTGCGCCATGCTTTGAGCGCCATGTTCTCTGATAGGGACTGATAAAAAGCTGATCAACAGAGCAGCTTAGTATCCCAAAAAAATGTCAATTCCAGTATTGTATTGAACTGGTTATCAAAGTATCGAAAAAGTATCCAGACTGTGAAACCTAGTGCAACCCTAGAAATGAATAGTCCTACGTATATGTGATATCAATACAAATATTTCATATCTGCATGTCAGTGATTTTTAGGTTATATTTAGTTTTGAAAATGGACATCTTTTCAGTGATATGTAGCTCTATCCTGAGGATATCATCAATATTACGCCACTGCTTTAAGATGCAGGCCTCTTAATAAACGGAGCGCAATTTCTGGGTGGCAGATCTTCACCAGCTATGAGCCGGCATAGATTTGTGTTATAATGTATGTTTGGAGTAAGTTTTAGCAAAATTTTGAAGACGTGAGAGGCCGTGCCCTCCGCTAAGCCACAAGCACATTTTGAAAAATTCCTCTGCAAAACAGCAATTGCACAATTATCCAATCTCTGTTCTCCAGAAAAAAGTGTAAAGCAGTAGTTTCCATGCAGGAGCTCAGGACTCACCTGTGTGTGCTGCCATAGGGGCCCTCAGCAACTGTTACAATATATCAGACACATCCTAATGTCTGTAGGACCTCACTATACTGTGCTCCAGAGCTGCACTCACTTCACACAGATGAGATGTGCTGTCAGGCTTTGTCATAGCTCATGTATGATTCCTTCAGTACTATCTACTGTTCCCTGTTCCTGTCGGGCTGCTCAGTCACGACAGAGGATCCCCTCATGACTATCTATTCTAGAGAAAAGTCCCTGTTTTACCATAGGTAGTACTAGAGCAATCAAACGTTATATGTTGTCAGGCTACTCAGCCTGACAGCACATCTCACCAGTCAGAACGGACTGCAGCGGCCTAGCACAGTACAGCAAGTCTCCTCCAACAAGCAGATGTAGAAGAGGAGGCAACCCGTCCTAGTCACATTCTACAACGGATTGCTGATCACCATGTTAAGAACCCCTTTAAGCCTAAGAGTCTGGTCACACAATCAGGTTTCTGCAAGCAGTTTTGGAAGCCAAAATCAAGAGTCGATCATAAAAGGAGAAAATGTATATAGGACAGAAGATGCTACTATTTTATTTTTTGGCATCAGGAAACTGGTGTGGCCGTCCCCTAAGACCCCTTGCAGACGAGCGTGAGCATTGCGGATGCGTTCAGTGAAAAATGCACGATTTCGCTTGCAAGTCCATTCAGTTTTGCCTGCGATTGCGTTCAGTTTTTATCACGCGGGTGCAATGCGATTTAATGCGTTTTGCATACGCGTGATAAAAAAACTTTGCAACCATCAATTAAAAAACGATTTTCACACAGCCCCATTCACTTCTATGGGGCCAGTGAATACAGAACATGCTGCAGTTTTCACGCAACGCACAAGTGATGCGTGAAAACCCTCGCAAGCTGCGGACAAGAATAGGACACGTTCTATGTTTTGCGGAGCCGCGGACAGAAAGTTCAGGGGCGCGCTCTACAAACGCTGAAGCGGAGAGCACATGGTGTGCTCTCCGCACCACGTCCGGCCCCATAGACAGTGAATGGGTCCGCACCCGTTCTGCAGAATTGCGGTACGGATGCGGACACATTCACGGTCGTGTGAATGTAGCACAACTTGTAATTTATTCATTTAATTCCTGCTCATTCTGGGCTTTGAAGTCCAGGAGGCAGTCCTATCAGTGACTGACAACTATCTCTGTATATACATCCATACAGGGGAGGCTGTCAATCACTGATAGGACCACCTCCTGTACATCAAAGCTCAGAATGAACAGTGATATAAATAGATAAAATACAAGCTATACTGAATATTTTCCCAAAAAACCTCACATCAATCTGCTCAGCTCCTCCTGCTCTATAACATACTGCCTCCAGCTCAGACATTATGTTCCACGTGACAGGTTCCCTTCAAGCTCATCTGGAAAAACAATTCCAGAAACCCCATGTATGCAGTATTTGCCTGACATGTCTGTTTCAGTAATTGCTTGCACTCCGCATACAGTAATATGACAATTCTGGAGCATTTATTATTATGACTTAAAGAACCTTTCCCATGTTTTTTTTTTTTTTTTAACAATTCCATTTTAAATAGGTATTAAACCTCCTATACTAATAAAGTTACATTTATAGATGCTTAGTTTATACAGAAATCCTCATTTTCAGTTACGGCATCATGTGACTTAGATAGGACTAACCAATCTGTCCTCATACATATGTCTTCCCCAGGAAGCCAGTTTCTCTCCTTCCTGTGCAGATGGAAACTACAAGCAGAGTCTGAAGGAAGATTGTCGTCATCTGCTGATCTCCACCCCTCAGCAGCTCTTCATTCCTCCCACTACAGCCCCCACCAGAATAAAATGCAAAATGAACCGTTTGACATCACATGGTCACGTGACCAGATCAAGTCACATGGGTTACACCTAGCAGAAATTGAAACAGCCAGCAAACGCATAGACCTATGTTATCTATTCTATAAGTAGGAAATTAAACATAATTCATCAAATAAGCGTTTTGATGGTTGGAAGTCTGAAAACCGGTCACATGACTGAGTGACATCATAAGGTCCTGTCAGGACGATGAGAACACAGATTGCCAGGATGAGGATCAGTGGTTGCAAACATTATGGTGGAAACGCCCTCATCATTTACACTCTCCCTGTCAGGGTTGTTGTTGCAATAGCAAAATTTTGATTCGATTTCGATACCATAAAAAAGTATTGCAATACTTGATACCATTCGATACCACATGAAAAAAATAAAACACCAAAAAAGCTGCTTGCATTCCGCATTTTATGGAACGTCCGGCCCATAATCAAACAGTCCGATCCTATCTTTTGGGGGGACAAGGCGACTAAAAAATGGCGAATCGCACAGTTTTTATTTTATTTTTTTCTATTGCGGCATTCACTGTGCAGGAGATATTTTTTATATTTTAATAGTTCACACTTTTTTGGGCATGGCGATATGTAATATGTTTATATATTTTATATGTAAAATTGGGAAAGGCGGTGATTTAAACTTAATATTTCGCTGTTTGTTTTTCAACTTTTTTTTTTTTACTTTTTATTTAAAAACTATCAGCGCCCTTAGGGGCTAGAACCTGGGATCTTTTCATCCCTTGTCCTATTCACCCTAATTGAGATCTATTAGGGTGAATAGGATCTCACACTCTCCTTGCTGCCCTGTGCATAGTACACACGGCAGCAGGGAGATTACCATGGCAGTCAGGGCTTCAGTAGTATCCTGGCTGCCATGGTAACCGATCGTAGCCCCAGGATTACACTGCTGGGGCTCCGATCAGAAGCTGCCACTGCCACTGCCACCAATGGAGAGGAGGGGAGGAGACCCTGTGGCCACTGCCACCAATGATTATAATACTGGGGGGATTTGGGGGGTGCACTGCACCAACAATGTTTTTAGTACTGGGGGAAGGGGGGTAGGGGTTAACTACCGCGGATCGCAGCGTCCTGTCATAGAGGTCGGGTGCCGGCTATGTGTTTCTACAGCCGGCACCCGCCCTCTGTATTTGTATTAATTAGTTAATTATCTTTATTGGTGGCGCAGTGGCCACAGCCCCTCCTCTTCCTCTCTCCTCTCATTGGTGGCGGTGGCAGTGGCAGCACAGGGGGGAGGGAGAGAGAGACTTCTTCGCCCCTGTGCTGCTGAGGAGAATATGGCGCGCGCTGAGAGCAGGGCCATGTTCTCTGATACTAGGCTTTGCGGTAGCTCAGCCTAGTATCGGTAAATGTCAAGTCCCGGTATCGAATCAATACCGGTACAAAAGTATTAATTGGGTATCGATAATTCAATACCGCTACAACCCTACTTTGGACAGCAGTATTTTGTGACTTGCAAGAAAGACTGCAGCAACATGGGAAGGAATTTTCACAGAGCAGCAGCCATTATTAATGAATATAATATAGAGAGAAAAGACCGATAAAGATGGCCGCAGGGGCATAGCCAACGGCTCATGGGCACTGGTGCAAGAGTTCAGCTTGGGCCCCCCTTCCCTCAGTGCTTTGTGTGCCTTCTTATGCGGCACAAGGGTCTTTTGGCCCCCTCAGGCTCCTGGGCCCGGTAGCGACTGCCACCTCTGCACCCCCTATAGCTACGCCCATGGATGGCGGACCAGCACAGGAAACCAGGAAGCAGACAGGAGACTTGCAGCAGGGATGAAGCCGCAATAAGAACTGTTTTGACGTACTTGTAGGGATAGTTTTAGGTTTTGAGACGAGAAAAAAAAAAGGTTGGGAGTGTTTCTTTAATGTTTTGTCTTTTCTCTATTAGGTCTCTTTCACACTTGCGTTCTGAGGATCCGGCGGGCACTTCCGTCCCGCCGGATCCGTCAGAACGCAAGTGGACTGACAGCATTTGAAGACTGATCCGTTTCCTGATCAGTCTTCAACATGCTTTCACTGTTACCGTGGCAGCCAGGACGCTACTGGAGTCCTGGCTGCCATGGTACTCAGTAGGCCTGCACAATATATCGCGAAAGCAATCGTAATCGCAATTAATCGCCATATCTCAATCGCAATTTGCTGACCCAAAAATGCTGCAATTATATTACCGTATTTTTCGCTTTATAAGACACACTTTTTTCCCCCCAAAAGCGTGGGGGGGAATGGCAGTCCGTCTTATAAAGCGATGGATGACTTTCTACGTGACACTGACACTGTATCTCCGGCCGCTATACTGCACAGCGCGGCCAGCGATACATCAGTTACAGTGCGGGGAGGGAGGAGGGGCTGGTGGAAAGTCGCTATTTTAAAGGACTTTTCACTGGTCCACAGTTTATTAGGCAAAGGTATGTACATGGAGAGCGACACCCAGGGAGGTCCCTGCACTTACTTGTATCCCTGGGTGCCGCTCCGTTCGTCCTCTGTAGCCCCCGGTACCGTTGCTCCTGCTTCTCCAATTTTACCTGGGGCGGAGACTTCTTCTTCTGCCCTGTGCGTCTCCTTCTCCCAGGGCTGGAGCGCTGGCCAATCACAGTGCTCAGCTCATATTCAGGATATGATACCGGGGCTACAGAGGACGAACGGAGCGGCACCCAGGGATACAAGTAAGTGCAGGGACATCCTGGGTGCAGCTCTGCATGTACATAGCTTTGCCTAATAAACTGTGGACCAGTGAAAGGTCCTCTTTAATGAACACATGTTCTTTTATCTATTTTATTTATCTGTTCTGTGCAGCCATTAGGAAAATGGCAAGTTTTGTATTTTGTACTTTTGTAGTAATGCAAATATGTATTTTATTTTTCAGTTCTTGAGTTCAGCATAACTACATTTCACATTATCCGTCATCTGTGTGTGCTTTTACCTTAAAAATCCAAGCAGATAAACCTCTAGCACAATTCCCTTAAAATATCGCATCGCATATCGTTATCGCAATTTTTAGGGCCCTAATCGCAATCGCACAAAATTCCCATATCGTGCAGCCCTAGTACTCAGCAGCAGTGTACTTACCTGCGCTGCGGCGCGGCGCTCCTTAATGACGTCACAGGTCCGGGCGGCGCATAGATCAATGCCAGACCTGTGATGTCATAATGGAGCGCCCGGCGGCCGCAGCGCAGGTAAGTACACTGCTGCGTTGTACTTACCATGGCAGCCAGGACTCCAGTAGCGTCCTGGCTGTCATGGTAACCGATCGGAGCCCCAGCTTACACTGGGGCGCCGATCGGAACGGCTGCTGCGCATGCGCAGCGCTAAACGTCGGATCCGGCGATGCGCCGAATCGATGTTTAGCTTAATGCCGGATCCGGAATAATGCTCTTCAATGGGCATTAATTCCGGATCTGGCATTGCGGCATGTCTTCCGGCTTTTTGGACGGAGACAAGTCCACAGCATGCTGCGCTTTTGTCAACATCCAAAAAACGTTCACATACTGAACGGAAGACATCCTGATGCATCCTGAACAGATTTCTCTCCATTCAGGATGCATGGGGATAATCCTGATCAGTTTCTTTCCGTCCTAGAGCCCCGAGGACGGAACTCTAGGACGGAAAAGAAACAACGGTAGTGTGAAAGAGGCCTCACTCCTGGTAGAAGTTTATGAATGACACTGGCAGCACTGACTGGATAGTGTCAGACTGTGCAGGGACACCCCCCCCCCAACTGGTAACACCCATATAGACTGTTATTGCAGGTAAGAATGAATCTTCAGCTTAGAGCTCATGCACACGACCGTATGTATTTTGAAGTCCACAAAAAATACGGATGACGTCCGCGTGTATTCAGTATTTTGCGGAACGGAACAGATGTCCCCCAATAGAACAGTCCTATTCTTGTCCGTAATGCGGACAATAATAGGACGTTCTATTTTTTTGCAGAACAGAAATACGTACATGCGGAAACGCAATGCACACGAAGTAACTTCAATTTTTTTTTCCGGACCCATTGGTTCCGCATACGGGCCGCAAAAAACAAAATGAACTGACACGAAAAGAAAATACGTTCATGTGCATAAGCCCTTAGGGAGGCAGGTTGTGGACACTTACCAAAATGTCCTTATTATCAAAGAACCCCTTTAAAGGACCGTTCACATGGAATGCGCAGTCCGTGAAATGGAGGCTGTGCGACAGCCACAATTCCCAAACCAACTGCGGCTCATGTGAGCTGAGCTCACTGCATTACAGAGATCTATGAAAATAACAGTTCTAGCCCAACCGCAGGTCCACTGTCCCGTACTCACAGCGTCATTTCAGTGCAGGACAACAGACTGCTTAATTTCCGGAGATCCAAACCATAGGACACAGCCTTTAATCAAGTGCATTATTCAGGGGGTGTGTCCTCCAAAATATCCCACGGATGGAGCAGGAAAGTCAGCGTTCTCTATCTGCTATACTGTGAAGTATGAATTGAAGTCAGAGGACTGAATAAAGAAGTGACGGCACTTAAAAAGTACCTCGTGATCATGAGGAACATATTGATGCTCACTTTGATATACTGAATGAACTTTTTGATTGGGGAGCAGCGTTTACTATACATTGTGTGAACAGGGGCTTGGTGAGGCTCCGCAGCAAACAGCAAGATTGCCCTGTGTGTGGCTGTAGTTGATTCGGACTCCCTTAGGCCCCTTGAGGACTGGCAGAGCAGCACCCATCCTGAACTCCCAGCACTGCCGGGGGTCACATAGCATTATAGTGATTTATGATGCTATGTAACCCTTACAGTTCTGGAATGTATTGGATAACAGCATTATGTCAATGTAATCCAGTACATTCCAGACCTCTAAAGGTAACACAGCATCATAAATCAATATAACGCTATGTGACCCCAGCAGTGCTGGGAGTTCAGGCCGGGAGCTGCGCTGAGAGTCTGGAGCGAGACACTCGCTCGTCTGCAAGGGGCCTTACTTAGGGTATCTGCACACGAGAGCACATTTCAAGACAGAAATTCTGTGCGGTTTTTCGTTCAGATTTCTGTGCATTTCCACACCCAAAAACCAGCCGCATGTGGATTTGATACGGGTTTGCCACAGATCTCACTCTTAGGGCTCATGCACATGAACGGATTTCCTGCCTGCATCCGATCTGCATTGTTTTCTAGTCGGATGTAGATCTATTCACTCCAATGGGGCCACAAAAGATGCGGACAGCACACAGTGTACTGTCCGCATTCGTAGGTCAGTCCGCAACAGAACATGTCCTATTTTACAGACAAGGATAAGACCGTTCTATAGAGGGCAGGGCGGTCCGTTCTGCAAAATGCTGAACACACACGTATGGTATACGTGTTTTGCAGATACTCAATTTGCGGATGGCAAAAATGCCAACGGCCGTGTGCGTGACCCCTTACATTGAAAATCGCACAAAGAATTGACATGCTATCGAATTCTAAATTCGCACAGCAGGTCAATTTCCACATGTAAGAAAAAGGCAAAGTATTCACGGATATTGTCTAACCTCATCCACTTCGCTGGTACTGTATTAGGCCCTATTCATGTGTCCGTAGTGTTTGGCGGATCCGCAACACACTTTGCCACCAGCCCCATAGAGATGCCTATACTTGTCCGCAATTGCGGGCAAGAATAGGACATGCTCTATATTATTGCAGAGCCGCCGGCCGGAAGATGGGCGGCGCGGTCTGCAAATGCGGCTACGGAGAGCACAGTTTGTGCCCTCCGCATCCATCACGTCCCCATTCAAAATGAATAGGTCCGCACCGTTCCGCAAATTTGCGGAACAAGTGCGGACGAGCATTGCGGACATGTGAATGGGGCCTTAGTCTGCATTCTTTCCAAAGAAGAACCTACGCATGTAGTCCGCACCATGTGCAGGTAGCCTTACTCTTACTAGTCTTTTACATGGATGGAGGTTGAGGCCCATGTCGACAACTATATCTCCAACGCAGTTCAGTAATGCATTTCCCATTTACTAGCAAGAAAAACTAAGTGAACCCCTTGGATTTCTCTACTGGCCTGTTATTTTAGATGGCAAAAAAAGTTCTGCATGCAGCACTTATTTTCCTGTCTAAAATAACGGATCTCAGATGGAAATGGCTCAAACGGATGCCAATGGATCAGAAGAACAGAAAAATAACGGCGATGCGAGCCCGACCTAACCAGTAAAGCGTGGTCAGACTGTTATCTAAACGAGCACAATCCACAGTCAGAAAAAAGCCTTGAATGTAATGACATGGAGATCCACTAA
The DNA here is from genome assembly GCA_033119425.1 of Bufotes viridis. NCBI lineage: Eukaryota > Metazoa > Chordata > Amphibia > Anura > Bufonidae > Bufotes > Bufotes viridis. The sequence goes on along the minus strand of CM065589.1, from coordinate 444,332,800 downwards.
ACACTTCCTGTAGCTGCAAGGACGGTTTGTACAATGTTGGGGGGGAACGCTGGACCGTTCCCCCCAGCAGATGTGTTCCACTTCATTTCTGGGATGCCTTGCATGCACAGCCCTCTACAGGTCATGTCAGAGCATCTAGATGGACGTGAAAGGTTCCCCAAGGGTCCATTCAGACGTCCGGAGTGTTTTGTGGACCGCAAAACACTGACGCCGCACATTGTCGGCACTTCATAGAGGATTCCTATTCAAGAATTGGACATGCTCTATTTTTTTGTGGAGCTGCGGACCGGAAATGCGGATGCGGACAGCACACTGTGTGCTGTCTGCATCTTTTTCAGCCCCGTAGAAAATAAATGGGTCCGCACCCTTTCCGCATAATTGCGGAATGGATCCAGACCAATTCTACGGACGTGTGAATGGACCCTTAACCCTACAATCTGGCCTTGCCGAGCTGTCACTAGTATCCAGTAAGGACATGCTGAACATGAGTCGGATGAGACTTGTGGTCCTACCCTCCCGCACCTCGCAAATGGTGGGGGTGGGGGGCACAGAGCCTCATTGGACTCATCTCCCTCGCTGCGCTGGCTCGCTGCGCGTTTCAGCCTGTCAGTACTATAAAAGTATTAAATACAAGCCCAGAAGTGACAGAAGGCTGAAATCAGCAGGTCGGTCACTATACTATGCTGCCATCGCTGAGCATAGTACAAGTGAGAGGTTCCCTTAGGGCAGTGTTTCTCAACTCCAGTCCTCAGGGCCCACCTACAGGTCATGATTTGAGAATATCCCACAGAATGAGTACCTGAGGTGAGTCCTGATGCACTGACACTAATTATATCACCTGCTAAATACTAAGGAAATCCTGAAAACATGACCCGCAGGTGGGCCCTGAGGACTGGAATTGAGGAACACTGCCTTAGGGTCAGGACACTGATTTGGCATCACGACTGTTAAAAAAAAAAAGGCCATTAAAAATGACAAAATGGCTGTTTTTTCCTGGGCGCTTTCTAAAATGGCCCCCTTCAATTGCACGGGGCCCATCGGTCCATTAAAATGTGATTTTTGGACGGTTGTTTTCATGGCCATGTGAAGAGGCCAATGGACTGGGAATACAGCCGTCATGCTGGCGTTTTTCGCTGTTGTGTGAATGTAGCCGTACTGTGCTCTGCAGACAGTAAGTGGCTGTGACTTACGCCGCCCAGTCTGACAGGCCTGGTCTAGGATGTCCGCCTTTTTGGAGTTGTACAAGTGGCCACCCTAGTGTGCATGCGGTGTGTCTACAACTATGACTTAGATAATCTGACAACATTTTATTATCAATCAAGGCAGAAATCCAGGTCATTTCCCGGGGTTCACTTACTTTAGTGCAGCAAGGCTCATCATACATATATCTGTGGCATAACACCACTTCTGTGTCATCACACAGTACACTGCTGACAACCTACCACCCCCTGCCAAGGACGGTATGTTCACATCTGTGTCAGAGGCTCCATTCAGGGCCACAGTGCCAGACTCCATCACAAGGAGGGGGCAAAACAAACCAGTGTCCATGCTAATCAGTCATGTGTCAGCTCCTGCACCCCCATTATTCTGTTACTCCACAGGACAACAGAAACTGCTAGCGCTGGTGTGAACACAGCCCAGTCACCAGCAGCAGTTTCCAGGACTGTCATACACTGATACTGGACACACTGCCACCACAGCACACAAACAGCAGGCACATAGGTGACCAGCCAGGAACCGCAGTGTGTGTTACACAAGTCACTGCACCTACAGCCCCACAGACATGCCGCTCAGGTGAACTACAAGCAGCCCCTCTGGCACCCCGCCCCCACATTTCTCTCACCGGTCTCGGTGACTCCTCCTCCACCTCATCCCCTGTAATAAACACCGGCTCACCGCCGCACCCGGCCCCGATAGGCAGCCATTTTGGTCAGTGTATGGGAACAATCCCGGTGTGATGACGTCATTGGTAGGTAGGGACCTAGGGCGGCCACTTGCACTAGTCAGCCAATCACACACTAGCAATGGGGCGTCATAGCCAATCACGTGCTGCCTGACATCACAACAAAGCCCCTAAACATAGTGTGAGACATCGCTCAGCTGCGGGGAGGAGGGGCTGCGCGCGTCATGTGTACAAGTGCCTAGCGTCTGTGCGACATCTCGTATATCTGTATAGACAGACCTCCTTAGGCTAGGGCTACATGTGGCACCAATGTCGCGTGACAATGTGTCGCACTGCCACATGCTGAGACTGTGATGGATTTTTTGTTACTGTCATGTCGCAGTGCGATACCATAGACTATCGTTATAGAAATTGTTGCGTGACACACGACGCTATTTGTCGCACCAATGTGGCGTGACAATTTTTATAATGATAGTCTATGGTGTCGCACTGTGACATGCTGCGACACGACAGTGATAAAAAACCCATCCAAAATGGATTTTTCTGCGACTATCGCAGTCGCAGTGTGTTGCAGTGCGACACCATAGATTGTCAATATAAAAATTGTCGTGCGACATATGTTTTAGTGTAGTTGTGCCCTATTTCACTGGACAAATGTCGTCGTTTAGCCCTAGCCTAAGTGTCCCTCCTCTGGACCCAGGTCCCTTTGTCCCGCTTTCCTCCATAAATGTCTCTCTGTTTGATCTGAAGTATAGATTTTCATTATTACACTCACAATACTGACCCTGAAAGTGTTTGTCTGGTTCCTCTCTGTATATTAGACCCCACCTTGTATATTATTTCACTATTTGATGCAATTAGAATTTTAGACATTTCTATATTCTGACAATTTTTGCGCTAATTGATAAGAGAGAACTATTGAAGTGTATAGATATGCAGGAAAAATGGGTCTTTCACACAATGAACCATAAGTGTCCCTCTTTGAAAGTTCAAAAAGTTGGTAGGTATGCAATATATATGTGTGGGTGTGTGTAGGAAAGAAATGCGTGGCAACGTAACGCTCAAGTGACCCTTATTTAGGAAACTATTATTTCCTAAACTCCAATCCTTTCTTCTGGATTCCCTTCTATAGTGTCCCACTCACAAACGTGTTTGGTTTCCAGTTGCCTATTCTTTGCCTATAGGTTATTTCATGATTCAGGTTCTAATAAGGGCTCATTCACACAACCGCAATTTTGCATTTATTTCAATCGGCCGCAAAAGATGCATCCATCGTGACGTGAATCGAGAGGAGAATGCCCTTTTGGATCCTACTACCAGTCATACCTCCGCCACCCCGCTATCTATCATACTCTTATGACATCAGCACCCCGCCACCCCTGAGTCCGTGGGACATGCAAGTGTTTGGAGACTTCAGTTTGAATGTATATTAGCATTAGTGGTAAATATGTTCCTTCCCGCCGTACTTCAGGAAACCTATACGCCCTATATCATCACATGCTGTTTGAGATATGATAGATATTGAATCCACATAAGAGATAACCATATACCATCTTTAATGTTTGTATTGTTACTTTGAGTCTTGTTAATACATGTGGTCCATCTTTGATGTTTACCTTAAAGGGGTTGTCTGGGTTCAGAGTTGAACCCGGACATATCCCCAATTTCACCCAGGCAGCCCCCTGACATGAGCATTGGAGCATGCTCTCCTTTGCCCTGCGCTCAATCACGCAGGGCAACGGTATTTTATGGAGTTTCGGTGATGCATCGGGCTCTCCATAAGGACTGCTAGGGGTGGGAGAGGTGCAGGGGGTGGGAGACTAGGGGCCCGCCTTGCTCAGGGGCCCTCTGGGAGATTCACCTGTACAGCTGTGGGCTGGTCCAAGCCTGGACCTTTGATCTTATGGAATTATCTTCATTATAAAATTTTTGGATACATGTGAATCATCATATTGTGGATTTGTGTAGCCTTAGAAACCTAATCATGATGTATACCTATCCTCTGTGTTGTGTAATATAGGGAAATTATATATACTGTGGACCTCATTGGTCCTCCTGATTCTTTTTTTCTTTATTATTACTGATTGGTTACATATACGGTGGTGGTTATCTATCCCTATGTCAGTGACAGCCTAGGGCCTACAGGAGGTTCCTGAAACGGGATCGCCCCTATCGTGGAGGCCATTCTGTTCTAGGCAGGGCAGAGAGTGCAGGGAAAAATAGGGATCACATATTTCCTCTCTCCCAGTGCCCTCATTTTGCAATCTGTATGGCTCTTATTTTTAATATACTTTATTAAAGGCTATGTTTTAATGGTGGCGGTCTGCAATACCTAGTTTTTCGACACCATATTATGCAGTATACGGGCACTTTAATACCCGTTTACTACCAATAATGTTATGTACCTTTAAGTGGCTTACATGTAATGGCCTGCAGTAATGTAAGGATTGTTATGTAGGTGTTAGACCACTAGGGGAACTGTTGAGTAGGGCTATATATAGCTAGGCCAGGGCAGGCTAGAGTTAGTGCAGACCCTGGAGTCTGTGAAGGCCACATGTCACGGGCCTAGGCAAGTCAGCAGGAGTCAAGCTGAGGCAATCCTTAGAGCAAGAGGTACTGTAATGTCAGAGGAGGTACGCAGCAAACTGGAGATTCAAGGATATAAGCCAGAAGTAGGGCATTGGGGCCTTGAAGAATAATTGCCAGTCAGGACAAGCCAGGAAGAAAGTAAGGTTCTCCTGCAACTCAAAAGTCCTGTTATTTAACCCTCTGTTTACCTTGCTGGATATAAGCCTGCTGTAATTGAGATTGTGCCAAAGCCAATTGTCTGCAAAAGAACTGTTTAAGAGAGTGCCTTCTGTATTACCACTGTTTAAGTAAAGTTAGAATTCTGTTTCAAGATACAAGTCTGCACCTCCATTATTCCCACTATAAATACGGTGTGCCACCGTTTACTGGCACTGGCGTCACGAAACATCAGGGACTTAGCCATAGGCACGTTAAACTACAACACCAAGGGCACCTCACATTGCACCTGGCTGTGTCCCTCCAGAACCCAGAGAGTGCCCCAGAGGAACAGCGTGCCGACCTCTCCATCACTGGCATTCCCCAGGTTAGTCCCACACATTGCTCTGACTTGGGGATGCTACAATTATACTTATCTAACCTTCTGACGGGTGACTTACTCAGGACTGTGATTGTGTTTTGGTATCCTGTTTTACCTGGTCAAATCAATAATGGGTCTCTAGTGCAGACCTCCCAAGTGTCTCTCTTTTGGAGGGACAGTCCCTCTGTGCCACTTTGCTCCTTAAATGTCTCTCTTTTTGATCTAAGGTATAGATTTGCATGATCAGATTTACAATATTGATCAGGAAAGAGTCCTGGTTCCTCTCTTTATATTTGACCCCACCTTGTATATTATTTCATTATTTGATGCAATTTGTATTTTAGAGAGAGAATTTTTGTGTTATTGTGTAAAAAAAAAAAAAATCTATTGACGTATAAATATGCAGGAAAAATGGATTTCACACAATGAACCAAGTGTTCCTCTTTGACCATCCAAAAGGTTGGGAGTTATGCTGTAACGTAAAGTGAATTTGAAAGATTTGAGACTGAATAAGCTCAACCAGGCTATGTAAATAAATATAAGCTATTACACAAAGTATTAAACAGAATTAATGGGGAGAACCAATCAGTCACTTACCCTTACAATACATATGCTAGTGGTGCTATGTTGTCAGACACCAGTGACTGTCTCTTCTCTGTCTCTAACATCACGATTCATGTCCTCTCTTTATCTGAAACTGAATCTGTCTAAAACTGAATTACCGATCCTTGTGTTTTCTCCATCACCTAACCTACCTATACCTGATGTCTCCCTCTCAGTGTGTGGCACTACTATTACACTTAGGCAGCATTCCCGCTGTCTTGGTGTTATATTTGACATTGATAATTCCTTCACCCCTTATATTCAATCACTCGCCCTCTCGTGCTGCCTGCACCTCAAAAACATCTCAAAAATCTGCCCCTTTCTTACTGTGGAAACAACAAAAACTCCCATTGTTATCCTGATCCATTCTTGTCTTGATTACTGTAATTTAGTACTAATCTATGTTCTTCTCACTCAGCTTTCTTTTCTCCAGTTTATCCTGAAAGCAGCAACCAGGGTCATCTATCTGTCTAACCGTTACTCTGAGGCCTCCACCCAGAGTCAGTCATTGCACTGGTAGTCCATACAGTACAGTAAACTTCTCATTCTCACCCACAGAGCTCTCCCCCTATATGTGCATTCATCTCTGTCTATGACCCTACTTGTGTTCTACACTCTGCTAACATGCACCATAATCTGAACCTCTCACTTCCGTCTCCAAGACTTCTCTCGAGCTGCACCAGTTCTCTGGAATGCCCTACCCCAGGGATGGGCAAACTGCGTCTCTCCAGCTGTTGTAAAACTATAATTCCCACCATGCCCTGCTGTAGGCCGATAGCTGTAAGCAGTCTTTGCATGCTGGGAGTTGTAGTTTTGCAACAGCTAGAGAGCCGCAGTTTGCCTATCCCTGCCCTACCTCAAGTAATTAGGTTAAGTCACAACATTCACAGTTTTAGGTGCTCCCTAAAAACACATCTTTTTAAGGTATTCTAACATGTCCCTTAAAGGGGTTATCCAAGTTATATTTATTGATGACCTATCCTCAGGATAGGTCATCAATATCAGATCAGCGGGGGTCCGACACCCGGCACCCCCGCCGATCAGCTGTTTGAAGAGAAGGCGAGCGCCGTGCCAGCGCTGCCTCCTCGTCATTGTTTACATGCTGGCCGTTGCATCTGCAGCGGTGAGCATGTGTAATTACACCCAAGCCGCTCCATTCATTTCAATGGGACGGCTCTGTGTATACTACAGAGCCGTCCCATTGAAATGAATGAAACGGCTTGGGTGTAATTACACATGCTCACCGCTGCAGATGCAACGGCCAGCATGTAAACAATGACGAGGAGGCAGCGCTGGCACGGCGCTCGCCTTCTCTTCAAACAGCTGATCGGCGGGGGAGCCGGGTGTCGGACCCCCGCCGATCTGATATTGATGACCTATCCTGAGGATAGGTCATCAATAAATATAACTTGGATAACCCCTTTAATCTAACTCTTCTACATACAGCTCTCTTCAACATTACTCCTCAGATCCCTTCATCATTTGCATCCCTTTCTTCCCAGAATTCCAGAGGAGCATGAATGGCCTATAAGTCTCCTCACGCTGATTAAGGCACTCTCCCCAACGAGAGATAGTACCCCCTGAATCCTGACTTAGACATCTCACCCAGTTAAGCTAGTACTCTCTGCTCTGCACTGATGAGGGGCAATCACCCCGAAACAGCTGTCTGCAGATGAGGTGCTGGCTTATTTTTTTAAATCAGATCCTTTTTATTAATAAACCATAAGCAAAGCATCATGTACAATCATGTACAAAGGTACAAAAAAAAATAGATAAAGACCCAGCATTCTGATTTAAATGCAAAAATTACCATTGCACAAAAGAAAAGTAATGTTAATATACTCCATATGCCAGCATTTAGAACAATAAAGAAATACTGTGCAACATGTCTTAGTGTTTTCATTATTTTTGACGCAATAAAATGTATATAGTTTACACCCATCCCCCCTTCCCTATCCCACCCCCGAGAGGACACTCACCCCTTCCCTCCATCAGACGTAATCATAGAGCAATAGGATTATTCACCATCCACTTCATCCATAACTAATCAAATTTCTGTGGACACCCCCGTTTAGTGAAGACCCCTTTCTCAGACACCAACATACTGTTAACTTTACACAGAAACTCTCGTAGTCTCGGACCCTGGGCTTGTATCCAATGCATAGCAATGAGTTTCCTGGCCACATATAAAAGTCTCCCTACAGCCACCTTGCCGTATCTGTCGATATCAAGTTCAGAGACATATCCTAGTATACAGACTATTGGATCCCTATTTATCCTTACCCCCATTCTCCTAGATATAGTGTCCAACACTCCCGTCCAGAACCCATCCAATACACTGCAAGTCCACAGCATGTGAAGTAAATACGCATTGTCATTGCCACATCGCAGACATCGGGCATCTGATCTCAGTCCAATACGATGCAAAAACACTGGGGTTTTGTACACCCTGTGTACAATAAATAGCTGAGACTGTTTCCCTTGTTCGCTCAGAGAAGACAGAGGGATTGCCTCCAGAATATCTTCCCATTTGCCTTCCTCTATTACACCAACATCTTTCTCCCATTGACGCATCCGGGTTAAAGGGTGTTTATCCAGGAATTTATCTAACAGCAAAGTGTATATCATGGATAGAGATGGCCCGAACTATTCGCCGGCGAACAGTTCCCAGCGAACATAGCTTGTTCGCGTCCGCCCCAGCGGGCGAACATTTCCGATGTTCGTGTTCGCCCCTATACTTTATTATTGAGAAAACTTTGACCCTGTACCTCACAGTCAGCAGACACATTCCAGCCAATCAGCATACCCTCCCTCCCAGACCCTCCCACCTCCTATCTAAACACAAGGACAGCATCCATCTTAGATTCATTCTGAAGCTGCAGTAATAGTAATTGTAAATCGCAATGCGATTAATATACCCTGTATTATTCGCATTGCGATTACAACTTAGATCTGAGTTCCTAATGGTTGTAATGCTAGAATATATTAACGAAGATAACGAATATAGCACTATATTCTCAATCTTCGTTATATTCTAGCAATACAACAACCATTAGGAACTCCGATCTAATTTGAATTCTCAATGCGATCAATATAACCTGCATTAATCGCATTGCGAATTCAACTTAGAGCTGAGTTCCTAATGGTTGTTGTATTGCTAGAATATACGTTATAATCTAGCAATACAACCATTAGGAACTCAGCTCTAAGTTGTAATCGCAATGCGAATAATACTTACAATTATTAATCGCTTTGCGAATCCATTTGATGCCTCTATATGATTGTATATGACGGTTGACTATGACTACCACCAAAGTTCTGCTGCCTCCAAAGCAAGATATCTGAACCCCCCAGGGGCCATTTGGGCGTTTTTGATAAAAAAACGCATCAAAAACGCATCTGCGTTTTTATAATTTTTTCATTTTCTAGTTTATTTTTTTGTGTATTTTGCCACATTTGGTAGTCTAGATCATTACTCTGCCCTAATCTATATTCAGATACATGGCTTAGAAAATATGCTGTCAAACAATGATCCTAGGTTTTGGTATAGACACATGATCTAGACTACCATATTTGCCTATACCAAATGTAAATATGCAACCAAATGTGGCAAAATACACAAAAAAATAAACTAGAAAATTAAAAAATTATAAAAACGCAGATGCGTTTTTGATGCGTTTTTTATCAAAAACGCCCAAATGGCCCCTGGGGGGTTCAGATATCTTGCTTTGGAGGCAGCAGAACTTTGGTGGTAGTCATAGTCAACCGTCATATACAATCAAACAGAGGCATCAAATGGATTTGCAAAGCGATAATTGTAAGTATTATTCACATTGCGAATTCAACTTAGATCTGAGTTCCTAATGGTTGTTGCATTGCTAGAATATATCGAAGATTGAGAATATAGCGCTATATTCGCAATCTTCGTTATATTCTAGCAATACAGCCATTAGGAACAGATCTAAGTTGTAATCCCAATGCGATTAATACAGGTTATATTAATCGCATTGCGAATTCAACTTAGAGCTGGGTTCCTAATGGTTGTATTGCTAGAATTTCTAGCAATTTAACCATTAGGAACCCAGCTCTAAGTTGAATTTGCAATGCGATTAATATAACCTGTATTAATCGCATTGCGATTACAACTACCACACTCTGCGTCAACTAGGTATTTTTCCATGGGAGTTTTGCCATTGATCCCCCTCCGGCATGCCCCAGTCCAGGTGTTAGTCCCATTGAAACAACTTTTCCATCACTATTGTGGCCAGAAGGAGTCTCTTTGGTTTTTAAAATTCGCCTGTCCACTGAAGTCTATGGCGGTTCGCACTGTTCGCATGTTCGCGAACATTTGCGGAAGTTCCCGTTCGCGAACGGAAAATTTTATGTTCGCGACATTACTAAACATGGATATCAATCCCCGCCTCGACTCTCCATGTAAGATCAAGGTTTGGATTGAGTCCGGTTTCTGCACTCATAACCCGTTTTTAATCATAGTCTCATAAGCATGGCATAGTGAAAGAAACTGGTAGAATCTTTCCCTAGGTAGCTGAAAAAGAGACTGCATATCCAGGAACGCTCTAAACCCTGTATCCTCCACAATATCTCCCATTCTCCAAATGCCATGGTAGGTGCTGGCTTATTTAATATCTGAGTCATGTCTCAAGTCCTATTTAAAAAGCTGAACATTGACTTATAGGATAGCTGCCCTACATCTGGTGGCATTAGAGGCAGAGCTTGTTAAGAGCTCATTTGCATCCCTTTCTTCCCATGCCTCATGCTGACTACCATAGTGGAGCCAAGAGACATTCCATAGCACAGTCCAGCTAACCAAGTGCCAAACCTGCCCAATTCCTGAAAGCATTGTACGTAATCTCAAGCCTGTTGGATATCAAGCATATGTGCCTTTGCTTCTGACGCACGCGCAGTGAAGCTGGCTGTACTATTTTCTGGAGCAGCTTCTGAATCATGTACAGTGAAGCTAGCTGTACTATCTTCTGGAGCACGTGCATAGTACAATGAAGTTGAGGATAATACACCCAGCTTCACAGCACTTGCACTTGATTTCCGACTGCTTGGAGATGGCATACAGTATGCTTAGGAATAGAGACTTGCTTAGGGATACGAGCCTGATTGGACAGATTTTGGCCATGGCCAGTGTGACCCTGCTGTAGAGCATCTCCATCTTGTGACTTCAGCAATGTACAGCACACAGGGCAATTAAAGTGCTTTTTTGAACAAAATTTTCTTTCCACTTTCCCATTTTAGAACACCTTTAAAAAGCCAATTCATTAATCCAACAGGTTCCCTTTAAGATTTGGCTGGCTGTTAGCAGACCAACCTGTATGCAGCCCTTTATTTGCTTCAGTAGGTGCCATATGTTCACACGGTCAGGATTTGCAATAGGAAAATATGGTGTTCATATTTAGGGAAGTCTGCAGCTGATTCTATTACGGCTTGGCATGCAAATTCACTCAGTTAAGGTTCAGTGGTAATAATTAGTGATGAGCAGCCATGGCGAATATTCGCCCATATATTCACGAAATATCGCGAATTCGCGAATTCCTGATCTTCAGGCATTATTTTCTTGATTGCGAAAATTTGCATAAAAAAAATTCGCCTAGACAGGTATTTAAAAAAAAAATGAATATTCGCGATTACAAATATATTTTGAGATATTCTAAATATTCGCGATTTCTCGAAGTGCCGATATTTGCGATTAAAATTCGCAATTTGAATATTCGTGATCAACACTACTAATAATCTGAAACTTTCCAATGTGAAATCCACGAGAATAACATTGGGGTACCTTCTATGGAGGCAGACCACTTGACTGCTATGGGGTCTGAGGGGAGGGTGGGCCGAACACTTAACTGTTCTCTTCCCGAAATGAAAACACTGTATTTTCACGCAGATGCCACTAGGGGGAGTTCAGTGCAAATAGATTTTGCAGTCAATGGTAACTGTGTATATTACTATGGACTGAGCTCCCCACCTAATGGTGGAGGTAGTTGTATGAGGAGATTTATCAAAGTATTTATGTCAGTTGTCAGAGATAAATACATTGATAAATATGGTGTTCAGAACAAGTGCCATACTTATAAAGCCCCTGTTCCACTTTTTCCAACATAGAAGTCAGATAAAGTGGGTGAGGTGGATCCAGCCTTACCTAAGGCTACTTTCACACTAGCATTTTGGCTTTCTGTTTGTGAGATGCGCTCAGGGCCCTCAAAAGCGGTCGAAAACGGATCCGTTTTTCCCTAATGCATTCTGAATGGAAAAGGATCTGCTCAGAATGCATCAGTTTGCCTCCGATCAGTCACCATTCCGCTCTGGAGGCGGACACCAAAACGCTGCCTGCAGCGTTTTGCTGTCTGCCTGACGAAGCAGAGCCAAACGGATCCGTCCTGGCACATGATGTAAGTCAATGGGGACGGATCCGTTTTCTGACACAATCTGGCACGATAGAAAACAGATCAGTCCCCCATTGACTTTCAGTGGTGTTCAAGACGGATCTGTCATGGCTATAGAAGACATAATACAACCGGATCCATTCATGACGGATGCATGCGGTTGTATTATTATAACAGAGGCGTTTTTGCAGATCCATGACGGATCCGCAAAAACACTAGTGTGAAAGTAGCCTAATGGCACACTTTTTCCCCTACAGTCTCATTCATGTTTTAGGGTGTTAGCAGTGACGGCTAGAGGCACTGCTGGGCTACCAGCAGGAATTTATGTAGAAGCACTAGAACCATGTTCAAACATGGCAGACTTAAAAACATAGAAGATTAACGGCGGATAAAGACCTCCAGGTCCGTTTTGTTCTGCACCAAAAATCTGCATCATGTAGTATTACATGCCAGTTATTTATATGAATGGCCAATCATGTAAGCTAATATTCTAAGCTCGGTCACATAGTTTAGATGCACTGTGGAAGCTCAGCTGACAGTTTTATTCGCATGAACATAATGTGACTCTTTGTGAATACCACATTGCCAAAATCTTGATCTGATCCAGTCATGAAAATGCAGACAAATCTTTTCTGAATCAGTACAGGAACAATAAAGAAAAATATTTGCAAAGTTACTTAACATTTTAGGAAGATTTAAACTGGAATTTTTTGTTCAAAGCCAAACTACACTTTAAGAGAATATTATTATTTCGGAGCAAGTGGAGTATCTAGGAGGAAATTCTTGCATACTGTATTCTAGAAAGACATTTAAAGTCATCCATGCAGATGTCACATCCTAGAGTCAACCATTCTCACACTTTACTTGCAGTTTCTCATTTTGAGATCCACCCTCCCTCATTTTCCTTTTAGTTTGGTTGTGTCATGCTTCAATGCATATATTCTTTCTGTTTGCACTTTCTTTACATAGAAACACAATTAGCAGGTTGGGGTTCCATATTATCTCTATTCTCATGACACTCAGCTGTGATTCTCCTGACATGAAAGCATCCTACTCTGGTGAGCAGCACAAGCATCTCCCCCACAATAAATACTTTGTTTTATATAGAATTTTGCAAGTATATTAAAACAACAACTTCTCGCTCTCTTTGTTATCTTTGGACTCTAAAAAGCTTGTCTGGGATCTTAAGAGTCTTACAGAAGAGTTGGTAATGGTATTACATAAAGAAATGGTACAGTATATATTTCCTCGTTAAATCTTGTGCTGCTCCAGCAATTCCTGCTGGTCTGCACTGATGATTTCTCACCCATCATTCATGTGACCATTGCACCTAATCAATTATTTCAGGGGTCACATCCCATTTATGCAAGCGTCACCACTGAGGCTAGTGACTATTGCAGCAGTCACGTTAATAATGTATTTGATATCACTACATGGCCAGTGAGGACCAATAGAGAGGTGAGTATAGGGCATTTATTTTATGCATTTAAAGCTCTTATGCAAGTTTCTTAAAAGGCCCATTTGCCAAATCAGGGGTGGACTGATCATAGGCCCTACTAGGGGTTCATGAGCTAACACTCCCAGCTTTAATTAACTTATGTACAGTGCCTTGAAAAAGTATTCATACCTCTTAAACTTTTCCACATTTTTTCACGGAATGTTATGTGATAGACCAACACAAAGTAGCAAGTATGTATAACGTAAAAAGACATATGATACATGGTTTTTAATAAATAAAAATCTGAAAAGTGTGGTGTACATTTGTATTGAGCCCCCTGTACTCTGATGTCCTAAATAAACTCCAGGGTGACTAACTGCCTTCAGAAGTCACCTAATGAGTAAATAGAGTTCACCTGTGTGTAATTTATTCTCAGTATAACTACAGCTGTTCTGTAAAGGCCTCGGAGGTTTGTTAGAGAACATTAGTGATCAAACAGCATAATGAAAACCAAGGGACACACCAGACAGGTCACGGATAAAGTTGTGTAGAACTTTAAAGCAGGGTTAGGTTAAAAAAAATATCATAAGCTCTGAACATCTCACAGGGCACTGTTCAATTCATCATCCAAAAATATAAGGAGTATGGCACAACTGAAAACCTACCAAGGCATGGCTGTCAGACCTAAACTGACAGTTTAGGCAAAGAGAACACGAATTAAAGAAGCAGCCAAGAGGCCCATGGTCAGTCTGCAGGAGCTGCAGCGATCCAGAGCTCAGGTGGGAGAGTCTGTCCACAGGACAACTATTAGTTGTGTACTCTACAAATCTGGCCTTTGTGCAAGAGTGGCAAGAAGAAAGAAATTTGTGAAAGCAAGCCATAAGAAGTCCCATCTGCAGTTTGCCACAATCCATGTAGGGTACACAGCAAACATGCGGAAGAAGGTGCTCTGGTCAGATTAAACCAAAGTTAAACTTTTTGGCCTAAATGCAAAACGCTATATGTGGCAAAAAACTAACACTGCACATCACCCTGAACACACCGTCCCCACCATGAAACATGTCGTGGCAGCATCATGCACTCGGGATGCTTTTCTTCAGTGGGGAAGCTGGTTAGAGTTGATTGGAAGATGGATGGAGCTAAATAATGAAACCTTCTAGAGGCTGCAAATGACTTGAGACTGGGGAAAAGGTTTACCTTTCAGCAGGACAACGACCCTAAACACACAGCCAGAGCTAAAATGGAATGGCTTAAATCAAGGGTACACAACCTGCGGGCCACATGTGGCCCCCAGAGCCAAGGTTTGCGGCCCCCATCCTCCTGGACAGAAACACATGATCGTGTGATCAGCTGTGTTTCTGCCATGAGTGCCACACGACACAACATAAGTGCCACACGACAGAGCGTTTCAGCTCCTGCTCCCGGCTGTAAATGACAGCAGGGGAGTCGAGGAAAGGGCAAAAGCAGTGTATCAGCTCTTCTGCCTTCTCCTCAGATAGGTGAGTGGTGCGCTATGCAGGGTGGACCCGGCTTGGGGGCAGAGGAGCTCAGAGCTGCAGGGTCAGGAGACCCTGCTCAGCCCCCACAGCAGGCTGATTTCCCCTGTAACTAGGGCTCCTTTGGATGATCCAGTTAAAGTGGAAATAGTGCAAAAAAATCTCCTATTGTCTACCAAAGGTCTTTCAATGATATTAAAAATTAAGTTGTGGTTCAATCAATTTTTATTGACAAAAAGAGTAGAGTGAAACCTGAACTCGATTGTGGGATTCTGACCCAAGTTCCTCCATACAGACTAGCATGTCCATGGCTGATAACCAATTTATCCTCTCCAAGCTGTCTGTGGATCTCCATCTGCGTGGAAGATTCTAAGTGCTCCTCTCTTTATTATTAAAAATTAAGTTAAAAAATTATAAAATACATAAAATAAAAAACACCCACACCAACCAAAACCGTCACCATTATTGCCCCATTCACATGAAACTATACATATAATAATAATAGTTTGGTGTCAGTTTGCATATTAAAAGAATAAGGAGCTATAGTTGTAAAAATGTTTTGTACAGTTTCCCCCCCAAATAAAACAAAAAAATAAATTACAAGGCCATATGTGTCAAGTAAAAAATTGTTGCAAAAATTATTTTGCTAGTCCCAACACATAAAACATAATAAAGTTCCAAACTTTTGAACCACCACGTGCGCTAAATCACAAAAAAAGTGTCTGTTCAGGCCTGGTTATTAAAGTTTAACCAATAAGTGCTTTCCCCACTAGTAAGGGAAAGGGCTTACTAGTTATTACATGGTGCCTGTCACTGGGGGGCAGGGGGTGGTAATAACCTATGAGCGCTGGCCTCAGCAGTGAAGGAAAGCTCTGATTTATGAATAGGAGGCAGCATGAAATGAAATGTAGCCACTTTTCTGGGTTTTTCCTGTAAAAAAGATTTTTTTAAATAAGTTTCTGCAGCATTGCCCCTGAATCAGAAGATTTATACTTACCTGCTCCATGCCGCCCTGGTCCTTTGCACTGCCCCCTCTGCCTCCATCTTCCGGTTCCCATAGTCACATACACTGCTCCAGTCAAAGACTTGCTTCAGCAGTGACATGCTGCTTGTGGCCACATTACTGCTGAAGCCATTCATTGGCTTGAGAGGTGCACGTGACCATGGGCATGCACTGCTAGGTGAAAAAAGCACGGGGACCAGAATATGGAGGCAGCAGGGGCAGTGCGGAGGACTGAATGGGCAGGGAGCAGGTAAGTTTAACTCTTCAGTTTTAGGGGCCATGCTGCAGGAACGTGTTGTAAATAAATTTTTACTGGGAAATCCCTCTAAGCCCCTAATACACTGTGAGATATTCAGGTCAATTACTGGGAACAAGTCTTCATAGGAACCCTCATTCATGATAAGGGGCTGGTATAATTGTGCCGCACATCTCTCTGTGTAATCAGGGATGTGCTACCAATAATCAATATACCTAAACTAGCTGAAGGACCCGGCTTCGCACTCGTACATTTCATCTATTTAATTTAATGTTTGTGTTTGTCATTAAAAGATATCAACAGTATCCACTATAACAGTGTCATCTACAGTACCCCGCCGCCTTAACAGTATCCTCCACAGCACTCCACCCCCTTACACTACCCCCCCCCCCCCACAGTGCCCCATCTCATTAAAATGGGACCTCCACAGCAGCCCACCCCCTTAAATTGACCTTCACAGCACCCCACCCCCTTGACAGTGACCTCCACAGGGGCCCGTCCCCTTAACAGTGACCTCCACAGCACCCGCCCCTTAACACAGACCATAGGTTACAGTCCCCTTAACTGACCTCCACCATTCCCGGCCCCCTTAACAGAGACTTCCACAGCGACTGCCCCTTTAACAGTGACTGCCACAGTACCCCGGTCCCTTAACAATGACCTCACAGTATCCCACTGCCTTAACAGTGACCTCATAGTACACTGCTGCCCCTTTAATAGTGGCCTCCACAGTTCCCCTCCTCCCTTAACAGTGACCTCCACAGTGCTCACCCCTTTACCAGTGACATCTACAGCAGCCTGCCCCCTTAACAGTTACATCCACAGCGCCCTCCCCTTTAACAGTGGCCTCCTCAGCGGCCGCCCCTTTATCAGTGACCTCCACAGTACCCTGTCTCCTCAACAGTGATTTCCACAATAACCCGCCCCCTTAACAGTGACCTTTACAAAACTCCGTTCCCTTAAAATGTGACCTCCACAACACCCGTCCCGTTAAGTGACCTCTTAAGCACCCTGCCCCTTAACACTGACCTCCATAGCGGACCGTCCCCATAACTGTGACCTCCACCATTCTCTGTCCCTTTAACAGTGACCTCCACAGCAGCCCGCCCCTTTAACAGTGACCTCCAGAGTATCCCGTCTCCTTAATAATGATTTCCACAACACCCCGTTCCCTTAACAGTCACCTCTACAGCAATCTGCCCCTTAACACTGACCTCCATAGCGGACCATCGCTTAACTGTGACCTCCACAGCAGCCTGCCCCTAGGGTGGCCAGAGGTCAAGTTTTAGGCCGGACAGTCCGGCTTTCAGACTCCCTGTTCTCCATCCAGCGCAGGGCTTGGACGGACACAGGGATGTCCTTTTGAACAGCTTTCTTTTAGACAGCAGCACTGTGCTGTCTGAGTGTGAGCTGCAGGGAGAAAGTCACCCTACCTCCCACCCCTGCACCTGACAGAAGTTGATTTTTACCTTCATTTTACGAAGTGGGGGGGGGGCTAACCATGTCAGGGGCGTGGCTTAGCGGGACCTGGGGGCTGGGTTTTTAAGTCTGTCTTTTTTAAGTCCGTCCGGGTTTTTATGACTGTGATAGCGATCACTCCTCCTCAGTCACTTTACATTGGCCTGTGTAATAGGCCAATGCAAATGAGAGCCGATCAACATTTTTTTGTATTTGCCCCTTGAGATAGAGCGATGTAAAAATGCAGCCCTCAGACCAAAAAAGGTTGTGCATCCATATTCATATTCATGTGTTAGAATGGCCCAGTCAAAGTCCAGACCTAAATCCCATTGAAAATCGTTGGAGAGGGGGAGGGGGGGGGGATTGAGGGTAGTCAACTGAATACAAATGCATGCCTCACTTTCCAGATTTTAACCTATGTATCATTTTGTTTTAACATTATTTGGGGGTACTATCTCTCCTTGGGGAGGGAGCGCCTTAATTGGCGTGAGGAGACTTATATGCCATACATGCTACTCTGGAATTCATTCTGCAAATGAGCTCTTAACAAGCTCTGCCTCTTATGCTACCAGATGTAAGGCAACTATCCTATAAGTCAATGTTCGACCCTTTCAATAGGCTTTGAGACACAACTCGGATATTAAATAAGCCATCATCTCATCTGCAAACAGCTGTTTCAGGGTGATTGCCCCTCATCAGTGCAGAGCAGAGAGTACTGGCTAAGAGGCCTAAGTCAGGATTGGGGGGGGGGTACTATCTCTAGGATAGCTGCCTTACATTTGATGGCGTTAGAGGCAGAGCTTGTTAAGAGCTCATTTGCATCCCTTTCTTCCCAGAATTCCAGAGGAGCATGTATGGCCTATAAGTCTTCTCACGCCGATTAAGGCTCTCTCTCCCAATGGAGATATAGTACACCCCAAATCCTGACCTAGGCCTCTTACCCAGTTACACCATTACTCTCTGCTCTGCACTGATGAGGGGCAATCATCCTGAAACAGCTGTCTGTAGATGAGGTGCTGGCTTATTTAAAATATCCGAGTCATGTCTCAAGGCCTATTTAAAAGGTTGAATGTTGACTTATAGGATAGCTGCCTTACATCTGGTAGCATTAAAGGCAGAGCTTGTTAAGAGCTCATTTGCATCCCTTTCTTTTCACATCACACATACTTGCTACTTTGTGTTGGTCTATCACATAAAACCCCCAAAAAATACATTTAAGATTGTGGGTGTAACGTGAAAAAATTTGGAAAAGTTCAAGGGGTATGAATCCTTTTCAAGGCACTGTACATAAATAAATGTAATGTATGTAAATGCACTCCGTGTGTCAGAGGTATTTCCTGTCCTGAATGCTGCTCCTAAGACATGGACCCACAGCATTAAAATGATTTAAAATTCTGTGTGTTCCTGCCCGGCCTTAGCTCGAATGAATTGGACTCACATAATGCCGAATCATTGAGTTGAGATCAGGCAGGAACACACAGCATTATAAATCATTATAAGTCCTCACTCTTGGTAAGAGGTGTAGAGATTATATCTGAGTGATATAAATGTGCTGCCAGCTTAAATGCAGCTTCTAAAAATGATTCGCTAGTGGGAATGAAAGATGATTGATTTAGGATGCTGAGCTACATGTTTCCTATTCAAATGCCAAATTAAATGTTAGCTTCAGAGAGCATTATTTTTATGCCTTTAATTCAACAAGAAATTAAAATGTAGCTGTAATGTCATTATATTCTAAAATGCCCTGATTTTGTGCATCTATTTTATTGTGTTTGTAGATAACTATTTTAAACAAAAACAAATACTATTGATATAAATGTATTTGGAATAAACAAAAAGGAGTAGTAAACCTTAAAGAAAATCTGTCGGTAGATTGATGCTACTTGAACCACTGGCAGCATGAAAAACTGGCAGACTGCCTCTTGACAAACAGCACTTTAGAGAAAACATAGCGGGTCATTTATTAAACAGAAATTCGCCTATATTAGGCATATTTATGGCGCAGATTGCGGCACAAAGGTCCTATGCAACGCAATCTGCAACTCTTCCCCACTCATACCAGGTCTAAAAAAGTGGACATGGTATGATAGGGGACGTGGCGGTAGGTCCATCTTATTCATCAATTTCTACGTCTGTTTCAGACATAGGAAGCTGTCTTACATTTAGAAGCGGCAGTGGATTCGCTGAAGCTATGTAGAGGCCGGTGCACAACTTCGGCAGATCTACCACCAGCTCAGGGGCTTATTAAGACCGGCGTCTAAAACCCTGATCTTAAAAATTGTGACCCGTAGTTTAAAGATGAACTGGGTTTGCAGAGTCATCTGGGCCGTTCCCCACTGACTTCTCCCCTCTTGGCTCATCTTAAATGACAGGTCTCTCCCTGTTAATCTAGCAGAGCTAGGCTAGCGCCTGACGATCTCCAGCCATGTACAGCGTGTGCACTGGACACCCTGCCCCAAGACTTCAGGGCCAGGCTTGAGTACATATTTACTGCCTGGCCCTGTCAGTCAAAGTGGGGATGCACAGCCGGGAATGAAAAGGAACAGAGCCTCAAATCCAATGAGGTGCAAGGATACTGCTCTCATTGTACCCAGGGGCTAAGTAGCATAAGATAAAAAAGATTTCTCAACATAGAGGCCACCAATCAAAATAGGACAAATAACATTACAATTTACTAAAGTGTGCATCTCGCCTGTAGGATAGATTCATAACAATGCACCTATAGAGCTATTTACATGTTCCTACTGTTCATGCCCCCATCATTCATAAAATGATTTTGTTTACGCTTGCATTGCAAAGTTTGAAATCCATAATGAAAATCTACCGAAAGAATTTGTGATTGATTGATTGCAGAAACGCAGCAAAAACCCACATATAAATCTATGTGGAAAATTCACATAAAGTACATTGCCATGTGCATGTGGCCTAATGGTTTGTATACTCAACT
Source organism: Bufotes viridis (assembly GCA_033119425.1). Classification (NCBI taxonomy): domain Eukaryota; kingdom Metazoa; phylum Chordata; class Amphibia; order Anura; family Bufonidae; genus Bufotes; species Bufotes viridis. The sequence goes on along the minus strand of CM065589.1, from coordinate 444,312,180 downwards.
TACTTTTCTTTAACCAGTTTATAAAAACCTGCTGTTAAGGCCTCATGCACACGACCGTATTTTGTTTTCTTGTCTGTTCAGTTTTTTTTGTGGATAGAATGCAGACCCATTCATTTCAATGGGTCCACAATAAATGCGGACAGCACACCATGTGCTGTCCGCATCAGTATGTCCGTTCCGTAGCTCCGCAAAATAAATAGAGCATGTCCTATTTTTTCTAGTTTGCGGACAAGGATAGGCATTATTACAATGGATCCGCAAAAATAACGGATCCGCAAAAAAAACGGATGCCAAGCGGACGTCATCCGATTTTTTTTTGTGGATCCATAATTTGCGGACCGCAAAACACATACGGTTGTGTGCATGAGGCCTAATGTTGAATTATCTCAACAGAGAACCTAGAAGGGGTTGTCCACTTCATGATAGGCCACCATTATCTGATGAATAGCAAACTGGCATCGGAACTACACCGCGCTGTCCATTGTGTAGTGGGCGGAACTGGTTACTGCAGCGCTGCTTCCATGGAAGTGAATGAGAGCAGTGCGGCATTACCAACTCCGCTCACTACACAATGGATGGAGCTGTGTACTTTTGGTGCCGGGGCCACTTGGGACAGCTGATTGGCAAGGGTGTGGGGTGTCTGACCCCCGCCAATCAAACAATGCTCACCTATCGTTGGCATAGGCAATCAATATGTAAGGCGTGGACAACTCCTTTAAAGCGGTTGTAACATTATAATACCATTAACTTTATAGTAAATGAAGTTTATTAGTGTGACCATGTTATATGTCCTATCTTCTCACTAGGGGAGTAATTCAATGTGTGTCATTGCGAGCCACAGAGGCACCAGAAACAGGATTTGTAAGATAAGAAAATCTGTAGCCCCTTCAGTCAGCTGGTCGTCCTGGGTGCTAGGAGCCGGACCCCCATCAATCTGTTTTTTATTTTTATAATGTAGTCCAGGACAATATTAAATTACTTTGAGTCACTTTGACTTCTCCAGATATAAAACTGATATGATTATCAAGAAATATTTCCAAAATTGGTTGCATGATATACTGTATCTATATGAATGTTGTATTCATATATCACACACTGTATGATATAAACTGTAAAGAAAAATACTTCTAAACTGCAATCTGTGTCACGTTTCTGTTTGTTCTGTGATTGAAACAAGAAAACTGGTAATAAAATATGTCTCGATTATGAGTGGTGTCACGCTCCGCCAGCTGGGCCAGTACTGTGGTCTGGAATTAAGGTCAGGTAGTCACCTTCCTGTTGCCGCTCATTGCTATTCTTTCAGAGAAGTCTTCCCATGAAGCAGCAGCATAAAAATGATCAACAAACCACATCTGTTGGGCCAGATAAAAGTAATTGAGAGATGTGACATTCTGGCTCCCTGTCTTACAGTAAGGAAGATGGAGCTTAGTGTCTGGCACATCAATTACAAAGAGGTCCACGATTCATGATTGCATGTGACATGTCTCTATTCCCAGGCAGCAATGTATTCCAATTTCTGTGAAAGAGAAGCTCCAGTTTTAACATTTTTTTTCTGACTGTCCCTTGGTAAAACTATATTTTTGGTCACTTTTGTACTTCACTCAACTGCAATCTGTTATCCAGCTACATAGAATCCAACCCTCTCAAGAGAGACCCGAACAGCACCAAAGATTATCAGCACAAATCACAGTTATACATAAATTATAACACTTTAGGAAATGTTCTTAAATTGGTATTCCGGTAGGTCAGGGATGCTCATCCTGCGGCCCTCCAGCTGTTGTAAAACTACAACTCGCACCATTCCCTGCTGTAGGCTGATAACTGTAGGCTGTTCAGGCATGCTGGGAGTTGTAGTTTTGCAACAGGTGTAGGGCTGCAGGTTGAGCATGCCTGAGGTAGGTACAAGTTATCCTCTATCCGCATTGGTGGTCCTACCCCTGGGGCCCCCACCAATCACAAGAACGGGGTCCTCATACCCCCTGTAGACTCCCTTTTTTCTCCCCTGAAATGACTGTAGCAGCCAGTCATACATGTGCGCGGCAGTTCCATTAATTTCTATGGGAGTTCTTGAGATAGCTGGCTCGGCTATCTCCAGAATTCCCGTAGAAATGAATGGAATGGCCGCGCACATGTACGGCCAGCTGCTATGGTCCTTTCAGGGGAGCAGCAGGGAGCCTGCAGAGGGTACTAGGCCCCCGTTCTTGTGATTGATGGGGGTCCCAGCGGTAGGACCTCCACCGATCTGATAGTTATCTCCTATCCTGTGGATAGGGGATAACTTTTACCTATCGGAATACCTCTTTAATATCAATGATAGCTGTTTCAGGGATAGTCCTGTCTGGCCTAGCATTAAAGATATGTGTAGTAACACAGGGCTATTTTCTGCCTAAATCCCCAACAGTCCCCACGCATGAATTACAATGCAGGATATGTCATGCTACATTTTGTAGTTTTGTCTATGATTACAAATTTATCACCTATAATATGTATAGGTGATAAATGTTTTCCATAAAATAACTGCTTTAACCCCTTAAAAGGGTTTTTCAAGATTTTATAAATGATGACCAATCCTATCCTAATGGTCATCAGTATCTGATCGCTAGGGGTCTGACACGCAGGACCCCCACCAATCAGCTGTTTGAAAAGACACCAGTGCTCCTGTCAGCACCGCAGCCTTCTCGGTGCTCACCAAACACAGCACCGTAAATTGTATAGTGGTTCTGCTTGGCATTGCGCTCAGCCCCATTCACTTCTATGGGGCTGAGATGCGTGTGTCGTCACTGGCCTAGGCAGAGATGACAGAAGGCAACGGCGCTACTGCTAGCGCCGCTGCCTTCTAAAACAGTTGATCAGCCAGGGTCCCGGGTGTGGGACCCTAACTGGTCAGATACTGATGACCTATCCAGAGTATTTTGGTCTTAAAGACACAGCCCTATTTTTTTATATCTGACATATGGCACTCTATGTGGTAATAACTTTGGAACACTTCTATATATCCACATTATTTTTTCATGACAATTTGTACTATGTTAGTGGCCAATTTAGGCTGTGATGTTTTGTGTTTTAGTAAAAAAAAATCTGTAATTTAACAAAAATTGTGAAAAAAAATTGCATATTTTAAAGATTTGAAAATGTATGCTGTTAAGACCACACAAAAAAGTTAATTTCTAAGATATTCCATGTGTCTACATTAACAGTAAACATTTTTTGAACTACTTTAATTTTTAAGGTGGGGGAATGGGGGTTAAAGGCCTTTTTTCAAGAAAATCTCCAAATTCTATTTTGTAGGGACCAATTCAGTTCTGAAATGGCTTTCACGGATTTATATATTAGAACCTGCCCATAAATCACCCCATTTCAAAAACTGCAGCGCTCAAAGTATTCAACTTTGGGAGCTTGTTACCCCTTTAGGTGCTTCACAGGTATTAATGCAAAATGGAGGTGAAATTTAAAAAATTCATTTTTTTTTTTAGATTTTTAATTTAAATCCATTTTTTGGAACACAGCAGGTGTTAAAATGGAACTGATACTCGAAATATATTACCCTTATTCTGTCATTTTTAGAAATATTCTATTTGTGCCCCTAGAGTGCTACTTTACTTAAATACCAGCCTCAGAAATCAAGGACCACCTTGTAGATTTTGGGTCTCTATTTTTTAGAAGATTTTTCAAGAACCATTTCCGGTTTGCAGAGGCTTTGAGGTGCTAAAACATAAGAAACACCCGCAAAAGTAATCATTGGAAACTACACCTCTAAAGACATTAATATAGGGATTAAGTGAGCATTTTGACCCCCCCAGGTGTTTCATAGAATTTATTACAATTGGGGCATGAAAATAAAAAAAATACATGTTAACAATAATATGTAGTTTTAGCTCAAATTTTTCATTTCTACAAGGGTTAAAAAGAGAAAAAGCACCCCAAATATTTTATGCCAAGGTCAGCAATACTCCATACGTGGTTGTAACCTCTAGTTTGGGCACACAGCAGGGCTCAAAAGAGAAGAAGCGCTATTTGATTTTGAGACCCAAGAGATTTTACCTGAATGAGTTTGAGTGTAATGTCGAACTTGCAGCACCCCTGTGGTTAACAGCTGACACCCGCTGCTGATGGTAGCGGCTCTGTTCCTGAGCCGCTGCCATCTCCATGCCATAAATGTTCAGCTTGCCATGCAGTGCATTCACAGCATGGAGTGGGAAGGGATTAATTGTCCAACCCAACAAAACATGCACAGTTGTGACCAAACAATACTTTAGGACATTCCGTCAGTGTTTGGTTGTTGGGAGTCCAATCCAATAAACAGTCCGAGTTCAGGGTGGCCAGCTAAGGGTCAGTACGGAGATCAGCCAGAAATCAGAACAGGTAGCAAAGCACCCTATGAGTAGAGAGAGGCCTAACTGGCAAGAAGCAGACTACAGCTTCCATGGAGGGACAGAGCTGTTCTGGCGGCAGGGCCCATGAAATGGAGAGGGAAGGAGAGCTGGCGGGTTAATTCTGCCAGAACAAGAAGACGATGGAGTGGGTAACCAGAGCAATGGCGACTATGGGCCACCACTGTAACACTCGACTGTCTAGTGGCCATTCTCGTTTGAACAGTAGCATCAGCTTTGTAACTTTAAACAGCTACTACACAGTACACACTGGGGTGTTCTGGTTCTGTACACTGTTTACTTCTGCAACCTTTGACTTTCGTTAATAGCTGACTAGTAGTGGTGGCCAGATTTCAGACCTGTACATCCGCATATTTATTTATCACATCATGCAGGATGTTTTATTTTATCTTTTTTAGTGATTTTCTTATGTTTGTAGTATATACTTGAAGGAGTGGCACCTTCATGTCTGAATGTGCTCCTATTATACCTCCTTAGGAGTAGCAGTTTTTGTGCATTTTTGCCCTGCCTATTCTGCAGGCAACTTTGATTAGGTGGTACATATAACTGTGCGTGCCATTCCTCTCACTGGATGCTTGACTGCACACAGAGGTAACAAGTAGCAGCACAGTATATGTGCAGGGTCTGCTCTCCTAAGGTTTGATGGTACAATAAATTGTTGGTGAGTCATGCCAACATCAGTAAGATCTGCTGGGAATATTAACATGTATGGCCAATCCCTGCACTCTGCTCGCACTATATGCAAAGTCACATTTTCTTTTTCTATATGGTATTGATTGAGACTAAAGCTGGGCATACAAATTAGATAGAAGTTGCTTGATTGTGGAACACCGGTTTAATAGACATCTGGAGCTATACGCACTTTAGTCCTTATTGGCCATTACAGTTGTTCAAATTGCTCGTACACATTAAATGACATTGCATGATGATTGAAAGATCTTTCTGGGAACAATCTTTCTTCAAATGAATGATCTTGCGTCCAACTATCGTATCTACCATTTGTCAGTCATAACGATAATTCATTGTTAACTTTCAACAGATGGATATTCATTTTAGTTGAAATTGTCCATTTTGATCAACTTTAGATTGTGTATGGCCACCTCTCATTTCATCTGCCCTATAGTTTACAAAATTGAATTATATGCAATCCAATACGTTGTTAGATACAATCCTGATCTAATTATTTCAATATTTCATGTGGTAAAATCAGATAAAGCATTAGATTCTTTTTTATCTTATATACAGTCAAATTCTAGTTATGGCTATTTTTTCATTTGATAGGAGAACAATTGATGCAGCCGATTTATTTTACACATATTGCCTTTATGAATTATTCACCTATGCAAACTCTGATATTTAGGAAAGGTATGGTTTAGCATTACCAGGGTGATCTTTCTACAACATGAGCGTTTTAACACTAATTTAACCCTTACACTGCCATGGGTGTTTGGACATTTTGACACTTCTGGTAGCCAGGACAATTTTCACAGTTTTGACATATACAAATAAACCCTAAGTTGTGAAAATAGACACCCAGGACATTGTCAAAATACCAGTAAGCACTTTATACACATAGACACCTTCATGCAATTTTGTGTCAAAATGTGTGCAAAAGTAAGACCCAAGTAGAAAAGTATATGGACCATAATAAAATTTCAACTTGAGTTCATATATACCACTTGGGCATAAATTTACATGAACATAACTTAAAAAAATAACTAAACCTGGAAAGACCAAAATCTGTATTCAAGCTAAATTTAAAATTTAGAAAAGGTAAAAACTTATAGAATAGAGTTGTGCTTGATAGTTTGTGAACCCTTCAGAATTTTCCTAGATTTCTGCATTAATTCATTTATTTATTGAGGAAAATAATCCAATATCACGTATGTGACTTGAAAAAAAGTATATCAACCTTTCGGATTAGCAGTTAATTTAAAGGTGAAATTAGAGCCAGATGTTTTCATTTGATGGGAGGACAATCAGGTGTCAGTGGCCAACCAGTTTTATTTAAAGAACAGGGATCTATCAAAGACTGATCTTCATAACATATGTTTGTTTAAGTTTATCCTGGCGTAGACAAAGGAGATTTTTGAGGACCTCAGAAGAAGAGTTGTTGATGCTTATCTGTCACGACCGCTATCCCAGCAGCAGTCGTGTTGCACCAGACGGAGGGGAAGGGGGACCCTTATCTACGGATGGGAAATGGAACGGCCACCCCTGACAAACCCTACGCTGGCATCTGTCTGCCCTGATACCCTAGACGGGGTGTGAACCCGTGTGGCGAGCAGGATGCCTAAACCCTGAGTGACCCTTAGAAGACTAGACTGGGGATAGGCAGATGGGAGCACTAGTCACCATCACTCATGTCTAGGAGAACAACAGGGGAAGACAGTAACAAACAAACAAACAATCTCCAGCAGAGATAGACTTATCCAGTCACGAGCAGAGAGGATGATCCCAACAACGACAGTCCACGCCAGACACGAGCTCCACAGCAATACCGTCAAACGATCTCCTTCAAAGGTCAGAATAGCACTGGAAGAAAGGACTATATCTGGCAATGACTGCAAGGGAAACTGAAACTAATATAGTAGCTGGGAGTGGCAGACAGCACTCACCTGAGAAGAATGCCTACAAACTCCCAGTCAGGACAAAAAGGTTCACAAGGCAAAACCTGGATGACATACCCTGAACCATGAAGCAAACTCACAAGCTATCGCGAGTAGCAAGTCGCTGCGACCTTCTCTTCCCAGACCTATCTGGATCAGTCACAGTCGTGACATTATCAGGCTTGAAAGGGTTACAAAACACTCTCACCAGTCCACAGTTAAACTCATTGTGTGCAAATTCAAGGAAATTATAGACCATTATTACCATCCCCATGAGCGGTTGACCAACAAAAATTGCGACAATAGTCCAGGAGAAACCCAAGGTAACTTCTAGGCAACTAAAGGCCTTTCTCATGTTAGCTGATGTTAAAGGCTATGTCCACCTTTGGGGGCAATTTTTTATTATTGCATTGTACACTCAATTTGAGCTAAAAAGAATTTTTTTAATTAAAAATATGGCATCCCTTTTTTCTGTACAGAGCTGAGATGTTTTAGTAGCACACTTTGATCTCTGACCTCTTAAACACTCATTGTAGCTCAGTTCTTACTGGTAACAATGTGGTTCGAAAGAGTGTTTATGACTTCTCAGTAGTTTAGAGATGAGGTTTATTAGATGACCAGCACAAAGTTAAAGTAAAAGAAAAAGTTAACCCTTTGTGACAGAACAGCTCAATATTTTTAATAAAGGTCAATTGAAAAAAAATATTGTTAGCCAAAAATAAGTAAAAAAAAATCATAAAAAAAACTGCCCACGTAGATATACATAGCCTTTAATGTTCATAAGTCCACCATCAGGAGGACACTGCACAAAAATGGTGTGAATGGCAGTATTGTAACCAAAAAGCTGTTGCTCTCCAAAAAGAACATTGCTGCCTATCTTCAGTTTGCTGAAGATCACCAGGACAAAGCAGAAGGCTATTGGAACAAAGTTTTGTGGACAGGTAAGACCAAAATAGAAATTTTAGGTTTAAATGAGAAGCGTTATATCTGGAGAAAGGAAAACAATGCATTCGAGCATGAAAACCTCATTACATCTGTAAAACACAGTAGTATCATGATTCAGGCCTGTTTTGCTGTATCCTGGACAGCACCGCTTGCCATCATTGATGGAACAATAAATTCTGAATTATACCAGCAAATTCTAGGAAAATATCCAGACCTCTCAAGGGTCATGCAGCAAGACCTTAAGCATACAACTTGTTCTACCAAAGGATGTTTAAAAAAAGAATACAGTTAAAGTTTTGGAATGACCAAGTGAAAATCCTGACTTTATTCCAACAGAAATGTTGTAGAACTACTTGAAATGAGTAGTTCATAGGATGAAACCCACAAACATAACAGAGCTGATGCTGTTTTGCATGGAGGAATGGGCTAAAGTTTCTCCAAGCCGATGTGCAGGACTAATGAATAATTACTGGATATGTTTAGGTGCAGTTATTGCTACACAAGGGAGTCACAGGAGATACTGCAATACTGAAAACACAGGTTCACATACCTTTGCCACTCACAGACATGTGATATCGAATGATTTTCCTCAATAAATAAATGACGAAGTCAAATTTTTTTTACTCATTTCTTTAATTTAGTTATCGCTATCTACTTTTAGGACTTGTGTGATAATTTGATATAGTTTCAGGTCCAATTAATGCTGAAATATAGAAAATTCTAAAGGGTTTGCAAACATTCAAGCAATACTGTACAGGGACTACACATCTTGAAAAGTAAGCGCACCCCCAAAATGTATATAAAAGGGCAGGGCACTGTAGAGGTCACAGTTAAGGGGGCGGGGCACTGTGGAGATTACAGTTAAAGTGGCGGGACAGTTGAAAATAAAATTAAGAGTGTATAACTTCCAGTGTATATAGGGCTACTAGCGATTTCTAGCGATGAGGGTATGGATTGGCCTCTAGGGCATTTGTGGAACAAGTCCAATAAACACACAAACAGACAAACACTTCATGTTATACTATATACAGCAAACAGCTGCCATGTTGCAAAAATGTACATTTTCTAAGAGCACAAGTAATTTATACTGTGTATAAATATAACCTAATAATTAATACAGACAAATCCTTACAGAGCCTTTAAGTGAATCTAGTCTGCAAAAAGCTATAAGATATTAGTATATACATTGGTATGTGTTAAAGCGGTTGTCTCATGACAGACAATAGGGGCATATCGCTAGGATATGCCCCCATTGTCTTATAGGTGTGGATCCCAGCGTTAGGACCGAGAACGGAGCTCCAAAAGTGAAGGAGGGAGCACTGCGCATGTGCAGCTGCCATCCATTCACTTTCTATGGGCCGGCGAAAAGCCCATAGAAGGGAATGGGAGCGGTGGCCGGTCATGCGTGGTGTCCATTCACTTCTATGGGGAGCCGGTTTGGTGGTGGCCAGAGCAGAGTCCTCCAGCCACCACCTTGCGGGGCTCCGTTCTCGATATAGTTGCGGGTCCCAGAGGTGGGACCCGCACCTATAAGACAATGGGAGCATATCCTAGCGATATGCCCACATTGTCTATGATGAGACTACCCCTTTAAAGAAATGCAAAAACCTCAGTAATCATAAAGTATATAATTTCTATTCCCTTATGCAGACTGTAATCCTAATTAAAAATGATACTTTCCTAAACCCATTATAATGCATTAACCAAGGCCGCGTACATATCAGAAAATGAGTTAGACACCATAACTCTACCTCTGATGAACCGCAGGAGTTCCGGCTGTTGCATCTATAATATGGGCACAAAAACGACTTTGTATTACAATCTTCTTTGTAATTGAAAACAATTGTTTATGGGGACAGTCTGCCGTAAAATGTAAGCTTTATTATGATCCAATATTAAACTAAAAAATTCCCTTTTATAACCATACCAATACAGAATGGTTGCCCTGATAAAGGTGATCCTGTGTTAAGACATAATGTCATTATTGTTACATCCTCTATTCTGTTTCCATTATGGTTCCTGATGCACAAGTGGAGCTTCAATTTGAAGACAAGTGGAGCTCGACTATATAGGCAAACAACCATAAGTAATGTATAAAATGCAGTTTATTGTGCATAATAACAGACTAGTATTATTTTACCTTGCTGTATTTCCAGTGCTTGACTTAGAGGCCTGGAGGTGAACTGCGTGTCCTCTTTACAACACTTCCTACCTGATCACTGATATTAACAGTGATCTTCTCATGATTTCTGATAGATATATAGTTTATATATTGTGACGAATAACAAATACAATCTTTCCCCTCTTTTGATATAAGTTGAATAATCATGCATATGTAGCAGACAGCGAACACAGCTGGGATTTCTCAGTGGGAGAAGTCAATTGGAATATGACCTTATACCATATGAAAACCACTCATCTAAAATGTCATCTTATACTTTTAAAAGTGTGCTCAGACCTGCACTAGCAGCAGATAATTTGCTTTAAAGTCTCTTTCACATCATACATATATTAGCATATTCTTTTCTTTCCCAAGTCATAAAAGAGTGCACACTGTATTCTCCTATGTGCATATGCATACCGACTGAACAGACATATTCTTCTATGTTAGCGGCAACAGTGATTTCTATTTTTACATTCTGTTTTGAAACAACGTATTTCTTTTTACTTTTAACATTTTATTAATAGGCATGACCTTTGAATATTGGCAAACAAGCTATGACTCCCCTGGAAGTGAACTTTTGTCATGAAGGCATCTTACAAGTATACTTATAAACATTTAGCTCCCTATATAAATAAGACTTACAACAAAAGCGGAAAATAAGAAGAATAGAGAACGTTCAATTTATGAAGATTTATGATATCAGCTCTCCAGGCAATGATGGTTGTAAGTTATGGATCAATGAAGAACAATAGGAGTCGTTTATGAACAGATATACACCACTTTTGTGGCATATATGTGGCACAGATTCTTTTGCATGCCATGTTGGGGCAGAATTTGCTACTTCTTCCCCGTCAGGTCAGGGCGTGGTGGGAGAGGGGATGGCCAGCACGCCTGTCTCATATACCATTTTCTACTCCTGGTTTAGGCATAGAAAATTGTCTAAATGTAAGACAGCAAGGAAGCTGGCTTACATTTAGAATCAGTGGTGGATCCGTCCACGTTATGTAGAGGCCGGAGCCTCTATATAACTTCAGCGATCCACCAACAGTGCTGAGAACTTATTAAGACCGGCATCTAAAACGCTGGTCTTAGTAAACGTGCCCCAATGTCTAGAGATGTAAATCTTGTAGAAAGCCTTCCCAGAAGAGTGGAAGCTGTCTTAGCTGCAATAAGGGGGGCCAACTTCAATATTAATGCCTATAGATTCAGAATAGGATGTCATAAAAGCTTCTGTAGGTGTAATGTGTACAGTCGTGGCCAAAAGTTTTGAGAATTACATAAATATTGGAAATTGGAAAAGTTGCTGCTTAGGTTTTTATAATAGCTATTTGCATACTCCAGAATGTTATAAAGAGTGATCAGATGAATTGCATAGTCCTTCTTTGCCATGAAAATTAACTTAATCCCCAAAAAAACTTTCCACTGCATTTAATTGCTGTTATTAAAGGACCTGCTGAGATCATTTCAGTAATCGTCTTGTTAACCCAGGTGAGAATGTTGACGAGCACAAGGCTGGAGATCATTATGTCAGGCTGATTGGGTTAAAATGGCAGACTTGACATGTTAAAAGGAGGGTGATGCTTCAAATCATTGTCCTTCCATTGTTAACCATGGTGACCTGCAAAAGAAACGCGTGCAGCCATCATTGCGTTGCATAAAAATGGCTTCACAGGCAAGGATATTGTGGCTACTAAGATTGCACCTCAATCAACAATTTATAGGATCATCAAGAACTTCAAGGAAAGAGGTCCAAGAAAGTCCAGCAAGTGCCAGGATCGTCTCCTAAAGAGGATTCTTCTGCGGGATCAGAGTGCTACCAGTGCAGAGCTTGCTCAGGAATGGCGACAGGCAGGTGTGAGCGCATCTGCACGCACAGTAATGCGAAGACTTTTGGAAGATGGCCTGGTGTCAAGAAGGGCAGCAAAGAAGCCACTTCTCTCCAAAAAAAACATCAGGGACAGATTGATCTTCTGCAGAAAGTATGGTGAATGGACTGCTGAGGACTGGGGCAAAGTCATATTCTCCGATGAAGCCTCTTTCCGATTGTTTGGGGCATCAGGAAAAAGGCTTGTCCGGAGAAGAAAAGGTGAGCGCTTCCATCAGTCCAGTGTCATGCCAACAGTAAAGCATCCTGAGACCATTCATGTGTGGGTTTGCTTCTCATCCAAGGGAGTGGGCTCACTCACAATTTTGCCCAAAAACACAGCCATGAATAAAGAATGGTACCAAAACACCCTCCAACACCAACTTCTTCCAACAATCCAACAACAGTTTGGTGAAGAGCAATGCATTTTCCAGCACGATGGAGCACCGTGCCATAAGTCAAAAGTGATAACTAAGTGGCCCATTGAGAACTTGTGGTCAATCCTCAAGAGGCGGGTGGACAAACAAAAACCCACTAATTCTGACAAACTCCAAGAAGTGATTATGAAAGAATGGGTTGCTATCAGTCAGGCATTGGCCTAGAAGTTGATTAAGAGCATGCCCAGTCGAATTGCAGAGGTCCTGAAAAAGAAGGGCCAACACTGCAAATACTGACTCTTTGCATAAATGTCATGTAATTGTCGATAAAAGCCTTTGAAACGTATGACGTGCGTGTAATTATATTTCACTACATCACAGAAACAACTGAAACAAAGATCTAAAAGCAGTTTAGCAGCAAACTTTGTGAAAACTAATATTTGTGTCATTCTCAAAACTTTTGGCCACGACTGTACATGGCTCAGTAATTTTGTCCATATACTGTACTGTTTATAGTATACTTAAATGGATATCTAACATATGATATATAAGCTGTTTATCCATATCTCTAGTTATTAATCTGAACATGAATCTTAGCATAGTGAGTGGACCATTGTATGAATTTTAATCCTTTTGGTCAAGCACAATAAAAGGAAAATATGCTATTGTAGGTTGTATGTTCTGTGAATGGCTTTTGGAAGCCAACTGCTGAAAATTTGGAATGACCTCAACCAATAATATCATGTGACTATCCTTTCATGTCATAAAGAAGAAATAGAACACTGGGGCAGATTCACTAATACGTCTAAAAGTAAAGCACTGTGACACCTATGCGATTCCAGTGGATCTTTACCCAGACCACCCATATGTGTTGAAGGTGTGTTGCAGCCCTGGGTACCATGCTGCATATTTGGTGGCAGTATCCGGTCCTTGCTCCCATGTGGCAAGATGTATCATCTTTATATAAGTCCCTGACCCTTACCCTGGAAATGGCTCTTCTGTCTCTCTAACAAGGGTTTGATGGGGTCTCTTGGGATACTTTATCATGGCAACCTGACAGTTTATCTCTAGCCAATGGAATTCCAATTCTCCTCCAACTATATGGTACTGGGTTCAGGCTCTCAGTCAGATCATGAAGATGGAGGAACTGAGAGCAGAAGATGCACGATCCCAAGACATCTTTCTCAAATGTTGGTTGCCATGGTCTGAATTTAGAGCCTCCCCTGGGTATACTTTGTGGGTGGAGGTGTCTTACTTTCATGAAGACATTAGGTTGCAGACTTTTGAATTATCCTTGGTGGTTTGGCAGTGCAGACCTTAAAAGGGTTGTCCCACGAAAAATATTCTACAGTTTTCAAACCAGCGCCTGGATCTGAATAATTTTGTAATTGCATGTAATTAAAAATATAGTATAGCTAGTGGGCTATTCAATAAAATGTTCCTGTATAGTGCCTGCTGTTTGTTTTTTTTGCTCTTTGTCCGGCCCACTGAGAAGGCCGCACATGCTCAGTTTCATCCTACAACTGCCTCCTCAGCTGTGAGAGGGGGAGGTGAGACACGCCCCCTGAGCTGCAGCAGAAAATACACTCCCCTTGAGCTTTCAGCTTGATATAAATCTAGCAGAGCAATGAATGGGGAGATCTCTGGACCCATGTGAGGTACAGGGCTGGTTCTAGCTTTGTTAGAAAGATTGTCATGTACTATATGGTAAAAAATATATCACAGGAGCAACCAGTGACCAAAAGAGTTATATAGGCTCACCCAGTCTACACAATAGCACAAATAGATATATAGATAAACTGGGCACTCTGGGATACTGAAACAATATTGTTTTATTGATAAAATCAATAAAATCAGCCAACAAATTAATAGAACTAAAGATGGGTCGCATCTAACCCATACACTATGCATATGGCCAACTGTGCTCGCCAGAACTGAGAAATTAGAATTGTGTATACTAGTAGGGTATACAGTATATGACCCCTAAAAGTCTATAGCGCCTTGCAAATAATAAAATTCCAGTCAAATTAAACACCCACAATCTAATGCAGAGAGAAGGAACCTTTAAAATGCCTCCAATAATTGGTACTTCTGGAAGCAACAGAGTAAGTACCACCACCATTATTTCTACAACCACTCCTGTCCCACCTTCCCAAGCCTGTTGCAAGCCTATTACACAGGTCCATGCAAAGTGAATGGGATGGAACAATTGCTACCTCAGTGAAGCACATCCCTGAATACAAAGGGAGATGTGCTGCCAATTATTGTATTTCATCCTGATGAAAGATGCAAATCAGCCATTAATTGTCTGACCTGTGGCTTGACAATTATCAGAACAAGCTTTCCGCTTGTTCCCAATCATTGGCCCGAGTATTGTCCTGTCTAGTAGGACCATTATATAGGCTAATAGAAGGGGCGAAGCTTACGGCTTATGGGCCCTGGTGCAAGAGTTCCGCTTGCCCCCCCTTCCCTCAGTGCTTTGTGTGTCTTCTTATGCGGCACAAGGGTCTTTGGGCCCCCTCAGGGTCCTGGGCCCAGTAGTGACTGCTACCTCTGCACCCCCTATAGCTACGCCTATGGCTAATAGATATAATCTAGACCTATGCTGCCATATATCCTTTGTGACTTTCCCTCTGAACCTTAATTAAATGGTTAAAGGTACAGTGTTTCTAGTCACGGACTATTATATGGCAGGCAACCTGTCCTACCTACTAACACCCACATTCTGTTGCCAATGCCAGTAAGTTAACTATTTATACATGTAGTGTTTGTGTGACATCCAATTGTTAACAATTTCCAGTAATGCAGTCCCTGACAATGCAGAGTTTTCTGCATTTATTAAAATGTTATGGCCCATTATTTTTTATAGTATTATTATTTGATTTGTAATTATAACCCATTACTCCCAAAGCAATGGTAAAGCGGGCAATAAAATGATTTAATGGTAATATTATTTTATTATCATGTTATTAGTTCCTAAGTTGAGGAGCTTTATAGCCAAGGTGGATAATGCTGGTAACTCTTTCAATAAGTATATAGGAAGAATTCCAGAAACTTCTCAAATTGTTGAATGACTGAAAAAGATGTAGTAATATTTCAATTTCCCCATGCTTCTTCCTGTCTGAATGTGAGGCTGTAGAGCAGACTCTGGATGCAGGGAAGGTGTAGATTATTACCGAAGAGATGATGTATGTTCAGGCTCTGAGTAACTAGTTTTATGCTTTTCTAGTCCACAGAAATGCTGAAGTAATGGAGGTGGACTGTGAAGTAATGCATTACTGAGGTAGCAGCAGAAGAGGGAGCAAGAGAAGCCTGAGATCTTTTGTGGTTTTGCAGGTGTGTACTCTACTGCAGCTCGTGCTTTGCATTTAGATGCCTGGTCATCCAGGTGGTGCTCAGGTTTAGAACATTTATGCCTCGCATCAGGCTCTGATTGCACAGCGTGCAAACCACTCATGTCTTGTCATCAGCACATTGTCTGAAGAAATGCCATGCCAGAGAACTCCTTGGAGCTGGCTTTGGTGTGTTCAGTCCCTGGGTGTGTTGGACAGTAGCAGGCATACTGGCTAGAGTACAGCCACTCTGCTTTTGCACCCTGCTCCCTCTTTTGCTGTGCAGCTGGCGTTGTGTGACCACCACCTCTTCCTCCGAACTGCACACGTCACTAGCATGACCTTGATTCCATGTGGTGTCTAGGACCTCATTATCCTCCACATCATCTTCCACCCACTCTTCACCCCTGCCCTCCTTGCCGGTCTGCACATGGCAGAAAGCCGCAGCAGTTGGTACCTGTGTTTCATCATCATCAGAGACGTGCTGCGGTGGTCCTCCCATGTCCGCATCCTGAAACATAAGTGGTTGGGCATCAGTGCACTCAATCTCCTCCACATCTAGGGCAAGGCTAGGTGGATGTCCCATGGAAACCCTGCCAGCAGAGTAATCAAAAAGCATAAGAGACTGCTGCATTACTTGGGGCTCAGACTGCTTGGCTGATTTGCAAGGGGGTGAGGTAAAAGACAGATGCCCATGGGCTGCAGGTGTCAACTCTGCGGTTTCAGCAGGGGACCGGGTGGGAGATAATGTTAAGGAACTGGAGGCACTGTCAGCCATCCGATCTACTACCACCTCTACTTGTTCTGGCCTTACCATTCGTACATCGGTATTCGGGCCTACAAAATGACGCTGAACGTCCTGTCGCCTACGTGCACCTGAGGAAGGTGTTTCATTTAGGCATGTAGCGGGCACAGATCGACCATATCCTCTCCCTGCAACAAGAGCTCCAGCAGCACCAGCAGCACCACGACCAGGGACACGTCCCATATTTGATGCTCTCCTCATTCTTTGAGGTCACCCACCGAACTAACAGACAGATTAACTATATTAATTTCCCTGTCACATATGCAGTGCAGGTGTACCTCACACCAAAAATGGGAATATGTTACCCACCGAACTAACAGACGGATTAACTATATTAATTTCCCTGTCATGTATGCAGTGCAGGTGTACTTCACACCAAAAATGGGAATATGTCACCCACTGAGCTAACAGACAGATTAACTATATTCATTTCCCTGTCACATATGCAGTGCACGTGTATCTCACTCCAAAAATGGGTATATGTCACCTGCCGAGCTAACAGTCAGATTAACTATATTAATTTTCCTGTCACGTATAAAGTGCATGTGTATCTCACACCAAAAATGGGTATATGTCACTGATCGAACTAACAGACGGATTAATTATTATATTTTTGTGTCAGGGGTACAAAGATGGTGCATTGCACCCACAAAAATATCGCTATAGGTCACACACAGAATTAACAGCCAGATTTATTATTATAATTCTGTGTCAGGGGTGCAAAGCTGGTGTATTGCACCCACAAAAAATCATTATAGGTCACCCACAAAACAAATAGCCAGATTCCTAACACTCTCCTGCTTCCTGTCCCTGCACTACTCAGAGCTGATGGGCGGTGCTACACGTGATCCAGCTTGTATAGAGGCTGGGTCACATAATGCAATGGCCAATCACGGCCATGCCATTACTAGACATGGCTGTGATGGCTTCTAAGTGCTTACAGCTTAAGAGCTTGTTGATTGGCTGCCCTGCAGCCTTTCAAAAGCTTTATTAAATGCCCGAACACCGAACCCAAACTTTTCCAGCAAAGTTCGGGTTCGGGTCCGGGTACCTGAACTCGCAAAGTTAGGTACAGACCCGAACTTTACAGTTCGGGTTCGCTCTACACTAATAGCAGTCAAAGAACTAAAAAAAAATCTGATGATCCAAAGCATTGTGATCAGCAATAAGTCAAACAATTGTCCAGTTAACCAACCAACTCACAGGCTGAAAAGTCAATTAGAATACTGGAAAAAGACGGTTACCAGTAGACAT
Organism: Bufotes viridis; assembly: GCA_033119425.1. Classification (NCBI taxonomy): domain Eukaryota; kingdom Metazoa; phylum Chordata; class Amphibia; order Anura; family Bufonidae; genus Bufotes; species Bufotes viridis. The sequence goes on along the minus strand of CM065589.1, from coordinate 444,294,439 downwards.
TCCGCTCATTCAGCTATGACATCACAGTGCTTGTAGTGATGATAACCATAACAACATAATGGCGGAACTTTATGCTAATTGGCTTTATGAATAAATTAAAAGTAATCTTCAGTCAAATATGGATTGGCTATCACATAATGTTTGTAGGTTTGTAGGTACCTGCTACATTTTAAGGGTTCTATTACACTTGCAACAGCAGCCGTGGGTAATGTTTTTGCTATACTGCTAATTTCTGGGATGCATCTTGACTTGCAACTCGAAAAAATAGAAAGTCCAGATTCATCTTGGCAATCAGTAGTAAAGCACAAGTGTTATGGCTGCTATCACATATTAACTCACCAACAAGCAATGTGTCAGTAATGTCTTATTTGCCTTCCATTATAATGGCATGTTCACACAACTTATGAATCTTGTGCACAATTCGATGGGAAATATTTGGCAGTTATCTAAGACTTTGTACATGGATTAGCTATATTCACTAACATGTCACCTTTGATGGTGGATTTCAAATCCATGTGGAAAAAATCTGTGAACATAAGAACGGCAACCCAGATTCCTATTGGTAACAATGAGAGGCAAATTCCACATGGATTTCACACAGATTTTGGCTCACAATATGCACCGAAATCAGTTTAAACTATCACCAGGGGTGAACATACTATATGTGCGATCTATGTAGCTGTACAGGGATCCAGCAGGTAAGGGGTACCATTGCTACCTTTACCCTGGGTTCAGACCTGAGCGTTCTTGTCGCGCGTATTACAGCGCGTTTCTGCAAATAGGACGCTACTGTGGTGTCAATCACAATAAAAAGCCCAAAAAAACGCTCCTAAACGAGCTTATGCGTTGGGCGTTTTACAGCGCGTTTTTACGCGCTGTAAAACGCTCAAGTGTGAACCACTCCCATAGGGATGCATTGGTTTTCATGTGTTGAGCGTTTTACAGCGCGTTTGAACGCGCTGTAAAACGCTCAGGTGTGAACCTAGGGTTAAACAACTTTCTAGTGCATATTAACCCCTTCATGACTGGGCCTAAAAAAGGCCTGAGATGTCGAGGAAACTTTTTTTGATTTTGTGCACGTGGTGGTTTAGTGACCTGAACTTTTTGATTTGTTTGACTACCAAAATAATTTTAGGGATTTTTTTTTTTTACTTTACAAGACTTTTCATTGGAATGTTTTTTTAGAGATTTTTTTCCTTTCTAAGGTTTAATTTGGAGGAAAACCGCTAAAGCTGCTTTCAGACGAGCGAGTTTTCTGCACGGTTGCAATGCAGGATGCGAACGCATTGCACCCGCACTGAATCCGTATCCATTCATTTTAATGGGTCTGTGTACATGAGCGTTGTTTTTCACGCATCACTTGTGCGTTGCGTGAAAATCGCAACATGTTCTATATTCTGCGTTTTTCATGCAACGCTGGCCCCATAGAAGTGAATGAAGCTGCGTGAAAATCGCATCGCATCCACAAGCTAGTGCGGATGTGATGCATTTTTCAATGATGGTTGCTAAGAGACATTGTTTGTAAACTTTCAGTTTTTATCACGCGCGTAAAAAACGCATTTCGTGTAGGAAGCATAAATCCAGTGGGCAGTCGGGAAGGGGTTAAATAGCATGTAGGGAGCTGAACTAATGAATTTGGTAGCTCAACATTAACAGTGAATTTCTATATATAATGGTATGCTCTGTGATGAGCTATTCAAGAGTAGGTTCTCATATACAATTGTAGCAAAGGGGCCCTTTGCAGTCTGTGTTCACCCTTGGCCTCTGAACATATCCTTAAAATGTTAAGCACATACATTCATGTCTTAGATTTCTCAAGTCCAGGGCGGTAAAGACTTAAAAGTGTCAGAAAGAAATGACTCTTGAAAAACTCCTTTAGCCCCTTCCCACTGTGCAACATACATGTAAGATACAGGGGACGATAGTCCACACTTACTGCTGAATATGTATGGTGCAGTGATGATGAAGGGTCATCAGCATTGAGTATCATCTGCAACATACTACTGACATCCTGCTGCAAGACCAGGATTGGAGATAACTCTGATCCTGGGTGTTAAACCCCTCAGATAATGTGGTCCATAGCTACAGCAACATCTATGGTGTAACACCACCATTGGCCATAATTAGAGATGAGTGAATTTATGAAAAGTTTGAGTCAGCTGATTAGCCGAATTTAACAAAAAAAATTTGATTCGTGGCAAATAAACTCGACACAAAGCGCATTTTTTTGTAAGTAGCTGGTGCAATGACACAGTGTGAAATTAACATTAAAAAATTAAATCAAACTTACCACCTCCATTTGCTCGCGACTGGCCTACAGCCGTCATCTTGCTTGAAGATCTGGAGCGAAATCTCGCGCGTGTCATACGTCACCACGAACGGAATTTCAGCCGAGATCTTCAATCACGATGGAGGCTGACAGCACATCACGAGCAAATGGAGGAGGTAAGTATGATTTATTTTGTTTTTCTACACTTTTTCAGATTAAATTGATTCGCTGACACGAAGCACGAGGAAATTCAGCTTCGAGGCGAATCGAATTTATTCTGAAATTCGGATCGAATTCCACTTTGTGGGATTCGATTTACTCATCTCTAGCCATAATGGCAACCAGGGGCCTAGTGAAGGCTACATCTGCAGAGACCCACTAAGCCACTGCTAGCGGTTAAAACTGGGATATTCTAAGAAAAGTTATGTGATATATTCCGAAGGGTTTGCACTGTTTTCTGGAAAAGACAATAATTACAAAAAATAGAAAGATATCAGTACTTTACTGACAAGCTTATAACAGTACAAGATTAAAAACAACTAAAAAGTAACTAGAACCTGACTGTCACTTAACAATAATACAATATCAATGATAGCTATATCAAGTCACCATTTAGAGGAAGGAGGAGACCGAGACCTCATACATATTGCCACATAATGTAGCTTTCTCAGGGGCATACACTGTTAAAAACTGTGGGCTTTAAGGGATTGTGGGGAGTTCTTGGCAAGACATGCCTCCTGGACAGATCTGCAAAGGGAGGCATACTTACCTGCATCCTGGTGCTTGCTCCTGACTTCTTCGCTCCATGCCCTTTGCTGCTCTGCTGGGTTCCCTGGATGTAAACTTCCTGTTTGAATCCACCACAGCCAACCGCTGGCTGCAGCGGTGATCTGCTCCCTTTGCATCATGACAAATGGTCACATGATTAGGTCACTGCTGCGGCATCGATTGGCTGCAGCGGTGTCAAACAGGGAATTTAGATCTGGGGAGCCCAGCAGGGTTAAGAAGTCGTGAGCCACTGCTGGGAAGTAGGCAAGCATGCTTCCCTTTGCAGGTGGGCTCTGGGAGGTTTTTTTGCACAATCTCTTTAAATCCATAGCAGATAATCAAACATTTGTTATGATTTAATATGTGGAATTATCTATCAAACTGGTGTATCTTAATGGCGGAGTCACAGTATGTAACAGTGTTCCAGACAGAACATGTGCTTAAAGGTGTTTTTCCAGGATATTGATATTGATGACCTTTCCTCTTGATTGGTCGTCAATATCTGATTGATAGCGGTCCAACTCCCTGAACCCCCGCCGATCAATTGTTTGAAGATTCTGTAGCGATATAATACCCTTTGCACTGCAATCTGCGACACTCAAAAAGTGGAGTATATATGTTGGTAAATGACTCCCAATGTTTTACCAGCTCAGAACAGCAAACATGCTTAGGATCAAGACAGATACTGTGCCAACCCACAATAGCTGATGCGCTTGCAAACAATTCACATAAGTATATACTACGCTTACATCCCAAATTTGACACAAATGGGAAATAAAGTGCCTGCTCTACAGCATACGGCAGGGGACAAAGAAAGCTGCCAAGGCTGCGCAGCCATTTCATGCTCAATGTTATGGCAGTGGGTGTGGAACTAGTGTTGGGCGAGCATGCTCGGCCGTACATCTTTTTCACTCGAGCATCGCGATGCTCGTCACATCGGCTGAACACCGCATGTGCTCTAGTGCGATGCTCGAGTCTCCTCCCTGCACATTTGTTGGCTGCTACGCAGCCAATAAACTTGCTGGCAAGTACTGACACTCACTGTAATGCCGTAGCCATGTTGGTTACTGGCATTACAGTGATTGGCTAGCCGGAAAGCATAATTGGGTCCTATATAACACCTGATGACACGTGGTTCGGCTCAGACTTAATCAGGGCGAGCTGCAGCAGAAGGGACAGATAGTGTAGGGAGAGAAATTGTGTTTTAGGGAGTTTTGAGTGTTGAAAGGTGTTAGAGACCAAACAGTCCCTTTAAGAACTATTGTTCTATCTGCCTGCGAAATATATTAGCGCAACGTTCACTAAATTGCATGAAATTGTTTTGCTGCTGGTGACAGCAGCGACATTACCTGCGCTACATCTCCTGTATAATGTTAGCCGCTAGTGACAGCAGCAACATTACCTCTGCTACATCTCCTGTATAATGTTTGCGCATCCAAAATACCTCTGACATTCACTGTAATTTTTTATTTGCCGCTGGAGACTGCAGCGACTACCTGCGTAACATCTCCTGTATAACATTTGCGCATCCCAAATAGCTGTGACATTCCCTGTAATTTTTTATTAGCCGCTGGTGACAGCAGTGACATTAACTGCGGAACTTCTTCTGTATAACGTTTTCACATCCAAATTGCTGTGACATTCCCTGTAATTTTTTATTAGCCGCTGGTGACAACAGCGACATTACCTGCGCTACATCTCCTGTATAATGTTTGCGCATCCCAAATAGCTGGAAATAACCTGTAATTTTTTATTAGCTGCTGGTGACAGCAGCGACATTACCTTCGCTACATCTCCTGTGTAACTCTTGCTCATCCCTAGATGTGAAATTCCCTGTAATTTTTTATTAGCCGCTGGTGACAGCAGTGACATTACCTGCGCTACATCTCCTGTATAATGTTTGCGCATCCCAAATAGCTGTGATATTCCCTGTAATTTTTTATTAGCCACTGGTGACAGCAGCGACATTACTTGTGCTACATCTCCTGTATAACTCTTGCGCATCCCTAGATGTTAAATTCCCTGTAATTTTTTATTAGCTGCTGGTGACAGCAGCGACATTAACTGCACTACATCTCCTGTATAATGTTTGCGCATCCAAATTGCTGTGACATTCTCCCGGAAGAAGCCTTCTTGGCGAAACGGTGGGCGGGAGCTGGCTGCAGGGTGGACGTACGGCACTTGCTGATTACTGTGCTTTTCTATATAAAACTATAATTATGTTTATCTATGTGCTTAGCGCAAGTGCTTTACAGGGCTTTCATGTTATATTTATGAACTTTGTTCAATACTTTATCCTTTATGCTTTACCTTGCGCTATTCTCTGCATTTTTCTGTATTTTTGTTACCCTTTTGTCAGATGCTTTGGTGCTGTCGCCGACCCGGCAGCTATCTCCTGTGTCTACCTGTCCCTTCCTGCACTGTACATTCTGCTGCTTACTCAACCCATTTTATCCATTTTGTAATGTATTGATATTGTATTTCAATAAAGTTATTTGATATACTTAAGTTTGGAGGAGTTCAATGTTTTGTGTCATAAAGAGAAAGGTAGAGAGGACGTGCACCCCCCTGTCTGCCACCCACACCTCTGTCCCTGCCTACTTGGACTACCCGTCCTAGGCAATGGAGCACAACTGGATGGCAGTCCCTAACCTGGGTAAGTGCGGAGGGACAGAGAGAACAGAGACAGAGTAGCGGCGGCACAGAAGTGACAGTGGATGGCTAACAAGGTCCTAGCGGCAGGGCCAGGGTGCTCTACAGAGGCGGAGAAAAAATGGGAGGAAGGCAAGGTCAGGCTAGCCAAGGGGTCAATTCGGAAGATGACGTCAGTACAAAGGGGATAAGCAGAGGCAGGTCAGTAAACACACAGAGGTCCAAATACGAGGTCCAATACAGTACAAAAGTGGCAGGCAAAGGCGGGTCAAACAAGCAGAGGTCAAATAGTAGTTCCAGTGGTCACAAAATGCACAGCCCAAAGAGAATAATCACAGGCAACCTGTGGCCAGCAGGTTGCCTGTTTAAATACTGGAGAGCAGAGGTCATATGCACATGGGGGAAGCGTGCGGCCGGGCACGCTCCGTCCCTCGTCGCCATGACAACGAGGACGCCGGACGGCTCTGCGTACAGCAGGGCGCGATGTGCGTCCCTGCTGCTGGGAGATCGGGAAACGCCGCCGGCGCAGGAGGAGAGAGACCTGCCGCTGGCGTCCTGTGACAGTTTTGTTTATCTCCTGTATAACGTTTGCGCATCCCAAAAAGCTGTGACATTCCCGGTAATTTTTTATTAGCTGCTGGTGACAGCAGCGACATTACCTGCGCTACATCTCTTTTATTAGCAGCTGGTGACAACAGCGACATTACCTGCGCTACAGCTCTTTTCATCGCCATTCCTTAAATTTGGCCACTCGTCAAGCCCGCTTGAAGAAGGACATGAGGAGATCTTGTGAACTGATTCCAAAACTCTTGAGCATCCACAGTCAGAAAAAGATGGCAATTATTGTTTCACGAGGTGGATGATGATGATGAGACACAGTTGCCAATAAGTCAACCACAATTAGTGTCTCAAGAGGTTCACGATGAGGATGAGACACAGTTGTCTATAAGTGAGGTTCTTGTTAGGTCAACAAGCCAGGAGGAGGACCACAGTGAGGAAAAGGAAAAGGAGGTGGTGGATGATGAAATCACTGACCCAAACTTGGAAGGTGGCAAGCCAAGTGAGGACAGCAGTACAGAGGGGGAGGGATCCGCAGCACTGCAACAGGCTGGAAGAGACAGTGGGGTGGCAAAAGGGAGAAGCCCACAACTGTTCCCCGGAGCTTTCTCTTGCGGTAATCTCCCTTGGGGGAGGGGGGGGGTAGGTGTTCCGCAGGCCCTTGCTCCTAATGTTTTAGAGGGTCAGCTCAGCAGCAGGCCCTCACCCCTAATGTTTTAGAGGGTCACCAGCAGACCCTTACCCCTAATGTTTTAGATGGTCAGATCAGCAGCAGGCCCTCGCCCCTAATGTTTTAGGTGGTCAGATCAGCAGCAGGCCCTCGCCCCTAATGTTTTAAAGGGTCACCAGCAGGCCCTTGCTCCCAATGTTTTAGATGGTCAGATCAGCAGCAGGCCCTTGCTCCTAATGTTTTAGATGGTCAGATCAGCAGCAGGCCCTCGAACTTATGTTTTAGGTGGTCAGATCGGCAGCAGGCACTCGCCCCTAATGTTTTAGAGGGTCAGCTCAGCAGGAGACCCCCACCCCTAATGTTTTAGATGGTCAGCTCAGCAGCAGGCCGTCACCCCTAATGTTTTAGAGGGCCACCAGCAGGCCCTCGCTCCTAATGTTTTCGATGGTTAGATCGGCAGCCGGCAGTCGCCCCTAATGTTTTAGAGGGTCACTAGCAGGCCCTGGCTCCTAATGTTTTTGAGGGTCACCAGCAGGCCATCAATCATAATTTTTCAAGGGTGTGTATGATGCCCTCCTTTATGTGTAATAAAGGGTGTATTGGAGTGTTATTTTGGCCAACGCCGATTATTGGTTGTTCACCCTTTTCGACCTCCGCTATAAAGAAAACTCTTCTCTCATTCCTGTGGTGGAGAGGACTAGCAAAATGGTGCAATACCAGAAGGTCCTTGTGGAAAAATTGCTCCAAAAATTTCCAGCTGAAAACGCTGGCGGCAGAGTACGTAGTTCCTTGGGCAACTGAAGGGAGACAAGGGGAACACACAGCAGTTCCAACAGAAGCACGGCAACACTCTCCAAGGCCTGGGACAGTTTCATGACACCCCGCCAGAACCCTCAGCCTGATGCGTTGCCTAGTGTCACAAGGAGGAAAAAGTTTGGGAAGATGGTGAAGGAGTACGTAGCAGACCCTGTCAGCGTCCTCAGTGATCCCTTTGTGCCTTACAACTATTGGATGTCCAAGCTGGACATGTGGTACGAACTGCCGCTCTACGCCTTGGAGGTGCTGGCCTGCCCTGCCGCCAGCGTTTTGTCAGAGTGGGTATTTAGTGCTACTGGGGCCTGGGCATAATAACTGATAAGCGCATCCGCCTGTCAACTGAAAATGCTGACAGGTTGACTCTTATCAAAATGAACAAGGCCTGGATTGCCCCTGACTTCTCTACTCCACCAGAGGAAAGCGGCTGAACATAAAAGCATTTTAAATGTGACTTTTATGGTGTATTGAATACACTGTATTCCCATGCACCCCTTCCACCACAAAAAATGGTATATGGTTCAATCTTCCTTTTCTCGTCCTTCTCCTCCTTCATATCAACATGCTTATTAGGCTGCCCTTGATCCTAATGGTTTAGAGGGTCATACAGCAGCAGGCCCTCGTCTCTAATGTTTTAGAGGGTCACCAACAGGCCCTTGCTCATAATGTTTTAGAGGGTCAGCTCAGCAGCAGACCCTCACCCCTAATGTTTTAGAGCAGGGGTGCACAACCTTTTCTGGTTGGGGGCCACATTGTCAGACTGAAGCAATCCCAAGGGCCAAAAATAAAAGTTAAAGGGATATTACCAATTTATATACTGTATTTATTGCATATTGTACACACAGTATATACTATAAATGTCTAGTTACACCTCCAGGATTCCCATCTCATGGGAGAATACATGAAAAATGCATGTGAGCAGCCACAAGACATAGACATACATGTCTGTCACCAGATAGTTGGGGGCCGCACAGAATGATATCGAGGGCCGCAGGTTGTGCACCCCTGTTTTAGAGGGTCACCAGTAGGCCCTCGCCCCTAATGATTTAGATGGTCAGATCAGCAGCAGGCCCTCGCCCCTAATGTTTTTGATGGTTAGATCGGCAGCCGGCACTCGCCCCTAATGTTTTAGAGGGTGACCAGCAGACCCTGGCTCCTAATGTTTTTGAGGGTCACCAGCAGGCCGTCAATCATAATTTTTCAAGGGTGTGTATGATGCCCTCCTTTATGTTTAATAAAGGGTGTATTGGAGTGCCCATTCCTTGTAATTTTTGGCAGCCCTTTCACTTTATATACAAGTAAATATACAGGAAAGAATGTTTTCTAACAACTTTTCCTCTAAAATCTATTTTTTTCTTGGGTTTTGTGTGTATTATTGTCAGTCTGTAAAAGTGGTGTACTGCTCGGACAACATCTTTCCCAGCAGCGACCTGTGAGTCGAAGATGCATCCAGACATCCTCCCCATGCTGTTCCCAAGTAGTGTTGAGCGTAAATATTCGAATAGAGAATTTTAATCGCGAATATCGCAACTTCGAGAATTTGCGAATAATTCGAATATAGTGATATATATTCGTAAAAACGAATATCCGTAATTTTTTTTTCATCTGAGCCCATTACCTGCCTGCTTCTTGCTTGTGGGCCAATGTGAGAAGGCTGCAATATCTACTGAATTCGAATATTATTCATTATTTAATATAGTTTATGTAATGCGAAAAATCTGTTATTAAATATGCGCATTAATCGAATCGTGTAACGACGTTAAGCAACTTTCCTATTGGGTTGGCTTGGTAGAATTGCCAAATATGTAGAATAGACCGCTATATTCGTAAAATATAGCGCTATATTCAACATATTCGGCAATTCTACTAAGCCAACCCAATAGGAAAGTTGCTTAACGCCATTACGCAATTCGATTAATCATGCGCATATTTAATTACTGATTTTTCGCACTACATAAACTATATTAAATGATGAATAATATTCGAATATTCGAATAACAAGCAATAAGCAGGCCGGTAATGGACCATTACTTGTGGGTCAATTCGAGAAGGCTATATTATCTTAGGGCTCTTTCACACTTGCATATTTCTTTTCCGGCATAGAGTTCCGTCGTCGGGGCTCTATGCCGGAAAAATCCTGATCAGGAGTATCCCAATGCATTCTGAATGGAGAGAAATCCGTTCAGGATGCATCAGGATGTCTTCAGTTCAGGGCCGGAATGTTTTTTGGCCGGAGAAAATACCGCAGCATGCTGCTCTTTCTGCTCCGGCCAAAAATCCTGAACACTTGAAAGGCATTAATCCGGATCCGGCCTTATGCTGGATGCGATGCACCGAAACGACGTTTAGCTTTTTCTGAATGGTTACCATGGCAGCCAGGACACTAAAGTCCTGGTTGCCATGGTAAAGTGTAGTGGGGAGCAGGGGAGCAGTATACTTACCGCCCGTGCGGCTCCCGGGGCGCTCCAGAGTGATGTCAGGGCGCCCCACGTGCATGGATCACGTGATCGCATGGATCACGTGATCCATGCGCATGGGGCGCTCTGACATCATTCTGGAGCGCCCCAGGAGCCGCACGGGCGGTAAGTATACTGCTCCCCCGCTCCCCACTACTACTATGGCAACCAGGACTTTAATAGCGTCCTGGCTGCCATAGTAACACTGAAAGCATTTTGAAGACTGATCAGTCTTCAAATGCTTTCAGTTCACTTGCGTTGCTACGGATCCGGCGGGCACTTCCGGCGACGGAAGTTCACGCCGGATCCTAACAATGCAAGTGTGAAAGAGGCCTAAGTCATTACTAATTTAGAATATTCTTTATTATTTAATATAGTTTATGTTATGCGAAAAATCTTCACTTAATTATGCGCATTAATCAAATGGACCATTACTTGTGGGCCAATGTGAGAACTTCTCACATTGGCCCACAAGCAAAAAGCATGCCAGTAATTGGGCCAATGTGAGAAGTTCTCACATTGGCCCACAATTAATGGTCCATTCGATTAACGTGCATATTTAAGTGAAGATTTTTCGCATAACATAAACTATTTTAAATAATGAAGAATATTCTATAAGGCTAAAATATCTTAGTAAAGGCTAAAATATCAGTCAGTACTGATTTTGAATATTCTTTAATACAGTTTATGTAATGCGAAAAATCGTTAATTAAATATGTGCATTAATCGAATCGCGTAAGGGCTGTAAACAAGTTTCCTATTGGGTTGGCTTTGTAGAATTGTCGAATATGTAGAATATAGTGCTATATTCGCAATACGAATATTCGTTTTTTTTAGTGCATGAGGTGACTCATTATCCCTCCCTTCTCCTAGCTTGAATAGCCAATGAGAAAGCTTTGTCAAGGCTTAGCAACATCCATAGCAACCAATCGGAAACTAGCCTACCCCTTACTATATAAATGAAGGCACTCCCCAGCAGCCATTTTGTGGAGTTTGATGTGAGAGTGAGAGGAGCTATATTGTGTGATTATGGTGCTCTGCAAAAAAATCTGATTGCTAATTTTAATAATCTAGCTAGTGTTAGCCTAGGGCATAGTGTAGTTTGATATCTTATAGGGTCTAGTGCAGGGTTAAGGTTATAGAATTAGAGATAGAGATAGTTATAGCTGAAATATATAGTTAGTGTTAGGGCATAGTAGCAGATAGGTTGCAGTGCAGGGTTTAGTGTAGGTCATAGAGTTAGGTAACTGTAATATATAATCAAAGACTAAACAAAAGCAAAGACAGGTGCACTCTGTGTTAATACTTAACCCTCACAGTGATGTAAAATTAATAGGTTAGTTCAACATATCCTACATGGAGGACATGTCTTAAGCTCGGGCACCACGCCAAGGTCTCTCAAGTAGCCTGAGGCCCTATCACTCACCTACCTGTGCCGTATGGGCAATACCAGGGGCCAGTGGGCGAATTATGGGAGCATAAGGCCTGACTCACAGACAGCTTACCAGTAACCTCCAGCATGTAACCATGCCTGCAATGGGAGGTGGGAAGTGCCTGTGAGTCCCACCGGAGACTGGCTGATATGGCCCAGGGCCTAAACAGGTGCACCTGAATGTAGCCTGTAGATGAAAAGCAGGCACATTTAAATAGGAGTTTATACACCTCCAAACATAAGACTATAGAAACCATTAGAAAACGTGGTGTTAAACAGGCAGGATATACTCAAACCCACATGCGGCTGTGCATATATATAGGGGAGCATATCCTGCACTTGTACTCCGTTGCTAATGGCAATCAACAGCAAAAAAATGCATACAATGGAAGATGCCAGCTGTAATATATAATATATATAAATAGGGTTTGATATTTTAGGTTAGGGATTAGGGCTAGAGTTTAGGGAATAGTAAATGTTATATTTTTCAGGTCAGGGTGTAGTTTAGGTAAGATATATAGGATAGTGTAGGGTATACCTGTCTGTTTTGTCTGTCTGTTTAGGCCTCATGCACACGACCGTCGTTTTGGTCCGCGTCGGAGCTGCATATTTTGCGGCTCGGGGGCGGACCCATTCCCTTCAACGGGGCCGCAAAAGATGTGGACAGCACTCCGTGTGCTGTCCGCATCCGTTGCTCCGTTCCATGGCCCCGCAAAAAAAAAAACAAAAAAAAAACAAAAAACGTCTTTTAGTGTCTGGGTTTTAGTTAGCGTTTGTGTCTATTGTGAAAAAACAAACAAACAAAAAGTTTTATAGTGTTAGGTGTTCAGTGTTTAGTGTACTTTTTTGTGTCCTCTGTGAAAAAAAAACAAAAAGAAAAAAACGTCTTTTAGTCTCTGTGCATTAGTTACTCTTTGTGTCTTATAGTCTTTGTTTCTCTGTGTCTTGTGCTAATTTTTTATGCTTCTGTTTATAAAAAAAAAATAAAAAATAAAAAAATACATATATATATATATATATATATATTTATAGATATCTATATATATATATATAGTCTTTTAGTTTACTCCTTTTTTTTCGTATTTTAGTTAGGGTCTGGGTTTAGTTTGTTTAATAAAATTTAATTTAGTTCTACATATTTCTATTTCATTTTATATATTTCATTTCATATTTTTCCCCATTGTCCCCACCCCAATAAAGTTTGCCCACAATCAACTTCTATTTATTTTTATTTATTTTTTGGTGGGGGAATAATTAATAAGCACCATGAGTGTACTTAGCCGTGCAGGCAGCCGCGGTCATGGTAGAGGTACTACAGCAGCAGCACTCCGTCTCCTGTAGGACCTGCTCCCAGACCCCAAGAATAGTTCCTGCTCATGTTCGAAGAGAGCGACATTAAGAGGGGCGTCTTGGGGGAGGTGATGCAGGAGGCGGAATTGAAGTTTAGTCTTCCTGATGGGCCGGACCTTTTGGAAGGGTTGGAGGATGAGGGGGAGGGGGTAATGCCTGTGACATCCCTTCCAACTGGTGCGGGTGGTGTCAGCCACAGACACCCACACCTAGTCAGACCCACACATCATCCAGGGGACAGCGGAGCCAGCTCAGGGCTCCACGTCTGCTGTTCCCCTCAGTCCACCATTGGGTCTGACAATGTAGGCGACGAAGAGGAGGGTGACCAAGAATGGGTGCCACCTCCCTTGTCAGGTGACAGCAGCACTGATGAGGAAGGTAGGCACCCGAGGCAAGCGGTGCGCCAGGTCACCAGGGAGCCCAGTGGCAGGGGATCCACTGGTAATGGCAGCAGCAGGAGGAGGCAGCAGCAGCAGGTGCCACCTCCAACTGTACACACCAAACAGGCGCAAGCCAGCACCACCCCATCTGACAGGAGGTCGGTGCGGAAGTCGCCTGTTTGGGCTTACTTTACCCTGGCAGCAGATGATGTCACAATTGCCATCTGTCAGCTATGCCATGTCAGGATGAGGAGAGGGAGGTCTGTGGCTCGGCTAGGTACCACTGCCCTTACACAGCACATTCGAGTCAATCACTGGCGAGAGTGGGAACAGATGCAGGGTGGTCGTAGCAGCGCCACCAGCAGTGTGCAGGGGACAGCAGCTCCATCCACTGTACAGCAGCCACCCCAAGCTTTTCCACCGATTCATTCCCACTCCCCCGCTTCCTCTACTAGAGGTACTGGTACCGGCAGCCATACCTCTTCCTCTTCTGCACCCTCCTCCACCTGTGCCGTCCGCCACCAGCCTTCAGTCGTCGTTGCATTTGAACGCACCGCGCCCTACGCCCCCGGGGACCGACGCGTGCGTTCACTCAATGGGCTCCTGGCAAGGGTTATCGCCCAACATCTGCTGCCCTTCAATCTTGTGGACAGCAATCCATTCATGTTAGAGCAGGCCCAACCCAGATAGCGTGTCCCCAGCCACCATTACTTTGACAGGGCGTCCCTGCCCTACACGAGCATCTGGTGCAGAATGTATCCCTGTCACTGGATCATGCTGTCAGCGACAGGGTGCATCTGACAATGGATGCTTGGACCAGCAGACATGGGCAGGGATGATACATCAGCTTTACGGCCCATTGGGTGTCCCTCCAAGGCGCCAAGGAGGGATCGGCACAGTCAGACTTTGTAGTGTTGCCCCGGGGTGTCCATGGGAGAACTGCTGCTCTCCCGCAAGCCACTGTCTCCACGGTTGCTGAGCCCCCCAGCAAGAGTCCCTGTTGCTATACAAGTGTGAGGCACATCCGTTGACAGGCCGTGCTCCAGCTTGTGAGCTTAGGGGAACGGAGACACACTGGACCTGAAGTTCTGGTCGGACTACAGGCTCAGGTCCCAAGTGGCTGAGACCCCGCAGGTTAGAGGAAGGTATGATTGTCTGTGACAATGGCAGCAACCTACTCGCCGCTCTCCATGCTGGCAGTCTTACACACGAGCCCTGCAGGGCACATGTCCTCAACCTTGTGGTGTAGAAGTTCCTCCACACATACCCAAGGTTGAGTGACTTTGTGCAAAGGGTACGGAGGATTGACAGCCACTTCCGACACTCCCGAACCGCCGCCAAGTCCCTGTCCAAACTGCAGCGGGACAACAGTCTGCCCTCTCACAGGCTGATTGTGGACAGCGTGACGCGGTGGAACTCCACCCTCCACATGCTGGAGAGGTTGTGGGAGCCTCGATGGGCGGTGAGGGAATACCTGCTGGATCTAGGCACTCCAGGGCCATCACACCCACTCCCCTACATCACTAATGCGGAGTGGGGACAGATACACCTGGTCTGCCAAGTGTTGACCCCATTTGAGCAGACGACCAAGATGGTCAGTGTGGAGCATGTCGGCCTCAATGACGTGCTCACCATAGTAATCCTGCTGGATAGGACACTAGATTGCCTGCTCGTGGAGAGGTCATGGTCCCGGGCAGCCATGAAGAGTCACAGCGGGCTGTCCTCTTCCCCATGGCTGCCCATATGCTGCGATACCTCAGGCGGGACCCCTGGATCAGGGAAGTTAAGGGGAGGGATGATTATTGGTTGGCCACCACTTTAGACCCTCGCTGCAAGGGGAAACTGGAGCAGTTCATCCCAGCCAGCCGTAATCAGGCCCGTATGGATCAACTGCGGGCCGGTCTGATCAACCGGTTGGAGCAGGCAAATCCTCGGCATCATGCTCCAGTTCTCCCCGCCCACCTCACCCAGCAGGTGGCTGGCCCCAGCAGCACCAGCCAAGCAGGTGACTTTATGGGTGAGATGAGGCTGTTCTACCAGTCTGCACGATCCAGTACCAGCAGCATCAGTCACCACCAGCGGCTGGCCTGCATGGTGGCAGACTACATGGGGTCCGTTGGTGCTTCTGACAGCATAAGCACCGACGACCCCATGGAGTACTGGGTTGCCAGGCTGGACACCTGCCGTGAGCTCGCTCATTATACGTCGGAGTTACTTATTTGCCCCCCCCCCCCCGTCTGAGCGTACCGTCTGAGCGGACATTCAGCGAGGCAGGTGGGGTGGTCACGGACAAGCTGACCTGTCTGTCCACTGACTCCGTGGACAGACTGACATTTATCAAAATGAATGAGTCCTGGATCGGCAGTGACTTCTTGGCCCCCACTGTCGGTTCAGGGCGCTCAAGGGTCCCTTGTCCATCCCTCTCCTTGGCTCTCCCTCCAAAAATCCATAGTTTTTTAAGTTTTTATTCTTACTTCTTAATGTTTTTAATTACTTATTTATTTATTAACTTATGTATATATATATATTTTTTATGAATTTTTAAATATTTTTATTGATGTATGTAATTATTTATTTATTTAATTATGAATTTCTAAATTTATATTATTTATTGCAATCATGTATTTCTCGATTAATTAAATTATTGAGGGTTAAATTTTGTAATATATGTATGTATTTTTTTTAATCATGTATATTTAGATTTATTTAATTTCATATGTTGCTCAATATTTGTATGCATGTATCGACTACTTTCCCAAGAGATTATTTGATCGAAATCGTGTATTTAGCCGTTACGAAGTAAAATTTTTTATTTTATTTTTATTTGTAAACAATCCTGAGTTTTTTACAACAACAGTTTACAGAAAATTATTGTATAATAATTATTGGGAACAGTCAATATTCCATGGCAAGTGAACTAGAGCATATTGTCTATTTTATTTACATTATTCTATTCTATTGATTCATTTTTTAAGCCATATTAATTTGTACCTTATAGTCCACTGTAATCTCAGGACACTGTGCTTGATGCGTAAAACATAATGGAAAATAGATCTCTGACATTCCAATTGTCACCCACACAGCACTCCACATGCCACCCACACCAGTGTGCTATCGGTCAGGGCTGGCCTTAGGTGTTCAGGCGCCCTGTGCGAGCTAATCTTGTGGCGAACCCCCCCCCCAGTTCACCTAAACACAGTAGTGAAGGTATAGATCAATTATAGATCAGCTTCAATGACACTATCTGTCGGGGGTCTTTGCGAATTTGACAAACTCCCAGACAGTGACAGTGCCACTTTAATAGTATAATCCACAAAGTCAGTTTATGTATTGTAGAAACAAGAGCAATGTTGTCAGTAAACTATATTTAACCATTTTACAACACTAAGCATGTATAGCCTCTCAGTTATTTCTTCAACCCACGTCTTTGTTTGGCCCCCTCTAGACAATTCCTATGTGCCAGTAATAAGAGCCCCCCACCCTGTGGCATAACTAGAAATTACTAGGACCCACAGCAAATTTTTGAATGGGGCCCCCTCCCCCAGTAATTTTTTCACAACCCCTTCCTTTCATGCCGCCCCCTTTCCTGTGGCTAGTAAAGATGGCTCTCTCAGACCAGGCCCGGCAGCTGTTGCATCTACACTGTCTATACTGCCACTGTATATAATTTCATTGTGTAATACTGTTGAGGGGCCCTGACAAAATCTTTTAGTACCTTTCCTCCTCCTCTTGGATGGGCCCCTTCTGGGTCAGGGCCCCAAAGCAACTGCTTTCCCTGCTTCCCCTATAGTTACTCCCCTGCCCCCACCATCATGTGCCAGCAGCCAAAGCCCCCCCCCCATATCATGTGCCAGTAGCCAGAGTGCCCCCTATTATGTGCCAATAGCCCCCCTTATGTGCCAGAAACCCCCCTTATGTGCCAGTAGCCCCCCTCATAAAGTGCCAGTAGCACCCCTTATGTGCCAGTAGCCCCCCTTATCATGTGCCAGTAGCCCCCCCTTATCATGTACTAGTAGCCCCCCCTTATCATGTGCCAGTAGCCCCCTTATGTGCCAGTAGCCCCCCTTATGTGCCAGTAGCCCCCCGTTATGTGCCAGTAGCCCCCCTATCATGTGCCAGTAGCCCTCCTTATCATGTGCCAGTAGCCCCCCTTATCATATGCCAGTAGCCCCCTTATCATGTGCCAGTAGGCCCCCTTATCATGTGCCAGTAGCCCCCTTATCATGTGCCAGTAGCCCCCTTATCATGTGCCAGTAGCCCCACTTATCATGTGCCAGTAGCCCCTATATCATGTGCCAGTAGCCCCCTTATCATGTGCCAGTAGCCCCCCTTATCATGTGCCAGTAGTCCCCCTCATGTGCCAGTAGCCCCTTAGCATGTGACAGTAACCCCCTTATGTGCCAGTAGCCCCTTATGTGCCAGTAGCCCCTCTAATGTGCCAGTAGTCCCCTTATGTGCCAGTAGCCCTCCCCTTATCATGTGCCAGTAGCCCCCACCCTATCATGTTCAAGTATTGTACCAAAACAAAAGAAAATAAAAGAAATTATACTTACCTCTTTATCAGTGATGCTATGCAGGCCTCTTCCGGCCTGTGTCCCTTGCTGTACGGCTCCGGCAGCGCAATGACATCATCGTGCCGCCTGCACCGGCCTAGTGCTGGCAGCCTATCAGAGGAACAGGGAGGGAACACGCCGCTCCCTCCTCTGCTGCAGCACAGACATCTGTATCGCCGGCGATACAGATGACTATTGAGATGAGCGCAAAGGAAGCGCTCATCTCCTGCTGTGCCCTGCCGCCAGCCACCCCCTCTTGTCACCAGGGCCGCAGCAGGCCAGTCCGGCCCTGGTAACCTGTAGCGTCTGCGAGCTGTGTCTGCGGCCGAGCCACGCGCCCCTGTTGCCATGGCGCCCTGTGCGGCTGCACAGCTCGCACACCCCAAAGGCCGGCCCTGCTATCGGTTTACATATCAGGCACATCAAGTCTGTAGCAGAACATTGCGTTAACGCAGCATGCCTCACCGTGTGCTGATTCCTTCTAGCCAGAGGGCGGCAGGACTGTCAGGGTTTAGCAGCGGCTCTCTCATCCTCCTTTTGTCTGTGAGGAGGCATGTGTACCGCCGCTCGCCCCACCCATCCACGATCGGCGCTGGACACACTCTGGGCTAAAGACATCGGCACGACCATTCCATCCTCTGCCCGTCAGAGCCCAGAAGCCAGTGAAGAAGTTGCTTGCCTTGGGCCGGATGTGGAAGTGTCCCCATCTCTGTTGCCTGGGCCAGTTCCCCTTCTCCTCGGTCAGGACTCTTTCTGGTGGGGTCCTCGGCGGCCAGGTTCATCTATCGCCGGTCATGCTGCAGAATAAGGTTTTAGCTGCGACGCTTGGTTACACACGGGGAGTAGTGTCACACAGGAGCAGACTTCACCAGGAAGGTGCTGACAGGCATAGGGGAGCACCTACACTGTCATCTAGCAGAGCGGAGTTTGTAGGATTTTTGGAAGGCACAATGTGTTCTGGAGTGACATTGAACAGCCGTTAAAATTAACTCACATAACTATAACTCACATAACACATGTATCTGTGCTTCATCTTTGTGGACTTGACATATAAATTCATATCCAGTTTCTTTGTAAAAAACGTAGAGTAATCCAGTCCTACAATTCCGATATCTTGATTGGTAGATAATTTGTGGTCTACCTTGGAGAGATGGGTTACCTAGATAATTTATACCAGGATGGACCACTTGTATATATCTATCTACCCCATTTCTCCCGGGAAGCCCTGCATTATTCTTCCCCTTCCCGAGATATGCATTATAGAGGACAGGATTAGTGTACCTTTTTATAGAATTCAAATGAATAAGAATTTCTATGTAAACTCGACAAAAAAGAAGCACGGATACATTAGTTATGTAGGCTAAGTTTAGCGGCAGTTCTCTGTAACTACAGCACACATGGTGCCTTCCAAACAGAGTCCAAAATCCGTTCTGCTGGATGACAGTGCAGGTGCTCCCCTGTGCCTGTCAGCACCTTCCTGGTTAAGTCTGCCTCAGGCTGTGTGACACTACTCCCCATGTGTAGCCAAGCGTCGCAGCTGAAGCCTTATTCTGCAGCATGACTGGCAATAGATGAACCAGGCTGTGCACTGGAGGCAGCTGCCGAGGGCCCCGGGGACACTTTCACACCCGGCCCAAGGCAAGCAACTTCTTCACTGGCTTCTGGGCTTTGACGGGCAGAGGATGGCGGGATTGTGCCCATGTCCTTAGCCCACAGTGTGTGCTTCGATGATCGTACATGGATGGGTCGACCGGCTGTACACATGCCTCCTCACAGACATAGGAAGGACGACAGAGCCGCTGCTAAACCCTGCCAGTCCTTCCACCCTAAGGCTCGGAGGAATCAGCACATGGTGAGGCAGTCTGCGTTAACGCAGTGTTCTGCTACAGACTAGATGTGCCTGATATGGAAACTGAGAGCAGAAGGGTGCAGGCAGAGTGGATAGGTTCTTTGTTATTCATTAATATTGTGGGTTCAAAAGCTAAAATAGCTTTTCCTTAAATAATTAAAACTAAAAACATAGCATTAACTATCCATGTTATCCCATTACTGCTTCACACAATGAACCTGCATTCCTGCTGCAAACTTCGAACCTGCTGCGGTCAGAGGTATCTTTGTTTAGTTCTGCTGTTGCCCAGGTCTGGTAGGGGGTCCATTCCTGGGAACACATTCCTGCTGCACATTTAGAAGCTGCTGTTGTCTGTCCTGCTGAATATTGCCAAGCTATGTGTAGGCCTTATACTCGACCATTACCAAAAGCCTGCTGCTGCTGCCTGTCATGCTCATGCTGAGTTATCCATGGGCCTTTTACCACACCATTACCTGCTGCTGCCTGTCCTGCTGAGTATTGCCAAGCTATGTGTAGGCCTTATACTCACCGGTACCTAAAGCCTGCTGATGCTGCTGCCTGTCATGATCATGCTGAGTAATCTATGGGCCTTTTACCACTCCATTACCTGCTGCTGTATGTCCTGCTTATTTGGGCCGAGAGATGTGTAGGCCTTATACTTGACAGTTACCAAAAGCCTTCTGCTGATGCTGCTGCTGTCTGGCATGATCATGCTGAATTACGTTTATGCCTTATATTACATAATTTCCTTTACCTGGTGCTGCTGCTGTTGCCTGTCCTGAATCAGAGTAGTTAGACTCATCGATGTTTAGACCTTATACTACAGCGTTAACATTTACCTACTTGGCTCTGTAGTGTTCCTGCATAGTTGAGTCTAAAAATGTCGAAAGACATATCTCGTGTTCGTGGAAAAGATGCTAGTCTGTTTGAGCAAGGTTCAAATCATTGGCATGCGATAAAACATCTAAGGAGATTGCATAAACTACTAAAATTGGGTTAAGAACTGTCCAACGCCTTATTAAAAACTGGAAGGATAGTGCACTGGGGACCCATCAAATTCGATGAATAAATGTGGCAGGAAAAAAAATACTCAATGATCCTGCTTGGCGATCACTTAAACGTTTGGTGAAATGAACTTGAATAAAATCAACAGTAGAACTCAAGGCTATGTGTTATAGTGAAAGTAAGAGCATTTCCACACGCACAATGTGAAGGGAACTCAAGGGATTAGGACTGAACAGCTGTGTTGCTGCAGTTATAGTCAGGTCTAGGTTCAGTAACTTCATGTGCTCCAAGAATGAGGTCAGCTGACTACCTGAACATACTGAATTAACAGGTTATTCCATCAATGTATTTTTTTCATCCTTGATGGCACGGGCATATTCCAAGATAACAATGGCAGGAATCATCATGCTTAACTTGTGAAAGAGTGGTTCAGGGAGAATGAGACATCATTTTCACACGTGGATTGGCCACCACACAGTCCAGAACTTAGCCCCTTTTTTAGAATTTTTTTTTTTTGGTGGTGTCCTTTTTTTCGGACAGGCAGTGCATTTCCCTGTTATTCTGCTATTATAAGTCGGCATTCTAGTACAGTCGGTGTTTATACTGTTTATACTGTCTGTTCTGTGCGGAGACAACCAGTATGGACCACTTATTCTCCATAGGACTTTTTCAAGTATAGAGTATTTGAATTCTCTTAAACTGGTGTGCATGTTTCTTATTTGCGCATGTGCTCTGTTCATTATGTATTGTCAATAGTTATATAATTATATATAATTATATAAATATAAATATAATCGTGCGGTGTTCTGCTTCATTCACAAACTATACATTTTTTTATTTATTTTAGTTTATAGTTTATTATTTTGCTGAAGTTGGTTTTGGGGAGGCCCAGTTGTATTTCTCACCGTAGCAAGGTGGGGACCGCATGTGGCCTTCCCTTGTCAAAAGGTCTTGTGCAGTTAATATTGTACAGGACTGACTGATTAAACTAATAGCATTTTATTACGGTATTTTCTTTTTAGTTTACATACGGATTTAGGTTCGAACATGGTGTTATCTGTCATCCTGGAAAGGATGTCTGACTTCCGTGTTGACATCTCTACATGGTTGAGTGTGACTGGCGTTATACTTATCCGTGTGGTAATCCGGTTTTGTGAATGGAGCTTTATTGCCACATGTATATATCGATATAAATATTTAAAATTATATGTTATTTCTTGACAATTATGTAATGATAATTTGCACATGCTAATTTTATATAAACACAGCTTTAAACTTAGCAGTATAAACTGTGGACTATATAATGTTCTTGAAGACATGTCACCATTTTAAGAGTGATTATACTCATTGCATCACATATTTATGTCTGTAAGGCGGAAGCTATGCTCCGACATGCACAGTTAACAAGATGGGATGCTATCTAGGATCCATGCTGGTTAGTTTTTATCCCACGACTTACATTTTTTTGGATTGTAATAGGTTGTTTTTTTTACCTGTTGAAAAAAAATATTTGTATAAATTGTAACTCCGATAAATTAAGCGAATGTTATTAATAAACATAGTGTTAATGAAGTTATTAATCTATTCACTGTATGGCTACTAGTATCAAATGTTTTTATTTTTAAAAATTATATGTGATTTTTATAAAATTTTGTAAACATGTTAATTTTTGCTGATGCATGTAATAATATCTTTCTGTGAAAACCCACAACATTTGGTATTTAAACTTGTACTTTGGCACTATTGTCTTTGGTCACTACTTGAGAAAGGTCCCATTGTGTTGACCAAAAAGTTACTTACTGTTTAATGAACACAGTGTTCATTAAATTTCTGTTTGAACTTATGGGGCATTCGGTTTTTGTTATCTGATATATTAGACTATTTTATATTGGCCTTTACAATCTTAAACAAATAAATTAGATTAAATAATTGTATGTGAAAAATATTTTATTTTTTATGCGTGGGAGAACCCTCATGATGTAATTGAAGAACAAATTAGCTGCTCTTGGGGTTGAATACTTTTTTATAGTTATTTACTCCATCTGCCAGGGCAACATTCCAAGGAACACTTTCCTGCTGCAAACACACTGCTGTCTGTTCCTGCTGATTTAGGCCAGGCTATGTGTATGCCTTAAACTACAACGTTAACTGACCATCTGACTGCTGCTATTATCCTGATCTTTCAGAGTTATGTGTTGGCCTTATACTCCACTGTTACCAATAACTGCTGATATTATCCTCATCCTTCAGAGTTCTGTGTAGGCCTTATAGTCCACCATTACCAATAACTGCTGCTATTATCCTGATCCTTCAGAGTTTTGTGTGGGCCTTAGTCTACACCTTTACCTATAAATGCTGCTATTATCCTGATCCTTCAGAGTTATGTGTAGGCCTTATACATCCCCCATTTATATGTAACTGCGGTTGCTGTATGTCATGTAACTGATGAGTTTGGGCTGGACTAAAAGGGCCTTACAGTAACCCTACTGGTTAAAATAAAACAGAAACCACAACATTTTTTAAAGTAAAACAACAGACGTTATAGGTTAACTAGAAAACATTTATATTAACATTTAACATTATGAAAAACCTTTATATTTACATGTAAAACTATGGCAAAGCTTGAAGTTGGGACTGGAGGTTTAACAGCAACTCCACTGCCTTATTGTGCTTCTCCTCCATCTTCATCATTTTGTGGGAGAACTGGAGCTTCAATTACCGCAACTTTCGCAGATGGTGCTCCCGTAGCTCCTTCATATCTTTGTGGTGCTCCCGCTGCAGCTCTAAGATTATTTTTTTCAGTTTTATTGCTACTGTGTTAAAAAAATAAAATAATTAACTGCTTATCGGATAGAAAGAAAATGAGTGATTAGTGTCTAGTGCTGCTGTTTTCGATTACTGGAGTGTTTGTTATACCTTCATCGTTGCCCTTTTTTCTGTGTTTTAATGCCAATTATACCATTTTATAGATAAAGATTTACATTGCTATGTGCACTGTAGTATCCCAAAGGGGAGAATCAGGAATGGTCGTTATGTCTCACTGAGAATGTATGCCTCAGTGAGATAATTCCCAGGAATCAGTACACCAGTAACATTATGTTACTGGGAGGTTTTCATTTAAGTGGATTTTGGGTCAGGGTTTTAGGAGTGACCAGAGATATTGGGTAGGGCAGGTCAGTCCCGCACTCCATCCAGGGTTTACATGAAGCCTGTTTTGTTACTCGTCTTGGACTGAACTTAAAGTGTTGGACTTTATATTGTATTAGAGTATTTTGTTATTTAGTTGTAAAGTTAATGGTTTTTATGTAGATTTATTAATTAGTGTATAGTGTTGCTGTTTTATATTACTGGCTTGATTGTTATACCTTCATCGTTTCCCTTTTTTCTTTTCTTTTTTTAAATACCATTTATTTCATGTTAACAATAAATGTCTACATTGCGGTGTGCACAGTAGTAGCTCAAAGGGGAGAATCAGGGATGGTCGGTAGGTCTCACTGAGAATGTATGACTTATTAACATAATCCACGTGAATCAGAACACCAGTAAAATAAGGTTACTGGAAGGTTATCATTAAAGTGGATTTTGGGTCCTTGTTTTAGGAGTGACCAGAGACAATGGGTGGGACAGGTCAGTTCTGCACTCCATCCAGGGTTTTCATAAAGGTGTGGTTAAAAAGGCTGGGGAGATACAGTGTGGACAGGTGATCTGAATGCTGAACAAGCTGAGAGGGCAACATAATCTCTGAAAGACTGTAAATAATGTTGAGAGACTACTATTTTGTTACCCTGCTTGGACTGAATTGAACATGTGGAACTTTGGTATCCAATATGAGTGGGCTGAAGAAAGATTAAAGGTAAAGCTTAAACATGTTTATTATTGTTTGCTGCAATAAACTGTGCCTGTGGTGAAAACTAAACTGACACCTATATGTGTTAACAGTGACTGCGTTAAAACACCAACAGCACATATTTATCCTCCTTGTGGGGGTGGTCACAAGCTCATCATTGCCCTCGTCCTCCTCCGGAGAAGCTGGTGGCGGTAAGGTGGGGTGGTGTAAGGGTCTGGCCTCTCTAGCCTTCATCACTTCTACAACATCAGGTGCGGTAGGGGCAATCTGCTTCCCAGAGGGTCCGGCATGCTCCTCCTCCTCCTCTGACACAGAGACCTCCACCACCGCCTTTCTGGATGGCCTGCGGCGGACGGAGGGAACTGTAAGATCTATAATGACACAATTTTCACAATTTATAAAATCAACTCTTAAAGCATAACTGTACATATAGATTACAGAGTGTTGGTGAAAGATACAAAAGTTATGTAAGCATTGTACCTGGACATATTTTGTCTCAGATCTCTCTGATCCGATCTGAATGCCACCTCTTCAGATCTGACCAAATCAAGGACCCCGGGTAAGTTGACGCCAGCCACAACCGCTCAACCTGCAGTCCACCGGTTGTACGAGTATAGTGTACACCAAGATGCAACATGCCTCAGGTGAGTGATATAGTTGTATGTTGGGGAGTGCAAGCCCCCCTTTGGAGGTCGGTGCAATCAAAGTCTGTTTTGTGAATTGGTGGCGCCTATAGGCCTAAACAAAGTTAATTAATGCAGATTGAGTAGATCAAAGGATTTTAGCCAGTATCCTCACTGGGAGTGTTTCAAATAGGTAAAGAAATTTAGGGAGCATGGAGATTTTGATCGCCGCTATACGGCCCATGAAGGAAATTGATAGGGTTTTCCATTTGGCCAACAATGTTGAGATTTATGATAACATGGGGGGAAGTTAGCCTTGTATAGAGAGGAGTAGTAAGCAGTGAGGTGAATATCAAGGTATTTAATGGAGTAGGCGCGCCAAGAATAAATCTAGATTGGAGTGGTTGGAGCCTATTGGGGGGATGTTGATCAGTAGAGCCTCTGTTTTAGAAGTGTTTAGTTTATCGGACAATTTACTGTAACGCTCCAGTACTGAGTGAAGGTTGAGTAAGGAGAGAAACGGTTTCGTCAGGGTAAGTAGTACATCGTCTGCAAAGAGGGAAATGGAGAATGATTTATCTCTAATTGGGATTCCCTGGATATCCGGGCTATTTCAAATAAGGCCGGCCAGGGGTTTTGATACTAAACACGTAGTGGAGGGGGGAGAGAGGGCATCCTTGGCGGGTTTCATCATAGATTGGAAGGCACGAGGAGTGGGAGCGCAGTAGACGAACTGTCGCACCTGGGGTGGATTAGAGACCACTCAATGTGGTTACAAATGGACCTCTGAGGCCATCATGGTGCACAGTTCGGAACATAAAGGCGCATTTAAGCGATCAAAGGCCTTTTCTGTGTCAAGGCTTAGTAATAGGGCCTCGGTCCCTCCCCTGTTTGCCGTGTCTATGAGCTCAATGACTTTTCTGGTATTGTCCCCCCCCTGGCAGACCTGGACGAACCCACCTTGGTCTTTGTGGATTAAGTGGTGGAACCATGTGTTCAGGTGGTTTGCTAATAATTTTGTAAATATCTTTAAGTCCGAGTTTAACAGACTGATAGGGCGATAACTAGAGCACTCCGCTGGGTCCTTACCTGGTTTGGGAATAACCGTGATGTGTGAATTTAACATAGTGTCTGGGATCTTTTCACCTGCTAGAAATCCATTAAACAGATTTACCATGTGTGGAGTCAGTAAGTTCTTAGAAGTTTTGAAATATTTGTTAGTCAACCCATCTGGGCCAGGTGATTTACAGTGATGGTCTGGTTCAGATGGGCTTAGCGGTCAGAAGACATAGAGGGTAAGCGGCTTTCCGTCAAAAACTCGCCCAGTAACTCATTCCTCTTTGTCTCATCTTTAGGGAGGGAAGAGAGGAGGGAGTGTAGATTCGAATAATAAGTGTGGAACAAATGACCTTAGGGTGATATTAAAGGGTACCATGCTGATTCCTGATTGCATGCGGAGTGGCTTGGCCGCGCGATCTTTCAGTTGTCGGGGAGTATGAGGTTTGTTGCCACGTGTGAAATAGCGTTGTCTAGTGTAGGAAATTAGTTTTTCAGTTGTGGAAAGGGTCAGTGTTGTAAGCTGGGATCGCAGCACTATGATTCGTTGCAGTAGTCTTTTAAACGGTCTAGAGGTCAATTCCCTCTCTGCTACTTGCAAGAAGTGTAGGCATTCCCTATAGTGGGCTTCCCTATCTTTTTTTTAGGCGCGAGGAGAGATAGATGCAAGTACCACGAAACACCGCCTTATGGGCCTCCCACAGGATGGACCGAGAGGGCGCAGTAGGCTTATTGTCATCAAAGTAATGGGTGAGGGATGTATGCAATTCGGCGCGGGAATTCGGGTTAGTCAGCAGGGAATTGTTCAACCGCCAATGGGAATGTCTCAGTGGGGCAGAGGAGAGGGTCAGTTCAAGGAATATGGGTGCATGGTCTGACCAAGTCA
Source organism: Bufotes viridis (assembly GCA_033119425.1). NCBI lineage: Eukaryota > Metazoa > Chordata > Amphibia > Anura > Bufonidae > Bufotes > Bufotes viridis. The sequence continues at coordinate 444,267,272 of CM065589.1, read as the reverse complement.
TTGAGCCTATGTAGGCCAATCTCAAGGACTGGAGAGATAGTACGTTTCTCAGTAAACAATCTATCCTGGTATGTGTGGAATGCGGAGGGGAGTAGAAAGTGTATTGAGTTGAGGTAGGGTTGTCTACCCTCCAGAGGTCAAAGAGAGTGTGTGCGAATGAGTTTATGGAAACCCCTTGATAGACGTTTCACCTGACTAGACAGAGGGGCGACCAACGTTGTGAGCCTGTCTACAGTTTTCTGAAAGTGGGACATTAAAATCTCCTCCTATCAGCTGGATACCTTTTCTGTTAGAGGAATGGGTTGTGAGCAAAGATGAGAGGAAGGTAAGCTGACCAGAGTTTGGGGCATAGACCGTGCACAGCTGCATTTGGACACCATACAGGGTACTTTGCACAATGAGGTAACGACCCATGGGATCCACGTCCACCTTATCCACCTGAAATGGGCAGGATCGGGATATAAAAATCACCAACCCTTCTGATTTCAAGCTGGCAGGAGCTGTCTAGGCTCTTGAGAACCAGTGCTTTGCAAAAGTGAAGGACCCCGAGAAAGTCAGATGAGTCTCCTGTAGAAAAACAATATCAGCATTAGCTCTGTGGAGTTCCAGCAAGGTAGTGCATCTTTTTAGGTTGGAGTTGAGGCCCTTTATATTTAAAGACACAATCTTAGCCTTAGCTGAAAGAGGGGGAGGACCGCAGATCATTGTGGCCGGGGGATCCCATCGTGGGCCCCCTCAGAGAGCGCCAAGCTGCCCCTCCCGGCAAAACTCGCCAGCATCCGCATAAAGGGAAATACAACATACAGTACAGTCTGTGGAAAGAAGAGCAAAGAAAGTGGTATGGTGAACCAACATGTACAGTTTGAACCAAAACTAAACAGATCCATTAATTTGCAAATAATCAAATGCACAGTAGTAACCATACCCTTAAGTCTGTGGAGTCCCCCAGCACAAAGGAGGTAAAAAAGATTATACTCGCAGCCAAGCAAAGGTGGCTTATCAGAAAAGGGAGGACTACCCTGGGGAAAAGTGGCTGAAGTCATATGAGCAGGTTAACCAGTCCAAGTTCCCCCTCGCAAGACTCCACAGAGCAAATGGAAAATACCCCTCTTTAGTCAACATGGCTGCTTAAGGAGGAAAAAAGTTAGCGTCAGGAAAGTAATTAAATGGTTTGTCCCATCTCAGACAATGGGGGAATATCGCTAGGGTATGACCTCATTGTCTGATAAGTGCAGGTCCCACTGCTGGGACCCGCACCTATATCGAGAAAGGAGACTCGAAAGTGAAGGAGGGTGCACTGCGCATGCGCAGCCACCCTCCATTCATTTTCTAAGGCTCGGTTATTTCCGTCGGTCCCATAGAAATGAATGAGAGCATGGGCCGCACATGTGCGGTACGCTCCCATTCACTTCTATGGGAACAGAGTTTGGTGGTGGACGGACCTAGGGAAATCTGAGGTCCTCCAGCCACAGCTCTCCCCGCTCCGTTCTCGATATAGGTGAGGGTCCCAGCAGTGGAAAGATGGGAATACCCCTTTAAGTGAACTAAGCAAAACCACCTCAAACTTAGGTAAATCAGAGTCCGGCGACTTGCAAACAGGCAAATCTCTCATCAGCGATCCGCTATAAGTGGTCGCAGGCATCTCTTACGCAGTCCCACGGTGTGCCAGGTCAGCGAAATAGGAGGTAGTTGGACAGGCAGCTCCCAGTCGGGCAAGGATGGGTTATAGCCAGGTGGGAGCAAAAGTCCGATAGATCCTCTGGGTTCTTCAGCACTGAGTGACATTCCCATTTTTGCAGACCGACAGACTGTAGAGTATTTCTTTCTTGCATGGGAGATCAAGCAGGGGTTTCCTCTTTTGAAGAGTGATCCAAGACAAGTACTGATATAGGGATATCTGAGCTCCCTGGTAGTTCATATGCGGAGATGGACATGCTTTAGCCATAATCTCCTCTTTCAAGCGGAAATCGTTCATGTAGCAAATAATGTCCCTTGGGGTCCCTTCCAGGGTCTTCTTAAGAAGGGGTCTGTGAGCGCGGTCCATAAAGATAGGTTGAGCTAAGGGGCGGTTCAAGATAGTGTTGAAAATTGAGGTAAGGGTGGCTAGGATATATTCTTCCCCTTGTGTCTCTGGTACTCTCCAGACTTGTATGTTATGGCGACGGCCTCTGTTATCTAAATCTTCCACTTGGATTTGTAGATCGCGAAGTTGAAGAGTATGGGTGAAAGTTTGAGCTTGAAGGGAGTGAATCACCGTTCTAGAGGCGTTGTGGTCTTCTTCCAGTTGGTGAAGGTATTGACCCACATTTTGTACATCTTGCCTGACCGCAGCTATTTCTTCCTTAAAGGCATCTTTTACTTCTGAAATGAGAGCTCTGAAGTCTTGCTTCATGGGCAATTTGAGACCACCAATTAGGAGGAGGTGCCTTTTGCGAGCTAGGACCATTGGAGTCCGAGGAGCAAGATGACCAGCGGTTTGAAGGGGAGCGAGAGTGCATGGCTCGAGGGACACCCAGGTCCTGTGATAGTGGGAGTCCAGGGGCAGGGTGAGAGAGTCCATCTGGAGATATGGTCGGCTTCGCGGGCCTTTGTGGCAGAGGAGGCTATTTCCTGGCTGAGTTGACGGTGGGAGAGCTGTCCTGGGGTAAGAGTATGGCCAGGGGTTGCAATCTGTGGTCAGGCCCTTTGGCTGGGGCAGCAGTGAGTCCCTCAATAGTACGTCAGAGTGGTGGGGTGGTAGCTGCCTGTGCTCCTCAGAGGGAGCTACCTCTATTAGTCGACCTGTGTGAAGGCTGACAGGAGCCTGCACAAAATTTTGCGACTTTTTGCATTTGTACACCACTCACTACAGTTTTGTGATATGGGTGGAAAAGTGGGTGTGTTTGGCTATGTTAATGAGTTTCACTCCAGATTTATCATTGAGACTTTTTTAAAAAGTCGCAAAAAAAGTTGCAAGCTCACTCCAGGAGGAGGGTGGAGTAGGAAAAGTGGAGTAGCTTCTCTAGACAGAAGTGTTAGGTTTAAGGATAAGCCAAATTGATCAAATAACCTGTGACATTTGATAAACCTGGCACAAAGTACTCCAACACAGACTCAAGCAAAACTGACTACAAATATTCTCCTCATGATAAATTCTCCCCGATTTTACTATGTTAGAGATCAGAAAGTTGCAAAACGTACTTAAACATTGAACAGTTGGACATGTGGATTCAAAAGTTTAGAGAAGGTCACATTAAGTTCATCTGTCAAGGTTAGAGTGCATTTTAGGTTCATCCTGAAATTTCACCCACAAGCCAAATAACCCTAACTTTTTGTGAGTAGTGTAAATTTGGCTCCACTGCTCATTTAAACAGGGCAAATTATTTAACCGTGGCCTAAGGACTCATGCACACGAACGTATTTTCTTTCCGTGTCCATTCTGAGTTACTGCGTGTGCATTCCGTTTCCGTATGTCCATATTTCCATTTCGCAAAACAATAGAACATGTCCTATTATTGTCCACATTACGGACAAGGATAGCACTGTTCTATTAGGGACCAGCTGTTCCATTCCGCAAAATATGGAATGCACACGGACGTCATCCATATTTGCGCGGAATCCGCTGCGTGAAAGAGTGCCAACCCGTGCTCTGGACAGCAGATACACGGAGCATTAACATGATTGATAATGCTCCGTGCCTCTCTGTGATCTTTTTGCTACAAAATCACAGAGAGATAAAGTTGTCACTGTAATTTTGTAGTAAAAAGGTCTCAGAGAGGCATAGAGCATTATCAATCATGTTAATGCTCCATGTCTCTGCTGTCCAGTGCGCGGCTTGGCATTCTTTCACGCAGCGGATTCCACGCAAGTTGGCTCCACTGTTTATTTGAACAGGGCAAAATATACCTCATTCACACATTAGTGTTTAGTCAGTGATTTCTATCAGTGATTTTGATCCAAAACCAGGTGCAGCTCTAAACACAGATAATGCGCAGATCTGTCCCTTATACCTTATGCCTGTGGAGGCTCCAATCCAGGTTTTTGCCTCAAAATCACTGATGGGAATCGCTGATGTGTGAATGAGGCATATTACTGGCACTATGTAGCCCAACAGCTAACAGTATGCATTCACTATGATAAATTTGGCTCCACTGCTCATTTGAACAGGGCAAAATATTTAACTGTGGTCTAATAATAATCATATGTAATGCAACAGCTAACAAAAGCCATTCGCTATAATAAATTTCACTCTGCTGCACCGCTAAACAGGGTGAAATAGTTAACCGTGGCCTAATACTGATGCTATGTAATGCTAACAGAAACCATTGGCAGCTAACAGAAACCATTGGCTATGATAAATTACGGCACAGTTGAACAAGGCAAAATATTACACCATCCTGGAATATGGGCGCAATGTAACTTTTGTTAACATAACAGATTAACTATGAATGTGGGTGCAGTATAGCGTGCTGCACACAATGATATATTACACCTGCCTTATATACAAGGCACACTGGGGGATAGTTATTAAAGCTGGTGTAAAGGAAAACTGGCTTAGTTGCACATAGCGATTCCACCTTTCAGTTCCCAAAGGAGCTTTGCAAAATTAAATTTGGAATCTGATTGGTTGTTATGGGCAACTAAGCAGTTATTACTTTATACCAGTTTAAATAACTCCCACTAACTGTATGAGAAAATAATGGATTTACTGTGAATGTGGGTGCAGTAGAACGTCATGCACACCATGATACACTCAACCTATAGTCTCCCTACAGTCTCAAAACAGTCTCCATGCACTGTCCCTGCACTCAACCTTTCCAATATTCTTTTTTAAACCAGTTTTCAGCAACACTGTCCCTAGCAAATGAGCGCTTGACACGTCTCTTCCTATGTTTAGCTCACAGGACAATGGCGGCGACCTCAAGGGATCATGGTTTTAGAGGGCTGTGACATCACAGAGGGATGGCTAACAACAAATTGGCTTGCTTCATGGCATTATGGGTGTGGCGAAACCAACCTCGCCACTGGGCATTGGAGAAGACTGATTACCCGCCTCCTCCCCTGCAAATATGTCCCATGGGAGATTGTACCCTTTTAAACCAGCATTTGGGCATATTGTATTTTATTATGCTGCTGCTGCTGGCCTTTTAAGAACCATCTGGGGACATACTGTGGAGTTACTGGGTGGCCACCATTTCATGAATCAGAGACACATGGTGAGAACAATGGATGGCAGCCATTTAACTCACCTGTTTAACTCTGCCTGTGATAATTATATTAACCATTGTGTTCAGTAATCATATCACAGGCAGAGGTGAGGATTTTGTCTGGGAGTGTCTGTGTGTATTGTACGGATTGATTGGTTGCATTTCAAAACCCTGTGGGCTGTACTATGTTTGTGAATAAAAGAGGCTGTATGTGCCAGTACAGGCTGTTCCTGCTTGACCCTCAAACCGAAGTGTCGTCTCGTTATTGGGGGGGATTTATTGTATGCTGTTCCAGTTTGACTGCTAGGAGTGTAAACCTATTCGTATGGTTTTTCCTATTCGGCTGTTTACAGCACTCATATGCTTGAGAGCATTCATATGCTTCTCCGATTTGGTGGTTGTGGTGTTGGCTAGAGCGCTTGGAATCCTCAAGAAGTGCTAGGAGCATCCTTCAACGGAGGTACCCAGTCGCGGTGCTGTCGATCCGTTACATTAGTGGCAAGCGGTGGGTTGGCGTCCTAGTGCGAGGTAAAGCAGCTCAGAGACACCGTTCGTGGAATTACAAATTGAGGGCAACGCTAGCACTCGTGCAGCGCCCCTGGGAGAAGCGGTATCCAGAGACTTGGAGCAGACAAGTATGGAAGGCTCTGGAGATAATTGGCTGGCCGAAGTAAGGCAGCGAGTGGCCCAGTATGGGGATAATGTACCCATGGAGACACACCGGGTGATCTGGAACCAGGTCATGGCCGAGCGAAACACAAGGCTGGACCGAGAATTCCTGCTGGCGAAAGAGAAGGAGTATGCTCAGCAGAAGGAGCGTTATAGCAACCAAAGAGAGGCTGCATTTGAGAAGGTTAACCGTTTCCCCCGGAGGCGGCCAGAGGAACCCGAAGTAGGGGTCCTCATAGACTGGTCCTGTGAGGAATCACAACAGGCAGGTGGAGATGGGACCGAGGTCTCTCCACTGGGCCCACCGGGATGCTGGGAAGCTGGCCCAGATCCCCAGCAGCAGCCGAAGTTACCGGGTGCAGAAGCAGGTGGTCCCTACTCTCAAATGTTGAGGGACCTCATAGACTGGTCCTGGGAAGACCCACAGATGGCAGGTGGAGATGGGACTGCGGTTTCGCTACCGGCCCTACAGGGATGCTGGGCAGTCGGCCCAGATCCCCAGCGGCAGAGTACATTCCAGGGAGGAGAGACCTCCGGTTTCACTCCCCAGCGGCAGAGCGCATTATTGGAAGGGGAGACAGTCGGTTCCCCTCTTCACCAGCAGAGAGAATGTCAAGAAGAGGAGCCTGTTGCCCCCTCTCCCCAGCAGCTGAAAGTGTGTAAGGAAGAGGAGCTTATTACCCCCTCTTCCCAGCAGCAGCGTGGCCCACCAAGGGGAGACACTAAGCCTCCCACCAGCGCAGATGGGACCGTGGTCTCTGCGCCCAAGCTACAGGGAGTACGGACAGTCGGTCCTGCTCCCCAGCGGCAGAGTATTCTACCAGGAGGGGAGAGCCTCGTTTCCGCTCCCCAGCGGCAGAGCGCAATATTGGAAGGGGAGACAGTCGGTTCCCCTCTCCACCAGCAGAGAGGGTATCAGGGAGAGGAGCCTGTTACCCCCTCTCCCCAGCAGCTGAAGGTGTGTAAGAGAGAGGAGCTTATTACCCCCTCTCCCAAGGGGATACACTAAGCCCCCCACCAGCGCAGATGGGACTGTGGTCTCTGCGCCCAAACTACAGGGAGTACGGACAGTCGGTCCTACTCCCCAGTGGCAGAGCATTCGACCGGGAGGGGAGAGCCTCGTTCCCTCTCCCCAGCGGCAGCCTAGCCCACCAAGGGGAGATGATAAGCCCTACACCGGTGCAGAAGGGACCGTGGTCTCTGTGCCCAAACCACAGGGGGTAGGGACGGTCAGCCCTGTCCATCAGCAGCAGGGCTGTATATCCAAAGGGGAGACAGCCTGCCTTCCCCTCCAGCAGCAACACCAGGTCCAGAGGGAGGAGCATACTAACCCTTCTCCTCAGCTGTGCTCCAACCAGGCTAATCCAGTGGTAGCGCTGGCACCAGAGCAGAGTACCGCTGGTCTCTACCCACTCAGCAACCCACCGATCCGGAAGGCTAGTACCCCCCAGAGCCGTGGTTGAGCCCCTGGAAATGGACAAGCTACCCACTACCCCAGGTGCAGTAACCAATTCTTTTGGGTGGGTCACTCTGTTGATTGTGTTTTGCTGGACTAACTAAGGCACTGACCGACAGGAGGTCAGATACCTCGTTAGTCTGTTTGGGAAAGGGGAGAAATGTGGCAAAACCAACCTCGCCACTGGGCATTGGAGAAGACTGATTACACGCCTCCTCCCCTGCGACTATGGCCCATGGGAGATTGTACCCTTTTAACCTCCTCAGGACCTCCTAATGCACGGATGCGTTCGGCGGGCGGTCTTCTTTCTCTGGCTTCCCCCAACGGCTCGTTACCACCCGTCTTGCAAGGGGGGAGAGGGCTGCCTTGTGTAACGAAGAACTGCTCGCGGTGAAATGGAGAGACAAGTGTGACGTTTACATGCTCTCCTCCATTCACGCAGACACGACAATCCAAATTGAACGCTCAACCAGTGTCATTGAAAAGCCCCTCTCGGTCCACAACTATAATTTGCTCATGGGAGGGTTGGACTTCAATGACCAGATGTTGGCCCCATATTTGCTTTCCCGAAAGACCAGACGCCGGTATAAGAAGGTGTCTGTATATCTAATTCAATTGGCTATATATAATAGTTTTGTTCTCTACAGTAAGGCTGGGAGAACAGGATCCTTCCTCAAATTTCAGGAAGAGATCATCGAGAACCTCCTGTATCCAGGAGGTTCCGTGGCCCCAACCACCAGTGTTGTGAGCCGTCTACACGAGCGACATTTCCCCAATGTCGTTGCTGGTACCTCAAACCAACCGCCACCCCGAAAAAGATGTCTTGTCTGTAAGCAGGAGTGGAATAAGGCGTGACACCCGCTATTTCTGTCCTGACTGCCCTGACCACCCTGCCCTATGCCTACGGGAGTGTTTCCGGAAGTACCACACTCAGGTACACTTAGGGACGTAGGGACCGCAGGACACAGGTAGTTTTTACACTCAGGATCTAGGGTCTCTCAGTATACTAGGTTTTGAGAGACCCTAACACACAGGGGTGCTAGTGTGCTACTGCAGCTATGTGAAACGGTAGAAACGTCTAATTTCACTTGGGATAAAGTGCATAATGTACTTCGCACCATCTCTGTGCGATTTACACTTTACACATTGTCCCATGGGAGAGGAGAGGTTTCTGCAAGGGAAATAAAGAGTGAAAAGAAAAAAAAAATGAAAATTAACAGGTAGCAAGAAAAAGAAATCTTGAGTTAGTCTAGATTTTAAAAGTTTTATGATATTCAGGTTTATAAAGTTGGTAACTTTCAAATTTATGAGCCTGCTGCTTGTTTTTTCTTCTTTTTTTTTTACTAACCACCCTTTATTTTCCAGCTGGACCAACTGACGAAAACGCTGCAGCACTGATGTGCATTCTGAGAGAAGCATTGCGCTGCTGTCAGAAGACACGTGAAGTCGGTGTATGCGGCGCTGCAGGATGAGATTTCTTCTCCGCAGTACAGGTACGTTTGCCCAGGCATATGAGCTGAGGAGAGGTGTTGGAGTTCATATGCTTTGGCAAACACTTTGTTTTAAAAATCTGGCAAAGATGTCACGTTTGCCAGGACATAGGAGCTGAAGTGGGAATGGATGTTTGGGCGGAGCCCCTATGTCCTGGCAATCGCCAGGCCCCTCTTTTTATTTTTTTTGCATATTTTTTGGCAGAGATTTTTTCATCCACATCGATCGATGCAAATGAAGAAATCTGTGCCGTTCATTTTTTCATTCAGCCCAGAGTCTGAATGGAAAAAAAAATCTCATTACCCGTATGCTCCATATAAGGAGAATAGCAGAAACTCCTAATGCTGGCCATACATGTAATGATTGTCACCCCATTTTGGAAAGAAGACACCTCAAGGTATTCGCTAAGGGGCATATTTAGTCCATGAAAGATTGAACTTTTTGTCACAAGTTAGCGGAAAGGGAGACTTTGTGAGAAAAAAAACAAAAAATATCAAATTCCGCTAACTTGTGCCAAAAAAAAAAAAAATCTTCTATGAACTCGCCATGCCCCTCACGGAATACCTTGGGGTGTCTTCTTTCTAAAATGGGGTCACATGTGGGGTATTTATACTGCCCTGGCATTTTAGGAGCCCTAAAGCGTGAGAAGAAAAATGCGTAAAAATTCCCTCCTAAAAGGTACTCATTGGAATTAGGGCTCCTTTGCCCATCTTGGCTGCAAAAAAGTGTCACACATGTGGTATCGCCGTACTCAGGAGAAGTAGGGCAATGTGTTTTGGGGTGTATTTTTACATATACCCATGCTGGATGAGAGAAATATCTCTGTAAATTGACAACTTTGTATAAAAAAATGGAAAAAGTTGTCATTTACAGAGATATTTCTCACACCCAGCATGGTTATATGTAAAAATACACCCCAAAACACATTGCTCTACTTCTCCTGAGTACAGCGATACCACATGAGTGACACTTTTTTGCAGCCAAGATGCGCAAAGGGGCCCTAATTCCAATGAGTACCTTTAGGATTTCACAGGACATTTTTACGCATTTGGATTCCAGACTTCTTCTCACGCTTTAGGGGCCCCTAAAATGCCAGGGCAGTATAAATACCCCACAAGTGACCCCATTTTAGAAAGTAGACACCCCAAGGTATTCCGTGAGGGGCATAGTGAGTTCATGGAAGTTTTTATTTTTTGTCACAAGTTAGCGGAAAATGAAATAAAAATAAAAATAAAAATCCATTTCCGCTAACTTGTGACAAAAAATAAAAAGTTCCATGAACTCACTATGCCCATCAGCGAATACCTTAGGGTGTCTACTTTCCGAAATGGGGTCATTTGTGGGGTATTTCTACTGTCTGGGCATTGTAGTGCCTCAGGAAACATGACAGGTGCTCAGAAAGTCAAAATGTGGAAATTCACTTTTTTGCACCATAGTTTGTAAACACTATAACTTTTACCCAAACCAATAAATATACACTTATTGGATTTTTTTTTATCAAAGACATGTAGAACAATTCATTTTGCCAAAAATTTATATAGAAATGTAGTTTTTTTAAAACAGAAAGTGAAAAATGTCATTTTTTTGCAAAAATTTTGGTCATTTTTGATTAATATCAAAAAAAGTAAAAATGTTAGCAGCAATGAAATACCACCAAATGAAAGCTCTATTAGTAAGAAGAAAAGGAGGTACAATTCATTTGGGTGGTAAGTTACATGACCGAGCAATAAACGGTAAAAGTAGTGTAGTGCAGAATTGTAAAAAGTGGTCTGGTCATTAAGGGTGTTTAAGCTAGGGGGGCTGAGGTGGTTAAACCAGCATTTGGGCATATTGTATTTTATTATGCTGCTGCTGCTGGCTTTTTAAGAACCATCTGGGGACATACTGTGGAGTTACTGGGTGGCCACCATTTCATGTATCAGAGACACATGGTGAGAACAATCGATGGCAGCCATTTAACTCACCTGTTTAACTCTGCCTGTGATAATTATATTAACCATTGTGTTCAGTAATCATATCACAGGCAGAGGTGAGGATTTTGTCTGGGAGTGTCTGTGTGTATTGTACGGATTGATTGGTTGTATTTCAAAACACTGTGGGCCGTACTATGTTTGTGGTTTGTGAATAAAAGAGGCTGTATTTGCCAGTACAGGCAGTTCGTGCTTGACCCTCAAACCAAAGTGTCGTCTCGTTATTGGGGGGGATTTATTGTATGCTGTTCCAGTTTGACTGCGAGGAGTGTAAACCTATTCGTATGGTTTTTCCTATTCGGCTGTTTACAGCACTCATATGCTTGAGAGCATTCATATGCTTCTCCGATTTGGTGGTTGTGGTGTTGGCTAGAGCGCTTGGAATCCTCAAGAAGTGCTAGGAGCATCCTTCAACGGAGGTACCCAGTCGGGGTGCCCGTCGATCCGTTACAATGGGTTATATCATGTTTCTTACTTTCACTTTGTAACACATTTTAGGAAAAACTGATTCATTACCACGAAGCAAGAGATAATTTGGGTGGATTGGGTGCAGCAATAATATACCCATTTCACTGATGCTAATTACCTAAGTAGGTTGGCTGTGGAGAAGAATATTTCATGGTCCCCACCTTCACTCTTTCAAACAGAATCAAACTCTTTTATGATTCATCCAGCAACCATGAAATATTCTCCTCCACAGCCAACCTACTTAGGTAATTAGCATCACAAAAGTAAAGTTCCTGCGTAGCTTAGTCACCTGCTATGCAATCTATGTTCTCATTTGTGTTCTCCATCAGTAGAACTGATGAGGCTGTGAATGATTGCTATTCCTTTGCCTGAAATACTCAGTATTATCTCTACCTCAATCCATTAACGTATTGGAGAACACCGACTGCTGCTAGTTCTGCTAATGTACTGCTGATCGCTTTAGTGAGCCCACTGATGAGAATTAGAAAGTCACATTGCTCTGCTAGTTATATTTGGAAGACCTCTAAGCAGCTCTAGTGAAGAGTCTGACCTTAAATCAGGAAGGTGAAGAACAATGTGTATTGCTGAAAGGTAAATGTTTAAAACAACAATGTAATTATGGTTTTTACATTTTATACATCTGTATGCCTTTATTTTTACTTAATTCCTCCTGTAGACATTTAGGCAATGTGTAAAAATACATCAGGGAATGCCAAAGTCATGTTAACATGAGATGCAGGTGTAAGTGTTGATGTACGAACTTGAAGCCTAGAGTATCCTACACATTGCTACAGAAGGGAACAGTACCTCTGGTTTGGAATTCATGGTCAGTGGCTGACATGGGCAGAACCAGTTTCTAGTACCAAACTCAGGAGACAAAATTTGTGTTAATTAAGCAGGAGATCAGGGCTGACAGAGCACATGCAATCAGATAATCCAAGCAAAAATTTTGTACTAGCATAGTTCATGCAAAATGATAATCCAGTCAGACATGGTCAAAGACAAATGGCTATAAAAATCAGTTTCAGCAATACAGAAACTAATAAACCTAGGCTGCTCAGGCAAAGAGCAAGTGGGGGATGGGTCCATAAGTAGCCATATAATACAGTACTGAAAGACTTAACAGACTGGTTAGTTGCTGAACTGGGTGTAATCAGTTTATATAATAGTCATTGATTGCAGCTTACAGGGCTGAATTTGATGTACACATTCTGAATGGACATGGACATATCATTGTGGGTTGCCTCATATTGATCAAACCGTTATAGAAAAGGACATTTACATGTCGTACACAGTGGCATACCTCCAATGGACGCATACCATACAGCTGCTATAGTGCCAATGGGGAAAGGGGGCCCTGCCATACAGGAAAGGCCCGTCCCCTAATTACACTTACATAGGCAGCTGTAAAAACGAGAAGAACAATGTAGGGAAGGACCTGTGATGACGTCATCATCATCATCTGATCATGGCAGAATACAGAGCTCAAAAGCTTTGCAGGTGAAGGACCTGTAATGATGTCATTATCATGTGACCAGTACAGGGACACAGAACACAGCAGTGGAGATGTCAGGATAAGAGAGGGAGGAGCTTCTGTGCTGTACCTGGAGGAGATGTTAGTGGTATCCTGGGATAGCCCATAACATCGTAGAAATCCTAATGTCCTACTCTATCCCTCTCCATGTAATGGTCCCCTACAATAACAATCGGGACATGCTGGGAATTGTTGTCCTCTCCTCTTATAATGTCCACTGATGCTGTATAATAGCCTGTACATGCTGGGAGTTGTAGTACTTTCCTTCTTTTACAAATCAATGTATTGCCCTCTAGTTTTCAGCAATAACCTGGTCATGATGAGACTTGTAGTTCACACTAGGCTTGAACGAATCGCCCTTCAGATCATAGATCCAAAGTCGATTCGTTCAAATACTTCTATTTTAATGCTGTTTCCGTACAGCATTAAAATGTATTAGTGTCACGGTGGGGGTGGGGATGCATGCAGCCCTGAACTCCACCCATACCTCTGTCCCTGCCTACTTGCACGGCCCATCCTAACCAACGGTGTACAACTGGGCGGCAGTCCCTAGCTTGCGTACATGCAGGGGCCTAAAGAACAATAAACAAAGTGACAGACAGGCACAAAAACACTGAAGGAGTGAAACCAGAGACGGGGGATAACAATGGCACTAAGGGAAGAAACAAAAGCAAGCTGATACGAAATGGGGTCAGATGCCAAGAAGTCGCGTCAGTACAAGGGGAAAATCCAAGTCAAAGTAAAGAACAAGCCAAGGTCAAAAACAGAAGTCCAAAGTAGATAGAACGCTAGTGAGGGTAATGAGACCAATCACAGGCAACCTGTGGTCAGCAGGTTACCTGTTTAAATACCCCCGGCAGATGAGTCACATGACGTGGCCAGCGTCACTTGACTCATGTCCTGCCCCTCACTATTCCTGTTCTCCTCCTGCTCATTGCCTAGGGAATGGAGGACACTGGCCACGCTGAAGAATCGTGCGGGGCCGGGTCCTTCCGCCGTCACCATGGAGACAAGGATGCAGCATCTAATGTGTTTTTTAGCCCTTGGTTACAGCTGCGGTAGCGAATTTCTCTGTTCTGCTCAGTCACAGAAACACAAGAACGAAAATCAGTGCCGGATCTGGCACATCACAGACAACAACACCTGACGGATCCCACTGACTATGATGACCTCTGATCGTTTTTTATGATGGAGCCTAGAAGACTACAAAATATTGTATGTGGTGGGGTGTATTAGCAGGTTCTTCAGCAGCTGATTTGACCTAATGCTAATAGTACCAGGACTCCAAGGTACTACCATACCACCATGGTCTACAGGCCCAGATGCAACTGCTGTCTTATAACAATCCTATAGCTACGCCACTGGCCATAGAGACTCTGAAGTCTTTCGGAGGACTTTCATAGCGGTCTGGGGTGAATAGAGAAGAAAAAAAGTGAATGAATCCAGTACAGAAACATCAGTTGGTAGTGACTGTATTAAATCCTTTAGTAGTCTGTGTCTGCACCTTGTAAGAAAATGTTTTAAAATTAAGGTCGTTTTTTAATTTATTCTACAAAGAATGTGTAATTTGCTTAATCTGCCTAGGGCACCAAATGTTGTGTGCTGTTTATCTGCCAGCACACAACGCACTGTGACCAGACTTACCAGTTCAGACATGGATGGCGCACTATATAATAAGCAGGAGCTGGCACAGTTCATGGGGGAAGGATGGAACACTGTATAATAAGCAGCAGCTGGCATAGTTCATGGGGGAAGGATGGCACACTGTATAATAAGCAGCAGCTGGCACAGTCCATAGGGAAAGGATAGTGCATTATATAAAAGGCAGTGGGCACAATTCATCAGGTAAGGATAGGTGCACACTTGCAATCAGATTTCAGTATTCTGGAATTCGGGAATTGCTGTATCCTGCATAAGCTGAACACTGCCAGCATTCTGAAAAAAGTAGTTTGTACTACTTCTATAATTACTATATGAAAATCAGAAGCTCCTTGCGTAAATTTTTGATTAACATTGTGTCTTTCAACAGCCCAGGAGAGACAAGTCTGCTAGTGTAGGTCCCAACTGTTGAAAGCCACCTTATCACTGGTAGGTGGGCCTGACACAATTTTGATCAAAAACATGCACAAAGTGGTTGTATTTGTCATACAGTAACTATAGCAGTAATGCAATCTATTATCATTCATGTTTCCAGTGTTTGTATGTGTCTTTGTGCATAAAGCTGTGTGCTGCTACTTGTAGTGCTTGTTTGCTTTTACATTGTGCCATTGTAGCTTGCACCTAAGCCCTCCTTTTTATATATAGTTTGCTCATGCTGTACTAACTTAATAATAAAGGGATGGAAAAAAAAGACAAATACTAATTCGACACAGAAGAAAATTTTCCCTTTTTAGCAGATTTGCAAGTTTTACAATGTTCATGTGAATAGACCCTGTTATGTATATGGCGCCAGATGAGTGCATATTTGAAATTATTGATAGAAAAATACTTAGAGTCAGGTATAAATGATATTCTTGCCTTAATGTCTACTTGCAGAACTTACAAGTCCTTATATGTAATACTTCTATACCTGGTTACATATTTCCTTTCAGAGAACATATCCACTTGAATTTCCAGTATAAAAAAGAATTTTAGTTGCAAGTGAAATTATCTGCAAATTGTGCTTCACATTTCTCAATCACGGTAATTGCAATCAAGGAAATGAATGCTAAATACCATTTTCATGTATATTGATAACCAAGTTGTATTAAAGTGCACATAAAATCTAAGGTATTAAAAGACAGTAAACATGGTTAGTTATTCACAATGTAAGAACAGCACAAAATCCCTCACCAGCACACTTGTGGAATGAAACAGGACGTCCCGCAGATGGATCCACACCAGGATTTAGGCCCCTTGCAGACGAGCGTTCCTCACGCAGCGAGTCCGCAACGGAGCTCCCGGCCTGACCTCCCAGCACTGCCAGGGTCACATAGCATTATATTGATTTATGATGCTATGTAACCCTTACAGTTCTGGAATGTATTGGATAACACTGACAGCATTATGCCAGTGTTATCCAATACATTCCAGAACTGTAAGGGTTACATAGCATCGGAAATCAATATAATGCTATGTGACCCTGGCAGTGCTGGGAGGTCAGGCCGGGAGCTCCGTTGCGGACTCGCTGCGTGAGGAACGCTCGTCTGCAAGGGGCCTTAAGGTATACTTCAAAAGACTTTCAATGCATCAGCAGCTCCACAAAACATGGTTTATTAGGTCATTTCAACAGGTACAAAAAGTGAAATGTTTCGGCAATATTTTCTCACAAATTTATATGGAATCTGTGAGGAAACCTGTTTCAAAAGAGACATAGGAGGTCATTTATTAAGACTGGCTTTTAGACTTTTAGGCGCTGGTCGCTACATAACTTCGGCATCCACCATCGGTCTAAAACTACACCAGCTTCCTTGTTGGGGCAGATTAAAAAGGCGTAGAACATGATAAATGAGATGAGCCTGGTGGCCAGCCCCCTTTACTGTCCACGCCACTCCCCCTATTTTTAAACCTGGCAAGAGTGGAGTCGCAGATCGTGGAACTAACAAACTTTGCGACGCAACCTGCGGTAGAAATAAGCCAAAAAACTGGCGAATATCACTTAGATGACCCATAGTTTAAATCCATAGTAGGTTGTGTGAATGAGTCCATAGAGTAATGCTTAATTCATTTTTTTTTTTCTTTACCAGTAGATTTTATACAAGTAGTTTAACCATGATTCTATCGTGATGTGTGACTATGGCCTTGGTTGCATTCACTGTTTCTGAAGGTGGTGGAGTGGCAGGTATTATACTCCTTTGTACTGTAGTTCTGGTGTTCATTGCTCTTACAGAAGTTTAAAACCTTTGTCCTGAGTTGCTTCCCCAACATATTTTTTATTTTACATCTACACTAGTGAACAATCAGAAAACAGATAACTCCCTTTCCTGCCTATAACTCTTCTCTGGACTGTATTGGTATGTATATGCCTGTGTCAAAAGATTAAATTTTATCTATATGCAGCGACGCTCTGAGGAGCCAGTGTATATGATAGGAGTGGTAATGGCCCTCATGAGATGTTGTGTCACAGTGTACTCCCTCAAGCGGATGCTCATTGGGGATTGGTGCACTGGAAAGGTGATTTAAAGACTCAGGCCAGAAGTAAAAGATTAAAATCCTCCCTTTACTTAGTGTGATCTATAACTTGTAGTACATCCAGCACAAATCGGTACAAAGTGCAATTTCTGCCCCTACATGATGAAACAAAGTTTAATGGCACCTCTGATGTGCTGTCTTTCTGGTAACTCTCTCTTGTATTTCTGGCTACTAGCTGTAATCTGGCAGGACCTCATCCAGGCCTGCGTCTTGGACAGAGGATTGGCCAGCACGTGACACAGGGGAGGAATAGGAGGCAGTGGTGTGACCCACAGAAACTGATAGTGGACCCACCTATTAGGGTGCTGTGATGCCATGTGGCGGATCATGCTGGTGGTGTTGAGGTTGCTAGTGTTCCCACCCCTACTCATTTAGTCTCCAGTGTACAGTCTTCCCCCATTATTTTCCCGTGTTTGAGATTTTATTGTTATGGTTTGCGTTAATTTATTAATAGGATGTAAAATATGTTATGGCTATTGTTATTTATGAAATGTTGAGTTCTTATTTTGGTAGGGCACAGTTTGCTAATTAAAAATAATTTTTCGTCCTTACTTTCCTCAAAAAAGCCCCAGACTGCGGAACCCCTTTACCTTGGCAAGGGAGATTTGCGCAAGGGGGAACAGTTGCGGGTCTGTTTTTTGTGGCCCGCCTTCTCCCTTTCGCCACCCCACAGCCTCTTCCAGCCTGTTGCAGTGCCCCTCTGTCCTGCTGTCCTCGCTTGGCTTTCCACCTTCCCAGGTTGGGTCAGTGATATCATCGTACCCAATCTCCTCTTCCACTTCCTCACTCTCATCATCCTCCTGACATGTGTTGACCTAACAAGACCCTACTTATTGACAACTGTGTCTCATCCCCATCATCCACCAAGTGAAACACTAATTGCCATTCCACCCCGTCATCTTCTTCTGACTTTGGAGGCTTAAGAGTTTGGGGATCAGTGCATAAGATATCCTCGTGTCCCTCTTCAGGGAGGGTCAGCTCACTTGCAAGCCCTCACCTACAATTTTTTGGGGGTCAGCTCACATGGTATATTCTCTTCTATGTTTCAGACTTGGAAGGAAACATAATTTGCTTTCCTTCGGTGGTGAATCTTTCACGCATGTGTTTTCTGCAGGATTCGGGTTTTTATATAGTTGCACTGGGGTTAATATTTTAAACTTTTTTCCTAGCCGGTGCTGAATGTCATTACCTGCGCTCAATCTACAGAGTAACGTTAGCGCATGCAAAATATAGCTATGAAGTGCAATGTAATTTTTTCGTAGCTTGTGCTTACCGCTATTCACTGCGCTAACTCTGCTATGTGACGTTAATGTTATCTCTAACCCCCCAAAAATGTTGAAATTAAAATTGGATATTCTTTCTTGGTAGCCTATGCTGACCGGGTCACTTCACTTCTTAGATGGTCAGATCAGCAGACCCTTGCTCCGAATATTTTGGAGGGTCACCAGCAGGCCATCAAGGATAATTTTTCAAGGGTGTGTGTATGATGCCCTCCTTTATGTGTAAGAAACGGTGTATTGGAGTGCCAGTTCCTTGTAATATCTGCAAGCCCTTTCACTGAGTGCATATGCGTAGGAGTCCCACTGCCTGAACTATTGTATCACAATGTGAATGAGGCCCTCATTTATGTGAAATACAGGCTGTATCTGAGTGCTTCTTTCTTCTTTCTTGTAATTTTTGGCAGCTCTTTCACTTTATATACAATTGAATATTCAGGAAAGAATGTTTCCTAACAATTTTTCCTATGAAATAGTTTTTTTTTTTGGGGTTGTGCATATTTTTGTCAGTCTGTAAAAGTGGCGTACAACTCGGACAACATGGTTCCCAGCAGCGACCTGGGAGTCCAAGATGCATCCAGACATCATCCCCATGCTGTTCACGATCCATTCCATTTCGAATTTTTTATATGAAAATTTTAGCATGCAAGAAAATAATGTCATTATTTTCTTGTTTGTGAAAATCTGCAAAAAAAAATTGGCATAAATTAGCATAAAAATTCACATAAGCTGGTATTTAATATTCGCAAAATATCACGAATTCGAATATTGCCCCTGCCGCTCATCACTACTAGACATGTAGAGACGAATAAAGTAGCACTATTATCTTTTAAGACTTTTTAGAGTGCATATGAGTGGCATAAATACCAATGTTGCTAATGGAATCCCTCTCATTAGCTGTGGTAAAATGTGAAAATGCTGCAGGGCTCCTTGAAAACTGCGAAATTCCCAGTAGGTGCTTTGAGTGTCCACCAGTGTGTAAATGGGATGTGAAATATAAATTGATTTAGAACAGCCAGTAGCCCAATTACACACATCATGGAGGTCAGATGGAATTTAAAACCACCCAACAGTCTTATAATATTTTTGGATCTCTCAGCATTCAGAAATGAGGAATTAGTCTCAAATAGCATTTTATACTGTATGCCTTCGGAAGGACGTCAGTTGGAAACACAACAAACAGCAAAGAGCTGAATGAGAGTGCAAATTCGGCTACTTGTGTAACTCTCGTAGAATTGTATGGAGCAGGAAGCATGCTTGAGCACTGCTCCATAAAACATCTCATCACATATGTTGGTGAGGTCATGTTGGTGAGGAGCATTAGTGAACTTAGAACCCTTAACGTAGCATTTGGTAGGCTCCTAACAGTGGGGCTCCTGGTGATTTAAAGTGTACCTAAACTTGTTTAACTTGCTTTAATTTGCTTTAAGGCTAAGCCAAATATTCAATAAATATTTTTTAGCAATATAATTAATTGATTAATTGATTTTACCTTCATTCTGCCAAAATATTCTTCTGAAGCTCCAGACAGCTTACAGTGTGCATTCTAGTGTTGCCATGCAAAGTCTGTACACTATTGCCAAGTAAATTGTGTACTGATTAGACTCATTTAGTGTATGCCTTCAAAAGATGTATGTTCCACAGACAGCTCAGTATTGGTGTGAACACAGCACTGTTGTTGCCTGTGCCCACTATGGTCCACTAAAAGCATAGCACGGTGCTTGCACCAGTACTGAATGCAGTGGAATTACTAATTCTCCTGCACCAATATACCATGTTGGGATTTAAGTAGAATGTATTGCCACAGACAAGAGCAGCAGAGTGTGCTTGGGCCACTAGATGACTGTCACACTAAAATGTGTGCAAGTAACTGGCACCTTTTCAATGTACTCTAAGGGCTCATGCACACGACAGTGAAAAATGACCGTGTGACGGCCGTCTAAGTAACGGCCGTCACACGGCCATTTTTACCACCAATGTAAGTCTATGGAGCTATTCACATGGCCGTTCTTTTAACGGCCAGTGAATAGCGTCCGTCCAAAAATAGGACATGTCCTATTTCTGGCCGTTTTCACGGCCGTGCGGACCCATTGAAATCAATGGGACCGTTTTTAACGGCCGATTGACAGGAAGGCACCCGTCTCACGGCCGTTAAAAACGGGTAGAAAGGCCATGAATGGTGGCCCCATATCGGCTGCAAACCGCAGGTCAATTTCTGACTTGTCTGATCCCTCGATTTCTGACTTGTCTGATCCCCGCGGTCAGTGACCGCGGGGATCAGACAGTTAAATGTCCATTTTTTTTAAAGCTTTTTGACCCCCTTCCCCCCCCCCTGCAGCCCTCTTGCTGATTTGGTTGGGGGGCTGTGCAGGGGGGGGTTGCGGCAGCTCTATTACTGTGGCGGGAGGCGGGCTGCAGGCGCAGGAGGTGCAATTGCGATCCCCCGCCCGCCTCCTTTAAAAAGAATTCCCTGGTGTCTAGTGGCTATAGCAGGGGGTCAGCACATTGCTGACCCCCTGCTATAAACTGCTGACATCTGTGCTGCAGATGTCAGCAGTTTAACCTCTTCCATACCGCGGCCCGTACGGACCGCGGTATGGAAGGGGTTAATAGGGAGGGAGCTCCCTCCCTCTCCCATCGGGGGGCTGCCGTGCCTATGCAGCCCCCCGACAGGATGGGGTCACAGAGGGAGGGAGCTTCCCTTTCTCCCCAACACCCGCTGCTCCCTTCTGGCAGCGGGTGATGGTCACCATGGAGACAGGACGCTTACTGAAGCGCCCTGCTCTCTCCATGGTGCTTGAAAGCCTGAATAGATCTGCTATAGGCAGGTCTATTCAGGCTTTCTAAAGTAAAAAAAAAATACAGTAAGTAAATTATATAGGGTACTTACTGTATTTTATAGACCCAGATCCACTGGATCTAAAAGAACCAAGTGGGTCTAGGTAAAAAAAAAATGGAAAAAAGTGAAAAAAGTGAAAATAAAAGAAAACACATATCACTGAATAAAAATGAAAAACATAAAATACTGTACACATATTAGGTATCGCCATGTCCGTTAAAACCTGCTCTATAAAAATATCACATGACCGAACCCCTTAGGTGAACCCCATAAAAAAAAATTTAAAAATGGTGTAAATAAGCCATTTTGGCCTCTTACGTCACAAAAGTATATTACAAAGCGATCAAAAGGCGTATGCCTCCCAAAAAGTACCAATCAAACCGCCATCTCATCCCGCAAAAAATGAGCCCCTACCTAAAACAATTGACCAAAAATAAAAAAACTATGGCTCTTAGACTAAAACATGATTTTTTGTTTCAAAAATGCTTTTAGTGTTAAATGTAAAAAAGAACTAAAAAGTAGACATATTAGGTATCTCCACGTCCGTAAGAATCTGCTCTATAAAAATATCACATGACCTAACCCCTCAAGTGAACACTGTAAGAAAAAATTAAATAAAAACTAGCCAAAAAAAGCCATTTTTTTGTAACCTTACATCACAAAACGTGTAATAGCAAGCGATCAAAATGTCATATGACCCCCCAAAATGTGCCAATCAAACCGTTACCTCATCCCGCAAAAATTATACCCAACCTGAGACAATCGCTTAAAAACTGAAAACAATATGGCTCTCAGACTATGGAGACACTAAAACATATTTTTTTTGTTTCAAAAAGGATATTATTGTGTAAAACCTAAATAAATAAAAAAGGTATACATATTAGGTATCGCCGCGTCCGTAAGGACCTGCTCTATTAAAATATAGCACGACCTAACCCCTCAGGTCAACGCCATAAACATAAAAAATAAAAACATTGTCAAAAAAGCCATTTTTTGTCACCTTACATCACAAAAAGTGTAATAGCAAGCGATCGAAAAGTCATAAGCACCCCAAAATAATACAAATACAACCGCCATCTCATCCCACAAAAAATGAGCCCCTACATAAGACAGTCGCCCAAAAAAAAAAAAAAATATGGCTTTCAGAATGTGGAGACACTAAAAAAAATCATTTTTGTTTCATGCTTTATTCTGTCAAACTGAAACAAAACCCCCCAAAAAGTAGTCATATTTGGTATTGTCGCATCCGTAACAACCTGCTCTATAGAAATAGCATACTATCTAACCTGTCATTTCAACTATGTAAATAACAAAAAATAAAAACGGTCCCAAAACAGCTATTTTTTTGCAAATTTTCCATTTTAATCCATTTTTCCAGTAACAAAGCAAGGGTTAACAGCCAAACAAAACTCAATATGGGTTGCCCTGATTCTCTAGTTTGCAGAAACACCCCATATGTGGTCGTAAACTGCTGTATGGCCAAACGGCAGGGCGTAGAAGGAAGGGAACGCCAAAAACTCCAAAGTAGAAACTGCAAAAAAGTGACCCCATTTTGGAAACTACGGGGTACGGTGGCAGTTTTGTTTGTATGATTTAAGGGTAAATAGGATTTTTGGTTGCTCTATATTACACTTTTTTTGAGGAAAGGTAACAAAAAATAGAAATTCGGAAATTTCATCTTCATTTGCCAATAACTCTTGTGGAACACCTAAAGGGTTAACAAAGTTTGTAAAACCGATTTTGAATACCTTGAGGGGTGTAGTTTCATAGATGGAGTCACTTTTTTGGAGTTTCTACTCTAGGGGTGCATCGGGGGGCTTCAAATGGGACAAAAAATGGATTAAAATGGAAAATTCACCCCATAACAGTGTGACCCACAGATCCCCTCCATAACAGTGTCGCCCACAGATCCCCTCCATAACAGTGTCGCCCACAGATCCCGTCCATAACAGTGTCGCCCACAGATCCCCTCCATAACAGTGTCGCCCACAGATCCCGTCCATAACAGTGTCGCCCACAGATCCCCCATGACACTGTCGCCCACAGATCATGGCAGTCAGAAGGATGGGTCTAGAAATAACTGCCAATCAAATTAATCCAAAAACTGATGCAAAACGGATGCAAAATGTACATTAAAAACGGACACATGGCCAGAAAATGGATGCACACACTGATGCAAAATGGCCATGAAAAACTGACAGTGTGTCCGTTTTTAACGGACGTTTTTTTTCACTGTCGTGTGCATGTAGCCTAAGAGACTGGAATCTGTGCACTCCAATGCTACAGAATACCTGGAACTTCGGAGGCCTATTTTAGCAGGATGATGGTAAAGTCAATTAATGAAATACATTACCAAAAAGATTTGTGCATTTGGTATCTTTTTATAGCAAGTTATATGGTTTTGGATGGCTATATTATTATATATTTTATTTCTGAAAGTGCAGTGACTGGGTTTGTGGTGTCCCCAACACTAGTGGGAGGGGTGAAGCTGGAGTAGAACAGCTTAACAGAAACTATGTTGCAGTTCTTGGCTGCCATAGACTTGTATTCTGCCTCAATACAAGTGAACGGAATGAGTTTACAGACGTAAACAACCATCTGTATGAATGCAGAAATGAACAGCACTCCTTGGTCTTTATGCAGTGGGTGCTCGTCTCCAGTGGGTGGTAAAAATCCCCCTATATATAAACAGTCCAATGCAGTTATAAAAAATAAAAAAGTGGAGACAGCGCGTCCAAACTTCCAGATACAGCGTTTCGGCTGATGAGCCTTTGCTTGACAAAGGCTCATCAGCCGAAACGTTGCATCTGGAATAAATTCCACAGTTTGGACATGCTGTCTCCACTTTTTTATTTTTTAGAACTACATTGCACTGTAAACAACCATCTGACAGAGCTAAACCATACAGTCAAAAGTTTACTGTTTGGGTTATTCCCTCCAAAATTGTGGTAACTGTGGAAAATTACTAGCTTAGTCCACAGGATGGAAAGTCCCAAAGACTCTCAGTATTAGCTCGCTGTGCATTAACTCTTTCCACAGGGCAGTAAAAACGAACAGGATAAATGACAGTAAAGATTTAAAATGCAGTTCAACAATATAAACCAGTATAACATTAAACAATAGCATAAATCATAGTGGAAGTTAACCCTTCAAAGTGCCTAAAGTTGGAGCAAATATGCACAAAAATGCCCTTGCTCCAGGGCACTACAAAAGAGATTTTCTAGTTTCTAGATTTTGATGACCTATCCTAAGGAGTATGAGATCAGTGGGGGTTCCACACCCGGCACCCACACTGATCATCTGTTTTTAGCAGCTGCCTACACTAGAAACAACATATTGGATGGAGCCACAAGCAGAAAGATCTGTCCACTTTGTAGTGAATGTGCTGGCTTACTGCACCTCAGCTCCCATTATTTATTATATTTTTATGTATTCTGTGACAGTTGCATGTTAAATAAAAATACGTGTTCATGGATTTATTCCCTAAGATTGAAGATATCTACCAATAAATATATATAGATTGCTTTACACTTCAAAAATAGGCTTTGAAGAATCTGTGTGTATCGCCTGAAGATTACATTTTAAATTGCAAATGTTGTTGCTTTTTTATTCAGATGAAATATTTATACTGGATTTTGGAAACAAGCATTTTGCTATTGCTTAAAGGGGTTGTACGGGTTCAGAGCTGAACCCGGGTATGTCCCCATTTTCACTCAGGTAGCCCCCCTGACTTCAGCATCGGAGCAGTTCATGCTCTGATGCTCTCCTTTGCCCTGCGATGAATTGCGCAGGGCAAAGGCATTTTGTGGAGTATCGGTGACGTACCGGGCTCTCCTTAGGGCTGCCAGGCGGAGGCTTCCGCCCAGCAGTGAGCCCAGTGACATCACCAGCACTGATGGGCGGGCTTTAGTGCTGCCCTAGCCTGTAAAACGACTAGGGCAGCGCTAAAGCCTCCACCTGGCAGTGTGTTATTGTAAATAAAAGAGCCCTTGTCCTGCGCTATCCAGCGCAGGGCAACCGAGAGCATCAGAGCATGAAATGCTCTGAACATGATGCATGATGTGTAGAACTGTATCTTGAAAATATACAGTACAGTGCCTTAAATAAGTATTTATACTCCTTGAATTTTTCCACATTTTTTCACATTACACCCACAAACTAAAACATATTTTATTGGGATTTTATTTAACCCCTTAAGGACACGGCCATATTTCACCTTAACCCCTTAAGGACACGGCCCTATTTCACCTTAAGGACCAGGCCATTTTTTCAAAATCTGACCAGTGTCACTTTATGTGGTGATAACTTTAAAACGCTTTTACTTATCCAAGCCATTCTGAGATTGTTTTTTCGTCACATATTGTATTTAATGACAGTGGCAAAATAAAGTCGAAAAATTTCATTTTTATTTATAAAAAAATACCAAATTTACCAAAAATTTTGAAAAATTTGCAATTTTCCAAGTTTCAATTTCTCTACTTCTAGAATACATAGTAATACTGCCAAAAAAGTTATTGATTTACATTCCCCATATGTCTACTTCATGTATCGATCATTTTGGGAGTGCCATTTCATTTTTTGGGGACGTTACAAGGCTTAGAAGTTTAGAAGCAAATCTTGACATTTTTCAGAAATTTTCAAAAACCCACTTTTAGGGACCAGTTCAGGTCTGAAGTCACTTTGTGAGGCTTACATAATAGAAACCACCCAAAAATGACCCCATTCTAGAAACTACACCCCTGAAGGTACTCAAAACTGATTTTACAAACGTCATTAACCCTTTAGGTTTTCCACAAGAGTTAATGGCAAATAAAGATAAAATTTCTGAATTTCGATTTTTTGGAAAATTTTCCATTTTAATCCATTTTTTCCAGTAACAAAGCAAGGGTTAACAGCCAAACAAAACTCAATATTTATTGCCCCGATTCTGTAGTTTGCAGAAACACCCCATATGTGGTCATAAACTGCTGTATGGCCAAACGGCAGGGCACAGAAGGAAAGAAACGCCATATGGTTTTTGGAAGGCGGATTTTGCTGGACTGGATTTTTGACACCATGTCCCATTTGAAGCCTCCCGATGCACCCCTAGAATAGAAACTCCATAAAAGTGACTCTATCTAAGAAACTACACCCCTCAAGGTATTCAAAACCAGTTTTACAAACTTTAACCCTTTAGGTGTTCCACAAGAGTTATTGGCAAATGGAGATGAAATTGCTGAATTTCAATTTTTTGTTACCTTGCCTCAAAAAAAGTGTAATATAGAGCAACCAAAAATCATATTTACCCTAAAATAGTACCAACAAAACTGACACCTTATCCCGTAGTTTCCAAAATGGGGTCATTTTTTTGGAGTTTCTACTGTAGGGGTGCATCGGGGGGGCTTCAAATGGGACATAGTCTCAAAAAAACCAGTCCAGCAAAATCCGCCTTCCAAAAACCATATGGCGTTCCCTTCCTTCTGTGCCCTGCCGTTTGGCCATACAGCAGTTTAAAACCACATATGGGGTGTTTCTGCAAACTACAGAATCGGAGCAATAAATATTGAGTTTTGTTTGGCTGTTAACCCTTGCTTTGTTACTGGAAAAATTGATTAAAATGGATAATTTGCAAAAAAATAGCTGTTTTGGGACAGTTTTGTATTTTTTGTTATTTACATCGTTGAACTGACAGATTAGATTGTGTGCTATTTCTATAGAGCAGGTTGTTACTGACGCGACAATACCAAATATGACTACTTTTTGGGGTTTTTTGTTTCAGTTTTACATAATAAAGCATTTTTGAAAAAAATGATTTTTTAGTGTCTCCACATTCTGAAAGCCATATTTTATTTTTTTTTTTTTGAGATTGTCCTATGCAGGGGCTCATTTTTTGCGGGATGAGATGGCGGTTTGAATGGTACTATCTTGGGGTGCATATGACTTTTTGATCACTTGCTATTACACTTTTTGTGATGTAAGGTGACAAAAAAATGACTTTTTTTACAACGTTTTTATTTTTATGTTTACAGCGTTCACCTGAGGGGTTAGATCATGTTATATTTTTATAGAGCAGGTCGTTACTGAACGCGACGATACCCAATATGTATACTTTTTTTTATTTATTTTGGTTTTACACAATAATATCCTTTTGAAACAAAAAAACATGTTTTAGTGTCTCCATAGTCTGAGAGCCATATTTTTTCAGTTTTTAGGCGATCGTCTCAGGTTGGGTATAATTTTTGCGGGATGAGGTGGCGGTTAGATTGGCACTATTTGGGGGTCATATGACTTTTGATCGCTTGCTATTACACTTTTTGTGATGTAAGGTGACAAAAAATGGCTTTTGACAAAGTTTTTTTTTTTTTTTTACAGTGTTTACTTGAGGGGTTAGGTCATGTGATATTTTTATAGAGCAGATTCTTACGGACGTGGAGATACCCAATATGTCTACTTTTTTAATTTTTTTACATTTAACACTAAAAGCATTTTTGAAACAAAAAAATCATGTTTTAGTCTGAGAGGCATAGTTTTTTTATTTTTTGGGCAATTGTTTTATGAAAGGGCTCATTTTTTGCGGAATGAGATGGCGGTTAGATTGGTACTATTTTGGGAGGCATATGCATTTTTGATCGCTTTGTATTACACTTTTAGTGATGTAAGGTGCCCAAAAATGGCATATTTACACCATTTTTTTTTTTTTTTTATGGCGTTCACCTGAGGGGTTCAGTCATGTGATATTTTTATAGAGCTGTTTTTTACGGACGCGGCGATACCTAATATGTGTAGTGTATTTTATTTTTTTTACTTTTTATTCAGTGATTTGTGTTTTACTTTTTTTTCACTTTTTTTCACTTTTTTACATTTTTTTTGGACCCAGACCCACTTGGTTCTTGTAGATCCAGTGGATCTGGTGTCTATATAATACAGTACAGTACACTATATAGTGTACTGCACTGTATTTTACTTATTCACAGTCTGGTCAGACTTCTGCCTTTAGCAGAAGTCTGACCAGAGTTACTATACCATGGCAAGCAGGACGCTTCTGAAAGCGTCCTGCTGCCATGGTAGCTCATCACCCACTGCCATTAGAGAGCAGTGGGTGATGGATGGAGAGGAGGGAGCTCCTCCCTCTGCGATCCCATCCTGGGGGGCTGCATAGGCACAGCAGCCCCCCGATGGGAGAGGGAGGGAGCTCCCTCCCTGTTAACACCTTCCATACCGCGGTCCGTCCGGACCGCGGTAAGGAAGGGGTTAAACGGCTGGCATCTGCAGCACAGATGCCAGCCGTTTTTCTATCAGAGTGCCAGCAATGTGCTGGCACTCTGATAGAACCACTAGACACCAGGGAATTATTACAAGGGAGGTGGGGGTCACAGACCGCGGGGATCAGAGATAGCTAAAACCGCTGCAAACTGCAGGTCTGAATTGACCTGCGGTTTGCAGCGATCGTCGATACGGGGGGGTCACATGACCCCCCTCGGCATTAGAACATGGTTCCTGCTGATCTACATCAGCAGGAACCATGTTGCTACCGCGCCCACATCGGGTGCAGTAGCAGTTTAAACACAGGGCGTACAGGTACGCCCTGTGTCCTTAAGGACTCGGACATTAGGGCGTACCTGTACGCCCTGTGTCCTTAAGAGGTTAAGGACCAAGCAATTTTTTGCGAATCTGACCAGTGTCACTTTATGTGGTGATAACTTTAAAACGCTTTTACTTATCAAGGCCATCCTGAGATTGTTTTTTCGTGACATATTGTACTTCATGACAGTGGTAAAATTGAGTAAAAAAATACCAAATTCACCAAAAATTTAGAAAAATTTGCAAATCTCCAAGTTTCAATTTCTCTACTTCTATAATAAATAGTAATACCTCCAAAAATATTTAGTTATTAATTTACATTTCCCATATGTCTACTTCATGTTTGGACCATTTTGGGAATGCTATTTTATTTTTTGGGGACGTTACAAGGCTTAGAAGTTTAGAAGCAAATCTTAAAACTTTTCAGAAATTTTCCCAAACCCACTTTTTAAAAACCTTGAGGGGTGTAGTTTCTAGAATGGGGTCATTTTTGGGTGGTTTCTATTATGTAAGCCTCACAAACTGATTTCAAATCTGAACTGGTCCCTAAAAAGTGGGTTTTTGAAAATTTCGGAAAATTTTCAAGATTTGCTTCTAAACTTCTAAGGGTGTCACAGACTGTACTGTGCCCACTGCCCACCACTCATATAGGGTGTCACAGTACATTGCACGGCGCACACGCAGTGACCTAAAATTCAAACAAAGCCGACCGAGCATGGGTCTTTTTCCATCTCCCGGTTCCAAAAATCTATTCACTACACCTGCCCTGGCCCTAATAAGGAACAAAACAGAGATTAAACTGATAGGGATAGTACTTAGTTAACACTGGTTGCATTGGTGCAAATTCCATTGCAAGTGCCCAAAATTAGAAGGAAGCGGACAGAGCAAGCTTTTTTCTCTATCTCCCTATGCAAGGATTCAATTCAATACATGTTCCCTGATAGGGGACTTAACAAATATTAAAATGGTAAGAATAGTAGTTCACACTATTTGTATTGGTGGCACAGTACATTGTGTGGCGTACGCGCAGTGCCCCAAATTGGAAGTAAGAGGACCGACCAATCATCTTTTTCCATCTCCCGGTTCCTAAAATCTATTCTATACACGTCCCCTAATAGGGGACGTAACAGGGATTAAACTGATAGGAATAGTACTACTTAACACACCACTCATATAGGGTTGCACAGTATATTGCACGGCGCACGCGCAGTGCCCCAAATTGGAAGGAAGAGGACCAACCACTACCTGATCAATACAACATCATACCTGATCGTATACACACACTGGATGTTTTAAAGCACGTTATTCCAAACAATTTAGGAATGTTAGGTGATTTATGCCCTTTATGGATTAAAATCCGACTCTGCGTCAACTACGTAATTTTCCATGGGAGTTTTGCCATATATCCCCCTCCGGCATGCCACACTCCAGGTGTTAGTCCCCTTGAAACAACTTTTCCATCACTATTGTGGCCAGAAAGAGTCCCTGTGGGTTTTAAAATTCTCCTGCCTACTGAAGTCTATGGCGGTTCGCCCGTTCGCGAACATTTGCAGAAATTCGCGTTTGTCGTTCGCAAACGGAATATTTTATGTTCACGACATCTCTATTAGAGAAGAGGCAGGCGGGGGGTCGCAATCCTGCCCGCCGCACCGTCCACCTCCCGCACTGCCCGCACTGCCCGAACCGCCCGCCGCCTCCCCCTGCACCACCTGCTCTCCATCTTAAAGAGGGGGTTAATAAAAACAAAAAAACTGCAATTTTTAAGTTTCTGATCCGCGGGGATCAGAAACTTCAGATAGCGTTGCAAACCGCAGGTCTGATCACTGATACGGGGGGGGGGGGGGGCTTTTGTAGTCTCTATTAGGTTTTCCTCCAAGATTGCCAGGTATTTAGCTCCATCCTTTCCATCAACTCTGATCAGCTTCCCTGTCCCTGCTGAGGAAAAGCATCTTCACACCACGTTGCTGCCGCCACCATGTTTCACAGTGGGGATGGTGTGTTCAGGGTGATGTGCAGTGTTAGTTTTCCGCTACACATAGCGTTTTGCATTTAGGCCAAAAAGTTCAACTTTGGTCTCATCTGACCAGAGCACTTTCTTCCACATGTTTGCGGTGTCCCTTGCATGGCTTACGGCAAACTGCAAACCAGAATTCTTATGGCTTGCTTTCAAAAATGTCTTTCTTCTTGCCACTCTTCCATAAACGACAGATTTGTAGAGTACACAACTAATAATTGTCCTGTGGACAGATTGGGATCAGCATGTATGTGTAACCTGCTTCACCTGAATTTAATGGAGGCCAGTATGGCACCCAAAGAGGTAGCCTTTGGCATAGGTTTCTGTCTTAAAGAGGTTGGCTTGCCAAGGCAGACAAGCACAAATAATTTTGTAAGAAATGTATTTGCCAAGAATCTCACATTTGTATAATGAGCACAGCATTAGCATTAGTGTATTTTCTATAGTGAGTATGGCACTATTGTATTTACTTTATTATTTGTGTTTTCAGAGTGCTGTTGCATTGTTTGCTTTTGTGCTTTCAGCCATGGCAACGTGCTCCTGTGCATTGGGATCTGTTCACAAACCCACTTTTTTTCTTTGTAGACAGATTCTCCCACCTGAGCTGTCGATCTCTGCAGATTCTCCAGAGTGACCATGGGCCTTTTGGCTGCTTCCCTAATTAGTTCTCTTCTAGCCTGGGCTGTCAGTTTAGGTGGACAGCCATGACTTGGTAGGTTTGCAGATGTGCCATACTTCTTCCATTTTAGGATGATGGATGAAACAGTGCACCGTTAGTGAGATGTTCAGAGCTTGGGATATATATATATTTTTACAACTTTAAGTTTACAACTTTAAGTTTCTCCACAACTTTATCTCTGACCTGTCCGGTGTGTTCCTTGGTATTCATGATGCTGTTTGATCACTAATGTTCTCTAACAAACCTCTGAGGCCTTCACAGAACAGCTGTAGTTATACTGAGAATAAATTACACACAGTTGGACTCTATTTACTAATTAGGTGACTTCTGAAGGCAATTGGCCACACTGGATTTTATTTAGGGGAATCAGAGTTCAAGGGAGCTGAATACAAATGCATGACACACTTTTAAGATTTTTATTTATTAAATATTTTGAAAACCATGTATCATTTTCTTTTCACTTCACACATACTTACTACTTTGTGTTGGTCTATCACATAAAATCCCAATAAAATACATTTAAATTAGAACTCCTGGCAAAATGTTTATTCTCTGACCTGCTAGAAAGTGATGTTATGTGAGCAACTCTCTGATCTCCAACTGACACAGGACGGGAAGTCAGTTACTTCTCTATTCATTCCTATAAGACTGACATTGAGGATCATCGGAATACAGTTGTGTTCAAAATTATTCAAAAAATTGAGTGTTTTGGCCAGTTTGACATTGATTTTGATCATTTCAGTCATCTTGTTTGCAATTAAATCAAAGAGGCACTTGTAAGTCAGACAAATATAACATAACATTTATAATGAAATAACCACAAATGTCTTTTCTGTGCTCACATCATTATCAATTTTATTCAACCCCCAAGTGACATTCAATCTTAGTACTTAGTACAAAATCCTTTTCCAGTTATAACAGCTTTTAAACGTGAAGCATAGCTTGACACAAGTGTCTTGCAGTGATCTACGGGTATCTTCGCTCATTCTTAACGGGCAAAAGGCTCCAGTTCAGTCACATTCTTAGGCTTGCGTGCTGCAACTGCTTTCTTTAAGTCCCACCAGAGGTTCTCAATCGGATTTAAGTCTGGTGCCTGCGATGGCCACTTCAAAATGTTCCAGCCTTTAATCTGCAACCATGCTCTAGTGGACTTGGAGGTATGCTTGGGATCATTGTCCTGTTGAAAGGTCAAACGTCTCCCAAGCCTCAGGTTTGTAACAGACTGCATCACATTTTCATCCAATATCTCCTGGTACTGAAGAGAATTCATGGTACCTTGCACACGCTAAAGCTTCCCTGTACCTGTAGAAGCAAAACAGCCCCAAAGCATGATTGACTCCCCGCCATGCTTCACAGTAGGCAAGGTGTTCTTTTCTTCATAGGCCTGGTTCTTCCTCCTCCAAACATAGCGTTGATTCATGGGCCTAAACAGTTCTAATTTTGTTTCATCAGTCCACAGAACACTATCCCAAAACCTTTGTGGTTTGTCCACATGACTTTTGGCATACTGCAGTCGACTCTTCTTATTCTTTGGAGACAGCAAGGGGGTGCGCCTGGGAGTGCTGGCATGGAAGCCTTCATTACGCAGTGTGCGCCTTATTGTCTGAGCTGAAACTTCAGTACCCGCATCTGACAAATCTTTTTTCAGTTCCTCAGCAGTCACACGGGGACTTTTCTCCACTTTGCGCTTCAGGTAGCACACAGCAGTCAAAGTCAGCAGCTTCTTTCTGCCACGACCAGGTAGCGTTTCAATAGTGCCCTTTGCCTTGAATTTGCGAATGATGCTTCCTATGGTGTCTCTTGGTATGTTTAACATCTTTGCAATCTTCTTATAGCCATTGCCCTTCCTGTGAAGAGAAATCACCTCTTCTCTTGTCTTCCTGGACCATTCTCTTGACTTCACCATGTTTGTAAACACACCAGTAAATGTCTAGAAGGAGCTGAGTATCACAGTCATTTTAAATCTGCCTAATTGGGGCTTATTATGCTTGATTGCTGCTCCTTGACATCCACAGGTGTTTTCAATACCTGATCGAAAACACTTGAATGAATCTCTGTTCTTAAGGCCTTATTCACACATCCACAATGTAGTCCGCATGTATTCCGCAATTTTGCGGAATACATGCGGACCCATTGA
The DNA here is from genome assembly GCA_033119425.1 of Bufotes viridis. Lineage (NCBI taxonomy): Eukaryota > Metazoa > Chordata > Amphibia > Anura > Bufonidae > Bufotes > Bufotes viridis. Next base: position 444,233,822 of record CM065589.1, on the reverse strand, counting down.
CTGTGAATGGGGCCGGGAACGATGCGGAGAGCACACACTGTGCTCTCCGCATCCGATTTTGCGGAGCGCGCCGCCGATTTTCCGGTCCGCGGCTCCGCAAAAAAAATAGAGCATGTCCTATTCTTGTCCGCAATTGCGGACAAGAAGAGGCATTTTCTATGGAGTTCGGGCAATGTGCAGTCCGCTAAAATGCGGAATGCACATTGCCGGTGTGTCCATGTTTTGCGGATCCGCGGCTCCGTGGATCCGCAAAACACTTGCGGATGTGTGAATAAGGCCTAAGAGTGGTAGTCTTTAAGGGGTTGAATAATTTTGTCAATGAAGAAATCACAAAACAAACATTTAATACTGTTCTACAAATATAATTGATGTCATTTTAGTTGCATTTGTTTCTTTAAAAAGTCCTTGTAAGATTTCATTCTGAACACAATTACAAATGTACACTAAATTCCCTAAAACCCTTTACAGCATTGGGGGTTGAATAATTTTGAACACAACTGTACATAGAGAAACTGACTTCCTGTCCACACATAAGATGCAGTGTCAGTTGGAGATTCTGATTGCTGGTCACATGATACAGGTGAGGATCAGAAGGGAGGAGATAACTCACAAATACAGACTACAGACTACATCATGTACCTTTCTAGCAGGTCAGAGAATAACATTTTTGGCGGGAGGTCTTCTTTAAGTTTGTGGGTGTAACATGAAAAAATCTTTAGAAGTTAGGGTTAGCGTTTCAAGGCACTGTATGTCAACTACTTTTTTTTTTTTTTTTTTTACCCATGGTACATTTTTTTATTCTAGTTCTATGTCTACAAACGTACAGTACATACACACACACACATACATAAATCCAGATGCTGTGTATACTTTCTAACAGATAACTGTCTTTGGTTTGTGTTGCTGTGCCAAATGAATGAAGTGGTGCTATGTTTTACTAAATATGGCATAAGTGTAATGTGGCTTCGCCACTGTGAGTGAAAGGATGCCTGGGGGTTGCCTGTAGAGATGGCCCGAACTATCCGCCGGCGAAAAGTTCCCGGCGAACATAGCTTGTTCGCGTTCGCCGCAGCGGGCGAACACATGCGATGTTCGGTCCGCCCCTATACATCATCATTGAGCAAACTTTGACCTCACAGTCAGCAGACACATTCCAGCCAATCAGCAGCATACCCTCCCTCCCAGACCCCCCCATCTCCTGAACAGCATCCATTTTAGATTCATTCGGAAGCTGCAGTCTTAGTGAGAGGAGGGAGAGTGTAGTTGCTGCTGATTTAATAGGGAAATCAATAGCTAGGCTAGTGTCCACTCCAGTACTGAAAGACTCATCTGATCTCTGCTGTAAAGACAGCGTCCTGACAGCACCCCAAAAAGCCCTTTTTAGGGCTGCAACATTAGTCTGCTTTTTTTTTTTTCTCCATATATATATTGCAGTTGCCTGGCCTGCCTGTGTGTGAGGAGCTGCAGGCCCACAGACTGTAGTGTGCCCACTGCCATTGCCCACCCCTGTCATCCCGTGTGGCACAGGACTTTGCATCAAAAAAGGCATTTAATTTTTTCATTTTGGGGTAATTTCAGTTGCTTGCCTGCTAGTGTGTGTCAGGCCAACTTCCACTGACTGTAGTGTGCCACTGCCAGTGCCCACCACTGTCATCCCGTGTGGCACAGAACTTTGCATCAAAAAAAGGCATTACATTTTTACACTTTAGTGTAATTTCAGTTGCTTGCCTGCTAGTGTGTGTCAGGCCGACTTCCACTGACTGTAGTTTGCCCACTGTTAGTGCCCACCCCTGTCATACCGTGTGGCACAGGACTTTGCATCAAAAAAAGGCATTTAATTTTTACACTTTAGTGTAATTTCAGTTGCTTGCCTGCTAGTGTGTGTCAGGCCGACTTCCACTGACTGTAGTGTGCCCACTGCCAGTGCCCACCCCTGTCATACAGTGTGGCACAGGACTTTGCATCAAAAAAAGGCATTTAATTTTTACACTTTAGTGTAATTTCAGTTGCTTGCCTGCTAGTGTGTGTCAGGCCGACATCCACTGACTGTAATGTGCCCACTGCCAGTGCCCACCCCTGTAATACCGTGTGGCACAGGACTTGCATCAAAAAAAGGCATTTCATTTTTACACTTTAGTGTAATTTCAGTTGCTTGCCTGCTAGTGTGTGTCAGGCCGACTTCCACTGACTGTAGTGTGCCCACTGCCAGTGCCCACCCCAGTCATACCGTGTGGCACAGGACTTTGCATCAAAAAAAGGCATTTAATTTTTACACTTTAGTGTAATTTCAGTTGCTTGCCTGCTAGTGAGTGTCAGGTCCACTTTCACAGACTGTAGTGTGCCCACTGCCAGTGCCAACCACTCATACCGTGTGGCACAGTAGCTTGTCGATAAATAAAGCATATAAATTTTAGACAGTAGTCTAATTTCAGTTGCTTGCCTGCTGCCAGTGTGTGTCAGGCCCACTTCCACAGACTGTAGTGTGCCCACTGCCAGTGCCAACCACTCATACCGGGTGGCACAGTAGCTTGCCGATAAATAAAGCATTACATTTTTAGACAGTAGTCTAATTTCAGTTGCTTGCCTGCTGCCAGTGTGTGTCAGGCCCACTTCCACTGACTGTAGTGTGCCCACTGCCAGTGCCCAACACTGATACCGGGTGGCACAGTAGCTTGCCAATAAATAAGGCATTTAATTTTTAGACAGTAGTCTAAATTCAGTTGCTTACCTGCTGCCAGTGTGTGTCAGGCCCACTTTCACGGACTGTAGTGTGCCCACTGCCAGTGCCAACCACTGATACCGGGTGGCACAGTAGCTTGCCGATAAATAAAGCATTTAATTTTTAGACAGTAGTCTAATTTCAGTTGCTTGCCTGCTGCCAGTGTGTGTCAGGCCCACTTTCACAGACTGTAGTGTGCCCACCGCCAGTGCCAACCACTGATACTGGGTGGAACAGTAGCTTGCCGATAAATAAGGCATTTAATTTTTAGACAGTAGTCTAAATTCAGTTGCTTGCCTGCTGCCAGTGTGTGTCAGACCCACTTCCACTGACTGTAGTGTGCCCACTGCCAGTGCCAACCACTGATACCGGGTGGCACAGTAGCTTGCCGATAAATAAGGCATTTCATTTTTACACATTAGTCTAATTTCAGTTGCTTGCCTGCTGCCAGTGTGTGTCAGGCCCACTTCCACTGACTGTAGTTTGCCCGCTGCCAGTGCCCACCATTGATACCGGGTGGCACAGTAGCTTGCCGATAAATAAGGCATTTAATTTTTAGACAGTAGTCTAAATTCAGTTGCTTGCCTGCTGCCAGTGAGTGTCAGGCCCACTTCCTCAGACTGCAGTGTGACTGTAGTGTGCCCACTGCCAGTGCCAACCACTCATACCGGGTGGCACAGTACCTAGCACGCGTAGGACCTAATCTAAAAAAAACTGACAGGCAGAGACAGGCCACCCCGCAGGGGCCGCCCTGGTTGTGGTGCTTTGATTTCCACTGTCCCTGGAATAATGCCTAGTATTCAGAGGCCACGTACCCTGAACCCAAAAAATTCTGAGGACATAGTTGACTGGCTTAGACAGGACACCCAATCTTCAACAGCTTCCGCTAAGAACCTTGACGCACCATCCTCCTCCAGCTCAGCTTCAGTCAGCCGCTCTCAAGTTACCACGCTCCCGCCCGCCTCCACCACCACCGCTAACACCACAGCCACCACAGCCACTTTACTTGATCCGTCAGAGGAGTTATTTACACATCAGTTGGATGCAATTAGTGATGCGCAACCATTATTGCCAGATGATGTAGATTACAGGGATATGTCTCAGTCAGGCAGGATTACACACATGGACGTACAGTGTGATGAGGATGATGATGATGTTTTACCCGCTGCTGCTTCCTTTGCTGAGGTGTCAGATACAAGTAAAGCGGTTGATGATGACGATGTGTCCACAGATGCCACGTGGGTGCCTGCTCGAAGAGAAGAAGAGGGGGAAAGTTCAGAAGGGGAGACAGAGAGAATGAGGAGACGAGTTGGAAGCAGGGGGAGGTCGTCGCAAGGAGTTAGTGGCACAGTCAGACAGCATGTATTGGCCTCCGGGGTCAGCCAGACAGCACGCCAGTCAACGCATGCTGTTGCGACCACCAGAATGCCGTCATTGCAAAGCTCAGCAGTGTGGCATTTTTTTTGTGTGTCTGCCTCTGATAACAGCAATGCCATTTGCAACCTGTGCCAAAAGAAACTGAGTCGTGGAAAGTCCAACACCCACCTCGTTACAACTGCTTTGCGAAGGCACATGATCTCACATCACAAACACCTATGGGATCAACACATGAGTACAAGCAGCACACAAACTCAAAGCCACCATGCTCCTCCTGGTCCAGCATCTTCAGCCACGTCAACCACTGCTGTCCTCCCTGCCCCCTCTCAACCAACCGCCACTCCGCCTCTCACCTTCAGCAGTTCCTGCTCATCTGCCCACAGTCAGGTGTCTGTCAAGGACATGTTTGAGCATAAGAAGCCAATGTCACAGAGTCATCCTCTTGCCCGGCGACTGACAGCTGGCTTGACGGAACTCTTAGCCCGCCAGCTTTTACCATACCAGCTAGTGGAGTCTGAGGCCTTCAAAAATTTTATCGCTATTGGGACACCACAGTGGAAGGTAACTGGACGAAAACAGTGTTGGGGCAAGGGTCCATCTGACCACTGATACCTGGTCTGCAAAGCACGGTCAGGGCAGGTATATCACATACACTGCGCATTGGGTCAACCTGCTGACGCCTGACAAGCATGGAATGCGTGGCTCCGCAGCGAAGTTGGTGACACCGCCACGACTTGCAGGCAGACCTACTGCCACCTCCTCTACTCCTACTCCATCCTCTTCGATATCCTCCTCGGCTGAGTCCTCTTCTGCTGCTGCGTCTGGCTGCACATCAACTGAATCCCCCCAGCTCCCCAGGGGCTATTCCACATCCCGGATACGACAGTGTCACGCTGTCTTGGGGTTGACTTGCCTGAAAGCAGAGAGCCACACAGGACCAGCACTCCTGTCCGCCCTGAACGCACAGGTGGATCAGTGGCTTACCACGCACCAACTGGAGATCGGCAAAGTGGTGTGTGACAATGGAACAAATTTGTTGTCGGCATTGAATTTGGGCAAGTTGTCACATGTGCCGTGCATGGCACATGTGTTGAATCTCATCGTACAACGTTTTGTGTCTAAGTACCCAGGCTTACAGGACGTCCTCAAGCAGGCCAGGAAGGTGTGTGGCCATTTCAGGCGTTCCTACACAGCAATGGCGCACTTTTCCGATATTCAGCAGCGAAACAACATGCCAGTGAGGCGCTTGATATGCGACAGCCCGACACGTTGGAATTCAACACTCCTAATGTTCGACTGCCTGCTCCAACAAGAAAAAGCCGTCAACGAGTATTTTTATTACCGGGGTGCTAGGACAGCCTCTGCGGAGCTGGGAATTTTTTTGCCACGTTACTGGACACTCATGCGCAATGCCTGTAGGCTCATGCGTCCTTTTGAGGAGGTGACCAACCTAGTCAGTCGCACCGAAGGCACCATCAGCGACCTCATCCCATTTGTTTTCTTCCTGGAGGGTGCCCTGCGAAGAGTGCTGGATCAGGCTGTAGATGAGCGTGAAGAGGAAGAGGAAGAGTTGTGGTCACCATCACCACCAGAAACAGCCTTGTCATCATCGCTTGCCGGACCTGCGGCAACGCTGGAAGAGGAGTATGAGGAAGAGGAGTCAGAGGAGGAATGTGGCGGCTTTGAGAAGGAGGAAGACCAACCACAGCAGGCACCCCAGGGTGCTCGTTGTTGTCACCTATCTGGGACCCATGGTGTTGTACGTGGCTGGGGGGAAGAACAGACCGTCAATGACATCAGTGAGGACGAGGAACGGGAAATGAGTAGCTCTGCATCCAACCTTGTTCAAATGGGGTCTTTCACGCTGTCATGTCTGTTGAGGGACCCACGTATAAAAAGGATGAAGGAGAACGACCTGTACTGGGTGGCCACGCTACTAGACCCCCGGTATAAGCAGAAAGTGGCAGAAATGTTACCAAATTATCGAAAGTCGGAAAGGATGCAGCAGTTCAAAACCAAACTAAAAAATATGCTTTACACAGCTTATAAGGGGGATGTCACAGCACAATGGGAATCTAACAGGGGAAGAGGTTAGTGTAATCCTCCTCCTACCACGGCGGCAAGGACTGGACGATTTACAGATGTGTTGTTGATGGAGGACGTGCAGAGCTTTTTCAGTCCTACTCATCGCCACAGCCCTTCGGGATCCAGCCTCAGAGAACGACTCGACCGACAGGTAGCAGACTACCTCGCCTTAACAGCAGATATCGACACTCTGAGGAGCAATGAACCCCTTCACTACTGGGTGTGCAGGCTTGACCTGTGGCCTGAGCTATCCCAGTTTGCGATAGAACTTCTGGCCTGCCCTGCTTCAAGTGTCCTGTCAGAAAGGACCTTCAGTGCAGCAGGAGGCATTGTCACTGACAAGAGAAGTCGCCTCGGTCAAAAAAGTGTTGATTACCTCACCTTCATAAAGATGAATAAGGCATGGATCCCGAAGGGACTGACAGTGGGGGATACGTTTGACTAACAAAAGGCCTGATTACATGCCTTGGCCTCAAAATGGTCCCCACGCTGCTGTATTTAATGTCTGCATACCGGATGGCTTTCGTCAATTCTCCACCACCAACTAGGGTTCAAGCCGCAATGTTTTAGTCACTTTTCTGCCTGGAAAACATCAATTTTTCCGTCCGCTGCTACAATAGCGGCTGCAACAATGCCATTATTTTTCAGGCATGTGTACATGCCTAATTTTTCTGTCCTATGGTGCAGCACTGTGGCTGCAAAAACAAACCAAAAAAAAAGGCACATACAAGTGTCAATTCCCTTCGTGATCGTTACCTTGTTGTGGTGAAGGGGCTTATGTATCACAATGAAGCAATCATCACCTCTATGAGTGTGTTGGCAATGTTGCCACACCCCAGATGATAAGGCCGTTGCTTCATTATGGTCAGACCAAAAGCGATCGGACGGCTGGATAATATTTCATAGAAAAACATTAATTTACCTTTTTTTAATGTTGTATGGGTTTTTAATACATAAAATAAAAAATCATAATAAAGTCTCTTAATAGTTTATTAGAAATAATGCAGACAATTAAAAAAATCCCCATCAATTCCAATACAAAGCAAGTACAGAGCTCAGAACTAAATTATTTCATGATGTTGTAATGGTTCGCTAATTCGACAATGGTTAATCAATTCGACAGACGTCCCCGGATAGGGTACGTAACAGGGATTAAACTGATAGGAATAGTACTAGTTAAGACACCACTCATATAGGGTGTCACAGCACATTGCTCTGTGCACGCGCAGTGCCCCAATTTGGGAGTAAGAGGACCGACCAAGCTGCTTTTTCCATCTCCCGGTTCCTGAAATCAATTCAGTTTGGTGTATGAGAGCTTGGTCTGTCACTGTGAAGGCAGCCGAAGGTACCCGGCCTAAATTTTTTTCACAAAAGGCAATCCCTGATATGGGACGTAACAGGGATTAAACTGATGAGAATAGTACTACAGAAAATACCACTCATATCGGTTTTGACAGTAAATTGCACGGCGCAGACGCAGTCACCGTGGATTAAAACAGAGTGGAGGGAGCCAGCGTTTTTTTAACCATCTCCCCGTTCGAAAAATCAATTCAATAAATGGCCCCCAGATTGGGGACGTTAGAGGGATTAAACTGATGAGAATAGTACTACAGAAAATACCACTCATATCGGGTGTGACAGTAAATTGCACGGCGCAGACGCAGTCAACGTGGATTAAAACAGAGTGGAGGGAGCCAGCGTTTTTTTAACCATCTCCCCGTTCGAAAAATCAATTCAATAAATGGCCCCCAGATTGGGGACGTTAGAGGGATTAAACTGATGAGAATAGTGCTACAGAAAATACCACTCATATCGGGTGTGACAGTAAATTGCACGGCGCAGACGCAGTGACCGTGGATAAAAACAAAGGGGAGGGAGCCATGCGTTTTTTTAACCATCTCCCCGTTTGAAAAATCAATTCAATTCACCTTTTGGGGACCCTTGGTGTTGTACGTGGCTGGGTGGAGGAAGAAACCTTCAATGACATCACCGGGACTGGGCTAGCTTGGTATGCAACCTTGTGCAAATGGGGAGTTTGCGGTTGTGCAAATGAACTGTTTGCGGTTGTTTGCGGTGCATTAAAAGGGGAGTTTGGTCTGTCAATGTCTGTGAAGCGGGCGTAACCCTTATCGATACAACCCTGTAACCCTGATCAATACAACATCATACCTGATCGTATACACACATTAGATGTTTTAAACCACGTTGTTCAAAAAATTTTAGGATTGTTAGGTGATTTATGCCTTTTATGGATTAAAACCCAACTCTGCGTCAACTATGTTATTTTCCATAGAAGTTTTGCCATGGATCCCCTTCCCGCATGCCACAGTCCAGGTGTTAGTCCCCTTGAAACAACTTTTCCATCACTATTGTGGCCAGAAAGAGTCCCTGTGGGTTTTAAAATTCGCCTGCCTATTGAAGTCTATGGTGGTTCGCCCGGTTCGCCTGTTCGCGAACATTTGCGGAAGTTCGCGTTCGCCGTTCGCGAACGGAAAATTTTATGTTCGCGACATCACTAGTTGCCTGGCATGTAGATTTAAAAAGCTGCATATCATAAATGACACATAACACTGTTATAATCTCTAATGCTTACCAACTTTTCACTCTACTTCTGAAAGTGGTGAAGCTAATGAAATGTTTGAAAAATGACCCCCATAGTGTCTTTATCATCAATTTGAAAATTGGAAATGTTATAAAAAAGTTACAACCTCAAATTGCTGTCTTGAAGAGGACATGACACGTATCAACAAACAGGAAAAAAGACCATTGAAAGTTTCTAGCAAACAGCTCATTAGATATGATCTATGAGAGGATAGCTACACTCGGGATCTGTATGTGCCTTTGGTGTTAAGCTGCTGTTCACAGATTCATGTGTATACTGAGAACAGTGATCTGGAAATGACTAGTTAAAACATAACTTTTACTTCAGAATTGATAAAAAATTAGTCCCACAGATATTCGCAGACACTACAAACGTCTACCGATCCCTCGATATGGGATCTAGACGAAACAGTCACCAAAACTCTCAGTCAATAACGAGTGAAAGAGCAGGTGACTGTATAAACAAAACGGATGTCCTCCAGCCTCCTAATTATACAGGAGGATGGGGGAAGACAAAAAGAAAAAACTACTACGCACACGATTTTGATATACAGTGAGCATCGGTTGAAAGAAACAAGCACTTTAAACCACAGTGTGATATATGTGGTTTCACCCGCAACCAATTGACGGTGTAAAAAGTGCACGGCGGCACCATAACCAGTTGTCCTACCGTACTGTTGATAGGGGAGTTTGATGGTGTGTCCGCTCAGATGTTCTTTGATTTGCAGCAGCCCTGGGGGGTTCCGTAATAGGGATAGTGGAGATATAAGGGGGAGGGTAGATACTGAAGGACCCTATTTCACCCTACAATCCACAGATTACCCTAAAAAGGCTAACCACGGAGTGTCCCACTAGTTGGGTCCCCGTCCGGAACCTGTCCCTGGGTCTGGCCCTGAAGACCTACCCACGGAGTATCCCACTAGCTGGGCCCCCGTCCGGAACCTTACCCTAGGGCTAAGTGTTCCCTAAAAATACCCCAAGTCCCGACATGCACGTTTCTGAGGATAACTTCCTCTCTTCAGGGGAACTGCTATTAAGGGCAAAATAAAATTCAAAAAAGTAGAGGCTGGTTAAGATAAATACAGCAACTACTGAAAAAAGTGCTGCACTGGTAGGTGCTACACCCTCAAACGACGCACAGATAAGTGCTAGGCTGTTTATAGAACGCTCAGGTATAGATGTTACCTGGTTTAACCTGCTGAGCCCGCCACTATTTAAAGCCCAGGAGGTGTGGGATGGGCGTGGACATTATTTTCAGCCCCTTCCCCTGCAAGACGATGCCAAGCGTATGTAGATAATGAGAACAAAGATGGCGACCGCGACGTGCGTTCCATAATACATAGCGTGCGTTCCACGTAGCGGAAGAGTACTCAGTCATTGATTATGAATGTCTGCGCTCGGAAATCCACAGCGCAGGCATTCATGTCCTTAAGCAAACCGCTCAGGTATATTATGGAGTGCAGATAATAAGGGACACCAGTAGATATACCCTGAGTTTGCTTAATACCGCTGTATCAAACGACAAGATGGATGTCTGTCGGGTGAAGTAATCTACATACGTTAAAAGGTCCCTACAGTATAGATTGTCGATGTAATGACAGAAATTACTTTTAAAGGGACACAATTAAAAAAAGAAAACAAAATCACATGCACATCCATTAGTTTAGACAAACTCATGATATATAATTTATGTCCATAATATGGGTGGGTAATGATGATAGCCACGACCCATTACTTATAAAGGTGTGTAGACATGATAATATTGACACACCTAATGTCAGAGTAGCGGACAGATAAAACTGATATCCACAGTTCTGACATACATCCCAGATATGGGCGAATAGAAAAATGGTATTTTTTGCGGAATGATAAAAACAGTAGATTCCCCAACAGAACACCAATTCTGCAGACGTGGTCGGGAAATTAACTCATATAAATGAATCAATAGCAAAATTGATTAAGTATGGAGGGGGTAAGGTGGAATAATACGACAGCCAAAAGGGGTCCATCCAGTCCTCGAAAAATCAATTGCCGCACTCTTGGTGTGATTTACAAAATCACATGCAGTTGCGGCATTGAGTATGTGGGTAAGACTAAGAGGGAATTACGGAGACGACTCGGCGAACACCTTAGGGATATAAGTAATAACATAGATACCCCAGTTGCTAGACACGTTAATGAATCCCACGGTGGTAATAGCAACTGTATTAGGGCCATGGGTATTGAAAAAGTGAATCCACCGGTGAGAGGGGGTAACTGGGACCGCCTACTACTACAAAGGGAGGCAAGGTGGACCTACGTTTTGGACACAATGTCACCCAGAGGATTAAATGAACATATAAATTTCTCCTGTTTTCTTTGATCACAATATGCAGAACTGGGACCGCCCACTACTGCAAATAAAGACAAGGTGGACCTACATTGTGGATACAATGTCACCTAGAGGATGAAATGAATAGATAAATAATTCTCTCCTCTTTTCTTTAATCCCAATAGGCAGATTTTTCGAGGACTGGATGGACCCCTTTTGGCTGTCGTATTATTCCACCTTACCCCCTCCATACTTAATCAATTTTGCTATTGATTCATTTATATGAGTTAATTTCCCGACCACGTCTGCAGAATTGGTGTTCTTTTCCCGTGTTGGGGAATCTACTGTTTTTATCATTCCGCAAAAAATACCATTTTTCTATTCGCCCATATCTGGGATGTATGTCAGAACTGTGGATATCAGTTTTATCTGTCCGCTACTCTGACATTAGGTGTGTCAATATTATCATGTCTACACACCTTTATAAGTAATGGGTCGTGGCTATCATCATTACCCACCCATATTATGGACATAAATTATATATCATGAGTTTGTCTAAACTAATGGATGTGCATGTGATTTTGTTTTCTTTTTTTAATTGTGTCCCTTTAAAAGTAATTTCTGTCATTACATCGTCAATCTTTACTGTAGGGACCTTTTAACGTATGTAGATTACTTCACCCGACAGACATCCATCTTGTCGTTTGATACAGCGGTATTAAGCAAACACAGGGTATATCTACTGGTGTCCCTTATTATCTGCACTCCATGATATACCTGAGCGGTTTGCTTAAGGACATGAATGCCTGCGCTGTGGATTTCCGAGCGCAGACATTCATAATCAATGACTGAGTACTCTTCCGCTACGTGGAACGCACGCTATGTATTATGGAACGCACGACGCGGTCGCCATCTTTGTTCTCATTATCTACATACGCTTGGCATCGTCTTGCAGGGGAAGGGGCTGGAAATAATGTCCACGCCCATCCCACACCTCCTGGGCTTTAAATAGTGGCGGGCTCAGCAGGTTAAACCAGGTAACATCTATACCTGAGCGTTCTATAAACAGCCTAGCACTTATCTGTGCGTCGTTTGAGGGTGTAGCACCTACCAGTGCAGCACTTTTTTCAGTAGTTGCTGTATTTATCTTAACCAGCCTCTCACTTTTTTGAATTTTATTTTGCCCTTAATAGCGGTTCCCCTGAAGAGAGGAAGTTATCCTCAGAAACGTGCATGTCGGGACTTGGGGTATTTTTAGGGAACGCTTAGCCCTAGGGTAAGGTTCCTGGACGGGGGCCCAGCTAGTGGGATACTCCGTGGGTAGGTCTTCAGGGCCAGACCCAGGGACAGGTTCCGGACGGGGACCCAACTAGTGGGACACTCCGTGGTTAGCCTTTTTAGGGTAATCTGTGGATTGTAGGGTGAAATAGGGTCCTTCAGTATCTACCCTCCCCCTTATATCTCCACTATCCCTATTACGGAACCCCCCAGGGCTGCTGCAAATCAAAGAACATCTGAGCGGACACACCATCAAACTCCCCTATCAACAGTACGGTAGGACAACTGGTTATGGTGCCGCTGTGCACTTTTTACACCGTCAATTGGTTGCGGGTGAAACCACATATATCACACTGTGGTTTAAAGTGCTTGTTTCTTTCAACCGATGCTCACTGTATATCAAAATCGTGTGCGTAGTAGTTTTTTCTTTTTGTCTTCCCCCATCCTCCTGTATAATTAGGAGGCTGGAGGACATCCGTTTTGTTTATACAGTCACCTGCTCTTTCACTCGTTATTGACTGAGAGTTTTGGTGACTGTTTCGTCTAGATCCCATATCGAGGGATCGGTAGACGTTTGTAATGTCTGCGAATATCTGTGGGACTAATTTTTTATCAATTCTGAAGTAAAAGTTATGTTTTAACTAGTCATTTCCAGATCACTGTTCTCAGTATACACGTCCTTGTGAGTGATCAAATACATTTGAAAAACCCTTTTGTTTTTTCAACTCCTTCTACTGTTCACAGATTCACACAAACCTTTGTTTTTAATTAAACAGACATATACAAAAGGTCAGCCATGTATAAAACACTATATACAAGCTAAAAGTCTACGCTGTAAACTTTTTGGTACCATCTCTATTACAAGTCTCCATTTTTTATATTTTAAACATTCCTGTACTTGCTAAATAAAATGAAAACTAGGAGTATTTCACACCTTTCTTAAAAATATCCAAAACATTAGGAAAATCTGTTGGAATAATAAATGTGCTGCTGATTTTACACGTGGAGATAATCCATGAGTGGATCCGCTGGCCAATCCATAGCAAAAATCCAAGTTTCAGGCTCAGAATTTCAGAAAAATCAATGGCGGATTTGCCATGCCCTTACAAATCCATGGTGTGTGAACATGGCCTTTGACAGATTGTGCTCTCTAGTGATTGAACTTGTAACTGCATCCACTGTTAGATGTCACTCAGAAGGCTGAGTAGAACCATTTTAGTAGCATCAGGAAAATAGGGAGGACATTACAACCTGAGCCTAGAGTAGTGAAATGGAGTAGGAAAAACTGGGGCAAAAATCTCACAATGTGGTATAGAATTTGGAGAGTGTATAGCATGTACCACAATGCTGCTTGCTGTGAAAAAAGACTGGTCACACAGCAGGAGGGCCATGCAAAAGTCGAGAGGTACCGTTTCTCCTTGTGGAGAGTGCCAGTTGGCTTAGGGCAGTGCTTCTCAATTATTTTCTGTCATGCCCCCCCTAGGAAGAAGAAAACATTTCGCGCCCGCATACGACTGTAAATAGTTATAAGTACACCAATCTCCCCACAGGCGAGGGCCATTAACACCCCCCCCCCCCCAAATCATGTGCACGCTCCATTAACCCCCCTCCCCAATCATGTGCAGGGTCCAGGCTTCCCCCCTCCCCCCAAATCATGTGCAGGCTCCATTAACCCCCCTCCACCCAATCATGTGCAGGCTCCATTAACCCCCTCCACCCAATCATGTGCAGGCTCCATTAACCCCCTCCCCAATCATGTGCAGGCTCCATTAACCCCTCCCCCAATCATGTGCAGGCTCCATTAACCCCCTCCCCAATCATGTGCAGGGTCCAGGCTTCCCCCTCCCCCAAATCATGTGCAGGCTTCCCCCTCCCCCAAATCATGTGCAGGCTCTCTCCCCTCCCCAAAATCATGTGCAGGCTCCATTAACCCCCTCCCCAAAATCATGTGCAGGCTCCATTAACCCCCTCCCCAAAATCATGTGCAGGCTCCATTAACCCCCTCCCCAAATCATGTGCAGGCTCCATTAACCCCCTCCACCCAATCATGTGCAGGCTCCATTAACCCCCTCCCCCAATCATGTGCAGGCTCCATTAACCCCCTCCCCCAATCATGTGCAGGCTCCATTAACCCCCTCCCCCAATCATGTGCAGGCTCCATTAACCCCCTCCCCCAATCATGTGCAGGCTTCATTAACCCCCTCCCCCAATCATGTGCAGGCTTCATTAACCCCCTCCCCCAATCATGTGCAGGCTCCATTAACCCCCTCCCCCAATCATGTGCAGGCTCCATTAACCCCCTCCCCCAATCATGTGCAGGCTCCATTAACCCCCTCCCCCAATCATGTGCAGGCTCCATTAACCCCCTCCCCCAATCATGTGCAGGCTCCATTAACCCCCTCCCCAATCATGTGCAGGCTCCATTAACCCCCTCCTCCATCATGTGCAGGCTCCATTAACACCCCCCACCACATATACTTACCTTCCTGGAAGTGCTGGATGCAGGCCTCTTCCGGCCTGTGTCCCGCTCTGCACTCTGCTCAGGCGGCGCGATGACGTCATCGCGCCGCCTGAACCGCTCTGATAGGCTGCCGGCACAAGGCCCGCAGCCTATCAGAGGAGCAGGGGAGGGAGACGCCTCTCCCTCCCCTGCCGCATAGACACAGCGATCTGTATCGCTGTCCAGAGGACGGCGACACAGATCGCTATGGAGATGAACGCTTCCACAGTGGAAGCGTTCATCTCCTGTGAACTGGAGCCCCCCTTTACAGAGCCTCGCGCCCCCTGGGAGCGCCCCACTATTTGAGAAACACTGGCTTAGGGAGACATAGACCAGGCAATGCTCACTGGGAAAAAAAAGGAATGAAAATCTCAATTTTTTTTCATACAAGTTCGCTTGGGGAGGTATATGTCAAAGCAACAAGAAGAGAAATCAAGGTTGCAAATAAAGGAAAATCAATGATTAAAGGTTCAGTTACTCTATAGGCCTGTGATGGCTAACCTCCGGCACTCCAGCTGTGGTAAAACTACAACTCCCAAGATGCACACTTGCTTGGCTGTTCTCAGAACTCCACAGAAATGAATGGAGCATGCTGGGAGTCGTGGTTTCACCACAGCTGGAGTGCCGGAGGTTAGCCATCACTG
Source organism: Bufotes viridis (assembly GCA_033119425.1). Lineage (NCBI taxonomy): Eukaryota > Metazoa > Chordata > Amphibia > Anura > Bufonidae > Bufotes > Bufotes viridis. Next base: position 444,218,307 of record CM065589.1, on the reverse strand, counting down.
CTATAGGCTATTAAAAATATTTTTAGGGGAAAACTGACTCCTATGTTCTTTCTCACCATTTTTTATTGAAAAAAAGAAATCCACAATTTTATTTAGTTTCATTGGCATATTTTTGTCAGAGAGAGGCAGGGGCTTACTGGCAACTTTTGGCCCAGGGGGCAAGTAACACCCATAGGCCCACTGAGCCCCCCTCTACTTCCCGATTCGCTGTCACAAGAGGCTGGGCGGGGAGCTGTGGGAGGAGAGCGCAGCCTCCTTTGACAGCTATCTCCGCCCCCACACCTCCGCTCTCCTGATCTGTCACAGGAGGCTGAGCATTGCGGAGAGGATAGATGTTGGCCACTCACAGCGCTCATAGCCCCCCCTTATGTGCCAGTAGCCATCCCCCCTTATGTGCCAGTAGCTGTCCCCCCTTATGTGCCAGTAGCCGTCCCCCCTTATGTGCCAGTAGCCGTCCCCCCTCCCCCTTATGTGCTAGTAGCCGACCCCTTTTATGTGCCAGTAGCCATCCCCCTTATGTGCCAGTGGCCCCCCCATATGTGCCAGTAGCCATCCGCCTTATGTGCCAGTAGCCGTCCCCCTTATGTGCCAGGAGCTGTCCCCCTTATGTGCCAGTAGCCGTCCCCCCTTATGTGCCAGTAGCCATCTCCCTTATGTGCCAGTAGCCGTCCACCTTATGTGCCAGTAGCCGTCCCCCTTATGTGCCAGTAACCGTCCCCCTTATGTGCCAGTAGCCCCCCCATATGTGCCAGTAGCCCCCCATATCTGCAAGTAGTCCCCCCATGTGCCAGTAGCCCTCCTTATTTGCCAGTAGCCCACCTTATGTGCCAGTAGCACCCACTTATGTGCCAGTAGCCCCCCTTATGTGCCAGTAGCACCCCCTTATGTGCCAGTAGCACCCCGTTATGTGCCAGTAGCCCCCCTTATGTGCCAGTAGTCCCCCCTTATATGCCAGTAGCCCCCTTATGTGCCAGTAGCCGTCCCCCTTATGTGCCAGTAGACCCCCCCCTTATGTGCTAGTAGCCCCCCCATGTGCCAGTAGCCCTCCTTATGTGCCAGTAGCAGCCCCTTATGTGCCAGTAGCACCCCCTTATGTGCCAGTAGCCCTACTTATGTGCCATTAGCCCCCCTTATGTGCCAGTAGTCCCCCTTTATGTGCCAGTAGTCCCCTTATGTGCCAGTAGTCCCCCCTTATGTGCCAGTAGTCTCCCCCTCCCCACCTTATCATGTGCCAGTAGAATCCCCCCCTCACCTTATCATGTGCCAGTAGAACCCCCCCCCCTCACCTTATCATGTGCCAGTAGAATCCCCCCCTCTCACCTTATGTGTCAGTAGAATCCCTCCCTCACCTTATCATGTACCAGTAGAATCCCCCCTCACCTTATCATGTGCCAGTAGAATCCCCCCCTCACCTTATCATGTGCCAGTAGAATCCCCCCTTACCTTATCATGTGCCAGTAGAATGCCCCCTCACCTTATGTACCAGTAGAATCCCCCTCACCTTATCATGTGCCAGTAGAATCCCCCTCACCTTATCATGTGCCAGTAGAACCCCCCTCACCTTATCATGTGCCAGTAGAATCCCCCTCACCTTATCATGTGCCAGTAGAATCCCACCCTCACCTTATCATGTGCCAGTAGAATCCCCCCTCTCACCTTATCATGTGCCAGTAGAATCCCCCCCCTTACCTTATCATGTGCCAGTAGAATCCCCCCTTCACCTTAACATGTGCCAGTAGAATCCCACCCTCACCTTATCATGTGCCAGTAGAATCCCCCCTCTCACCTTATCATGTGCCAGTAGAATCCCCCTTACCTTATCATGTGCCAGTAGAATCCCCCTCACCTTATCATGTGCTAGTAGAATCCCCCTCACCTTATCATGTGCCAGTAGAATCCCCCCCCCCTCACCTTATCATGTGCCAGTAGAATCCCCCCATCACCTTATGTGCCAGTAGCCCCCCAAAAAACAAAAAACAAACAAACAAAAAACACTTATACTTACCTCCAGCGATGCGATGCAGGCCTCTTCCGGCCTGTGTCCCTCTCTGTACTGGCGTTCATCTTCCTGTGCCCTGCTGCCGGCTGCCCCCACTTGTCACCAGGGCCACGGCAGGGCACATGCACACCCCAAAGGCCAGCCCTGGGTGACACTACAGAGGGCCCCGGGGGGCAATTGCCCCCCTGCCCCCCGGCCCAGTCCGTACCTGGAGAGAGGTTTCAACATATACAGTGGTGCTTGTGAACGCTTCAGAAATTTCCATATTTCTACATAAACTTGAGGGAGGAAAATGATCCAATATCATATGTCTGTACGGGGCAAAAGTCTGTGAACCATTAGGGCTCTTTCACACGAGCGTGTCCCTTTTGGAAATCAAACTCTGTGTAAAAGAGGAATTGTGTGGTCTGGACTACAGAAGTGCACTGCATTATCATGATTGATAATGGTGTGTGCCTCTGCCTGACCTTTCTGTACTGGAATCATAGTGACTAGAGATAAGCGAATCGAAGCTGACGAAGTGAAATTCGATCCAAATTTCAGGAATTATTCAATTCGCACTGAATCAGAATTTTCTCAGGCTTTGTGGTAACAAATCACATTTTTTCCTAAAATGGCTGCTGCACATGTTAGGACATAGAGCAAGGAACTCTGGGAACGAGGGATCACCCACAATGCCATGCATGCAGCCAATCAGCAGTCAGCCAACCCTGTGATGTCACTGCCCTATAAATAGCCTCAGCCATCTTGGATTCAGCGATTTTCCAGTGTACTTAGTGCAGGGAGAGACGTTAGCAGATGCTAGGCACAGTGCTAGGAAAGACTTGAAAACTTATATTTTGCTCAATAGAAGTTCAGAGAAAGAGCATCAGAAGTATAGGGAAAGGATAGGGAGGAATTATTCCAGAGTATTGAAGCAGAACAGGGTTCAATAGGGCAGGGCCGGTGCAAGGATTTTTGCCACCCTAGGTAAAAGAAAAGTTTGCTGCCCCCTTCCCCATGTGACATCACAATGCCCTACCCATATGATCTGCCATATTAACTAACGCCAGTGCTGCTCACAGTGCATGTTTACATTAAAAAGCTTGCAGGGACAGGCTATAGACACCAGAGACACTACATTAAGGTGCAGTGGTTCTGGGGACTATAGTGTCCCTTTAATGTGAGGTAAATTAGAGACTAGTGCCACGAATAATATACTAGATTGCCTACTTACACCCAGATGAGGATGATGATGGGCTCTGGCTGCAGTCTGGCTCCACTGGTCTGGTGTAGAACAGGCTCTCTGGAGGCTGTTTGTAACTGTAGTCACAAAAATCAATGTTCTGGGAGAACGGGAAGCAGCTCCATTTTTTAGGGACCTTTACACATCTCAAGGCCCAGGGAGTGACGTGAGTATGCCCATAAGGCCCACCCATAAGTCCACCTACATGTTCCACCCATGAGTTTGTTCACAGTGGGTGAAGTGTGTAGGGGATTTGTTATGCTGTAGAGAATCTAATGTGTGTGCTTATGTAATATAGTGTATAGGGATACCAGTTTGTGTAGGTGATGCAGTGTGTGTGTAGTGGATGTAGTGTGTGTGTGTGTAGTGGATTGCAGTGTGTTTTTGTGTAAGGGATAGAAAGTAGTGTGTGTTTGTGTATAAGGTATGTATTGTGTGTTTCTGAATGTCTGGACAGAATGCGTTGTGTGATTCTGTGTTTGTATGTGTAAGGGCTGCAAGGTGTGTTTCTGTGTATGTAAGGGATGCAGTGTGTGTGTACGGAGTGTATTGAGTGTGTGAGAGATGCATTGTGTTTCAATGTTTGTAAGGGATGCATTGTGCGTAAGGGGTGCAGTGTGTGTTAGGGGTGCATTGTGTGTTTCTGTGTGTGTGTAAGGGATGCATTGTGTGTGTGTAATGGATATCAATCTCTCCCCCCTCCCTTGTCACTCTCTCTTTCTCCCCCCCTTCCTTGTCACTCTCTTTTTCCCCCTCCCTCCCTTGTCACTCCCTTCCTCCCCCCTCCATTGTCACTCTCTTTCTCTCCCCCCTCCCTTGTCACTCTCTTCCTCCCCCCCTCCCTTGTCACTCTCTTCCTCCCTCTAGTGTAGCATGGCGAGCTCTGTATGGTCCGCGGGTGCAGGAACTTTTGTTTCCTGTACCAGGACGGACTGACAGGAAGTGCACACTGTGTGCGCACTTCCTGTCAGTCCGTCCGGGTACAGGAGACAGATGCTCCCTGTACCCGCGGACCATACAGGGCTCGGCCACGCTACAATGAGGGAGTGACAGGAGGGAGTGCTGAGCGCTTCCCTCCTATCAGTCCCTCTCTTCATGCTGCGCCCGGGCAGTGCGCCCTCATGGAGGCGCCTGCCCGGGCGGTGCTGCAGCCGCCTAAGGCTCTATTTAGAGCGCTTGGGCGGCTGCAGCATGAGTGGGGCTGGCGCTCCTGGCGGCGCCCCATCCCAAGGGGCACCCTACACGGCTACCTAGTCCGCCTATAGGACATGCCGGCCCTGCAATAAGGGTGTTTACAGCCTGGGTAATAGGAACAATCCTATTACACCTTGCTGCACTGACTGCAGATCCAAATTGCCATAATACTGCTGCTCATTTCAAGTTTGCAATACCTCTGTGAATAAAGCATGTATTAGTGGCAAAAAAATAATATTATTTGCCGTTCACGACTGCAGTTATATGTTCTAAAGTCTTTTTTTGGCTTGTATTAATGGGGAAAAAGAAAAAGGGCTTATTAGCCGCTGTGTGGTAAAGCGAGAAAATTACAGCCCTTTTTGGCGTGTATTAGGCCCCTTTCACACGGGCGAGTTTTCCGCATGGGTGCAATGCGTGAGGTGAACGCATTGCACCCGCACTGAATCCGGACACATTCATTTCTATGGGGCTGTGCACATAAGCGGTGATTTTCCCGCATCACTTCTGCGTTGCGTGAAAATCGCAGCATGCTCTATTTTGTGCGTTTTCCACGCAACGCAGGCCCCATAGAAGTGAATGGGGCTGTGGGAAAATCGCAAGCATCCGCAAGCAAGTGCGCATGCGGTGTGATTTTCCCGCATGGTTGCTAGGAGACGATCGGGATGGGAACCCGATCTTTATTATTTTCCCTTATAACATAGTTATAAAGGAAAATAATAGCATTCTCAATAGAGAATGCAAAGTAAAAGGGGCAAGAGAGGGTTAAAAATAATTAAAAAAACTAACTCACCCCCTCCATTTGATCGCGTAGCTGCCGGTTACCGGGCTCCTGTTCTGTCTTCAGCTGGGCAGGGGGTAAAGGACCTTCAGTGATGTCACTGGGTCACATGGTCCAGTGATTGGACCATGTGTTATTAGCCATTCTGCGGTGAATATACATTGTCATACAGCCACTGTTGGTGTTTATTAATAGGAAAAATAAGTACTTCTTATTAGCCGTTCTGCGGTGAATTTACATTGTCATTCAGTGGTGAAATTTTTTTGTGAAACAGACTTTTTTGTGAAAATTGATGGGTGATTGTACAGTATCTTCTGTAGGGACTAACAATTTGTCGATTAGCCATTCAGTGGTAAAATTTGTTTGTGATACAGCCTTTTTTGGAAAAATTGGTAGGTGAATGTAGACTTTCTTCTGTAGGGACTGAGTAATCGCGTCGATTAGCCATACAGTGGTGAAATTTGTTCGTGATAAAGCCTTTTTTGGGAAAATTGATCGGTAGCTGTAACTACAGTCAAGGACAACATATGTCCTTTACGGCCCACTGGGTAAATCTGGTTCCTGCCCAGCCACACCAGCAACTTGGCCAGGTGACGCCGCTTCCGGCTCCACGTTCTCACGCTGTTGGTCCTGAGACAATGTCCGCCTCTGCCTCCTCATCCTCCACCGTGTACCCCGGCTTACAGCGCAGGGACAATTCACCAGTAAAACTTATTTTGGGGAATACATTCAAATATAATAAATATTTTAACATGTTTTATTATATGAATATAGGCTGGTTGAGGTGCTGTACATTGAATATATGTATGTAGTGCAGAGAGTCTACTGTGTTATGTGCCACTTGTGGGGGAGGGAGACTAGGGGCCCACCTTGCTCAGGGGCCCACTGGGGGATTCCCCTGTACCCCTGTGGGCCAGTCCGAGCCTGTGTTCAAGGCCTGGGCAAACGGAGTCACACAGGGAAAGAACTGCTCCGTGTCGTTCGTCAAAAAATTAAATATTGGCTTTCTCCGTGACAATTAAAAATCTGAACCATGGTGACCGACAACTAGAAGAACATGGTGTCGGCGTTGCGTCAAGAAGGGCTCTGAGCCATGCACCCTGCATGGCGCACGTGTTCAATTTGGTTGTAAAGCGGTTCCTGAAGTCTTACACCTATCTGCAAGACATCCTAAAAATGGACAGGAAACTTTGTATGCACTTCAGCCACTTGTACACAGCCAAGCACACCCTCCTTGAGCTGCACCTGCAGAACAGCGTCCCCCAACATAGGCTGATATGCGACGTTTCCACCCGTTGGAATTACACCGTTCATATGTTGGACCGACTATACGAACAGAGAAAGGCGATAAACTATTTCTTGATGATCCAAGTGGACAGAGGTGCTCCCCTGTGTAACTTCGATGTTAGCCAATGGCAGCTCATGTGTGACACCTGCCGTTTGCTCATGCCCTTTGAGGAGGCCACTTTATTTGTCAGTCACAAGGACTACGGGATGAACAATATCATTCTACTGGTTCATATCCTGGAAAAGATGCTGGTAAATCTGGCTGGTCAGGGGACTTGAGACATGGCTCCTACATCTCACGGCCACATGAGCCCTGTGGGGTTGAACTGGAAGAGGAGGACGACATTGGAGCACAAGAAATTTATAGCGAGATGGGTGATTTTTCTACACAGGTGACAAAGGAGGAGCGGGAGCAGCCAGAGGAGCAAGAGGGAAATGAGGAAGACAAGGCAGGTGACCCAGGCACACCATGGCAGTATGCAGTGGAGATGGAGGCAGGGTCCCCCCCGAGTCACTTGCGCAAATGGCCCGATGCATGCTCACTTGCTTGCGTAGTGACAGCCGAATTGTCACCATTTGCCAGAGAGATGACTACTGGCTCTCGACCATGTTAGACCCTCGCTACCAGTCCAAAATGGGCGTCTTTTTTACACCCGCTGAGAGGGAGGACAAACTGAACTACTATAGAGACATCCTATGCAGTCAGTTGGCCGCTGCCTATATTCGCCATTGTCCATCCTCTCGCAGGTCTGACCGGGGGGGCCCTCTGCGTTCATGTTCCGCTGCAATGGCTGCTGGAAGGGGGGTGGCAGGAGCGGTACCAGCTCTATCAGCAGCAGCCTGAGTCTAGAGTCTCTGATAAGTAGCTTTCTTCACCCGCATAGTAAAGAAACTACTCACCAGCAGCTAGAAATAGAGCAGAAACTGAACCAGTGGGTCGTGGCATACTTGGAGTGCACCCTGCCACCCGTCTTTAAAGATGTAAGGCCTGTATGGTCCCATCAGAATTGGCTTATGATTTGGTAGCCAAAAGCAGGAGCGAGTACAAAACACAGAAGACATGCAAATATTCCATTCACGTGTCACCTCTGTTTTGGAGCCACTCCTGTTTTTTTGGCATTAGCAATACTGATGGATTACTGACCAAATGCTGACCAAGTGAAGGCGGATACTCAACAGACAGGATCCGTTTTTTGGGGGGGTTATTATCCTGACGGATCAGAGGAAGGGCAAAATAATCAGTGACGTCAACACAAACTTACTGCTGACACCCTCTCCACTCTGTCGGGGGGCTCTACTTAACCTGTTCCCGACCGCCGAACGCACGGATGCGTCCAGGCGGCGGCAGGTTTATTCCTCCTGGACGCATCCGTGCGTCATCTCGCGAGAGCCGAGATCTGCTGCGAACGCGCGCACGCGCGCGCGTTCACAGCAGAGCGCGGCTCTGCAGTTGTACTACAGCCTGCCAGCGATGATCAATCGCTGGCAGGCTGTAAATGTAAAATAAATTAAGTGGTATATCAGACGCTGTGTTGTTAACAGCGTCTGATATACCTAATACCTGGTCCTCTGGTGGTCCCATTTACTGGGATCGACCACCAGAGGACCAGGTAACAATGTAAAGTTGCACCAAACACTACACTAACCCCCCACCCCCTCACTTTATAACCACTATTAACCCTTTGTTAACCCCTGATCACCCCATATAGACTTCCTGATCACCCCCTGTCACTGATCACCCCCTGTAAGGCTCTATTCACATGTCCATATGTGTTTTGCGGATCCGCGGATCCGCGACGCGGGTCCGCAAAACACGGACACGGCAATGTGCTTTCCGCATTTTGCAGATCCGCACATTGCCAGAACTATATAGAAAATGCTTTTTCTTGTACGCAATTGCGGACAAGAAAAGGACATGTTCTATATTTTTGCGGAACGGAAGTGCAGACCCGTAGTGCGGATCCGCAATTCCGATCCGAGCGGGACAAAGTCTGTCCCCATAGAAATGAATGGGTCCGCAATTCCGCTCCGCAAACAGAATTTCGGACGTGTGAATGGGGCATAAGGGTCCCTTATCACCGCCAGTTAGTTAGCTACTTGTTAGGTAGCTAGCGCCCAGCCCACCGCACCGCAGTCACTGATTTTGGCAGAGATTTTTTCATCCACATTGACCGATGCGAATGAAGAAATCTGTGCCGTTCATTTTTTTTCTTTTTTCAGCCCAGAGGCTGAACGGAAAAAAATCTCATTACCCGTATGCTCAATATACGGAGAATCGCAGAAACTCCTAATGCTGGCCATACGTGTAATGATTGCGGAGACCCTCAAATGCCAGGGCAGTACAAAAACCTCACATGTGACCCCATTTTAGAAAGAAGACACCCCAAGGTATTCGCTGAGGGGTATGGTGAGTTCATGTAAAATTTTATTTTTTTGTCACCAGTTAGTGGAATATGAGACTTTGTAAAAAAAAAATAAAAAATCAATTTCCGCTAACTTGTGCCAAATTTTTTATTTTTCTGTGAACTCGTCATGCCCCTCACGGAATACCTTGGGGTGTCTTCTTCCACAATGGGGTCACTTGTGGGTATTTATACTGTCCTGGCATTTTAGGGGCCCTAAAGCGTGAGAATCCAAATGCGTAAAAATGCCCTGTGAAATCCTAAAGGTACTCATTGAATTTGGGCCCCTTTGCGCATCTTGGCTGCAAAGTGTCACACATGTGGTATCGCCGTACTCAGAAGAAGTAGGGCAATGTGTTTGAGGTGTATTTTACATATACCCATACTGGGTGAGAGAAATATCTCTGTAAATGACAACTTTTTAATTTTTTTTATACAAAGTTGTCAATTTACAGTGATATTTTTAACACAAAGTATGGGTATATGTAAAAATACACCCCAAAACACATTGCCCTACTTGTCCTGAGTACGGCGATACCACATGTGTGACACTTTTTGCAGCCTGGGTGCAAAGGGGCCCAAATTCCAACGAGTACCTTTAGCTTTACATGGCTGCTCACAGTTTAGCCTCGCCCAAAATGCCAGAACAGTACAAACACCCCACAAATGACCCCATTTTGGAAAGAAGACACCCCAAGGTATTCACTGAGGGGCATAGTGAGTCCGTGAAAATTTAACTTTTGTCAAAAGTTAGCAGAAAGGGAGACTTTATGAGAAAAAATATAAAAATCTATTTCCGCTAACTTGTGCCAAAAAATCTTCTATGAACTCGCCATGCCCCTCATGGAATACCTTGGGGTGTCTTCTTTCCAAAATGGGGTCACATGTGGGTATTTATACTGCCCTGGCATTTTAGGGGCCCTAAAGCGTGAGAAGAAAATGCGTAAAAATGCCATCCTAAAAGGTACTCATTGGTTTAGGGCCCTTTGCGCATCTTGGCTGCAAAAAGTGGCACACATGGTATTGCCGTACTCAGGAGAAGTAGGGCAATGTGGTTTGGGGTGTATTTTTACATATACCCATGCTGGGTGAGAGAAATATCTCTGTAAATTGACAACTTTGAATAAAAAATGTAAAAAGTTGTCGTTTACAGCGATATTTCTCACACACAGTATGGGTATATATAAAATACACCCCAAAACACATTGCCCTACTTCTCCTGAGTACGGCGATACCACATGAGTGACACTTTTTGCAGCCAAGATGCGCAAAGGGGCCCTAAAACCAATGAGTACCTTTAGGATTTCACAGGGCATTTTTACGCATTTGGATTCTCACACTTTAGGGCCCCTAAAATGCCAGGGCAGTATAAATACCCCACATGTGACCCCATTTTGGAAAGAAGACACCCCAAGGTATTCCGTGAGGGGCATGGCGAGTTCACAGAATTTTTATTTTTTTGGCACAAGTTAGCGGAAATTGATATATTTTTTTTTTTTTTACAAAGTCTCTTATTTCACTAACTTGTGACAAAAAATAAAATTTTACATGAACTCACCATACCCCTCACAGAATACCTTGGGGTGTCTTCTTTCTAAAATGGGGTCACATGTGGGGTATTTATACTGTCCTGGCATTTTAGGGGCCCTACTTCTCCTGAGTACGGCGATACCACATGAGTGACACTTTTTTGCAGCCTGGGTGCGCAAAGGGGCCCAAATTCCAACGAGTACCTTTAGCTTTTACAGGGCTGCTCACAATTTAGCCCCGCCCAAAATGCCAGAACAGTAAACACGCCCCACAAATGACCCCATTTCGGAAAGTAGACACCCCAAGGTATTCACTGAGGGGCATAGTGAGTCCGTGAGAGATTTTATTTTTTTTTGCCAGAAGTTAGCAGAAATGGAAACTTTATTATTTTTATTTTTTTCCTCAGAAAGTGTCATTTTCCGCTAACTTGTGAAAAAAAATGAAATGATACATGAACTCACCATGCCCCTCCGCGAATACTTTGGGGTGTCTTCTTTCTAAAATGGTGTCATTTGGGGGGTATTTATACTTTCCTGGCATTCTAGCACCTGAAGAAACATGACAGGTGTTCAGAAAGTCAGAGCTGCTTCAAAATGCGGAAATTCACTTTTTTGCACCATAGTTTGTAAACGCTATAACTTTTACCCAAACCAATAAATATACACTTATTGGACTTTTTTTTTTTTTTATCAAAGACATGTAGAACAATAAATTTAGAGAAAAATGTATATAGAAATGTAGTTTTTTAAAAAAAAATTTACAACAGAAAGTGAAAAATGTAATTTTTTTGCAAAAATGTCGTTAAATTTTTATTAATAGCAAAAAAAGTAAAAATGTCAGCAACAATGAAATACCACCAAATGAAAGCTCTATTAGTGAGAAGAAAAGGAGGCAAAATTCATTTGGGTGGTAAGTTGCATGACGGAGCAATAAACGGTGAAAGTAGTGTAGTGCGGAATTGTAAAAAGTGGCCTGGTCATTAAGGGTGTTTAAGCTAGGGGGGCGGAAGTGGTTAAATAAGCGTTTAATACAGTAGAACAGGTTCTGTAGACATCTATGTGGAATCAGCTGACGACGGTTTAAAAGGAGTGCTCTTCTTCTTGAAGCTAATAACGACCTGTAAAGGCTGAGTTCATACATGAGTTATTTGGTCAGTTTTGGCCCTGTAACTGCCCAAATAAGTGAAGTGTTCCATGATTCTAAAAGCGACGCCTGTCATCTGCATGTCATACTGAGTCACAGTATTGTTTCACTACCACAGCAGACTCCCTATGCGTGTTACTGCAAGGCACAGTGTTCTACTCCACTATACAGGCTATCTGCAGCCAGGAAATAGCTGTTTTTTAACACGATTCGCCACAAATAAATTTGGATAAAATGTAATTGTTTCGGAAAATTTGCCAAAGCGGCGGAATCGAATTTTTAAAAAATTCGCTTATCTCTAATTGTGACATAAAAGCTGTCAGTATGATTCTGTTACAGAAAGGTCAGGCAGAGGCACATAGCATTATCCATCATGATAATGCTTTGCGTTTCTGTAGTCCAGACCGCACAATCCCTTTCTAAGTGTGATTCCCGCAAGGGACATGCTTGTGTGAAAAAGCCCTTGGGGTTTGTACATAATTTCGGTGGCATTAGAGTCAGGTATTTTCAATTAATTGGATGACAATTAGGTGTGTGTGGTTGACCTGTTTTATTTAAAGAATAGAATCTATCTGATCTTCAATACATATGTTTGCAGAATTGTATCATAGCATGAACAAAGGAGATTTCTGAGAGATGTTGAGGCTCATCAGGCTGGAAAAGGTTACAAAACCATCTCTAAAGAGTTAGACAGATTGTGCACAAATGAAAGAAATTCAAGACCAGTATCACTCCTCCCCAGGAGTGGTCAACCAACAAAGATCATGCCAAGAGCAAGGCATGTAATAGTTTGTGAAGTCAGAAAGGAACTGAAGGAAAACTCTAAGCAACTAAAGGCCTTTCTCACATTTGCTAATGTTCATGAGTCCACCATCAGGAGAACACTGAACAAGAATAGTGTGCACGACAGCATTGCAAGAAGAAAGCCACTGCTCTCGATAAAGAACATTGCTGCCCATCTGCAGTTTTCTAAAGATAACCTGGACAAGGCAGAAGGCTAGTGGAATAATGTTTTGTGGACTGATGAGGCCATTTTGTTTAAATGAGAGGCATTTGTTTTTAGAGAGAAAAACACTGCATTACAGCATAAAAATCTCATGCCACCTGTGAAACACAGTTGTGATAGTATCATGGTTTGGGCCTGTTTTGCTGCATCTGGGCCAGGACGGCTTGCCATCATTGAACAATGAATTATGAATTATACCAGTTAATTCCAAAGGAAAATTTTAGAACACACTGTATGTCTGTGAGCTGAATGCCAAAAGAACATGGGTTGACAACAACCCTAAGCACACAAGTCGTTCTACCAAAGAAAAATAAATATAAAGTTTTAGAATGGCTAAGTCATAGTCCTGACCTTAATCCAATAGAAATGTTGTGGGAAGACCTGAACAAAACAGAGTTGAAGCTGTTTTGTACAAATACAGGGGCAAAGTTCCTCCAAGCCTATAAGCAGGACCAATCAAAAATTACTGGTACATACTGAAAGCAAAGGTTCACCTACTTTACTACTCACAGACATATCATATTGGATAATTTTCCTCAATTAATAAATGAATGAAATCAAATATTTTCAACTCATTTGTTTGATTTGGTTATCTTTATCTACAGTACTTTTAGGGCTTTTGTGAAAAACTGATGTGGTTTTAGGTCAAGTTTATGCAGAAATATAGAAAATTCCGAAGGGTCTACAGACATTTATGCGTCGGTGTACATAAAGTAGATATGATATCTGTGATCTAAAATCTGAAATCAGGATAAATAATGTGAAACCTGTTTCCACCTTCAGTGTGAGCTTGCAGAGTAACAAATTCCTGGTTATATACATGTAAATGTCAATCAGTTAATACATTTTGGATGCATATTCTGATTTTATTTTGCAGTGTGTTTTTGGTCAATCATGTATTCACATGTTATAAGCAAAAAAGTCAACAGATAAATAAATCAGTTCATGAGCAGTTCAACAATGTACAACTTCGCATAGGCTTGTCGAGTACAAGAGCATTGAACTAAATGCAAATAAATCAAGACATAAAATGTTCACTGTTAGCCTAATTAGGCTAGTAGTCATGTTAAAGACAAAATGTCAGTTGTCACTAGTGGACTATACTAATTTTGATTAAAGTCATGTGGAGCCCTCAGGAGATGAAGTGGCATGGTCATGGCAGTTGACTGGACAGACATCATAGTGATATGCTTTTAATGTTTGTCATAAGACAACCCCTTTCCCCCCCTAAAAATCAGCTTAAAATAGAAAATCACATAAATATAGTTGGTGTAAAACCTGATGTGCCCTACATGAGTTCTCTGGGAACTATTGAAGTTATGGTCAACTAGTTTACAAGTAGACTGTAGGTCAGCTACCAATAAGTTGTATCAAGAAAGGTCAATTTGGTGTGGTAGAAAAGTACGGTTAGCTTTAGCGTAGTTAATATGGAATCTATGTATCTGTATTAGATCATACAGTATCCTAGAAACAATGGAAGTGTAGAGACATGTTTTTCACCAAACATAATAATAAAAGGCATTTTCATAACTGGGTGTTCAAGTAGAACCACAATTTGCCTACCCTGTGGACCTTGTATTTTTGGTAACATATAGAAAACAAGTGTAACAAGTATTTCAAACCAAATACATGATATGGTTTAAGTAAACAAAGTGTATATTTTTCGTTGTATGTTTTTTTCCTTTGTTGTAGACAGAAGATTCAAATAGTTTACCCATAAGTTATTAACATCGAGAACTAGCAATCGTCCAAAAAAAAAAATGGGAAAAGGCAAGGCAGGGGGAAAGCTCGTGAGCAGGGGCGTTGCTAGGGTCTCAAAAGATCTGGGGCCCAAGCCCCAATGAATATGGCCCAGTTCTCTAAGTCGCCCCTCCCCCCCCCCCCCCGCCTACCGCATTTTGCTGTACTTGCTATACAGCAGTACATACCTGTCACATCCCCACAGTGTTATTCTGCTGCTCACTGTGCTCGCCAATATCCCCAAATACTATCCTGAAGAAATATGAGTGCCCCCATAGTAATACTGCTCTTCATAGTCCCACCAATAGTAATTCCCTTCTAGAATGCCCTCATTAGTAATACTGCCCCCTACAGTGCCCCCAACAGTGATACTGCACCCCGAGACTGCCCTATTAGTAATACTTCTTCCTACAGTGCCCCCAACAGTGATAATGTTCCCCAAGAGTGCCCCCATTCATAGAAGAGCCCTCCAGTATTAATAATACCCTCACAGTGCCCCCAGTAGAAATAAGGCTCCCCTATTGTTCCGCCACTAGTTATAAAGCTATCTACAGACCCCTCAGTAGTAATAAGGCCCCTATAATGCTCTTAGTAGAAATAGGACGGATCTATAAGCCCCTCCTATAGAGCCCTCAGTATCGATAAAAATGCCTATAATGTCCCCTGCATTTATAATACCCCTACAGTGCCCCCAGCGTTTATACTGCCTCCTACTGTTATAATTCTCACCCTGAAGTGCCCCCAGTATTTATAATGCCACCTGCAGTTATATTCCTCCCTTTACCATACAGTCCCATGTAAATAGCATCACACCATCTCTCTTGCCCCCTCCAAAATACAGTCCCTTGTACATAACATCACTCCCTTCCCTCCACCATAGAGTCCCATGTAAATAACATCACACCATCTCCCCAGCCCCCTTCAATAGACAGTCCCATGAAAATAACATCCCTCTCTATCTACAGCCCCCTCCAAAATACAGTCCCATGTAAATAACATCACCTCCTCCCCAGCCGGATTCAACATACAGTCCCAGATAAATAATATCACCCCCTTCCCAGCTGCCTCCAACATGCAATCCCATGTAAAAATCACCCCCCTAAATAACATCATTCCCCCCGCCAGCCATCTTAAACATACAGTCCCATGTAAATGACATCACCCCCACCAGCCACCTTCAACATACAGTCCCATGTAAATAACATCGCCCCCCCAACATTTAGTCCCTTGTAAATAACATCACTCCCTCCCACAGCCATCATCAACATACAGTCCCATGTAAATAACATCAATGCCTCCCCCAGCCCCCTCTGACATACAGTCCATTGTAAATAACATCACTCCCTCCCACAACCCGTTCCAATATATAGTCCCATGTAAATAACATCACCCCCTCCCCAGGCACTTCCAACACACAGTTCCATGTAAATAAGGATCCCTCCATTCAGCCCTAACATATAGCTCCAGTTATATAATCACAACTCCCAGCATTGCTCTGCCTCTCCCTTCACTTACCTCTCCTCATGTAGCAGTCATCACCACACTTCTTCCCCCAGGTCTTCTCCTCTTCACTTCCGTCCTCTCCTGCATTGGTCACATGATTGTGACATCATCGCAGGTCCTTATCAACCACTGCCTGTTTTACTGGTCACATGACCTGTGATGTCACCATAGGTCCTTCAGCTGTTCCACTGCATTAGATTCAATTGTGTTGCCATCCTGAGAACGGCAATAGAGTTGTATCTAGCTGGCAGGCAGGCCATCCAGGGCCTGGAACAAAACATCCAGCGCCCAGGCCCCGAATGTTTTAACCTAACAATGACCCTGCTCGTGAGTCCAAGGCTGCTCCTTCAATAAGTGGTATCATATAATGTGCAAAGTGACTCAAATTGGGGGATCACCCTGTATTTCACATTCCAAGTAGCAGGTAGTGTATTTGAAGTGAACGTTGACATTATTCTGAATGTGGTCTGGGAGAATAGCTATGAAACTTTCTCATATTTGAAAATTACATTTTGACCCTAAGTTTCTTATGAACAGTTCCTTCAACCTGACCATGTTAAATAAAAATGTGAGCTTGTATAAGAACAATCTCTCTGGTTAGGCTTGTGGCTATAGCCATTTTTGTAGAATGGCTTTATGTGTCATATGAGGCAATTTTCTAGTTAGTGGAGCTTGCTCCGATTTATTTGCGATTGCGCAAATCGGCAATTAATGATGTGCATATTTTTGCGCAATATGTGCAACTTCACATTTTAGCAGGTATGACTCCATATTAGTGATTGGTGCACTAAGTATTGTTGTGAACTTGTGACATCACAGCACTATGTATGTATGTATCTAGCATACATACATACATACATACATACAGCACTATGTATGTAGCATGTATGTATGGACAGCAGAACCTACACTATAGCTACACTATATCACAATCTAACCTACACTGACTATCTCCCACTAACTATCTGTATCATATATATATAAGCTAACTAATTAACTATCTAATGTAATGTGACACAGCAAAGCACAGAGCACAGCAATGACAATGCTGTCTCTCTCAGAACTGTAATAAACTGTAGAAAATGGCTGTGGGGAGGTTCTTATATACTAAAGGGGTAGGCAACTCTCCTATTGGTTGCTAGGGATGTTGCTAAGCTCAGACAAAAACATTGCAGCCTTCTCATTTGGCCCACAAGCAAAAGGGTAGGTTACTGATGAAAAAAAAAAGTAGAATATTCGAAAATACGAATATATATCACTATATTCTAAATATTCGCGAATTCCCGAAGTTGCGATATTCACGATTAAAATTCGCAATTCAGATATTCGCACCCAACACTAGTATTGACCCCTGGCTTGATATTGTTTCTGATTATTGTTTTCAAAATTTGTCCTATCTGACTCTCCTGGTATTGAATTTGGCGTGCTTTGGTTACTCATTTGTGTCTTCTGATTCTGTGCATTTTTGTATCTCCTGGCTTGAACTCAGCTTTGACTCTACTGTGTTTTGGCTGATCTGTCGCTAGTTTATTGTATTCTCCCTATTGTACCTTTTTTTATAGGTCCCAGCACTTATTTAAGGAGGGACTATCAACCAGTTGTGGGTCGTCAACTAAGACAAATCGTGCAAATAGGGAGGGTCAGTGGTTAGGGTAGCTCAGCATCTCACTCGTCCCCACCTTGACACATGTCTGTATGAAATGAGGTTTACCGTCCCGAATAATTCTCGCTAAGGAAAGTTATTGTATGTCAGGGAAGTCTTTTTAGTATTTTAGGTCTTTTGCTCTCTCAGATATAATTCCAATCTTTGGGATGAAGATAAACGATGAAGATAAACGAGACTTCCACCATCTTTAGAAGGTTGGCCTTGTCTAAAAAGGTCAAGGAGAACCTCTTCCAAGCAGGACAAACAAGGACTCCAAGGTCCAAATGTAATTTGAAATATTAGTGTAGTATAAATATTGTGGTACTTGTAGTCCGTTGCTGGCATCTTCCATCGTGTGCATTTTTTGCTGTTGATTGCCCCTAGCAACGGACTACAAGTGCAGGATGTGCTCCCCCATATACATGCACAACTGCATATGGGTTGAGCATATCCTGCTTGTTAAACACCACACCACGTTTTCTAATGGTTTGTATAATATGTTTGGAGGTGTGTAAAACTCTGATTTAAATGTGCCTGCTTTTCATCTACAGGCTACATTCAGGTGCACCTGGGAGGCTCTGGGCCATATCATCTGATCTCGGGTGGGGCTCACAGGCACCTCCCACCTCCCCATTGCAAGCATGGTTACATGCTGGAGTTCACTGGTGAGCTGTCTGTGAGTCAGGCCTTACGCTCCCGTAATGCCCAACGGCCCCTGGTATCACCCATACGGCACAGGTAGGTTGAGTGGTAGGGCCTCGGGCTACTTGAGAGACCTTGCCGTGGTGTCCGAGCTTAAGACATGTCCTCCTAGTAGGATATGTCGAACTAACCTCTCAACTTTATCAGTGTGAGGGTTTAGTGTTGCCGCAGAGTGCACCTGCCTTTGCTATGGTTATGTTTTTGATTGTGCTCCACATCCACATTATCGTTATCGTATGTAGGATGGTTATTGTGGTACTTGTAGTCCGTTGCTGGCATTTTCCATTGTATGCATTTTTTGCTGTTGATTGCCCCTAGCAACGGACTACAAGTGCAGGATGTGCTCCCCTATATACATATACATGCACAACTGCATATGGGTTGAGCATATCCTGCTTGTTAAACACCACACCACGTTTTCTAATGGTTTGTATAATATGTTTGGAGGTGTGTAAAACTCTGATTTAAATGTGCCTGCTTTTCATCTACAGGCTACATTCAGGTGCACCTGGGAGGCTCTGGGCCATATCATCTGATCTCGGGTGGGGCTCACAGGCACCTCCCACCTCCCCATTGCAAGCATGGTTACATGCTGGAGTTCACTGGTGAGCTGTCTGTGAGTCAGGCCTTACGCTCCCATAATGCCCAACGGCCCCTGGTATCACCCATTAGAGATGGCCCGAACTATTCGCCGGCGAACAGTTCCCGGCGAACATAGCTTGTTCGCGTTCGCCTCTGCCGGGCGAACATATTCGATGTTCGCGTTCGCCCCTATACTTTATCATTGAGCAAACTTTGACCCTGTACCTCACAGTCAGCAGACACATTCCAGCCAATCAGCATACCCTCCCTCCCAGACCCTCCCACCTCCTATCTAAACGCAAGGATAGGATCCATCTTACATTCATTCTGAAGCTGCAGTGTTAGTAATTGTAAATCGCAATGCGATTAATATAACCTGTATTATTCGCATTGCGACATAACTTAGATCTGAGTTCCAATGGTTGTATTGCTAGAATATATTAACGAAGATAACAAATATAGCACTATATTCTCAATCTTCATTATATTCTAGCAATAAAACCATTAGGAACTCAGATCTAAGTTGAATTTGCAATGCGATTAATATAACCTGCATTAATCGCATTGCGAATTAACTTAGAGCTGAGTTCCTAATGGTTGCTGCATTGCTAGAATATACGTTATATTCTAGCAATACAACCATTAGAACTCAGCTTTGTTGTAACGCAATGCGAATAATACTTAGAATTATTAATCGCTTGCGAATCCATTTGATGCCTCTGTTTGATTGTATATGACGGTTGACTATGACTACCACCAACGCTCTGCTGCCTCCAAAGCAAGATATCTGAACTCCCAGGGCCATTTGGGCATTTTTAATAGAAAACGCATAAAAACGCATAAAACGCATCTGCGTTTTATAATTTTTTCATTTTTAGTTTATTCTTTTGTGTATTTTGCCACATTTGGTTGCATATTTACATTTGGTATAGGCAAATATGGTAGTCTAGATCATGTGTCTATACCAAAACCTAGGATCATTGTTTGACAGCATATTTTCTAAGCCATGTAGCTGAATATAGATTTGGGCAGAGTAATGATCTAGACTACCATATTTGCCTATACCAAATGTAAATATGCAACCAAATGTGGCAAAATACACAAAAATTAAACTAAAAATTAAAAATTAAAAACGCAAATGCATTTTTGATGCGTTTTCTATCAAAAACGCCCAAATGGCCCCTGGGGGTTCAGATATCTTGCCTCGGGGCAGCAGAACATTGGTGGTAGTCATAGTCAACCGTCATATTCAATCAAATAGAGGCATTAAATGGATTCGCAAAGCGATTAATAATTGTAAGTATTATTCGCATTGCGACATAACGTAGAGCTGAGTTCCTAATGGTTGTATTGCTAGAATATAACGTATATTCTAGCAATACAACAACCATTAGGAACTCAGCTCTAAGTTGAATTCGCAATGCGATTAATGCAGGTTATATTAATCGCATTGCAAATTCAACTTAGATCTGGGTTTCCTAATGGTTGTATTGCTAGAATTATATAACGAAGATTGAGAATATAGAGCTAAATTCCCAATCTTAGTTATATTCTAGCAATACAACCATTAGGAACCCATCTCTAAGTTAAGTTCGCAAATATGATGTCCCAACTCCCAAACTATTCACCGGCGAGTAGTTCCCGCGAACATAGCTTGTGCGCTGCTCGTCGCGGCGGGCGAACATATGCGATGTTAGGTCCACCCCTATCATTGAGTAAACTTTGACCCTGTACCTCACAGTCAGCAGACACATTCCAGCCAATTAGCATACCCTCCTCCCAGACCCTCCCATCTCCTGGACACAGCATCCATTTTAGATTCATTCGGAAGCTGCAGTCTTAGTGAGAGGAGGGACAGTGTAGCTGCTGCTGAGATTTAATAGGGAAATTGATAGCTAGGCTAGTTTATTCAGTGTCCACTCCAGTCCTGAAAGACTCATCAGATCTCTGCTGTAAGGACTGCGTCCTGACAGCACCCCAAAAAGCCCTTTTAGGGCTAGTACATCAGTCTCCCTCCCAGACCCTCCCACCTCCCATCAAAAAGCAAGGATGGCATCCATCTTAGTAGTTGTAATCGCAATGCGATTAATACAGGTTATATTAATCGCATTGCGAATTCAACTTAGAGCTGGGTTCCTATTCTCAATCTTCGTTATATTCTAGCAATACAACCATTAGGAACTCAGATCTAAGTTGTAATCACAATGCGATTAATATAACCTGTATTAATCGCATTGCGATTACAACTTACCACACTCTGCGTCAACTAGATATTTTTCCATGGGAGTTTTG